>LR738711.1:385773748-385998994 GCA_902687465.1 Secale cereale | reverse complement strand
AGATACGCGCGGCTACTATCAGGGTGTCGACACGCCGGGAGGATTTGCTGGATTAGCCTTACCTTAGTTCGGTTTAACTTGAGCACGGGATTCCGAGAATACTCGGGTCTTCCCAACTATGGAGTTGCGACTCCGCGGATCGTGGGCTTGTAATGGGTCAAGTTGGAACACCCCTGCAGGGTTTGAACTTTCGAAAGCCGTGCCCGCGGTTATGTGGCAGATGGGAGCTTGTTAATTCCGGTTGTAGATAACTTGACACAATGTTTCTAATACACTACCAGCGTGTGTACCGTGACTGTCAATTTCCGAATAGGGATTCGGGAGTTGAACACGGTGGGGTTATGTTTGACCGGCTTTAGCTAGGATCACTTCGTGATCATCTTTCGACCGATGCTCTTCTCTTCTCGCTCTCTTTTGCGTAAGTTAGTGCTAGTTGCTGCTGCAGACTCTTGTTTGTTCCTTCACCTCATATTCTTTCTTCAGCCTTGTCCTCACCCAAGGCTTAAATAGTCTTGTTACCCGGGAACGGGATTGCTGAGTCCTCTGTGGCTCACAGTTACTCCACCACACCAGTTGCAGGTGCAGCCGAGTTTGATGCAGGAGTTGGTTCAAGTTCTTCACCAGGAGCTCGTTGAAGAGTGTGGCCGTTTGCTTGAGACGTTTCGATGTTCAGTAGTGGTTTCTACTAGGATTCGATCCTGACCTGTGGCTTTGTGTTGTTTTTGGTATCTTTCTTTTGGATCTTCACCCGTAGTCGGGTTGTGATGTTTTGAATTATGATTGCTTATGTATTGTATTGTGTGAAGTGGCGAGTGTAAGCCAACTATCTCCTTTTGCAATTTAATCCCTCTTTTACATGAGTTGTGCAAAGATACCAAACTTGAGATCATTCTAGGATGGATTTATGCCTTTAAGTCGTGCCTCGACACGTAGGAGGTATAACTCCATCCTGGGCATTACAACTCGGCATGATATGAACATATAATATTAACTTCATTACATTCAATTTATTCAATAATTTACTCATAGGATATAAGTGAAGCACGAGAGTAAATGAAAAACTACTCCACAAAGATATGAGGGAAGATCATGTGAGTAGTTAAGTAAATGGATAGCTATGTGAGGACTCTCTCTTTTTTGAAAATTTTCAGATCTAAATATTTTATTGAAATAGCAAGCAAAACAAAACAAATAACATTTAAAGAATAGCACACATCATGTGGAGAAGCAAAAACTTAGAGTCAATCGATACTAACCAATAATTGTTGATGTAGAAAGGTGGGATGCCTACCGGGGCAACCCCAAGCTTAGATGCTTGAGACTTCTAGAAATATTAACTTGGGATGCCTTGGTGATACGTCTCCAACGTATCTATATTTTTTTATTGTTCTGTGTTATTATATTATCATTCTTGGATGTTTTACAATCATTTTATAGTCATTTTTTGGTATAAACCTATTGACATAGTGCCAAGTGCCAGTTGCTGTTTTCTGCATGTTTTTTACATCGCAAGAAATCAATATCAAACGGATTCCAAACACTGTGAAACTTTTTGGAGAGTTTTTATGGGCTAGAAGACACCCAATGGGCCGGAGCTGTACCTAGGGGGTGCCCCAAGGGGGCACAACCCACCAGGGCACGCCAGGCCCCCCCGGGGCACCTAGATGGGTTGTGCCCACCTCGGTGGCCTCCCGCACTACCTCTTCGCTCTATGAATACTCAGATATTCCAGAAACCGTTGGGGAGTCGACGAAATTCTATTCCAGCCACCGCAAAGTCCAGAAACCCCAGATCCAATCTAGACACCATCATGGAGGGGTTCACCATCTCCATTGGTGCCTCTCCGATGATGCGTCAGTAGTTCCTTGTAGACCTACGGGTCCGTAGTTAGTAGCTAGATGGCTTCATCTCTCTCTTTGGATTATCAATACAATGATCTCTTGGAGATCCATATGATGTAACTCTTTTTGTGATGTGTTTGTTGGGACCCGATGAACTTTGAGTTTATGATCAGATCTATCTTTTTATATCCATGAAAGTTATTTGAGTCTTCTTTGATCTCTTATATGCATGATTTCTTATAGCCTCATATTTCTTCTCCGATATTTGGGTTTTGTTTGGCCAGCTTGATCTATTTATCTTGCAATGGGAAGATGTGCTTTGTAGTGGGTTTGATCTTACGGTGCTTGATCCCAGTGACAGAAAGGGAACCGACACGTATGTACTAAGGATAAAACGGTAGTGTCCATTTCTACATAAATAGATCTTGTCTACGTCATGTCATCATTCTTATTGCATTACTCCGTTTATCCATGAACTTAATACACTAGATGCATGCTGGATACCAGTCGATGTGTGGAGTAATAGTAGTAGATGCAGTCAGGAGTCGGTCTACTAATCTTGGACGTGATGCCTATATAATGATCATTTCCTGGATATCGTCATGATTATTTGAAGTTCTATCAATTGCCCAACAGTAATTATATTCCTACCGTTTGCTATTTTCTCGGGAGAAGCCACTAGTGACATCTACGGCCCCCGTGTCTCTTTCTCATATTATTTGCCTTTGTGATCTATTTCCCTTGCTTTTATTTTTAGATCTACTAAACCAAACACCCAAAAATACATTGCTGCAATTTATCTTATTTAGGGTTCAAATTATCAATATTTACAACTCTATCACGTCCGTTACCCGAAAGGGATTGACAACCCCTTTTACACGTCGGGTTGCGAGTATTTGTTATTTGTGTGCATGTGTTGTTTACGTTGTGTTGCTTGGTTCTCCTACTGGTTCGATAACCTTGGTCTCATCACCGAGGGAAATACCTATCGCTGCTATACTACATCATCCCTTCCTCTTTGGGGAAATATCGACGTAGTTCTAGCAAACATAAAAAGGAATTTTTGTCGTTGTTGCCAGGGATCACCTTCAACATATACCAGTCTTCCTAATCGCAAATCTCATCTCCTTGCAATTTACATTATTTGTCATTTGCCTCTCGCTTTCATCTCCCCCACTTCAGAAATGTTTGCCGTTTTATTCGCCCTCTTTCTCGTTCTCCTTTTTGTCGTCAGATCTATTCTTTGCTTGCAATCATGAGTGATTTCGGTATGGCACCAACAAATGATGGCCTAACTCCTAATATTGGATGTATGGGTTATCTGGATGTTAAATATTTTATCTTGGGACAAGGGAATGTTATGGGGAAAGAACATATCCAACGGTTTTTCAATTATATTGGGAATCTAAGTCTCGATGATGCTCCTATACTTAGAACTACTAGATCTTATGCGAATGCTAATTTAGCACTAGTTCTAAAACTTGAAAGTAAATTTATCCTTACTCATCCCACTTTGCAAAGATTGTTTTTTGAGCTTCCCGATAAAAAAAATCCTAGAGCTAAAAAGTCGCCCACTTTTGTCCTTATGAATGAATTTGATTACATACTATGGGAAGCTAGAGAAATCTTTGATTTTTATGGTATGAATCATGAAAAACCCATGATATATGAAATTATTTACAATAGTGATTATGCGTTAAGGTATTTGCTTGGGGATAATATAATCTTTGATGAGAATCTTAAGAAGGAAGTCCCCGTTTTAGATATAATCCAACAAGTTTTTAATAATGTTAACCAATATCACTCTTGGATTGTTGTTGGAAATCAAAGGGGTTATGAAGAAAATCAACTAAGAAATGCTAAGGTGTCTATGGATAATATGTTCTACGTTGTCTTTACAAAGCCTCACAACAAGGATACTCATGAGGAAATTAAAAACAAGGATGACAACACTTGAAATCTTGGTATCATGCCTAGCTAAGGGCGTAAAATGATAGCACTGGTTGGGAGGCAACCCAACTTGTATCTTTTTGCTTTTTGATTTCCTTGCTGCTTTTAATAAAATACCCTTTAATACCTCTGTCTAGATGTGTTTTTGTGGTTTGAATAAAGGTTTGTGCCAAGCAAAGCCTTAGGATCATGTTGGGTGTTAGCAGATTTGAACTTGCTGAAAAACATAAACTTTTGCGCTCATGAGAAATATTCTCTTTTCTAACAGAAGAGTGCTTTTTGGTTGAATCTTCTTGTAAAAGATTAATATACAAATTTCCCACGTGCCCTATTTTTTCAAGATTTTTAGAGTTACATAAGTATTTGAAACTTCTAGATTACTACAGACTGTTCTGTTTTTGACAGATTGTGTTTTTATTGTGTTATGTGCTTGTTTTGATGATTCTATGGATTTCTTTGATGAGTTTTTGCCATAGAAAGGTTAGAATACAATAGATATAATACAAATACAAAATATGAATTGGTTTGCTACAGTACTTATAGTAGTGATTTGTTTTCTTATACTAACAGATCTAACAAAAGTTTTGTTGAGTTTTGTGTGATTGAAGTTTTCAATTTTTGGGTTATCTTACAATGGATGAATGAATAAGGAGTAGGAGGAGCCTAATGTTGGGGATGCTCCGACATCCAAAGCTATTATCCAAAGGGAAGCAGGCAACTAAGCTTGGGGATGCCCCCGAGTGACATCCCCTCTTTCTTCTAACGACCATCAGTATTTTACTCGAAACTATATTTTTATTCGTCATATGTGTTTTGCTTGGAGCATCTTGTATGATATGAGTCTTTGCTTGTTTTGTTTTGCTTTTTAGTTATCAATCCTTTCTTTGCACACCTATTAGAGAGAGCCAAAAGAATAGCTCTCTATGTTTCACTTAAATTTTTATGAGCTATGGATTTGCTCTAGTGCTTCGCATATATCTTTTTGAGCATGGTGTGCTTTAGTATTTTTGAAGAAATACTCTCTTTCTTCACTTAGATTCATTTGAGAGTTAGTAAATTTTTAAGAAATTCTCTCTTGCTTCACTTAAATTATTTTGAGAGAAAGAAAAAAATATGCTCATGATCTTCACTTATATTTTTTTGAGCTTATCAAAAGCAACACACGAAAATTAGTTCCAAAGTGATATATATCCAAGAAGGATATAATAAAAACTTTAATGAAGATTAATGGATAAAATAAACTTGATTCCTTGTAATAGTTTTGAGACATGATGATGTGATACGTGAGTCGTGTTAATGAGTAATTATGCTTTAGTAAGAATATTAGTGTTAACGTTTGTGATTCTTTATGCAAGCACAAAAGTCAATAATCATGGAATGGAATTACATCCTACTTTTGGTGCATTGTTCGGTGTTATTTATGCTCAATGCTCACTTATGAGATTATTCGTTTCATTGTTGGTTGCTTCCCAGTCTTTTGCTAGCCTTCATTTTGCACTAAGTATGATCACTACGTGTGCACCAAATTCCTTTATCCCGGTTTTGCCACATGAGTCCACCATACCTACCTATATGCGGTATTCCCCTGCCGTTCTAAGAAAATTTGTATGTGCCATCTCTAGTTTTCAAAATAAATTTCCCTTTTGTGTGCGCGTATCTCTCGCGAGGCGGTGAGGGGTGGCCAATATTTTCCATGCTAGATGTGTTATTCTCACGATGAGTGTTTATTCACTTGTCATTGCACGAGAGTAAGGCAAAGGTATTAGGGATGCCCAGTCCTGAAATGAAAAACAAATTTACTTTATGTTGTCAAATAATAAATTCCTTGGATAGTGTTGGTATGGAAGGCAACCGTGGATTCGGCTAGCCATGGCTTGTGAAAGTTTGGTGGAAAAGGGATAAATTTTATTTTATGTTTGGAAACCGCCTATGATATATCTAGCATGGAAAGTGTTGGGAACCTTGACTCGTTTTTGTTGGTGGGAAAAGTATACCCCCCAAAATAATTTTATCTCTTAATTTAAGCTTTGAGCTCTGGCACCTCTACAAATCCCTACTTCCCTCTGCAAAGGGCCTTTCTTTTACTTATGCAAAAAAAAAATTTGAATTTGAGTCTCCATCTTCTCTTATGAAGCACCGACTAGGAAACACTATGATTGTACTTGAGCATTGGTGTAACTAATATGTGAATGTGTTTCATGGATGGATCAATGGATGAGCATGATGGGTTAGGGATAACTTATTTTAGCATTTATATTTTGAAAGACATGATTGATTGTTGATATGCTTGAGTATTTAAATCTCATGTCAAAAGTAGACTATTGCTTTGAACCATATAAAAGTCCAAATGTCGTTGTTATAAAAGTCCAAATGTCGTTGTTATAAAGTCCATATATAAGCGCAAGGAGCTTCAGAAGGAGATCACGGTTCTTAAGAGAAAACTGGCGGATGCCGAACGTCGTCTGCAGGTGTCAGAGAAGGCTCGTGTTGCAGCCGAGCGTCGCGAACGGGTGTCGAAGAAGGCATGTGCCGAGGTGGAACGCCGCGAGCGGGCATCGGAGGAGGCTCGCACCACCGCCAGGGCGGAGCTGTCCTGCTTTCATAAGCAAGTGGAGGACATTTCCGCCTTCGTGGCTCGAACTTCTGAGGAGGCTGCACGAGTCCGTGGGATGCAGCACACCCGCTCGGAGATGTTTGAGGCCCTGTGGCACCGGGCCGGCCGAGCCCTAGGAGAACTTCTTGGCTCGGGGGTCGCTGGCCCCCTGGTTAATGATGACACTGGGTATCTCGGGTTCTTTACCAGGGTGGTGGAGCGTCTTGAAGGTGGGGTCAGGGAGGCTCGGCAGCTCATCGAGGAGCAAAGCCGCGGCATCCTGAGGAGCGCGGTCTCCCGCATCTTCGGCAACTTGCACCGTCTTGACCTTCATACGGACTTCGAGGCCCTGCTGGAGCCTGCGCCTGAGGCGGTCGCCGGCCCCTTGTAGAATTGCGTGAGCGACCACGTGGACGCGTTGGTGACGGAGCTCGTTCTAGCTATCGAGGATGCGCCGGTGCCTGAGGGGAGCGACACCGACAGTTCCGGCGAAGGCGTCGATGCTTAGTCCAGTTCCTGCTATAAATTTGTTTTTGATTGTGGCTCAGAGCCGGGTGAGGTGGGTGTCACAAGGCTTAAACTCTTCATGATGTATTGAATACCGTAAGGATAGGTTTTTAGGCACTCCCTTGCTTGTTCCTGAGGCTGTGGCCTTAAGCCCTTGTCATGTGTCAGGAAGGAGCGTCCGCCGACCTTGTCCGGGCGCGCCTTGCGAGTACCTGCTGTGAGCGCAAGAGTGGTTGGCGGTCCGGCCGCGGCTCAGACAGAACGTGCGCCCACGCCTCGGCCCCTGCTTGCGAGGAGTGACAGGGCAGGGTTGCGGACGTAGCCCAGCTCGGCTGAACAACACGAAAAAACGGACTGGCGAAGGAAACACGGCGGAAATCACAAAACACACACAAAAGTTCTCCCTTTTATTCAAGAAACGAGTCGCGCGGTGGCGAGATCGGCTTGAAAAAGCGGATACAGAGGGAGCAAATGCGAAGGGCAAAAAGGAGGGGCCGCGTCCGGCCCCTGAGCAGGTCTTCGGTCTTCTCCCCAGTGCGGAGCATAGGGCTACCACCAGCGGATGTGGGCATAGCCATTGGGGGGCAGTGTCGACGGCCAGCGCGGAGCATGGTGCATCCACTCGGCGTGGGAGGGAGCCCCCGAGGTCCTAGGGCGACGCTCTGGAGACTCTGGGGCGTGTACAGCCCCACTCATTATTACGTGAGAGTGTCACGAGCGGAGATCTTTTGACGTGCCCGCCCCTTCGCTTTGAGGGCCCCGCCCCGCACTAGTCCACTCCCTCATGAACTTACCTGAAGGCGGCATTCATGAAGTGGGACACTATGCATGATGAGGGGATGGGACCTTGGCCATAGCCCCCCCCCCTCCGAGCACCAGGCGCGCCGCTCACGCGACCTCCGAGCGTGCTTCGCCCCTGAGGGCTAACGTCGTTCAGAGACGCGGCGTCCTGAAGTGCGAGGGGGACCCCGCCCTACCCACGCTCCTAATGGCCCCTGAGCCCTTCCTGGTCAGGGTCGGGCTCAGCGGGTACGGGATTTCGTGAGCAGGGCGACGGAGCCGCGGTCTTGGGCCTTCCTAGTGCGCGTAGGACGGGTTGCCGTACCGCCTCCAGACGCACCCTCCGCAGCCCGGGGGATGGTACGCTGGGAGGCGCGGCGTCTTGAGGTTGAACGGAGGAGGAAAAGGCCCCTCATCGCGCGCATCATACCCGCCGCCAGCGAGTCCCTGGTGAAAGCCAGGGCGGGCTCATGCGCGACGGGTCACGCGCGGGGGGACGAGGGCCTGACCCGGGTCTTCCCATCCCTTTTTGTGTATACGTGGCAACCAGAGTAGCCCCCTGGCCTGCCGAGGCTCGGGGCCAGAGACACTGTTGGCTCAAGGCCTACGGCTGGTGCTGCGAGTGCCGGCCCCCGCAGGCACCAGCGCGCATCTCATTTGCGCTCCATGGCCATGGGCAATGATGATGGAGAGCTGAGGGATAAGAACGGGGGGTCTGCCTCCCGACCTTCTGCTCCTGAGCCCCCTTGTGCCAGCGCCTGCTTGCACCCAGCGTAGTCCTGGGGTCGCCTCTTGGTGGCTCCTCGACGGGGGCGGTTCCTGAATACAAAGGGCTTCGAGGCAGAGGAGCGGCATCATATGCAGGGTTCAGCGGATCATACCCCATGTCGCCCTCGTAGGTCGCCGCGGGTCTTGACCATACGGGAGACCGGGTGTGGCTGGGGCGGCACCCGGTCCCCGACGTCGTCATGTGGAAGTAGAATGGCTCGGCTCCGGTGCTGGCCGCATCGAGGAGCTCGGCCACCCTGAGGAGTAGCGCGTCGTGGCCGCTATTGAGCAACCGGCACCTTAGGAGTTCCCTTGCCACCAGTATCGCGGCCCTCATGTTCGCCATTTCGCGCCGGTCCCGTGAGCTTACCGCTGCGTGCTCGGCGGCCCGTGCTGCCGCACGTCCTTGGCATCGAGTGGGTGGTGGGTACTGCCGGTCCTCTGGCGGCGGTTTGGTGATGCTCATTGTGCCATCGGCCCCGATCAAGGACGGGTGGCTGCAAGTCCCGTGGCCGAAGGGCGGTGCCCGAGCGGCGCGGGCGCCACGGGCTTCCGCACGCGTCTGGTGCGCCTCCGCCATCGTGGTCATGGTTTGTTGGGGCTAGGCGACGCGGGGTTGATGGACGAGAGCAGGGTGAGGTCGTCGGAGAGGCGAGATTTCGACACGCCCCCTACCTGGCGCGCCAAATGTCGGATTCGGGGCTCCGCAAAACCCGATAAGTTCGAACACAGGGGCGTGAACGAAGTCTCTCCCACTCACATCTACCTAGCGCCTCGCTCTCGTCTCAGTGGAAGGATTCAAGCAAACAACAGACAGATCACACAAGAGTTTATCCAGGTTTGGGCCACCTTGTGGTGTAAGACCCTACTTCCTGCTTTGGTGGATTAGCCTCGGGTGAGCGGGGATATGAGCTAGTACAATGGTTCCTGAGCTCAGGGGGCAAGCTCAGGAGGGTCAGGAGGCAAGTGTTCTTGCTCCTTGCGTGGTGGCAGAGTGTATGAGTCGATCCCCTTTGCAGTGGGAGTTCTAGCTACTTATATAGGCAGCCACGGTCCTTTTCCCCCGAAATGTTTAGGCGGGAAAGGATCCCACAACGACCATTTTTGAGCGGGAACACAAGGATGTTCCTACCCTGACAAAAGCAGTCTTCGCCTGCAAAAGGATCAGGCGATGACGCGGTGGTGGGCTCAACGATGACATCCTCCTTGTCGTCCTTGCGGTCTTCGGTCTCGTTGCACCAATGAGGAAACCTTTGCCCCGCTCCTCGGGAACTTGCGGCTGCGATGTCCCCCTTGCACCGAACTGGTAACTGCGCCGCTGGCGCGCGCTGGCACCCGCTAGCGCGCTGCATCACTGCTGATATCATTGCCTCCTCTTGAGGCAGGCTTGGCCTTCGATTCTCCGCCCCTCCGGAGCACCTTGCTGAGGCTGCTCCTAAGGAGGTCTTGACGTCGTTCTCCTCGTGAGGCTTAGCTCCCTCGCGAAGGTCTGGGGCAGCTGGTTGATCAGCTGGGCCGTACCAGGCCGTAGTAGGAGCTCGTCGCGGCCCGCGGACAGGCAAGTCTGGGTACCCTGGTTCCCAGTACGCCGACACCGTGTGCAGCCACTTACAAACAATTTGGTAAGATTTGCATCTGTCATATTGGGTATGTTGCCATTTGTCAAACTAGAAAGATTGACATTTGTTGATCTAGTAACATTGTCATTTGTCAACCTTGTAACACTACGATTTGTCCTAAAAATCACTAGCACTATCTAATTTTTGCAACTAAAATTCAGTAATTAAGCATAGATTTCATTCATAGATTAAGTTGTCGTTCTTAATTTATACAAACAGTTCAACTCGACAGCTGAACCGACCAAACTTTTCCCCAATTGTTGCCAACCACGTACTGAAATAGCTAGTTCAACTATATATACTAGCTAATTTTAAGTACGTTGTATAGTTCCACCACATCTATAGTCAGATGAAATGAATAAAATTGCCCCTAAATACTACTACTACTACTACCGAGGGGTTTTGTACTACTTCCGGCTGCCTCTCCTCTGTCGAGCGCGCTCAGTAAAAGGCACAGGAGGAGGATCCTATGGATGAGCTGGACAACTACAATACGGTGCCTGCCGCTACTGCAGCTTCAGCGACGCTCACCTCGAACGCCCTCTGCCGCTCTATACGACCCCTCTCGAATCGATGGTTCTCCTTGTAGATCTCCTAATTCCTCGCCTCTGAGGCGGCGTGTGCCGCGGTCACAGCGGCGGTAAGGCTCTTTCCGTGCTCGACGAGGTGCTCCTCCTCCTCCCGCAGGAACTCGGTGTAGCGCGCAAGGTCGCTGACGCACCTGCGGGCATCCACCTCCGCCTCCCGCCCTCGGGCGGCGGTGGCAGAACAGGTGTTGACCCCGGCGATCGACGGTGGGCTGGCGGCCACGGTGGCCGACGATGGGGTGGCGGGCACTACCACCACCTCCCGCCTTCGGGCTGCGGCGGCGGAGCGGGTGATTGCCACGATAGCCGGTAGTGGGGTGGCAGCCACGACGGCCACCTCCCGCCATCGGGCCGCGGCGGCAGAGCGGGAGATGGCCCTGGCTTTTAACGATGGTGTGGAGGCAACAACGGTCGGCAACAGCTGCCGACGGGCAGTGGCGGCAGAGCGTGTGGTGGGTGTTTCGCGCACACCCAACAGGGACACCACGCGCACTACACAACGCCGGGGACTGCGCCGCCGCCGCGTTGTAGCCTCCCAGCTGGAGCTGTCCTGTGATGACGGCGGAGTGGCTGAGCGACGATGACGGACCGGTGTCATTGGCGATTGTGGGAGAAGCAGACGAGATAAGCTACAGGGAGGGAGGGCAAAATGCGGCGCAAACTCACCGGCCGTGAATGTTTATATAGCAGGCCGGTAAGCATTGGGATTTTGGGGAATTTCACCGAGTTAGGCGAGAAGCTTGTGCAGGAACGGGCTCACTGACGATTCATTGGCACCCACGATTGGCCAAAAGAACGCCCCCACGCGCTGCGCAAGCTTGCGCTGTAAGCCGTCTGCGACAGCGGGGTGACAAGACGTGCGAGAGGAGGACGAAAGGCCACGTACACATACGGTTAAAAAAACGTTTGCGATATAATTACCTACTATACCCCCCTTCCTGGTTTATAAGTATAATTGAACTAATAAAATACGAATGCATGTCACCAAAGATTATATAGTTGGATTCGTATTTGAACATAGTTTCCAATTATATAATTTTTATAACATACATTAAAATGTTGTTGGTTAAATTTGAGGGTAAAATATGGAACATAATATAAAGGGGGCCATAGGCTAGAAGGAGGTAGTAGCACATGGCCGCTCTTTACGCAGCAATGCAACTGTCGTCCGGCTTGTAGGCGACCATTTCCTGCGTGTTCAACTGCTCTATGCGTGTGGTTGCTTGCGGTTGAGGCGACCGCGGCGCGCGCTCTGCTCTCGCGTCCCTCCGGGTGCTCTTCCCTCGTCCCTCCACGCACGATGCCAGTGTTTGGGACCGGCGCACAATTATGCACGTTCGTGTGCATGCGGTTGCGTCGGGCGCGGCGCGACAATGCAGTTACCCGCTGCAAATACTGCCATGCGGCAGCACAGATAATCCAGGCCGCCCGGCCCCCATTTATTCATGCTGCCATTTACCTTCATCTCTCGCGTCACACGACACAATAAGCACACCCACGACAACAAATACAGAGAGGACATCCAGGGGTTCCAATGGCGATCCCCGTGGCTCCAATGGCGCTCCCAGCGGCTGACGACGATAACGGCGGGTAGTTCACCATGCATCACCTAGTGGACACCCACGTGAGGGGGAAGGCCCTATCGGTGGTGTACACGAACGATCTGGTCTCGATGGAGAGCTCCATCCAAACTATGGAGCAATTCCTTGCCGTGGACAGGTACCAAGTGGTCGGCTTCGACCTCGAGTACACCATCGGTCGTGCTGGGCACAATCAGACGGTTGTCGTCGCCCAGTTGTGCGTGCAACATGACGTCCTCGTCTACCACTACCACCTTGCCACAAGGCCTTGCGAGCATTTCTCCAGGCTTATCAACAGCTCGGACTACAGTTTCGCTACAGTTACCACCACCAATGATCTAAAAGCGCTCAAGGTTTCGGAATTCAAATGCCTGAATCTTGTCAACATCTAGCACCACTACAAGGTCTGGGGCTGCGACAAAATCAAATTGAACTCCCTGGTTGACCTCGCCTTGGCCATCATCGACCCCTACTACATGAAGATAAAAAATGAGAGCAACAAGGACAAGAATGCCTAGCACAGTGTGTGGCATGAGAGACTGGATGAAGAACATGTCAAGTACGCGACCAAGGACGCATACACAAGCTACGAGATGTACAGGCGGATTGTTGACATGAGGAAGTGTCCTCTTCCTACCCCAGACGAGGGATCGAGCCACAGAGAAGTGGCGGGAGCGTCACAAGAAGTAGATGACTAGATGATTGTTTCTACTACTTTAGACTGCATGCAATTGTCCTAATGCACATGCTCGAATGATCTGTATAGTCATTTATGTAATTGGATGTTTATTTCAGTTATATATATATCACACGTAGTTCATCCTAGTGAACCGTATGTTGTATATCGCACACACCTCCATCAGGCTGGCCATTTCTTTTGTTCCTCCTCATTGCAAATAGTTAATTGAACTGAACTGTATGCCCTGCATCACACACGCAACTAAAATCTGAACCGTGTTTGAAGCATCCGTCATCGTAAACGTTTTGCACCTTTTTTGACAGTTAGTTTACACCACCGTTTGCAATTATGGCATCGCACACAGTTTCATCGAAGGGTCTCTGATCATAGTGTCGCGTTTGGACCATCCTGCAGTAGTGATGATGAGGAGGGAGTAGTTCACCCTCGGGGCTGAGGGTATGTATCAGTAGCTATGTGTTTGATCTCTCTCTCTCCCGTGTTCTCTATTTGTCACGATCTTGATGTACCACGAGCTTTATTAATATAGTTGGATCATATGGTGTTTCTCCTTCTCTGTGATGAATTGAATTTTTTAACTTTGAGGTTTCACTTTTATCGGATTGAATACTTGTATCGATCTAAGAACACTTGATGTACCGCGAGCTTTGTTAATATAGTTGGATCATATGGTGTTTCTCCTTCTCTGTGATGAATTGAATTTTTTAACTTTGAGGTTTCACTTTTATCGGATTGAATACTTGTATCAATCTAAGAACACTTGATGTACGTCTTGCATATGAATACCCGCGGTGATAATGGGGTATTATATTGATTCACTTGATGTATGTTTTGGCACTCAACTCGCGAATACCCGAGGTGGCATTGGCGTAATCTATGCATAGGGGTTAATGCACGCTTTCGTCATACTTTCTTCGGTACAAATATTGGGGCACTCTTTGAAATTGTTTGATGCATATCGTATAATCAACTCAGGATACTTGTGGTGACATTGGAGTATCTAGGTGATATTAGAGTTGGTTGATGTGTATCATATGGTGTTATTTTAGTGCGAACTCTAGGGTTGCTTGTGGCACTTAAAGGAATAGCCCAATAGATTGATCGGAGAGGATAACTTTGAGGTGTTTCTATACCCTACCAACAATTTCATGTTATGTTCTCCGCTAGATAATAATTTTGGAGTGACTCTTTGTCGCACGTTGAGTGAATTGTTATATGATCCAATTATCCTAGCATTGTTGAGAGATCACACTAGTAAAAGTATGAACCCTAGGCCTTGTTTTTAAGCATTGCAATACTGTTTGTGCTCACTTTTATCACTTGCGACCTTGCTGTTTTTATTTATTTATATTATAAAAATATATTTCTACCATCCATACTACACTTTTATCACCATTCCTTCGCCGAACTAGTGCACCTATACAATTTACCATTGCATTGGGTGTGTTGGGGACACATTAGACTCTCTGTTATTTGGTTGCAGGGTTGTTTGAGAGAGACCATCTTCATCCTACGCCTCCCACGGTTTGATAAACCTTAGGTCATTCACTTGAAGGAAATGCTTATGATGTGGTAGTGGTGGTGAGTCACAAATCCATCAAGTGAATCTCAATTTCTTACCAAGCAGTAGGCAGTGATGGCAATCGTTGTAGTCAAAACTCTCAAAGCTTGGATAGAGAGATTACCAAGCGATGTCAAACACACGATGTAGATCCATGTGGAGTTGGGAAGTCTTATTATATGATAGCAAAAAATGTCAGCAACAATCAATTCAGAGATGCAAAGTTGAATAAATGCTCAACGACGGTATTGTGTTGGTCCTAGGCTAGACCGTGCTAGAGATGCGAGCCTAGAACACTAACAAAATCACGGTGCTGCACGTAAACAAGGGAGGAGCACACTCTGAATCTCTTTTTTGCACTTCTTTTCTCTTGTTTTCGCTCCTCAACATTTTCTTCTTCAAGAAAGTCTACAAATGGTATAAAAACTGCCTAGCCAGAATTTTCCAGACTTATTGTTTTCAAACTGGAACTATTTTCTTCTACGGGTGGCACTGAAGTTTGGGAGTCCGACTTGATCACGATCCGTAGTATGGCATGATCTCAAAATCAATAACAGAGAAGGAAATACTGGACTTGGACTAGGATTGGTGTCAGAGATGAAATAGGTGGAACTCGGACTGGTAGCAGATGTGTATTTGGTGGTGATTATGGGTTGGATGTGGACTCAGATTGGCGTGATGGTGACCCGATGGATGTATATGACTCGGATTGGCGATAGATATGTGGTGGATGTATATGGACTCAGATTGGCAGTGGATATTTGGTGATGGTATATGGCGGCGGCGATGAAGATGGTGCGGTCGTGACGTGAAAATATGTGACCAGAACTTGAAACTCTAAGGTAATAAATGCTAAGACCATCAACTCAACACGACGATGCAACCGCAAATTCAATAAAGCAAAACACTAAGATTATGCAGAGGCTCGAAGTGGTTCGGATATGATGAACTAACCCTATTTTTGGCCTTTTGTGTGTGGACTGTAGGTACGAAAACAGACGCGATGTAACTACAAAAAGCAGGTAAAATCTCGCCGAGCAACCTGAAAATCTGGTAGCACTTGATAGAGGCTAAGGTGTCCCGTCTGTTGATGAGATGGTGGCTATCATTTTGGAGGAAGTCGACTTTGACGGTCCGACTACAAACGTAGCAATCGCTAAACCAACTCCTAGAGGTTGTTGACCATGCCAAAGCACGATCAACCTGACCATGAGAGTCTGTTTCCTGCAGGCAAACAAAGAACAAGCAAGAAACTGAGATTGCAATATGGATATTGAGAATTTAAGAGAGAACTTAATTGATCAAAGTGAAGTTTAGTGACGTCTTTGTGTGGTCGTTGAACATGAACGAAGTACGTGAGTTGCAGTTATGGCGAACTTTATTCTAAATAAAATCAAAAGTCTAAATGATGCCCCCTAAGGGATGTATATATGGAGGAATAGGGGGAATTTCATGACCCCTTGGAGAAGCGGTCTGAAACCAACCTTAACTCTGTTTCCCCACACATACAAACTATAAAAACATCTTACGCTAAAGTATTTCGGAATTACATGGCTGGCCCAATAATAAGGTGATGCAACACCTATAATAGCCTCTGGGCGAAATTTATGAGGCGACATCTTGTATATTTCTTCCAAGCCTTTATGCACTCATTATGGTGGCTTTAAAGTCCGAAAATCATCACTTGAAACTCCGTTCTTGTTCCCCTTGCTTGTGCCATCTTTTCCATGCTTGATCATGCTCCAATGTTTATCGTTCTTGTCCATGCTTGGCCCTTAATGTATAAGCAAAACAAAACGTATTCAATTTAGGCAGCATCATATTCTGATGTACATTAGAATCATTACCAGGAAACAAAAGTACCTGGTAATTTAATTGGCATGCGCGAGCTCTAGTAATTGGTCCAGTATATGTAGCAGTAGGGGCTGTAGGTGTAACTTTGTTAGTGATGTCCTCATCATCGTGCAATGGAAGGGGCTGCAGACGTGGTGATTTTCAGCCTGGTGGAGTACAGTCAACCTAGGCAAATTTCTAAGTGTACACCAGATCGCGATTAGATTAATGATCACTATTAGATTGAGTCGTATCGGCTTAATCATGTGGTGGTAATGTGTCCATAGACGTTTCGTTGGGTGCGCGTAGAAAAGATAATGTTCAAAAATTCATTTCTGAGCCCGAGCTCAGATGCACCTGATATCTTGGCCATCCAGTCACATGTGGATTCCCGCAGTAAGTAGTGTTCCACCTTGTATTCATAGCGTACGTGATATGGAAAAGAAGTGGGCCATCGCCTTATTTATTACGTGTGCGACCTCATCGCTCGGTTGGAACAGACCACCCCGCAGGGCCCTCCTTTTCCCCTGTGATGTCCTGAGCCATTGCATGGCCTGACGTACACTCACGACTGCCAATTGTACTTATCTTACCCATCTCACTTAAGCCCAGCAACGAACCCTGTCCACTCGGCCCCTCGCCCCACCTCCTTTAGTCGCGACTTCTCGTACTCAAACCACCATGTTTGTGTGCTCGTCTTCCTCCGCCCTAGTGGCAAATGATACACTTATTCCCATGATTAGTGCCCCTTATGCGGCGTTGACCTTTTCACTACGTCATCGTAGTCAGGCCACTTGCTTCGCCAACAATATCCACCGGAGCCATGGACACGCACAACCGCTCTGCAACCAACAAGCATGTTCGAATTGGAGGAGTTAGTTGTTCCGAATTTGAATTACATCACACTAACCATGACTGTAGGCTTACTAACTAGATGCACCACATGTTCTCCCACTCCACGTGGCCAACCAGACGCAAGCCAGCAAAATAAAAAAATCAGTTCACCAGCTGCAAAATCGCTAACAAAACTCACACACCACGTTGCCCAAGCAAAATACACAACCAATTCACCTGAAAACTTAGTCTATGTTTTTATTCAGGTCACTACAAACTAGATCATTACAAATGGCAGCTAAGTCTGCACATGGGATCATTACAAACTCACAGTCTGCATATATATCTCAACTTGGGATCATTACAAATGTTCAAAACAATAAACACTTAATACATGGATGGATAAGCGTCCATCACAATTCAAACAACACACCAAAGAATACCCATATCACACCTTTTCAACCAATTGTACTAGTTTGTGGCAGCTAAGTCTTGAAGGAAATATGCCCTAGAGGCAATAATAAAGTTGTTATTTATATTTCCTTATATCATGATAAATGTTTATTATTCATGCTAGAATTGTATTAACCGGAAACTTAGTACATGTGTGAATACATAGACAAAACATAGTGTCCCTAGTATGCCTCTACTTGACTAGCTTGTTGATCAAAGATGGTTATGTTTCCTAACCATAGACATGTGTTGTCATTTTATGAACGAGATCACATCATTAGTAGAATGATGTGTTGGACAAGACCCATCCGTTAGCTTAGCACTATGATCGTTTAGTTTTACTGCTATTGCTTTCTTCATGACTTATACATGTTCCTATGACTATGAGATTATGCAACTCCCGAATACCGGAGGAACACCTTGTGTGCTATCAAATGTCACAACGTAACTGGGTGATTATAAATATGCTCTACAGGTGTCTCTGAAGGTGTTTGTGGTGTTGGCATAGATCAAGAATAGGATTTGTCACTCCGAGTGTCGGAGAGATATCTCTGGGCCCTCTCGGTAATACACATCATAATAAGCCTTGCAAGCAAATGACTAATGAGTCAGTCACGAGATGATGTATTATGGAACGAGTAAATAGACTTGCCGGTAACAATATTGAACTAGGTATGATGATACCGACGATCGAATCTCGGGCAAGTAACATACCGATGACAAAGGGAATAACGTGTGTTGTTATGCGGTTTGACCGACAAAGATCTTCGTAGAATACGTAGGAGCCAATATGAGCATCCAGGTTCCACTATTGGTTATTGACCGGAGATATGTCTTGGTCATGTCAACATAGTTCTCGAACCCGTAGGGTCCGCACGCTTAACGTTCGATGATGATCGATACTATTAGTTTATGTGTTTTGATGCACCGAAGGTTGTTCGGAGTCCCGGATGTGATCACGGAGATTATGAGGAGTCTCGAAATGGCCGAGACATAAATATTGATATATTGGAAGGTTACATTCGGACACCGGAAGGGTTCCGGGGGTCACTGGATAAAAACCGGAGTACCGGGAGGTTACCGGAACCCCCGGGAGGTATATGGGCCTTAATGGGCTTTAGGGAAGAGAGAGAGGGCTGGCTAGGGCTGGGCCATGCGCCCCCAAGCCGAGTCAAAATTGGACTAGGGGGGAGGGGCGGCGCCCCCTCCTTTCCTTCTCCTCCTCTCCCTTCCTTCCCCACTCCTACTCCTACTAGGAGAAGGAGGAGTCCTACTCCTAGTGGGAGTAGGACTCCCCCTCTTGGCACGCCCCCTCCTTGGCCGCCTCCTCCTCCCTCCCTCTTTTATATACGTGGGGAGGGGCCACCCCATAGACACACAAGTTGATTTGCAAGCCATGTGCGGTGCCCCCCTCCACAGTTACACACCTCGATCATATCGTTGAAGTGCTTAGGCGAAGCCCTGCGCCAATAACTTCATCATCACCATCACCACGCTATCGTGCTGATGAAACTCTCCCGCAATGCTCAACTGGATCAAGAGTTCGTGGGACGTCATCGAGTTGGACGTGTGCTGAACGCGGAGGTGTCGTACGTTTGGTGCTTGGATCAATTGGATCGCGAAGACGTTCGACTACATCAACCGCGTCACTAGACGCTTCCGCTTTCGGTGTACGAGGGTATGTAGACACACTCTCCCCGCTCGTTGCTATGCTTCTCCTAGATATATCTTGCGTGACCGTAGGTTTTTTTTTGAAATACTACGTTCCCCAACAGTGGTATTAGAGCCAGGTCTATGCGTAGATGATATGCACCAGTAGAACACAATGAGTTATGGGCGATAATAGCCATACTGCTTACCAGCATGTCATACTTTGATTCGGCGGTATTGTGAGATGAAGCGGCCTGGACCGACATTATGCGTATGCTTACGCGAGACTGGTTTCACCATTCTGAGCACTCGTTGCTTAAAGATGACCGACGGGTGTCTATCTCTCTCACTTTAGTTGAATCGAGTGTGACTACGCCCGGTCCTTGTGAAGGTTAAAACAGCACACTTGACGAAAAATCGTTGTGGTTTTGTATGTGTAGGTAAGAACGGTTCTTGCTAAGCCCGTAGCAGCCACGTAAAACTTGCAACAACAAAGTAGAGGACATCTAACTTGTTTTTTCAGGGCATGTTGTGATGTGATATGGTCAAGACGTGATGAGTTATACATTATTGTATGATATGATCATGTTTTATAAATTATCGGCAACTGGCAGAAGCCTTATGGTTGTCTCTTTATTGTATGAATTGTAAAGGCCATGTAACTGCTTTACTTTATCACTATGAGTAAGCGATAGTAGTAGTAGCAATAGTTGGCGAGACAACCACGACGCTACGATGAAGATCATGGTGTCAAGCCGGTGACGATGGAGATCATGACGATGCTTTGGAGTTGGAGATTGAAAGCACAAGAAGATGATGGCCATATCATGTCACATATTTTGATTGCATGTGATGTTTATCTTATTATGCTTCTTATTTTGCTTAGTACGGCGATAGCATTATAAGATGATCCCTTACAAAATTTCAAGGTACACGTGTTCTCCCTGAGTATGCACAATTGCGAAAGTTCGTCGTGCCAAGACGCCACGTGATGATCGGGTGTGATAAGCTCTACGTTCAAATACAATGGGTGTAAGAAAGTTTTGCACATGCAGAATACTCGGGTTAAACTTGACGAGCCTAGCATGTACAGACATTGCCTCGGAACACTGGAGATCATAAGGTCGAGCGTGAATCATATAGTAGATATGATCAACATAAGATGTTCACCATTGAAAACTAATCCATCTCACGTGATGATCGGACATGGTTTAGTTGATTTGGATCGCATGATCATTTAGATGACTAGAGGGATGTTTATCTAAGTGGGAGTTCTTTAGTAATATGATTAATTGAAATTTAATTTATCATGAAATTAGTCCTGATAGTATTTGCAAATAATGTTGTAGATCAATAGCTCGCGTTGTAGCTCCCCTATGTTCTTGATATGTTCCTAGAGAAAACTAAGTTCAAAGATGTTAGTAGCAATGATGCGGACTGGGTCCGTGATCTGAGGATTATCCTCATTGCTGCACAGAAGTATTATGTCCTTGATGCACCGCTAGGTGACAAACCTATTGCAGGAGCAGATGCAGACATTATGAGTGTTTGACAAGCTCGGTATGATGACTACTTGATAGTTTAGTGCGCCATGCTTTACGTCTTATAACTAGGACTTCAAAAATGTTTTGAACGCCACGGAGCATATGAGATGTTCTAAGAGTTGAAAATAGTATTTCAGACTCATGACCGTGTCAAGAGGTATGAGACCTCTGACAAGTACTTTGCCTACAAGATGGAGGAGAATAGCTCAACCAATGAGTGTGTGCTCAGAATGTCTGAGTACCACAATCGCTTGAATCAAGTGGGAGTTAATCTTCCAGATAAAATAGTGATTGACATAGTTCTCTAGTCACTATCATGAAGTTACTAGAACTTCGTGATGAACTATAATATGCAAGGGATGACGAAAATGAATCCCGAGCTCTTCGTGATGCTGAAATCAACGAAGGTAGAAATCAAGAAAG
Organism: Secale cereale; assembly: GCA_902687465.1. Lineage (NCBI taxonomy): Eukaryota > Viridiplantae > Streptophyta > Magnoliopsida > Poales > Poaceae > Secale > Secale cereale. Next base: position 385,977,774 of record LR738711.1, on the reverse strand, counting down.
AGCATAAATTGTTGATGGTTAATAAGACCATAGTTTCAAGAAAAGGGCAAGGGGAAGAAAGGGAACTTCAATAAGAATGGCAAGCAAGTTGTCACTCCCGTGAAGAAGCCCAAAGCTGGACCTACGCCTGAAACTGAGTACTTCTAACTACAAAGGAAATGGTCACGGGAAGCGAAAGTTCCCCGAATATTTGGCGTATAAGAAGGATGGCAAAGTGAACAAAGGTATATTTGATATACATGTTATTGATGTGTACCTTACTAGTATTCATAGTAGCCCCTGGGTATTTGATACTAGTTCTATTGCTAAGATTAGTAACTCAAAACAGGAGTTGCAGAATAAACAAAGACTAGTTGAGGGTGAGGTGACGATGTGTGTTGGAAGTAGTTCCAAAACTGATATGATCATCATCGCACACTCCCTATACTTTCGGGATTAGTGTTAAACCTAAATAAATGTTATTTGGTGTTTGCGTTGAGCATGAACAAGATTGGATCATGTTTATTGCAATACGGTTATTCATTTAAGTGAGAGAATAATTGTTATTCTATTTACATGAATAAAACCTTCTATGGTCATAAACCCAAGGTAAATGGTTTATTGAATCTCGATCGTAGTAATACACATATTCATAATATTGAAGCCAAAAGATGCAAAGCTGATAATAATAGTGCAACTTATTTATGGCACTACCGTTTAGGTCATATTGGTGTAAAGCGCATGAAGAAATTACATGCTGATGGACTTTTGGTATCACTTGATTATGAATCTTTTGATGCTTGCGAACCATGCCTCATGGGAAAGATGACTAAAACTCCGTTCTTCGGAACAATGGAGCGAGCAACTGATTTGTTGGAAATCATACATACTGATGTATGTGGACCGATGATTGTTGAGGCTCGCGACGGGTATCGTTATTTTCTGACCTTCACTGATGATTTGAGAATATATGGGTATATCTACTTAATGAAGCACAAGTCTGAAACATTTGAAAAGTTCAAAGAATTTCATAGTGAAGTAGAGAATCATCGTAACAAGAAAATAAAGTTTCTACGATCTGATCGCGGAGGCAAATATTTGAGTTACAAGTTTGGTCTTAATTTGAAACAATGTGGAATAGTTTCACAGCTCACGCCACCTGGAACACCACAGTGTAATGGTGTGTCTGAACGCCATAACCGCACTTTATTAGATATGGTGCGATCTATGATGTCTCTTACCGTCTTGCCACTATCGTTTTGGGGTTATACATTAGAGACAACTGCATTCACGTTAAATATGGCACCATCTAAATCCGTTGATACGACGCCTTATGAACCGTGGTTTGGCAAGAAACCAAAGTTGTTGTTTCTTAAAGTTTGGGGTTGTGATGCTTATGTGAAAAAGCTTCAAACTAATAATCTCGAACCTAAGTCGGAGAAATGTGTCTTCATAGGATACCCGAAAGAAACAATTGGGTACACCTTCTATCACAGATCCGAAGGCAAGATGTTTGTTGCTAAAAATGGATCCTTTCTAGAGAAGGAGTTTATCTTGAAAGAAGTGAGTGGGTGGAAAGTATAACTTGATGAGGTAATTGTACCTTCTCCTGAATTGGAATGTAGTACATCACATAAACTAGTTCGAGTGATTCCTACACCAATCAGCGAGGAAGCTAATGATGATGCTCATGAAACTTCAGATCAAGTTACTACTGAACCTTGTAGGTCAACCAGAGTACGTTCCGCGCCAGAGTGGTACGGTAACCCGGTTCTGGAAGTCATGTTACTAGACCATGATGAACCTACGAACTATGAGGAAGCGATGATGACCCCAGATTCCGCAAAATGGCTTGAGGCCATGAAATCTGAAATGGGATCCACGTATGAGAACAAAGTATGGACTTTGGTTGACTTGCCCGATGATCGGCAAGCCATTGAAAATAAATGGATTTTTAAGAGGAAAACTAACGCCGATGGTAATGTTACCTTCTACAAAGCTCGACTTGTTACAAAAGGTTTTCGACAAGTTCAAGAAGTTGACTACGATGCGACTTTCCCACTCGTAGCGATGCTTAAGTCTGTCCGAATCATGTTAGCAATTGCCGTACTTTATAATTATGAAATGTGGCAAATGGGTGTCAAAAATGCATCCCTTAATGGATACCTCAAAGAGGAGTTGTATATGATGCAACCAGAATGTTTCGTCGATCCTAAAGATGCTAATAGAGTGTGCAAGCTCCAGCGATCCATCTATGGACTAGTGCAAGCATCTCGGAGTTGGAATGTATGCTTTGATGAAGTGATCAAAGCATATGGTTTTATACAGACTTGCGGTGAAGCCTGTATTTACAAGAACGTGAGTGGGAGCACTGCAGCCTTTCTAATAAGTATATGTGAATGACATATTGTTGATCGAAAATGATGTAGAATGTTTTGGAAAGCATAAAGGATTGTTTAAAAGAGTTTTTCAATAAAAGACCTCGATGAAGCTGCTTACATATTGGGCACCAAGATCTACAGAGATAGATTAAGACGCTGGATAAGATTTCAATGAGTACATAACTTAATAAGATTTTGAAGAAGTTCAAAATGGATCAGTCAAAGAAGGAGTTCTTGCATGAGTTGTAAGGTATGAAGTTGAGTAAGACCCAAAACCCGACCACGGCAGAAGATAGAGAAAGAATGAAAGTCATTCCCTATGCCTCAGCCATAGGTTCTATAAAGTATGCCATGCTGTGTACCAAACCTATTGTGTACCTTGCCATGAGTTTGGCAAGGAGGTACAAAAGTGATCCAGCAGTAGATCACTGGATAGCGATCAAAATTATCCTTAGTTACTGGATAACTAAGGAAATGTTTCTTGATTATGGAGATGATAAAGAGTTCGTCGTAAAGAGTTATGCCGATGCAAGCATTGACACTAATACAGATGACTCTAAGTATCAATCTGGATACGTATTGAAAGCGGGAGCAATTAGCTAGAGTAGCTCCATGCAGAGCATTGTAGACATAGAAATTTGTGAAATATATACAGATCTGAATGTAACAGACCCGCTGACTAAACTTCTCTCATGAAGCAAAACATGGTCACACCTTAGTACTATTTGGGTGGTCATCACATGGCGATGTGAACTAGATTATTGACTCTAGTAAACCCTGTGGGTGTTGGTCACATGGCGATGTGAACTGTGGGTGTTATTCACATAACGATGTGAACTATCGGTATTAAATCACATGGCGATGTGAACTAGATTATTGACTCTAGTACAAGTGGGAGACTAAAGGAAATATGCCCTAGAGGCAATAATAAAGTTGTTATTAATATTTCCTTATATCATGATAAATGTTTATTATTCATGCTAGAATTGCATTAACCGGAAACTTAGTACATGTGTGAATACATAGACAAAACAGAGTGTCCCTAGTATGCCTCTACTTGACTACCTCGTTGATCAAAGATGGTTATGTTTCCTAACCATAGACATGTGTTGTCATTTGACGAACGGGGTCACATCATTAGGAGAATGATGTGATGGACAAGACCCATCTGTTAGCTTAGCATTATGATCGTTTAGTTTTACTGCTATTGCTTTCTTCATGACTTATACATGTTCCTATGACTATGAGATTATGCAACTCCCGAATACCGGAGGAACACCTAGTGTGCTATCAACCGTCACAACATAACTGGGTGATTATAAAGATGCTCTACAGGTGTCTCCAAAGGTGTTTGTGGTGTTGTCATAGATCAAGAATAGGATTTGTCACTCCGAGTGTCGGAGAGGTATCTCTGGGCCCTCTCGGTAATACACATCATAATAAGCCTTGCAAGCAAACAACTAATGAGTTAGTCAGGAGATGATGTATTACGGAACGAGTAAAGAGACTTGCCGGTAACGAGGTTGAACTAGGTATGATGATACCGACGATCGAATCTCAGGCAAGTAACATCCCGATGACAAAGGGAATAACGTATGTTGTTATGCGGTTTGACCGATAAAGATCTTCGTAGAATATGTAGGAGCAAATATGAGCATCCAGGTTCCGCTATTGGTTATTGACCGGAGATATGTCTTGGTCATGTCTACATAGTTCTCGAACTCGTAGGGTCCGCACGCTTAACGTTCGATGACGATCGGTATTATGACTTTATGTGTTCTGAAGCACCGAAGGTAGTTCGGATTCCCGGTTGTGATAATGGACATGACGGGGAGTCTTGAAATGGTCGAGACATAAAGATTGATATATTGGAAGGTTATATTTGGACACCGGAAGGGTTCCGGGGGTCACCGGATAAAAATTGGAGTACCGGGAGGTTACCGGAACCCCCCGGGAGGTATATGGGCCTTAATGGGCTTTAGGGAAGAGAGAGAGGGCTGGCTAGGGCTGGGCCGCGCACCACCCCAAGCCTAGTCTGAATTGGACTAGGGGGAGGGGCGGCGCCCCCTTCTTTCCTTCTCCTCCTCTCCCTTCCTTCCCCGTCTCCTACTCCTACTAGGAAAAGGAGGAGTCCTACTCCTAGTGGGAGTAGGACTCTCCCTCTTTGCTCGCCCCCTCCTTGGCCGCCTCCACCTCCCTCCCTCCTTTATATACATGGGGAGGGGGCACCCCATAGACACACAAGTTGATTTGCAAGCCATGTGCGGTGCCCCCCTCCATAGTTACACACCTCGGTCATATCGTTGCAGTGCTTTGACGAAGCCCTGCGCTGGTAACTTCATCATCATCGTCACCACACCATCGTGCTGACGAAACTCTCCCGCAATGCTCAACTGGATCAAGAGTTCGTGGGACGTCATCGATCTAAACGTGTGCTGAACGCGGAGGTGACGTACGTTCCGTGCTTGGATCGGTTGGATCGCGAAGACGTTCGACTACATCAACCGCGTCACTAGACGCTTCTGCTTTCGGTCTACGAGGGTATGTAGACACACTCTCCCTGCTCGTTGCTATGCTTCTCCTAAATAGATCTTGCGTGATCGTAGGATTTTTTGGAAATACTACGTTCCCCAACAAGTATGCATGCCACCAAGAGGTCATGTGCTAGTGTTCCGCTGGTGCACCTCCATTCCACAATTTCTCCACTTAGTGGCCTTACGGGGCATCCCCCCTATCCGGGCATGTTGTTCTTTTATGACCTTCCTGCTGACATATGATAAATAACCTTGTGCATTTGCTCAAACCTTCGTAAGGGGCCTTCTCGCGACTATTGGTTGGCCTATCCACAACACGCTGCCTCTCCAGTGGTGCGAGCCCATGAAAATGCATTCACACTTAGGCCATGTTCGGCTAATCCCCCTCACCATAGGGATTGAAGGGGATTAGGGAGGTTTTAGGAGGATTTTGACTTGCAAGGGATTTAATCTCTTTCAAACCTCTCAAATCCCCTCCTAGCCGAACATAGGGTTACGGAAGCCCCAACACTATCTTCCATGCAAGATCACCACCCCCGCAGCCACAACAACTATGTCTCCATTTGTCTTTCTAGCAATAACGCCAGCTTGCTGATCTTCGAACCCTAGCCCGTCTGTTTTCTCTGCCAAAGGAGCACAACTCACCAGCATAGCCTTCAAGCCGATCCGCATGTGCTCGAAGGCTTTCGCACTTGAATTTCCCATCCTGGCAACCTCTAGTTCATGTGGGTACAATGTCGAATGCCTGCACGTGAACAATTGGTTTGCCATTTGATCTTTCTGGTACTGACTTAGGTGGAGGGGGAATATGTTCCGTACATCTCACATGCACCTTTCAACAATGAGCCTTGGTGGGATCTCCTCCAGGTTAAGAACATCCATAACCTATGGAGTTCAGTTGTGCATGCACACATCACCACAGTACAAAATATTATGGCTAAGGAACATTGTCGGTGTCAAAACCGACGGATCTTGGGTAGGGGTCCCGAACTATGTGTCTGAGGTTTGATGGTAATAGGAGGCTGGGGACACGATGTTTACCCAGGTTCAGGCCCTCTCGATCGAGGTAAAACCCTACTTCCTGCTATATTGATATGGATGAATATGAATACAAGAGTTGATCTACCTCGAGATCGTATTGGCTAAACCCTAAAGTCTAGCCTATGAGGATTTGAGATTCTCCGTTAGCCTCTATGGACTAAACCCCTCGGTTTATATACACACCTGAGGGGCCTAGGGTTTGTACATACCACCTTGCAGAGGAAGGAAAGATTACACCCGAACCTAAAACTTGCCATTACATGAATACAGGAGTCCTATCCGGATACAAGAGATGTCCTTCGACTATGATCTTCACGGCCCACAAGTCCGGCCCACCAAGAGTTATATGGCCTCCCGAGGACCCCTCTACCCAGGACTCCCTCAATAGCCCCTGAACCGGACTTCAATGATGATGAGTTCGGCTTGCGTATTGTCTTCAGTGTTGCAAGGCGGGTTCCTTCTCTCGAATATATCTTCTGCAAAAAAGGAGTTTTGTGTTTGGCTCTGCAAGGTTAGTATAACCCTTAGCCTCGAAGGCAAGGCTTTTAAAGGAAAATGAATAGTGTGTCTCTACTAACAACTTTTGGGTGAAGCATCGCGTCCAACCTACTAACATATCGAACCATTTTATTTGGTCCTAGTTTTGCATTTCGAGGTATATCCTCATTAACACGTCCCATCAGAATAGAGATCGTGCCTGCTTATTGTGGGATCCTTATCAATATGACGTGAGCACCCACACCGCGCGTTACGCACGACCGCTTTGGGAACCGGCGAGGTTTATGGCAAAAGTGGGGGGATGTTCTGTATCCACAGCATTATAAAAGGATACCCATCCCTTTCATCAGCCCCACGCCTTCCTCAAGCTCGAGCTCTCCAATCTCCCTAGCCCCAACATCCTTATCTCTTGCGCCCACCGCTCCTCGTTCCTCAACCACTACTCCCCTTCCCAGCAATGGCTGGATCCGGTGCCAGGGGCAAGTGGGAGGCTTCCACGGTCACTAAAAAGACCGTGGAGGATCTACGGAGCCCGGGCTATCTCGCCGCCACCATTGCGCACTGAGTCCCAGGTGACTCCCGTCCCTGAGGCGGGTGAGAGGGTAGTTTTTAGTTCCCATTTTGTTAGGGGGCTAGGGTTTCCACTCCACCCCTTTGTTCGGGGTCTTTTGTTCTTCTACGGGCTAGATTTCCATGATCTAGCCCCGAACTCAATCCTTCACATATCCGCTTTCATAGTGGTGTGTGAAGCTTTCCTCCGCATCCCTCCACACTTTGGCCTATGGCTCAAAACCTTCAACGCGAACTGAAGGTGGTGGACGGACAGGATGTGGAGTGCGGGGGCGCCATGATTGGCATGCTCCCCAATGCAACTTGGCCCATGGGCTCATTCGTGGAGACGAATAAGGTTTGGCAGCAGGAGTGGTTCTACATCACCGAACCCCACGATGCCAAATGGGTGGCGAAGCCTGCTTTCAGATCCGGACCCCCAGAGAGGCTGACCTCCTGGACCAAAAAGGGTCTGGACTGGGGGTCTTCAACTGAAGTGATGACACTCCAGAGTCGTGTGTCCAACATGATCTCCAAGGGGCACCAGTTCTCGTCCATGGTCCAGGTGATGCTGACCCGGCTTGTTCTCCCTTGCCAAAGTCGGGGCTCCTCCCATGGGAGTTCGATCCGGCGGAGACAAGCCGCTGAAGCATCTCTTTGGCTTTACGCACAAAGAGATCTAGAAGCATCTCTTCAAGAGACAGAAAGAGTGGCCCAAAGAGACCGAGGACGCGGGCTATAGCACTGCGGTCTCCGCCCCAGAGGTAATAGAAAACTTGCCTAACATATATTTCTTCCTTTATTTAATGATAACAGGAATTGGAGTTTTTACGTGATATACAGGGCTGGACGAAGAAGGCGACCCGGATTAAGAGTCCGGCACCTTTGCCTGAAGACCCAGCATTGCCTCTACTGACGGTGATGCTGGTCCCGGCGCCATACAAGGCTCCGATCAAGAAGCCCAAGAAGAAGAAGAGCAAGGGGGCCGGAGATAGCCCCCGTCTTGCGGACAAGAAGTCCGAGGAAATCAACATCCTCTCCTCTGACGAGGTGGAGGAAGATGATGAGGAGGAAGAAGAAGAAGAGGAAGAGCCCCTTGCGCAATGCAGGGGAAGAAGAGGGCGGCCTCTGCCGAAGCAGGCGCAACCGCACCCAAGAGGAAGATGACCCTCACTGCTAGTTCAGATTCGTCCGAACATAGCTTCGTGGTGAAGCCCAGGGTGAAACCCCTGCCCGAATCGTAAGTTAATCTGGATTCAAGTGTTGCACCTTTGTTTGTTTAGTATTTTTTGATGCTTACTTAGCATTTTTCTCCTGCTGACCTACAGCCCTCCCGGAGGACATCCCGACGCCTCCTTATCAGAGGGGAACTCTCTAGCACTTGGACAGACGGAGAGTGGCCCCGCCAGTCCGGGCTTCATCGCTCGTGATCGACGGGGACACCGAAGTGTCTTCCCAGCGGGTATCCTCTGCCCTAGGAGACGAGGGCGGGGTATGCGACAAGGCGGCCGGGGAAATACCTCGACGGCTGCCAACCATGGGGAGACCGTCCCCATGGAGACAGAAGACATGGGGCCCAAACAATCCGGGGCCCCACCGAATACTATCCCGGAGCCTAGTGCGGCTCCGGGGTCCAAAGACCCGACTCCCCAAGCACAGGAGGATACAGCGGCGCCCGGAGTTAATCCGGAGGCGCCGGACTCTATGGAGGGGGCACTGCAAAGTGCTTCCATCATGGAAGAACACCGCACCGTGATGGGTGCGGTGATGAAGAAGATTCAGTCCGTCAAGGGCGGACTGAATGAAGCCGTCAACAGCATGTTAATAGGTTTTGAGGTAAGCAATGTAATGTTCTTTATAGAACTTTATTATTTTTAATGCACATACATAGCCAGTAGCCCCTGATGCTTTGTGTGATTCTGAAGAGAATCGGACGAAGTATCCATGCTATAGCATACTTACAGAGCTGAACTATTGTGCAGGCTTCACTAGTTACGTCAACTGCGCGAGATGCGGAGGTTGCCGAACTAAATCAGAAGCTCTTGTTGGCCAACGCGGACCTCGACCGCGTCAATCAGCGTTTAGATGAAACGCAAGGTATGCGGATTTTAAGATGTCAATAAGACTAATAAACTTGAGTATGTTTTAAAAACTCTGATATGGTATTCTGTATTACACAGTTGGCGGCGCTGAGCTTGAGGCCCTCAAGGGCGAGGTTGCCAAGGCCAAGAAGGAGGCCGAGGTGAACAAGGTAGCCGCTGACAAAGCGGCTGTCGATTTGGAGGCCGAAAAGGCTGAGTGCGAGAAGCACCGGTCTCGGGTGTCCGAAGTCGAGGTTGAGCTCAACGTTGCCATTCGCAAATGTGAGGCATTTGAGAAGAAGGCTTCGGAACAGGCATCCGAGCTTGCTGTGGTAGTGAAGACTGCCCAGGATGCGCGAGGCGAGTCACCCAGCGCCCGTCAAGAAATCGAGCAGGCACGACAGATAGCATCTGGTAAGACATTTCTCTTACAGAGCATCTTCGGAGGGCAGAAGTATATTGGGCTGACACAGTTACGGAGTTCTCCAGGCGTGTTTGCTCATCTTCCGAGGAGCAGTGCTCACGCCGCCCTGTACTTCCGAGCGTTGGAGGGGAACAACACGGAGAAGCTGTTTTGGTCGCAGTTCTATGCGCCAAAACATCCGGTGCCCCTCAACGACCTGATGAAGCAGCTAGTCGAGCTGCATGCTACTTCTCGAGCTTGCATTGTATTCCCTCAAAGAGGAAAGGGTGATGCAGCATAGTAGCATAAGTATTTCCCTCAATGTTTGAGAACCAAGGTATCAATCCAGTAGGAGACCACACGCGAGTCCCTCGCACCTGCACAAACAAATAAGAACTTCGCAGCCAATGCAATAAGGGGTTCTCAATCCCTTCACGGTCACTTATGAAAGTGAGATCTGATAGATAGGATAGTATAATATTTTTGGTATTTTTGATATAAGAACAGAAAGTAAATAAAGCAAATAAGCAACGGCAGCAGAAATTGGCTAGTTGAGGGAAAAGTAATATGATAAAGATAGACCCGGGGGCCATAGGTTTCACTAGTGGCTTCTCTCATGATAGCAGAATTCTACGGTGGGTGCACAAATTACCGTCGAGCAATTGATAGAAAAGCGCATAGTTATGAGAATATCTAGGCATGATCATTATATATAGGCATAACGTCTGTGACAAGTAGACCGAAAGGATTCTGCATCTACTACTATTACTCCACACATCGACCGCTATCCAGCATGCATATAGAGTATTAAGTTCATAAGAACAGAGTAATGCTTTAAGCAAGATGACATGATGTAGAGGGATTGACTCAAGCAATATGATATAAACCCCATCTTTTTATCCTCGATGGCAATAATACAATACGTGCCTTGCTACCCCTGCTGTCACTGGGAAAGGACACCGCAAGATTGAACCCAAAGCCAAACACTTCTCCCATTGCAAGAACTATAGATCTAGTAGGCCAAACCAAACCAATAATTTGAAGAGACTTGCAAGGATATTATAATCATACATACAGATTTCAAAAAAGAATAAAATATCGTTCATAGATAATCTTGATCATAAACCCACAATTCATCGGATCTCGACAAACACACCACAAAAAGATTACATTGAATAGATCTCCTCGAAGATCGAGGAGAACTTTGTATTGAGATCCAAAAAGAGAGAAGAAGCCATCTAGCTAATAACTATGGACCCGAAGGTCTCTGGTAAACTACTCACAACTCATTGGTGAGGCTATGGTGTTGATGTGGAAGCACTCCATGATGGATCCCCCCTCCGGTGGAGCTCCGGAACAGGCCCCAAGATGGGATCTCATGGGAATAGAAGGTTGCGGCGGTGGAATTAGGGTTTTCTCTGTTGCCTCGATGTTTTCAGGGTACATAGATATATGTAGGAGGAAGGAGGGCATCGGGGGAGCCAGAGGGGGCCCACGAGGGTGGGGGCACGCCTGCCCCCTGGGCGCGCCCTGGACCCTCATGGCCGCCTCTCTTGTTCCCTCGCATGTACTCCAAGTCTTCTGGGTAGATACGGTTCCAAAAATAACTCTCCTGAATGTTTCATTCCGTTGATATACCTTTTCTGTGAAACTCTGAAATAGGAAAAAAAACAGCAATTTGCACTGGGCCTCGGGTTAGTAGGTTAGTCCCAAAATAATATAAAAGTGTTAATAAAGCCCATTAAACAACCAAAACAGAATATATAATAGCATGGAACAATAAAAAATTATAGATACGTTGGAGACGTATCAAGCATCCCCAAGCTTAATTTCTGCTTGTCCTCGAGTAGGTAAATGATAAAAACAAAAAAATTGATGTGGAATGCTAACCAACATAATTCTCAATGTAATTTCTTTATTGTGGCATGAATGTTCAGATCCGAAAGATTCAAGACAAAAGTCTATATTGACATAAGAATAATAATACTTCAAGCATACTAACAAAGCAATCGTCTCTTCTCAAAATAACATGGCCAATGAAAGTTATCCCTACAAAATCATATAGTCTAGCTATGCTCCCTCTTCATCACACAAAATATTTAAATCGTGCACAACCCCGGTTTCAGCTAAGCAATTGTTTCATACTCAATTTTTTTCAAACCTTCAAACTTTCACGTAATACATGAGTGTGAGCCATGGATATAGCACTATGGGTGGAATAGAGTGGTGGTTGTGGAGAAGACAAAAGAGTAAGATAGTCTCACATCAACTAGGTGTATCAATGGGCTATGGAGATGCCCATCAATAGATATCAATGTGAGTGGGTAGGGATTTCCATGCAACGGATGCACTAGAGCTATAAGTGTATGAAAGCTCATCAAATGAAACTAAGTGGGTGTGCATCCAACTTGCTTGCTCATGAAGACCTAGGGCATTTGAGGAAGCCCATCGTTGGAATATACAAGCCAAGTTCTATAATGAAAATTCCCACTAGTATAGGAAAGTGACAAAACAAGTGACTCTATATCATGAAGATCATGGTGCTACTTTGAAGCACAAGTGTGGAAAGGGATAGACGCATTGTCCCTTCTCTCTTTTCTCTCATTGTTTTTGGAGGGGCTTTCTCTTTTTTTTTATTAGCCCCTCTCTATTTTTTTGGGGCCATCTTTTTTTGGCCTTTCCTCACATGGGACAATGCTCAAATAATGAAGATCATCACACTTTTATTGACTTACAACTCAAAGATTACAACTCAAAGCTAGAACAAAATATGACTCTATGTGAATGATGATGAAGCATGTCATTTGAACAGAACGGTGGAAAGTTGCATGGCAATATATCTCGGAATGGCTATGGAAATGCCATGATAGGTAGGTATGGTGGCTGTTTTGAGGAAGGTATATGGTGGGTGTATGGTACCGGTGAAAGTTGTGCGGTACAAGAGAGGCTAGCTGAAAGGATCGATGTGGTTGACTAGAGGGGGGGGTGAATAGGCAACTAACAATTTTTAGCTTTTCTTAACCAAATTAAACTTAGCAACAAAGTAAGTTGTCTAGATAAGCAACTAGGGTGGACAACTTATAGGAAGCAATAATAACAACCACACAAGCAAGTAAACTAAGGTATACAAAGAAAGCTTGCATAAGTAAAGGAAAGAAATAACCACAAGTGGAGCCGGTGAAGACGAGAATGTGTTACCGAAGTTCCTTCCCTTTGAGAGGAAGTGCGTCTCCGTTGGAGCGGTGTGGAGGCACAATGCTCCCCAAGAAGCCACTAGGGCCACCGTATTCTCCTCACGCCCTCACACAATGCGAGGTGCCATGATTCCACTAGTGGTGCCCTTCAAGGCGGCGACCGAACCTTTACAAACAAGGTTGGGGCAATATCCACAACCGAATTGGAGGCTCCCAACGACACCATGAAGCTTCACCACAATGGAATATGGCTCCGAGGTGACCTCAGCCGTCTAGGGCGCTCAACCACCCAAGAGTAACAAGATCTGCAAGGGATTATTGGGGGAATAAAATTTCTCTTGGTGGAAGTGTAGGTCGATGCCTTCTCAAGCAATCCCTAGGAAATCAACAAGTTGGATTGGCTAGGGAGAGAGATCGGGCAAAAATGGAGCTTTGAGCAACAATGGAGCTTAGGGAGGAAGAGGTGAGTCTTCTTGGGGAAGATGACTCCCTATATATAGTGGGAGGGCAAATCCAACCGTTATCCCTCAATTCTGCCCGCAGAGCACGGTACTACCGCACATAACATGCGGTACTACCGCACGGCCCAGTGGTACTATCGCACAGGGTGCGATACTACCGCTCGCGCGGTACGAGCCAGAATTAGCCCCTGTTGCGTTAAAACACTGGGCGGTAGTACTGCCGGAGCGGTACTACCGCACGTCCTTGTGGTACTACCGCAAGGCAGGGTCAGACTGGCCGAGGAGGAGTGTGGACTAAATAAAATACGTCCGCAGCTACTACCGCAGAGTTACGGTCGTTGCAAAAACCCAACATGGTACTACAGCTTGCACGAAGCAGTACTACCGCATAGGACGCGGAAGGAAAAAATCACTTTCGCGCCAACTACCTTACTAGTTACGATGCTGGGGCCGGTCACACGGTACTACAGTGTCCACGATACGGTACTATCGCATGGTGCAATACTACCGTAACCCTAGAGCGGTACTACCGTGGGACTGTGCGGTACTACCGCCCTCTTTGAGCGGTACTACCGCATGCCCAGCAGTGGTAGTAGTAGGATGCCACTGTTTTTGTAATGACAAGCAAAAACAGCCAGAGCTCCAGAGAAGCGAAGGAAAGGTGGTGTGAATAAATAGACGTGTACGTGCTGATTCCACCCAAACCTTTCCGAAGCGGACCCCCTCTTAATAGTACGGCTTTCCTATGACTCAATTCCACCGAAAAGAAACAAAAGGAAACACCGTCTTCCATAGGTTCTGAGGGGCACTAAATTGTCTTGTGCCTAGGTGTGATATATCTGAAAAGCTCTGTGCACATGATTAGTCCGCAAAAGCATTGTCATCAATCACCAAAACTACTTAGGGAGAAATATGCCCTTACAATCTCCCCCTTTTTGGTGGATTGATGACAATACGGGATTTGCACAAAGATATATATATAACAGAATAGTAAGCAAACCCAGCATAATTATAAATTATAGGTAAGCTCCCCCTAGGTGTGTGCATACATAAGAAGATGCTTTGGACTGCACAGCACACATACTAGGATCAACGCTCCCCCTATATTTTATAAACAACATACTCCTTGCAACAAAGAATAAGACTCTACGCATGGATGTAAGGAGGATAACGTGAGCACATATTAACAGGGCAAGTGAAGCAATCGCTCACAACCTTGCAGATAGCATAGACATTATAACGAGATAAGGAGTAGGGTGCATATGTCTCACACCATATGTAAGGTCTCACACACACGACACAAACCAACGAAAGCAGATAAGGTTCGACCAACTAAAAGCACATAAAACACGGTGCAAGACGCAAATCCTACACTCTCTCCCCCTTTGGCATCGAGACACCACAAAGGGAAAGAGGACAGCTAAAACATAGGTGGTAGCTCAGGCGGAAGAGATCAGTCGTCACGTGCTCCGTCAGACTCCTGCTGCTCCTCCTCGAAATCAGACCACTTGAAGCCCTGTTTGGCAATCCACTCAGCCTCTGGAGTGATGATCTCCTCTGACCCATTAGACACATCCTCACCAAAGATCCTCATTATCTTCTTGTCACGCTCGCGAGCCTGTTTCTGAGTCACATGAGCCTTGTATTGCCCCTTTGCCTGCATACAAAACATAGCCTTCATCTTGCTCTTCACCTTTTTAGCCCACGAGGGCTCAGACGATGGGGGGGCATACCCTCTAGAACTGTCCTCATCAGCTGCCTCCTCCTCAACTTGCTCCTCATCCTCATCCATCTCTGCAGCAGCCTCTGCACGGGTAGTAGTGTTAGCCCATCGACTCTTGATGCGAAGTCGGATAGGCTCATGACGAATCTAGTGAGGGGCCTCAAACTCTTCATCAGGATATAGCTTCTCCCAAGTCTTGGAGATCAGCAAAAACAGATAAGGACCGTAGATAGGCACTTTGCGGGTGGAAATTGCAAAGAGGAGCTCACACCACATGATATGTGAGATATCAAGTGGTTGAGTCTGAGCACTGCGGGCCTCCTCTCACATAAGCATCATGTCCACGAGGTATGAATGTACCTTGTCCTTGTCCCCAATGCAAGGAAACAATGAGTTGCGGAAGATCCTATGCATAATATCCAGAAAGGGGTTCATCACCCAAGTCTTCTTGCCACTAGCGAGCGTCTTCTCCACATAGAAAGGCAGCAGCCGGTCCTTGTTGGAAGATTCTTCGTTCGCATGAGGGCGAGCTCCAACAGGAGTGTGGAGCCCCTCATCAGCAACCTGAAGCAGATCCATAAAGTCCTTCCATGTAGCACTCATCTTATGTCCATTTGTCATCCAAGTCATGTTGCGTTCCTCCTTAGGATGGAAATGAACCGAAGCATAGAACTGTGCCACAATTTCTGGGTCAAAGTCCATCCGAAATGACATGATATGCTCAATGCCAAACTGCTCCACAAGATCTAGAGCCTCAGCAAAATAGGCCCGGTGCTCATCCTTCCTCATGTGATTCATGTCAATCCAATGTGCATCCACATATAAGTTGTGTTTGCTCTTGAGTACTTCTGTGAAGATATGATAATGCTGCTTGGTCCAGAACAATTCATCTCCATGGAACTGAGCCCGGGGATCTACATAAGAATTGATCTTCCTCCTAGCAATGAACTCATGTGATGGTATCTCGTCCATGCTCATAGTTTGCTCCTTGTTCTTGGTGGCAGTGGTCTTGGTTCTGCGTTGGGGGGCATTGGAGCCCTCAGGAACATCACTTTGGGTGCGCAGACGCTTTGACCCTGTGTCACGGCTGGGATTCGAGCGACGGACATTGGAACCGGAGCCACCACCTACGACACAAACACAAGAACACGAAAGAAAGACAAAGAGAATCAATGCAAAGGCCACAATAAAGCACAAGAAACATGTAGAAAAGATAATATGTATGTGTTACGAAGGAGGTGTGGACCGAACGGTAGTACTGTTCAAAGCAACGGAAGTAAAGTTTTAGTGCCGCCAAGGGGGCGGTAGTACCGCACCGAAGTGTTACGGATGTACCGCACCAGACGCGGTACTAAAATTTTACTTCGGCGTCCATTATGGTAGTACCGCACCGTAGGAGCGGTAGTATCGTGACGCGTCAGAGCGGTAGTACCGCTGTTAGCCGGCGGTAGTACCGCTCGGGGTCAGATCCGAAAGCGGATCTGGACAATGAACACGTAGGACGGGCGAATGGTACTACGGCTGATCACAACTCCTTTGTAGCAACATACTTATTAGCATTTCTACTGCACTACAACTCTCCTACACCCTAATCTTCCATGGATAAGGTCAACAAGAACAAAAGAACAATGTGCATCTCCCCAAAACCTAGAAACAACACAAGGGCAAAAATAAGAGGGGATTTTGGGGAGAAACCTTCATCCATGGCAAGAGGTCGAGGTGGGGAACGATCCCACCGGTCGGAATGCGAGGAGAGTGGCCGGGGACGGAGATCGGGCGAGGTCCTCCGGCGTCGTTCTTGAGAGAGAGAGAGAGAGAGAGAGAGAGAGAGGCGATGTGGGGGAGACGAGATGAAAGGGTATGGGGGAGTTAGAACCCCCCCTACCCACTTATAACCCCCAGTCGTCAAACCACTGCGGTAGTACCGTGGTCATCGCGGTAGTACCGCCCGGGCGGAAGTACCGCACGCAGGGCGGTAGTACCACTCTCCAGCGGCAGTAAAAAATTACTGCCGTGCTGGTTGCGGTAGTACCGGAATTCTCTCTTGCGGTAGTTCCATGACTATTCACGATAGTACCGCTCCCCCAAGAAAGTGCAAGTTTCGACAAGAAGGCTTAAGCAAAGCAACTGCGGGCAAGAGCACACACACACGGCAGAAGGAAAGGAAGACAACATACAGCTGGAACAACACACGAGACACTCCTCCTTGAAGAATGTCGGTGGCCGAAGCCACCTATGTTTGAGTTATTTGGTATGGCACCGCGAAGAATTATCCTTGGTCCCATGACCAACACTCGTCTTGAAGCACTCGTACCATCTAACATGGCAAATAATAAAGAGTTGATCGATTTATGCATAACGGGGGGAGGAAGAGTTCACTGAGAGAACAATACCCCCCCCCCCCCTATGTCCATGCCTACACCTACGCACGATAATCATGTTGAGTGGGAGGAGTGTGTGCAAGGTTTCAAACTACATTGCTCAAATCTATCATATTTAGCTCATGCCTTAACTCGTGAAATCTTGCTTCATCCAATGGCTTCATGAAGATATCTGCAAGATTATCATGAGTGTTGACATAGTGAAGCTCTATTTCTCCTCGCCGAATATGATCCCACATGAAGTGATACCGAATCTCAATATGCTTCGTCTTGAAGTGTTGCACTAGGTTGAGAGAAATCTTGATGGCACTTTCATTGTCACACCAAAGAGGCACTTTGTCACAAGTGACAGCGTAATCCTTTAAAGTTTACCTCATCCATAGTAGTTGAGCACAACAACTGCCAGCTGCCACATACTCCGCTTCGGTGGACGAGAGAGACACACAACTTTGCTTCTTGGAAGACCAACTTACCAGAGAGCAACCAAGGAATTGGCACCCTCTGGAAGTGGACTTCCTATCCACTTTGTCTCCTGCCCAATCTGAATCAGAGAAACCTACAAGGTTGAAGTTTGCTCCTCTTGGGTACCATAAGCCAAAGTTTGGGGTATGAGCCAAATATCGAAAGATTTGCTTGATTTCCACAAAGTGACTTTCCTTAGGTGAGGCTTGAAACCGTGCACAGATTCCCACACTCAACATAATATCCGGTCTAGATGCACAAAGGTAAAGCAAGGAACCAATCATAGAACGATATACCTTTTGATCCACCGCTTTACCATTGGGATCAATGTCAAGCACTTGGTTGGCATTGGAGTAGTAGCCGGCTCGACATCACTTAGATTAAACCTCTCGAGCATGTCTTGAGTGGACTTGGCTTGTTTGATGAAGATTCCTTCTCTTCTTTGCTTAATCTCAAATCCAAGGAAGTACTTCAACTCTCCCATCATGGACATCTCAAAATGTGTGGTCAGGAGTGCGGCAAACTCATCATTGAAAGCTTTGTTAGGTGAACCAAAGATAATATCATCAACATATAGTTGGTAGACAAACAACTCCCCTTTGACCTTCTTAGTAAAAAAGAGTGGGGTCGATTTTCCCAATTTCAAACCCACGATCTTGCAACAACTCGATAAGATGCTCATACCACGCATGTGGGGCTTGTTTAAGGCCATAGAGTGCCTTATCGAGTTGATACACGTGATTGGGGAACTTAGGATCCTCGAACCCCGAGGGTTGTTTGACATATACCAACTCATTAATAGGACCATTAAGAAATGCACTTTTCACATCCATTTGTTGCAATTTAAAGTTATGATGAGAAGCATATGCAAGCAACAAACGAATAGATTCAAGGCGAGCAACGGGGGCAAAGGTTTTACCGTAGTCGATACCCTCGACTTGGGAGTAACAACAAACGTGCCTTGTTGCGAATGACAATGCCATGAGCATTCTGTTTGTTCTTAAAGATCCACTTGGTTCCAATGACATTATGGTTCTCCTTTGGCCTTGGCACCAGATGCCACACTTTGTTGCGCTCGAAGTTATGGAGTTCTTCATGCATGGCATTGATCCAATCAGGGTCTTCGAGCGCCTCACAGACCTTTTGAGGTTCAACACAAGAGACAAAAGCTTGATGAGCACAATAGTTTGCTAATTGTCTACGAGTGCTTACCCCCTTTGTGATGCTTCCAAGAATATTCTCCATGTGATGTTCTCTAGAAGCAAGCCTGGAGGCAACTTTTGCAGCACGACGCTCCAATTGCTCTTCAAGTGATAACTGAGGAGCACTGAGTTGATCATCTTGAGCGGCGTCAAGAGCTTGATCTTGATCTTGAGCTTCCTCTTGATCTTTATCTTGCTCAGAGGAGAGAACTTGGCCTTGTGCTTCATTTGGTGGCTCACCGCCATCATGTGATTGATCTTGCACTTGGCCTTGTTCAACCGATTGAGGGCCTTCACTTTGTTCGTCGGAAGCGTGTGGGTCTTGGGTTGATGATGGTTCCACTTGTGTGGAACATTGTCCTTCTCCTTCGGCCACAAGGGGTTCCTCAATGGGTAGGATATAGCCAACACCCATTCTTCTTATGGCTTGAGGAGGAATTTCATCACCTACATCACAAGTACCACTTTGCTCCACTTGGGAGCCGTTATTCTCATCAAACTCTACATTACACGTCTCGTCAATGAGTCCATTGGACTTGTTGAGAACACGGTAAGCATGAGAGTTTCTAGCATAACCAACAAATATGCCCTCATGAGCTCTAGACTCAAATTTAGACAAAGGAGCACCTTTCTCGAGGATGAAACACTTACACCCGAACACCCGGAATTACTTGAGATTGGGCTTGTTACCGGTAAGAATCTCATACGGAGTCTTGTTCAAGCCTTTGTGGAGATAGAGCCGATTGGATGCATGACACGCGGTGTTGATGGCTTCGGCCCAAAAATTGTATGGAGACTTGAATTCTGCCATCATGGTCCTTGCCGCGTCCATCAATGGCATGTTCTTTCTCTCCACTACTCCATTTTGTTGAGGGGTATAAGGTGCGGCATATTGATGTTTGATCCCCTCATCACTAAGAACCTCATCCAAGGTGTAGTTCTTGAACTCGGTACCGTTGTCACTTCGGATCATCAAGATCTTTGCCTCATGTTGACGTTGAGCTTCATTTGCAAAGTCGATGACGGTTTGTTGGGTCTCACTCTTCTTCTTGAAGAAATATACCCATGTGTATCTTGAATAATCATCTACAATCACCAAGCAATACTTTCTGCCCGCAAGACTATCAAAGGATGGAGGCCCAAAGAGATCCATGTGAACGAGCTCTAACGGTCTTTTTGAGTAGATGATAGTCGTGGGAGGGTGAGCCGTCTCATGTAAGTTTCCTTCAATACAAGCACTGCAAGCACAATCTTTGGCAAAGCTAACATTTGTTAGTCCACGGACATGGTCCCCCTTGAGAAGACTTTGCAAAGATCTCATATTGACATGGGCTAACCGGCGATGCCAAATCCATCCCACATCAACTTTAGCCATTAGGCATGTCGTGGTCTTAGTGGGTTGCTCCGAGAAGTTAACCACATAGAGACCATTCTCGACATGTCCAACATAGGCTACTTTAAGAGTCTTGCTCCATAAGAGGGCAACGGTACCAATATCAAAGAATGTGGCAAAGCCCATGAGTGCAAGTTGACGAACAGAAAGTAAGTTGTATGCAAGGGACTTAACAAGCATGACCTTCTCGATCGTGAGATCATGAGAAACAACAACCTTGCCAAGCCCCAATACCTTAGAAGATGAAGCATCACCCCATTCGATGTTGGTGGCCATGGATGAACCTTGATGCACGTCCACCACCAAGTCTTTGCTTCCAGTCATGTGATTTGTGGCTCCACTATCGAGCAACCATGATCCCCCACCGGAAGCAAACTCCTACACGAGATCAATGCTTGGATTTAGGTACCCATTTGGTAATGGGTCCTTTGAGGTTAGTAACAAGGGTCTTAGGAACCCAAATAGACCACTCAATGTGTTCATAAGAAGAACCAACAAATTTAGCAAAAACATGACCATCACTAGCACGACATGAAACATATGAAGGATTAAAGTCGTCGGCTATGTTTGATGGCATGGAGGGGGTTTTCTTGACTCCACCACTTTTCACATTGTTCTTCTTCTTAGAAGTACCCTCTCCCTCTTTCACAAAGGTTTTTTTGAGAGGAGGAGGTTGCTTGGTCTTGTCGTTCTTCTTCTTCTTGGGCTTGGGAGCAAACCCAATTCCTTCCTTTGCCACAACTTCCTTTTGATTGCTCAAAAGATCGTTTGAGGTTCTTCTCACCTTGTATACATGACACATGGAATTTCTCGAGCTGCTTCTTCAATTTGGCATTCTCTTCAACAAGATGCACATGCTCGCAACATGGGTTAGTAGCATTTGCATTATCAATCAACACCATGCGAGGAAAGATAGCTTTCTCCTTGGTTAGCGAAACTTGAAGTTGATCATGAGACTCCTTGAAAGAAGTATGTACACCTTTCAAGACCTTGTGAGCCTTGTCAAGCGTAACAAACTCCTCCTTGAGTCTAGCATGGTCAACCACATGCTTTGCCTTCTCGGAATTAATCACACGAGAGACAACTAAAGCATGATCAAGATCTTTCCTTAATTTAGCATGATCATCATTGTGTGACTCCTCAAGAGCCAAACGAATACCATGCTCTTCCTCAAGAGCATTAGAGAGATCTGATATCTCATCGGCATAGTCTCGACTATGACCTTCCATTTTAGAAATGGTCTCCTCATGAGCCTCGATCATGTCATTGGCTTCACCGAGTTGTTCCAAGAGAGCAACGAAGTGCTTCTTGGGTTTTCCCTTGAGTTTACTCATAAACAACTCAAATTCATTTTCTTCCTCCTCTGCCCCCTCACTCTCATCTATACAATCCGCCAATGAAGGATTAGAGGTGATGGTAGTGTTGATGTTGGGAGTTACCTTGTTGGTGGCCTTAGCCATGAGGCACTTGGCGGTGATGTTCGCATTTGGTGAGTCAAAGAGAGATGAACGTGGAGTGGTTGCAATAGCAATGGTGGCCATTGTGACCATCTCATCATCTTCATCTTCATCATCATCCTCAACATATTCTTCTTGGGCCACCAACCCTTTGGGAGGGGTCTTCTTGTTGAGGTTGTTCTTGTTCAGATAAGACTTGGCCTTGTCCTTTCGGATAAGCTTGCCTCCATTGTCTTCTCTTTTCTCATATGGGCAATCTACAACAAAGTGGCTCACATTCCCACAGTTGTAGCACGTACTCACTCGTTGCTTGCCCTTGTTGCCACTTGAGTTGTTCCTGTTGAAGTTGGGCCTCTTCTTGTTGCCCCAAAATTGCCGTGATGCAAGAGCCATGTGCTCATGATAGGCATATTTGGTGTCCTCGGGGCAACTCTCATATTCATCCTCTTCCTCCTCTTCTTCCACACAAGCCTTGGCCTTCAAGGCAAGGTTAGGCTTCTTTGATTGTTGAGCTCTTAAAACCGCATTATCGGCGGTCTTGTCCAAGATCCTCATGGCAATGAACTCATCCAACACTTCACTTGATGACAAAGTGTGGAAGTCCGGTCTTTAG
This sequence comes from Secale cereale, assembly GCA_902687465.1. Lineage (NCBI taxonomy): Eukaryota > Viridiplantae > Streptophyta > Magnoliopsida > Poales > Poaceae > Secale > Secale cereale. The sequence goes on along the minus strand of LR738711.1, from coordinate 385,955,422 downwards.
CGAATGACGGAGGACATTGCCTTGTGATAAGGCATCATGGCCTTGAGAAACTTGCGCTTGATCCAATTGTCATCCGTGTGCTTGCTCCCATGATCTCGAAGTGAAACCGCAAGTGTGGTTAATCTCCGATAAAGTTTACGGGGATCTTCATCTTCGATCATAGCAAACTCATCGGCTTCATCTTGCACAACTTCATAGTTTGAGCGTTGAATGCTTGCGCTTCCCTTGTACATGGAACCAACATGCTCCCATGCTTCCTTGGCCACAGTGAAGGGTCGAAGATGTGCAATGTCTTCGGGAGGGATAGCATCTTGAAGTATGCAAAGAACGGACTCATTGAATTGATGATCCGCAGCTTCTCTCGGAGTTAGTTGTCGGGATCATGTGGGTAGAAACCTTGCTCGATGATTCTCCAAAGATTAGTAGAACAATGATTTAAATGACGTCTAAAGCGAAACATCCAAGTAGCAAAATCAGAATTTTTTACAAACTTAGGAGGAGGACCAACGGAATTTAAATGAGAAGTAGGAATGGGTCCTCCATAGTGGGTAGGAGCAGCAGAGTGGGCAAAAATCCCACTCCCAATCTTAGTAACTAGGACTTGCTGACTACTAGCTTCTCCCTTGTCGGGAATAGCCTCCGACATGTTGGAAGTGGGACGAACCACTTCCAACGGTGTGGTGGATAATTTGAGTCCCTCAAGTAATTCCTTAAACATGCCTTTGACCTTGGTCGCTAGTGATTATTTCAATGTGTCCATCGCCACATTGAACTCCTCACGAGAGATCGCGGTTCCCCCATCGGACATAGCCAAGGAAGGAGTTCCACCGGAGTGTCCCTCCGTCTCGACTACATTGTCACCCATACTCTTTGGATGGTAAAGTCCTTATAAAGAGACGAGGCTCTGATACCAATTGAAAGGATCGATATGGTTGACTAGAGGGGGGTGAATAGGCAACTAACAATTTTTAGCTTTTCTTAACCAAATTAAACTTAGCAACAAAGTAAGTTGTCTAGATAAGCAACTAGGTGGACAACTTATAGGAAGCAATAATAACAACCACACAAGCAAGTAAACTAAGGTATACAAAGAAAGCTTGCACAAGTAAAGGAAAGAAATAACCACAAGTGGAGCCGGTGAAGACGAGGATGTGTTACCGAAGTTCCTTCCCTTTGAGAGGAAGTACGTTTCCGTTGGAGTGTTGTGGAGGCACAATGCTCCCCAAGAAGCCACTAGGGCCACCGTATTCTCCTCACGCCCTCACACAATGCGAGGTGTCGTGATTCCACTAGTGGTGCCCTTGAAGGCGACCACCGAACCTTTACAAACAAGGTTGGGGCAATCTCCACAACCGAAATGGAGGCTCCCAACGACACCATGAAGCTTCACCACAATGGAATATGGCTCCAAGGTGACCTCAACCGTCTAGGGTGCTCAAACACCCAAGAGTAACAAGATCCGCAAGGGATTAGTGGGGGGAATCAAATTTCTCTTGGTGGAAGTGTAGATCGATGCCTTCTCAAGCAATCCCTAGGAAATCAACAAGTTTGATTGGCTAGGGAGAGAGATCTGGCGGAAATAGAGCTTTGAGCAACAATGGAGCTTGTGGAGGAAGAGGTTAGTCTTCTTGGGGAAGAAGACTCCCTATATATAGTGCGAGGGCAAATCCAACCATTATCCCTCAATTCTGCCCGGAGAGCATGGTACTAATGCACATAACGTGCGGTACTACCGCACGGCCCAGCGATACTACCACACAGGGTGCGGTACTACCGCTAGCGCGGTACGAGCCAGAACTAGCCCTTGTTGCGTTAAAACACCGGGCGGTAGTACTACCGCAAGGCAGGGTCAGACTGGCCGAGGAGGAGTGCGGACTAAATAAAATACGTTCGCAGCTACTACCGCAGAGTTAGGGTCGTTGCAAAAACCCGACACGGTACTACCGCTTGCATGAAGCGGTACTATCGCGTAGGACACGGAAGTAAAAAATTACTTCCGCGCCTACTACCGTACTAGTTACGACGCTGGGGTCGGTCACACGGTACTACAGTGTCCACGGTACGGTACTACCGCATGGTGCGGTACTACCGCCCTCTTTGAGCGGTACTACCGCATGCCCAGTAGTGGTAGTAGTAGGACGCCACTGTTTTTGTAATGACAAGTAAAAACAGCCGGAGCTCCAGAGAAGCGAAGGAAAGGCGGTGCGAATAAATAGACGTGTACGTGCTGATTACACCCAAAACTTTCCGAAGCGGACCCCCTCTTAATAGTACGGCTTTCCTATGACTCAATTCCACCGAAAAGAAACAAAAGGAAACACCGTCTTCCATAGGTTCCGAGGGGCACTAAATCGTCTTGTGCCTAGGTGTGATATATCTGAAAAGCTCAGTGCACACGATTAGTCCGCAAAAGCATTGTCATCAATCACCAAAACTACTTAGGGAGAAATATGCCCTTACACTAGCAATGGTGGAAGGGTGAGAGTGTGTATAATTCATGGACTCAACATTAGTCATAAAGAACTCATATACTTATTGCAAAAATCTACGAGTCATCAAAACAAAGTATTTAACGCATGCTCCTAGTGTAAGGGTTGGTAGGATTTAACCATCGCGCGATCCCGACCTCCACACAAAGGATGACACTCAATAAATACCTCATGCTCTAACTTCGTCACATAGCGGTTCACCATACGTGCATGCTACGGGAATCACAAACTTTAACACAAGTATTTTTCAAATTCAAAATTACTCCACTACATGACTCTAATATCACCATCCTCATATCTCAAAACAATCATCAAGTTTCAAACTTTTCATCATATTCAATGCACTTGTATGAAAGTTTTTACTATACTCATCTTGGTTGCCTATCATATTAGGACTAGTTTTATAACCAAAGCACATTACCATGTTGTTCTAAAATACTCTCAAAAGGATATAAGTGAAGCATGAGACATCAACAATTTCTACAAAATAAAACCACCACCGTGCTCTAAAATATATAAGTGAAGCACTAGAGCAAAACTATCTAGCTCAAAAGGTATAAGTGAAGCACATAGAGTATTCTAATAAATTCTAAATAAAATTTATCTCTCCCAAAAGGTGTGTCCAGCAAGGACGATTGTGACAAACTAAAAAGCAAAGACTCAAATCATACATGACACTCCGAGCAAAACACATATCATGTGGTGAATAAAAATATAGTCCCGAGTATAGTTACCGATAGATGAAGACGAAAGAAGGGGATGCCTTCCCGGGTGTCAGGCCCAAGATGTGATTCTAACCCGATCATGTGACACTTACGTGATTAGGGCACAACCGCATTTCGGGCGCTTTGCAAGATGGATATCATTACATCGTATCATTACATACATACATGGGGGATACAACAATACATACAAGTCACATGAATACAACATCATCAATACAAGGCATCCGACTACGGATGCAAACATGAAAAGCACAACGACATCCATCTGCTATCCCAGGCTGCCGACCCGGAACCTAACCCAAGACTGAAGAAGAAGAAGAAGAAAGAACTCCAACGCAACGTTCATCGCTCTCGTGTCAAGACATCGGAAACCTGCACCTGCAACTATTGTTATAGTATCTGTGAGCCACAAGGAATTAGCAATCCCATAACCATGGGTAACAAGACTAGCAAAGCTTAATGGGAAGGAAGAGGTAAAGTGGTGAGGTTGCAGCAGCGGCTAAGCAAAAGTATGGTGGCTAACTTACGAGTACAAGAATAAGATGAGCATCCACGCAAACGGTCGCAAACTAGTAGTGATCGCTAAAGATCCTGAACTACCTACGAGTCAAACATAACCCCACCGTGTTCTCTTCTCAAAGTGAAAAGAGACAGTCACGGTTACTCACACAGTTGTGTGTTTTACTTCGGATCCTCAATCAAGTTTTCTACAACCGGACATTAACAAATTCCAATCTGCCACATAACCGCGGGCACGGCTTTCGAAAGATCATAACCCTGCAGGGGTGTCCCAACTTAGCCCATCACAAGCTCTCACGATCAGCAGAAGTAATAATAATATTACCCCTTATCTTAGGGAAGGCCCGATCAGACTCGGAATTCCCGGTGCATAAGACATTTCGACAATGGTAAAACAAGACCAGCAAGACCTCCCGGTGTGTCGACACCCTGATAGTAGCCGCGCGTATCTCGTCTCAGGCCACGACCGGATGGGCGATGCTACAGGTAAAACCAGATACCTCGGGTTTCCCCAAGGCAGCCCTGCAGGCTCCCCGTTTGGGACCAACACCATCAGCACTGGCCCCCCTGCTATGTAGAAAAGAATCCCCGAGGGCGCGACCCCCTATGCAAATTTAATTAATTAATTAAGTTGTTATTATGAGGCAAATTAAAACCAATGTTGGGCCTTGCAGGAGGAGTTTTATTCAAAGACGAACTGTCAAGGGGTCCCCATATACCCAACCGTGTAAGGAATGCAAAATCAAGGAACATAACGCCGGTTTATCGGCTCCTAAGGCGGCATGAGTGGAACAAAACACCGAGCAAAAGGCCAAGCCTTCCACCCATGCCCAGTATATATGTGTGTTAAGATATATAAGATATATTGTGATATTCCCAAAGCATCAAGTTCCAACATGGAAAAATCTTCATCTTCACCTGCAACTAACAACGCTATAAGAGGGGCTGAGCAAGCGGGTAACATAGCCAAACAACGATTTGCTAGGAAGGTGTCAAAGGTTAGAGGTTCATGGCAACAAGGAGAGGGGCTGACAATAATGATGGGTAGCGCGACATATAACAATAGCATCGAGACAACTAAGCATGGCAATGATAGTAAAGGTATCCAAGGGTATGGTCATCTTGCCTGAGATCCCGCAAGGAAGAAGAACGAATCCGTGAAGACGAAGAAGAAGCCTTGAAGACGAACCACGGGTAGACGAACGAATCCTCACGATCGCAACGGAACAAGCACTAACGAGAAGAAGCAAGCAACACGGTAAACATACCACACAAGACATGACAAGATGTTCAACCAAGTATGATGCAAGACAAGTCTATATATGATGCAGTACATGGCAAGGTATGAAGCACTCAAAAACAACACAAAACAACAAGTTTAAATCAGGCCGGAATCAACATATAGCAAATCCGGTAAGTCCTCATATGCATAATTTGAAATTAGTCTAGATCTGAACAAACCTTAAGTTAAAGTTTTTAAACAGCAAGTTAACATGCACCATGATGATCTACTCGAAATTCTAGTCAAGTTTCATATAAAGTTTGTTTAATTCGGAGCTACGGCCTAGAAGATATGAGCAAAACAAGTCAAGCAAAGCAACGGTGCAAGATGCACCCAAACATCAAGCAAACACACTCCAAACATGAAAACAATATGATATTATGCTTCTTCATGCAAAATCACACAAGTTCATATAGGACACACTCAAAACGGAGCAACGGGCTAGAAGTTACGAGCAAAACAAGTTACAACGCAAAGCTGAAGTTAACAACCACATAGCAACTTTGGAGCAAGGTAAATATATGCTACGGCACCCAAACATGATAACAAGAAGCATGGATATGAAGTAGACATGTTACTTAACAAGCATTAACTTAGAACACACCCAAAAGCTTGCTAGAACATAATTAACCAAGCATGGCAAGTTGCAATAAATTTATCCAGACTGAGCCAAAATCTGGGAAGGCAAGAACAGCATCACGATGTTGCCTTCGGAGGCAGAAAACAACAAGCATATCAACTCCATTAAGTATATAAAGAGCATGGACATGTAGTAGAAGGCATCAACTCCATAACAACTCCATTGGAGCAACTCCATAGGAGGCATGGATCAATAACAACAAGCTCCACCAAATTGAACATGCTGATAAAATCCTGACACGTATAATTTATAGCAACTTGAGAGCAAGAAATAAATAAGCTACAGCGGGCCATATGTGCAAGTAAGGGCATGAACGGATAGAGGATAACATGGACAACAAGACATGATCATTGGCCACTCCAAAACAAGCATGGATTTGAGTGGGGCATCAAGAAAACATAGCATCAGGTTAAACAGATTTCAGACTTAGCAGTTCTTTCACAAAGTATAAAACAGCAACAACAACATGGCATGTTTACAAGCTTGTTTAAGTCACCTCAAGGCATATCATGGAAAGTGGATTGAACCACAGTAAAGACCATATGATTGTGCTTCTAAAACATATCAACATGTGGCATGAAGACAAACGCACCAATAGCAATGAGCAAGTGAAATCAGCATCTCATAACAAGTTTCAGCACTTAACAGCCAAATGCACTTTTGCAACAGATATTAACATGGCAATATGAACTCAAACAAGCATGCTACAGCAACCATCATGTAGAGCACTTCACAATGAACATTTTGACATATCATATGCTCCATTTGGATAAACATGCACAAAGTTACAAGCATCACAAGTATGCAACAAAATTACGACTAACAGCAGTTTAAAATTTATAGCACTCTTGCGACAGAGATTAGAGCATCTAGATGAACTCAAACAAGCATGGCACAATGAAACAAAGTGTAGAGCATATCACCACGATCATTTTGACATATTACATGCTCAATTTGGACAAGTACACAAAAAGTTATAGCCATCACAACATGCAACATTATTATGCAAAAACTGGGACTTAGTCGTTTTCACAGAATATAAAGTGAGCGTAAGATACTATACGGTGCTCTGGGCGGTTGATAGACGGGCGCTCACCGAAGCGGGCCGAGCCCATCAGCAGAGGAGGCAGATGGGCCGTGGCTGGCAGGCCGGCCGGGGCGGGAGACTGGGCCGACGGAGGGGCACGGAGCTGGGCCGCCGGCGGCGCGGCCCATGCGCGGAGCGAGCGGGAGGCCCGGCTGGCTGGCTGGATGGAGCTGGGACGATGTCGGGGCAGTCGTCCTCCCACGGCTGGAGGCCAAGACCGGCGGCGGGACGGAGTTCTCCGGCGAGGAGGCGTCATCGGCGAGGGAAACGGGCGGATCCGGGGGCACCGGGCCCGGATCCGGCCGGAGGGAGGCGCGGACAGCGGCGGGGCTCGGCCTCTGCGGCGGGGGCGATGCGGGGATAGGTGCGGGGAGCGGAGGTTGGAGCAGGGAGCGAGGAGCTCCGGCGAGCTTGTAATGCCCAGGATGGAGTTATACCTCCTACGTGTCGAGGCACGACTTAAAGGCATAAATCCATCCTAGAATGATCTCAAGTTTGGTATCTTTGCACGACTCATGTAAAAGAGGGATTAAAATGCAAAAGGAGATAGTTGGCTTACACTCGCCACTTCACACAATACATTACATAAACAATCATCATTCAAAACATCACAACCCGACTACGGGTGAAGATCCAAAAGAAAGATACCAAAACAACATAAAGCCACAGGTCAGGATCGAATCCTAGTAGAAACCACTACTGAACATCGAAACGTCACAAGCAAACGACCACACTCTTCATCGAGCTCCCGATGAAGTACTTGAACCAGCTCCTGCATCAAACTCGGCTGAACCTGCATCTGGTGTGGTGAAGTAACTGTGAGCCACAGAGGACTCAGCAATCCCGTTCCCGGGTAACAAGACTATTTAAGCCTTGGGGGAGGATAAGGCTGAAGAAAGAAATATGAGGTGAAGGAACAAACAAGAGTCTGCAGCAGCAACTAGCACTAACTTACGTAATAGAGAGCGAGAAGAGAAGAGCATCGGTCGAAAGATGATCACGAAGTGATCCTAGCTAAAGCCGGTCAAACATAACCCCACCGTGTTCAACTCCCGAATCCCTATTCGGAAATTGACAGTCACGGTACACACGCTGGTAGTGTATTGGAAACATTGTGTCAAGTTATCTACAACCGGAATTAACAAGCTCCCATCTGCCACATAACCGCGGGCACGGCTTTCGAAAGTTCAAACCCTGCAGGGGTGTTCCAACTTGGCCCATCACAAGCCCACGATCCGCGGAGTCGCAACTCCATAGTTGGGAAGACCCGAGTATTCTCGGAATCCCGTGCTCAAGTTAAACCGAACTAAGGTAAGGCTAATCCAGCAAATCCTCCCGGCGTGCCGACACCCTGATAGTAGCCGCGCGTATCTCGTCTCAGGCCACGACCGGATGAGCACAGCGTACAGTGGCCGAAACCCAAGTTGCCAAGGGGGGCCCCGCACACGACTCTAGTTTGGACCAACACTCAAATCGAGCACTGGCCCAGGGGGGTGGAATTAAGATGAAAGGGGTAGCTAGTCCCATTCAAGTTTTATTAGTTTGTTATTAAGCAAATAGTACCAATGTTGGGACTTGCTGGAAAAGACTTAGCACTTAGCGGTTTATCAAGGGGGTCCCATACACCCCAACCGTGTTAGGAACGCATAATCAAGGAACATAATACCGGCTTATACGGATCCTAACGGCATGAGTGGAACAAAACACCAAGCAAAAGGCTTAGCCTTCCACCCTGCCAGTATATAGACGATTTCATTTAGCATTTATGTAGTGTGATATAACCCAACCAAACTTCAACATGAAGCAAGCATCTTCAATCTTCACCTGCAACTAACAATGCTATAAGAAGGGCTGAGCGAAGCGTACTTAGCCAAGCAACGGTTTGCGTAGGTAGGGTGGTTAAACATGGCAATGGTTACAAGTAGGAGGCTGACAAGAAGAACATGGGCATCGAGGCAAAACTATAGAGCGGATCTACTAGCAATAGGCAAAGATAGTAATGGTATCCGGGTTCGGTCATCTTGCTTGGGATTCCACGAGGGAGAAGAACGGATCCAAGAAGAAGACGGAGCAACAGACGAGCGGATCCTCACAACTCCGGAACGAAACCGAAGCTAACAAAAGAAGCAACCGGAAAGAAAGAAACAACACGGTAAACACACAAGCATAAACATGTCATACGATGCACAAACAAGTATGATGCATGTCCGGTTTAAATATGCATGGCATGTCAAAGTGCACAAACAACACTACAAGTTAAGCGGAGCTCAATATGCAACGAGTTGCATATTGACGAAACACCACATTTAATTATTTAGTTGACTCTCGATTATTTACAAGACAAGATTACATGTTTGTTAACATGGCAAGAGGTGAAGCATAATAAACTACACTATTTAGGCAAGTTTAAATGAGGCCGGAAAATAACAACAACATATCCGGAAAATCCCCATGAGCATGTTTAATAATTATAAGCAAACAACAATTAACATTTATAATGTTGTTAAATGATGCGGATGAGATGATCAAGTTTATGCAATTTTTATTAAAAGGTTGACTTAAGAGGAAGACATGAAGTGTTTGCCACCGTGGTGGAAGAAAAGGTGCCACGGCAATGATCCGAAAATGATGCAACGCAACATATCGGTTCCGGTAACTCGGGAGAGACCGGTGCAAAAGGAAAGATAGCGTGGGTGAGTCAAACGAGATGAAAGAGGTGGGGCGATCCCGTTGCCGGGTTCCCACGAGTCGGTGACGAGGCAACCGAGGAACAACAAAAGGGACGAAACGGACACGGTGCTCACACGGGAAACATTCATACAACACAAGCAAGCATTCACACGGGTCATCCACGGGGTTATACCTTCGGAACCATCGTTCTCGGAGGGGTTCGCGGTCGTAGTGGAAGTAGCCGTAGTAGTGGAAGTAGTGGTACACGACCGAAGAGGAAGAAGTCGTTCACGTGGCGGTAGTTGTACTCGGGCGACGGTAGAGGAAGTAGTGGTACTCGGCGACGGTAGTTGTACTCGGGGCGATGGTAGACGTTCGGGCCGTAGAGTTCGTAGATGTACTTCTCCGAAGGGGTACTTGTCATCGTCTTGTGTCGGCGTTTTTGTATCGTAGATGTTCATGCCGCGTGTAGAGGTACTTGTCGGGATCGTCGTCGACGTAGGGGTACACGTTCGTAGATGTACTCGTCACCGTAGACGTTCGGTCGTCGTGGTACTTGGGGGGTCTCGGCGACGGTAGTGGTACTTGGTCGTGGAACTTGCGTTTCTCCTCGTAGTCGTACACGGTTCTTGCGTAGCGGTACTTGTCTCGTCGACGGTAGGGGTACACGGCGACGGTAGTTGTACGGGTCCAAAAACAGATACACTTACTGCTCCAAGACTAACTGAGATTAACATTAACAGCAACAAATCAACAAAAAGGAAAAAAAGGCTGCGGTTGCTCGGGAGGAGGGCCCCTGGCCTTGGCGAACAGGGCTGGCTCCTGGCGTGGTCGAGGCGGACGACGCGCTGGAGGGGGCCATGCCTGGACTCGAGGACGGACGCGCTGCGGACGCGCTGGGGAGCTCCTCTGGCCCAGCACGGGAGCCGTCGCGGTTGGAGACGGAGGGGCGCCCTTGGCGCGGCGGCGGCGGCTGGCAGGGACCTGGCCGGCGGCGCTGAAACGGAGGGAGGAGCCGCGGAGGGAGGCCGTCGGGCGCGGGCCCTGGCTGGCCTCGAGCTGGAGGGAGCAGGGAGGATCGAAGGGAGGCGGAGGTGAGGTCGGAAGAAGGGGCGCTGGAGAGATGCGAGGGGCGCGGCCATGGCGCGAGGACGGCGGGGCTCTGGCAGAAGAAGGAGGCACGGCGGGTCGGGCTCGTTGGAGGAGAGGTGCGAGGACGGCGCTAGAGGAAGGAGACTGCGGGCGGAGGGCTCGGGCGACGGGACGAGGCCGGGCTGGAGGAGGAAGAAGGGCGCCGGCGCCGCGTCCTTGGTGCTGGCGAGGAGGAGAGGACAGGAGGAGGGAGCGAGGGAAACGGCCTCTGCCTGGAGATCGAAGGGGAAGGGACGAGCGAGCGGGCGCTGTGAGAGAGGGAGACCGAGGGAGAGAGAAGGGGATCGAGGGGCTGGAGAGGTGCGGCGGCTGGGGGTCGAGGGAAGGAGAGGTGCGACCTCGGCTAGGGTTCGGTCGCAGGGATGGGCCAGGGAGATGGGCCGGAGGGAGGAAAAAGGAGGTTGAAGCCCATATGGCCAGGAGGCCGGTGGGCTGAGAAATAAAATAAAAAAAAAGAAGGGGTTCTGCTGTTTTCTAAAAAAAACAGAAAAACGGCAAGGAGAAAGAAACGGAAGGAGGAGTTAGGGCAAAAGTTATCACAAGAGGTTATTTTTCTCGGCCATCATAAAATGAGCAAAGTCCGAGAAAAATAAGAAAGGCATGAACGGAAAAAATAATTCAAACATATTTGAATTTAATTCAAATATTTTTGAACTAAGACTTGAAGATTGAAGTGTCCAAAAAAATGTTCAAATTTTCGGAGGAACCTCGAAACAACGGAAAAGAATTATAGGCAAGGTATTGAAGGTGAAACTCGAAGTGAAAGACATGGGGAAAATATGCAAGTGTGTTATGGTGATTCCGAAGCAATGGAATATTTATTAATATAGCTCCCTAAATATTGAGAGGCTTATATATGTTATAAAGAGAAGACATCTTCCCTCGATTTAAATGGACCGAAGGTCCACACGGTTTATTTAGGTTGAGGTGCAAAAATAAAATATGACATGATGGCATGATGACATGATGCAAAGCAAAATAAAAACACAAGCACAAAAGAAACCCACGGGCAACCCGGAACATCTGGAATCTTCGGGAAACTTCTGGAATCTTCTGGGACGTCGGTCTCGGGCGTCACAACTCTCCCACACTAACAGAGGATCTCGACCCGAGATCCTAGAGATATCACCGGGTAAAAACGAAGAGGAAGAGGTAAAACAAAGTTGCTTCTTTGACAAACGATTGAAACCAAGAACCTGAGAGGTTAAACAAGTTGAAAGAAGAATGCAACGGAGATGAACGACGATGAAAACTCCGTTAGAAAAGATGAACAAGGAACATAACCAGAACCTTGTAGGTTGAAAGACATGAAGCAAGAACTTAGGAACCAAAAGAATATGAAACCGCAATGGTAAAGCCAAGGAAAAGAGTGACAGAATTTGGACAGCACTCCGTCTGAAAATGGAAGGAATTGAACAAGAACTTGAGAAGATGGGATGATACTTGATGAAAACAACAACACACTGCCTCTGAAACAATTAAAAGAATGGCACAAGTGGTAAGAAGGATTCAGACAGCACTCCGGTATAAGAGAGGCAAAACTTGATAGATGAGGGAACTAGAATGAAGAATACAACACTCCGGTTAAATGATAAGCAAGGGAAAGAACATGATCTCGATAAAAACGAGATGATGGTTAAAGAGAGCAACATCACAATGCCTCCGGAATGAAAGAATAACATATAGATCAACGAAAGAAAAGAATGGAGAAGAAAAGACAACTTCTCCGGCAAATGAATTGAAAGAGCATCCTTACGAAGAAGGTTGAACGGAGTTGTTGGAAAGATCAACAACGAAAGAATAAGCTTGATGTGGGTTTATGGAAAACATATCAAAATTAAGAGGTGACAACCAGCCACTGACGAAAACAATTGATTGGATTGAGATCAACAAGGAGACGAAGAACTTATTTCACCGGAATGATAAATGAAGAACTTGGGTCATTTAAGAGCACCATAATAACAGCAATTCTCAAGGAAAGCTTTTAGGTGAAATACAACCCAAGATAACTCCAATAAATAAATAGAAGGGTTGAAAAGATCTCCTGAACAAGGAAAATGATGGTTTTAAATATCTCATTCTTGATAACTTGTGAATCATAAAACATGAAGGAATTGACAAGAATGACATAACACCATCTGAAAAGATAAGGTAGAAAGAATTGCAATAGGAAAGCATGATGAAGAAAGCTTGAGCTCCAACAAGAATCTTGATGAAGACTTCAAGGATGAATTAAATGATGATGAACCACCATGAAAACTCCGGTAACAAAAGCATGAGAAGTGAAAGATGAAAAGAATAAGATTCAAGGCCTGCGAAGAATTAGATTGAGCTTTGAAATGATGTAATTGAAATAACTTGTAGCTCCGGAAAACAGGATGAACAGCTTAGAACTGAGAATATGATATGATGAACAAGCTCCAGACAAAGAATTAAATCACCTTGAAGGAATAAGAATAAGAATTATGTCATGCATCTCCTTCACCAATTTAAATTGATGACAACCAAAGGATTTGGCATACAACTTATTCTCGTTGGAAAGGATTAAAGAGAGATCTAGCACAAGCTTGGATAAGTATTCAACAAAGCACCGGTAGGATTATGAGAGAACGAGTGAATTAAAACGATAACAAAGGAAGAGAAAACTTGAAAGAACCACCGTAAGAAAATGGAGACGAACAAAGAGACATCAATGAAGAATATTTGGAGGACGAAGTTGAAAACTGAGAACGAAGAAATATTCTGAAATGATGGCCTTCGGAGGATCACAAAGAAAAAGAATTCATGAAAGCTTCGGAAGGGTATAAAAGAATTCCTCACAATCTGAACAATAATGAGGATGGCAAGAAGCTAGAAACACGAATCTTCAAGAGAACGGCCAAGATTTAAGAGAAACACTTCTCCGGTCTTCAGATGTTGAGAATGAAGACGAGAAATGCCATAAGAATTGTTGAGCACTCCGGAATGAAGAATTAAAAAGGTTGAACCAACGATGAAAAGAATTTGAAAGCGATCTTGGAGAAGGCATGTGACTGATGGGGAACATTCTTAAGTCACACTTTGAAAAGACTTTGAGTATAACTCCGGAAAGAAGAGTCAGATAAGATCCTGGGAAAAGACCTGTGGGTTAGGGCCCACTCAAAGAAATCACCGTTGGGAAAGATTGCTTAAGAGATATAGCACCGGTTGAATTAAATGGCTTGAATAAGATAACAATGCTCAAACTAGCTTGAACAGAATAAGAATGGAATTATGAATCTTCAGCACTCCGGGTAAGAATAGCAAGAGGAGAATGATTAATTGGTGCACCGGAATAAGAAAGCATTGTGAAAAGAGGAAAAGGATAAGATCAACACCGAAATCCTTGAATTACATCCACCGGCAGAATTAGAGAACAAAAGAATGATGAACTTGAAGCTCTTGAGCTTCTTCACGATAAATCACCGGATAAGAACATTGATGGAAAAGAATGAAGAAACATCACTTGAATAAAAAATGGATACTTCATCTGAGAATTCTTGCTCTGAGAAGAAGAAGGGTGGGAGGGTGGGGAAAACAAAGACAACTTGGGATGAACAAAATGGACACCGGTTGAAAAAGAATTTAACATGACCATCTTGATGATCAAGAAGAAATAACACTCCAATAGAAGTATGAGAACACCGATTAGAAAAGGTATGGAATCAACACTTGACATCGAAGCAACTCGAATACCAGAATCAAAACAAGAACAAATGATAGATATGCAGCATGATCTTCATAATATCATTCGAACAGAGGATTGAACGAATGAATTCCACAGGTACATCAACTAGACGAGAGGCCACTTGGGAGAACAATAGATAAATAAAAAGGAACAAGGATCAGATGGAACAAATACAAGATAGAAGTTTCGTCCGACATCTTCGTGCTGAAATCTCATGGAACATGTTACAAAAGGGTTTTGCAATCCCCGGATCAGCATAGCCAAGGACCCTTTAAGATGCAACTCCCGATCAGAACAAGTCCATAAAACCACTTCACTCAATGTGGACCCCAAACTTCATATCGAGCATCCGTTGGAAGAATGCCTAGAACTACTAGATGAACCCACCTATAGATTTCCGAAAGATTCCAGTTATGCAATCAGGTGTTGGGGATACACGGGAAGCACCGCGCAATCAACTCTAAACCTACATCCAGGTGTATCCATCCTTCAACACATAACCAGTCTTTCTCGGAAACTGTTTACCTCGGACCTTCGAAAACGCATCCACTATAACAAGCTATGGCAATACTCTCGAACTACCTCCCCAGTACTGGGTGATGTCGGGGTTATCTTGCCACTGGCCGTATAGGAGAGATTTTCGATGTCGGCCGTCTTAAGTATTTAGTACTGCCGCGATATGCTTGTTACAATGATACCCCGAAGCTCAACTCCTCGGTAACAGGAGGCATCGGGAACAATATCCTTGTCACAAGAACATCGAAACAATCCCAGAATACTCGCGGGATCCTAAAAAAAAATTGGTGCAATTTTTGAAAGCAGAAGAGATAAGAGTAATCGTCATGAGTCCTCACCAGAGAGAAAGGGGATGAGAAGCAAAGAAAACCTACTCTCCGATATAAATATAGGACTCAAAAAGTTTTCAGTGTGTGCCTAGACTCAACCGTCAACGATTCGATCAAACAGTGGGGGCTTCTAGGTCGGAGAAGGCTCTGAATACCAACTTGTAATGCCCAGGATGGAGTTATACCTCCTACGTGTCGAGGCACGACTTAAAGGCATAAATCCATCCTAGAATGATCTCAAGTTTGGTATCTTTGCACGACTCATGTAAAAGAGGGATTAAAATGCAAAAGGAGATAGTTGGCTTACACTCGCCACTTCACACAATACATTACATAAACAATCATCATTCAAAACATCACAACCCGACTACGGGTGAAGATCCAAAAGAAAGATACCAAAACAACATAAAGCCACAGGTCAGGATCGAATCCTAGTAGAAACCACAACTGAACATCGAAACGTCACAAGCAAACGGCCACACTCTTCATCGAGCTCCCGATGAAGTACTTGAACCAGCTCCTACATCAAACTCGGCTGAACCTGCATCTGGTGTGGTGAAGTAACTGTGAGCCACAGAGGACTCAGCAATCCCGTTCCCGGGTAACAAGACTATTTAAGCCTTGGGAGAGGATAAGGCTGAAGAAAGAAATATGAGGTGAAGGAACAAACAAGAGTCTGCAGCAGCAACTAGCACTAACTTACGTAATAGAGAGCGAGAAGAGAAGAGCATCGGTCGAAAGATGATCACGAAGTGATCCTAGCTAAAGCCGGTCAAACATAACCCCACCGTGTTCAACTCCCGAATCCCTATTCGGAAATTGACAGTCACGGTACACACGCTGGTAGTGTATTGGAAACATTGTGTCAAGTTATCTACAACCGGAATTAACAAGCTCCCATCTGCCACATAACCGCGGGCACGGCTTTCGAAAGTTCAAACCCTGCAGGGGTGTTCCAACTTGGCCCATCACAAGCCCACGATCCGCGGAGTCGCAACTCCATAGTTGGGAAGACCCGAGTATTCTCGGAATCCCGTGCTCAAGTTAAACCGAACTAAGGTAAGGCTAATCCAGCAAATCCTCCCGGCGTGCCGACACCCTGATAGTAGCCGCGCGTATCTCGTCTCAGGCCACGACCGGATGAGCACAGCGTACAGTGGCCGAAACCCAAGTTGCCAAGGGGGGCCCCGCACACGACTCTAGTTTGGACCAACACTCAAATCGAGCACTGGCCCAGGGGGGTGGAATTAAGATGAAAGGGGTAGCTAGTCCCATTCAAGTTTTATTAGTTTGTTATTAAGCAAATAGTACCAATGTTGGGACTTGCTGGAAAAGACTTAGCACTTAGCGGTTTATCAAGGGGGTCCCATACACCCCAACCGTGTTAGGAACGCATAATCAAGGAACATAATACCGGCTTATACGGATCCTAACGGCATGAGTGGAACAAAACACCAAGCAAAAGGCTTAGCCTTCCACCCTGCCAGTATATAGACGATTTCATTTAGCATTTATGTAGTGTGATATAACCCAACCAAACTTCAACATGAAGCAAGCATCTTCAATCTTCACCTGCAACTAACAATGCTATAAGAAGGGCTGAGCGAAGCGTACTTAGCCAAGCAACGGTTTGCGTAGGTAGGGTGGTTAAACATGGCAATGGTTACAAGTAGGAGGCTGACAAGAAGAACATGGGCATCGAGGCAAAACTATAGAGCGGATCTACTAGCAATAGGCAAAGATAGTAATGGTATCCGGGTTCGGTCATCTTGCTTGGGATTCCACGAGGGAGAAGAACGGATCCAAGAAGAAGACGGAGCAACAGACGAGCGGATCCTCACAACTCCGGAACGAAACCGAAGCTAACAAAAGAAGCAACCGGAAAGAAAGAAACAACACGGTAAACACACAAGCATAAACATGTCATACGATGCACAAACAAGTATGATGCATGTCCGGTTTAAATATGCATGGCATGTCAAAGTGCACAAACAACACTACAAGTTAAGCGGAGCTCAATATGCAACGAGTTGCATATTGACGAAACACCACATTTAATTATTTAGTTGACTCTCGATTATTTACAAGACAAGATTACATGTTTGTTAACATGGCAAGAGGTGAAGCATAATAAACTACACTATTTAGGCAAGTTTAAATGAGGCCGGAAAATAACAACAACATATCCGGAAAATCCCCATGAGCATGTTTAATAATTATAAGCAAACAACAATTAACATTTATAATGTTGTTAAATGATGCGGATGAGATGATCAAGTTTATGCAATTTTTATTAAAAGGTTGACTTAAGAGGAAGACATGAAGTGTTTGCCACCGTGGTGGAAGAAAAGGTGCCACGGCAATGATCCGAAAATGATGCAACGCAACATATCGGTTCCGGTAACTCGGGAGAGACCGGTGCAAAAGGAAAGATAGCGTGGGTGAGTCAAACGAGATGAAAGAGGTGGGGCGATCCCGTTGCCGGGTTCCCACGAGTCGGTGACGAGGCAACCGAGGAACAACAAAAGGGACGAAACGGACACGGTGCTCACACGGGAAACATTCATACAACACAAGCAAGCATTCACACGGGTCATCCACGGGGTTATACCTTCGGAACCATCGTTCTCGGAGGGGTTCGCGGTCGTAGTGGAAGTAGCCGTAGTAGTGGAAGTAGTGGTACACGACCGAAGAGGAAGAAGTCGTTCACGTGGCGGTAGTTGTACTCGGGCGACGGTAGAGGAAGTAGTGGTACTCGGCGACGGTAGTTGTACTCGGGGCGATGGTAGACGTTCGGGCCGTAGAGTTCGTAGATGTACTTCTCCGAAGGGGTACTTGTCATCGTCTTGTGTCGGCGTTTTTGTATCGTAGATGTTCATGCCGCGTGTAGAGGTACTTGTCGGGATCGTCGTCGACGTAGGGGTACACGTTCGTAGATGTACTCGTCACCGTAGACGTTCGGTCGTCGTGGTACTTGGGGGGTCTCGGCGACGGTAGTGGTACTTGGTCGTGGAACTTGCGTTTCTCCTCGTAGTCGTACACGGTTCTTGCGTAGCGGTACTTGTCTCGTCGACGGTAGGGGTACACGGCGACGGTAGTTGTACGGGTCCAAAAACAGATACACTTACTGCTCCAAGACTAACTGAGATTAACATTAACAGCAACAAATCAACAAAAAGGAAAAAAAAGGCTGCGGTTGCTCGGGAGGAGGGCCCCTGGCCTTGGCGAACAGGGCTGGCTCCTGGCGTGGTCGAGGCGGACGACGCGCTGGAGGGGGCCATGCCTGGACTCGAGGACGGACGCGCTGCGGACGCGCTGGGGAGCTCCTCTGGCCCAGCACGGGAGCCGTCGCGGTTGGAGACGGAGGGGCGCCCTTGGCGCGGCGGCGGCGGCTGGCAGGGACCTGGCCGGCGGCGCTGAAACGGAGGGAGGAGCCGCGGAGGGAGGCCGTCGGGCGCGGGCCCTGGCTGGCCTCGAGCTGGAGGGAGCAGGGAGGATCGAAGGGAGGCGGAGGTGAGGTCGGAAGAAGGGGCGCTGGAGAGATGCGAGGGGCGCGGCCATGGCGCGAGGACGGCGGGGCTCTGGCAGAAGAAGGAGGCACGGCGGGTCGGGCTCGCTGGAGGAGAGGTGCGAGGACGGCGCTAGAGGAAGGAGACTGCGGGCGGAGGGCTCGGGCGACGGGACGAGGCCGGGCTGGAGGAGGAAGAAGGGCGCCGGCGCCGCGTCCTTGGTGCTGGCGAGGAGGAGAGGACAGGAGGAGGGAGCGAGGGAAACGGCCTCTGCCTGGAGATCGAAGGGGAAGGGACGAGCGAGCGGGCGCTGTGAGAGAGGGAGACCGAGGGAGAGAGAAGGGGATCGAGGGGCTGGAGAGGTGCGGCGGCTGGGGGTCGAGGGAAGGAGAGGTGCGACCTCGGCTAGGGTTCGGTCGCAGGGATGGGCCAGGGAGATGGGCCGGAGGGAGGAAAAAGGAGGTTGAAGCCCATATGGCCAGGAGGCCGGTGGGCTGAGAAATAAAAAAAAAAGAAGGGGTTCTGCTGTTTTCTAAAAAAAACAGAAAAACGGCAAGGAGAAAGAAACGGAAGGAGGAGTTAGGGCAAAAGTTATCACAAGAGGTTATTTTTCTCGGCCATCATAAAATGAGCAAAGTCCGAGAAAAATAAGAAAGGCATGAACGGAAAAAATAATTCAAACATATTTGAATTTAATTCAAATATTTTTGAACTAAGACTTGAAGATTGAAGTGTCCAAAAAAATGTTCAAATTTTCGGAGGAACCTCGAAACAACGGAAAAGAATTATAGGCAAGGTATTGAAGGTGAAACTCGAAGTGAAAGACATGGGGAAAATATGCAAGTGTGTTATGGTGATTCCGAAGCAATGGAATATTTATTAATATAGCTCCCTAAATATTGAGAGGCTTATATATGTTATAAAGAGAAGACATCTTCCCTCGATTTAAATGGACCGAAGGTCCACACGGTTTATTTAGGTTGAGGTGCAAAAATAAAATATGACATGATGGCATGATGACATGATGCAAAGCAAAATAAAAACACAAGCACAAAAGAAACCCACGGGCAACCCGGAACATCTGGAATCTTCGGGAAACTTCTGGAATCTTCTGGGACGTCGGTCTCGGGCGTCACAGAGCTCACTCCGGCAGTGGTGCACGAGGGCGGCGCAGAGGAGCGATGCGGGACGGCGGCGGCGCGAGGCAGGGGCTCGTCCGGGCGTGCGGCGGCGGTGGCTCGGGCCGGGCGGGCCCCGCGCGGGCCTGGCGGGCCGTGGCGGCGGGGGAGGCGCGGGAGGCCATGTGGCACGCGCCGATTCGCCCGGGGCGTGGCACGATTTGATTGGACGGAGCGACGTGTCCGGCGGACATGTCCGGCGGCGCGAGAGGGAGAAGGCTAGGGTTCATTCGTGATTTGGAAGGGGAGGCACATATTTATAGGTAGAGGGAGCTAGGAGTGTCCAAATGAGGAGCGGTTCGCGGCCACGCGATCGTGATCGAATGGCCGAGAGCATGGAGGGGGTTAGAAAGGACTTGGGGGCTGTTGGAGAGGGGGTTTGGCCAAAAGACAAAAGGCTTCCGGCGGTTAACACGGTTAACCGTTGGGCTATCAAACGAACTCCGAACGCGACGAAACTTGACAGGCGGTCTACCTATGCTATAATAAGACCACACACCAAGTTTCATCCCATTCCGAGAACGTTTTCCGGCCACTCATAAAATAAATATTCGGAGGTGCCGCGGGCACGTGCAAGTGTGTCTGGGCTCAGAACGGACAACGGAAAGGACGAGAGGACTCGGACGGATGCAAGTTTTGAAAACATGCTGATGCAATGCACACGATGACAAGGCAAGATGCAACACGCAAGCAGATGACATGGCAACCACGATGAATAACTGGCTGACACCTGGCGCATCGGTCTCGGGGTGTCACAACACTCCCCTACTAACAAGAGATCTCGTCCCGAGATCTTAGGAACGAGACGGAAGAGGAAAAAGGAAGAACAAAGTTCTTCGAGGACAAAAGAGTGAATCCAAAGAATCTTGAGAGGTTGAACAACTCAAAAGAAAGAATGCAACAGAGAAGAATGAGATTGAGAAGCTTCGGTAAAATAAGCAACAAGGCATAAGACAAGAACCAAGAGGATAACGATATGAAGAACGAGTTGAAGGAACAAGAATTAATTCGAAACCACTCCGGTTAGTAAGAGATAGAAAGAATTAGAACGAAGGAATTCGGGCAGCACTCCGGCTGAAAATGGAAGGAATAAGACACCGGTTGAGGATGAATTGAAAGAAGAATAACTTGAGAGGTGGAATAATATTTGACGAGAGGAACAACATAATGCCTCCGGAAGAATTAAAAGAGTGAACTGAAAAGAACGGATAAGAGAAGAAGAACTTTGAACACAACTGAATTTGAAAGAGCATCTTGAAGGAAAGACTCGAACGGAGTTGTTGAGAAAATCAACAACAAAAGAATAAGCTTGTTGTGGACTTATTTAATCATCTCAAAAGTTGAGGTGAAATACCGCCGCAACGAAAAGATGGATTAGCTGAGAAAGAAGAATTGCTAACTCCACTTCAAAAGAATACGGAGAATTATTTGCACTTCAAGACGTGAGAATGATAAAACTTGAGCTGCTCCAGAAGAATTTGACGAACACTCGAGGAATGATTTAAAACATGAGGAACCACCATGAAGAACTCCGGTAATCAAAAAGGATGATGAGATAGAAGTGAAGGATTCGAGAATAAGAATAAAGCCTTGCGATGATTTAGAAAGAGCCTCCAACGAGAAAGCCGAGAAACTTTGAACTCCGGAAAGAAAAGATTAAAGCACTTGGAACTAGAATTTATTCATCAAGAATAAACTCCGAAGGAAGGAATTAAATCGACTTGATGAAAAGAATAAGAATTATCTTGTGCTTATCCTCCACCAATTAAATTGATGAACAATGGATTCACATACTACTTATTCTCGTTGAAAAGATTAAAGAGGGATATATCGCGAACTTGCGAAATTCTTTGTGAAACACCGGTAGGATTGGAATAAAAAGAATGGATTGATATGATAACAAAGGAAAGGAATACTTGAGCGAACCACCGTAAAGAATTGAAGCTGACTGAAGAAAATGAACGAACCACCGGGAAGAATTAAAATCGAGTGAAGAAAGAGAATGACCACCGTAAGGAATAAAATTGAGTGAATACAAGAAAATGAATCTCTGACAAGAATAAAGCACTTGGGGAATTAGAATGACGAGAACAAAGAGATCGTGAACTGATTAAAGAATACTTTAACGAAGCACCGGACGAATGTGAGACGAACGAAGAGACATTAATGAAGAACATTTGAAGGACGAAGTTGAAAACTGAGAATGAAGAAATCTTCTGAAAAGATGGCCTTCGGAGGAACACAAAGAAAAGAATTCATGACATACTCCGGAAGAATGAAAAGAAGAAAGGTTGAACCAACGATGAAAAGAATTAAAAGCGATCTTGAAGAAGGCATATGACTGATGGAATCCATACTTACGTCACAATTGAAAGAATTTGGGAACACTCCGGGAAATAAGAAGAGTCAGGTAAGATCCTGGGAAAAGACCTGTGGGTTAGGAGCCCACCGAAGTGAAAACACCGTTGGAAAGGATTGAAAGGAGATGATGCACCGGAATGATAGAATGACTCGAATGAGGTGACTACCTCGAATTAATTTGAACATGGACGAATCTCCTGAGATATTTTCGGAACTCCGGAATAATAAAAACCCGAGAGGTAAACGAGCAAGGGGAAACATCTGAGCCGAGGGAAAAGAATATGATGAACATCGAGTACTTGAGTTGAATCCACCGGAAAAAAGAAGAGGTGAAGAATATCAAACGAGAGGAGAATTCACCAGTTGAAATAACTGAGGAAAGAAAGCAAAGGCTTCACACGAGTAGGATGGATACTCGATTAAGGACTCCAGTCCGAGAAGAAAAAGGGTGGGCGGGTGGGAAAAAGAAAGACAGCTTCGGAAGGGGAAACAACACCGGTTGAAAAGAACTGAGGATTGATCTTGCAAAGAAAAGGAGGGTAGAAACCACTTGACGAGAGATGCACTAGATGACAGAACTGACAACGCAACGAACGAAAACTAACCGCGTGATCCTAAAAAATTGAAGGGGAAGAGGAGTAATTCAAAACACCTATGTCAAGATTTCTCACCAGAGCGACGAAGGGGCAGGGGAGTAAAAATAATTCCTACTCTCCGATATAACTAGACTCCGAAAATAGTTTTCTGCTAGACTCAAAAACGGCCATGCTACGATCAATCAAGGGGGCTCCTATGGTCGGTCGAGGCTCTGATACCAACTTGTCAGGCCCAAGATGCGATTCTATCCCGATCACGTGACACTTACGTGATTGGGGCACAACCGAATTTCGGGCGCTTAGCAAGATGGATATCATTACATCGTACCATTACATACATACATGGGGGATACAACAATACATACAAGTCACATGAATACAACATCATCAATACAAGGCATCCGACTACGGATGCAAACATGAAAAGCACAACGACATCCATCTGCTATCCCAGGCTGCCGACCCGGAACCTAACCCAAGACTGAAGAAGAAGAAGAAAGAACTCCAACACAACGATCATCGCTCTCGCGTCAAGACATCGGAAACCTGCACCTGCAACTGTTGTTGTAGTATCTGTGAGCCACGAGGACTCAGCAATCCCATAACCATGGGTAACAAGACTAGCAAAGCATAATGGGAAGGAAGAGGTTAAGTCGTGAGGTTGCATCAGCGCCTAAGCAAAAGTATGGTGGTTAACTTACGAGTACAAGAATAAGATGAGCATCTACGCAAATGGTCGCAAACTAGTAGTGATCGCTAAAGATCCTGAACTACCTACGAGTCAAACATAACCCCACCGTGTTCTCTTCTCAAAGTGAAAAGAGACAGTCACGGTTACTCACACAGTTGTGTGTTTTACTTCGGATCCTCTGTCAAGTTTTCTACAACCGGACATTAACAAATTCCAATCTGCAACATAACCGCGGGCACGGCTTTCAAAAGATCATAACCCTGAAGGGGTGTCCCAACTTAGCCCATCACAAGCTCTCACGATCAGCAGAAGTAATAATAATATTACCCCTTATCTTAGGGAAGGCCCGATCAGACTCGGAATTCTCGGTGCACAAGACATTTCGACAATGGTAAAACAAGACCGGCAAGACCTCCCGATGTGTCCACACCCTAATAGTAGCCGTGCGTATCTCGTCTCAGGCCAGGACCGGATGGGCGATGCTACAGGTAAAACCAGATACCTCGGGTTTCCCCAAGGCGGCCTGCAGGCTCCCCGTTTGGGACCAACACCATCAGCACTGGCCCCCCTGCTATGTAGAAAAGAATCCCCGAGGGCGCGACCCCCTATGCAAATTTAATTAATTAATTAAGTTGTTATTATGAGGCAAATTAAAACCAATGTTGGGCCTTGCTGGAGGAGTTTTATTCAAAGACGAACTGTCAAGGGGTCCCCATATACCCAACCGTGTAAGGAACGCAAAATCAAGGAACATAACATCGGTTTATCGGCTCCTAAGGCGGCATGAGTGGAACAAAACACCGAGCAAAAGGCCAAGCCTTCCACCCATGCCCAGTATATATGTGTGTTAAGATATATAAGATATATTGTGATATTCCCAAAGCATCAAGTTCCAACATGGAACAATCTTCATCTTCACCTGCAACTAACAACGCTATAAGAGGGGATGAGCAAGCGGGTAACATAGCCAAACAACGATTTGCTAGGAAGGTGTCAATGGTTAGAGGTTCATGGCAACAAGGAGAGGGGATGACAATAATGATGGGTAGCGCGACATATAACAATAGCATCGAGACAACTAAGCATGACAATGATAGTAAAGGTATCCAAGGGTATGGTCATCTTGCCTGAGATCCTGCAAGGAAGAAGAACGAATCCGTGAAGAAGACGAAGAAGAAGCCTTGAAGACGAACCATGGGTAGACGAACGAATCCTCACGATCGCAATGGAACAAGCACTAACGAGAAGAAGCAAGCAACACGGTAAACATACCACACAAGACATGACAAGATGCTCAACCAAGTATGATGCAAGACAAGTCTATATATGATGCAATACATGGCAAGGTATGAAGCACTCAAAAACAACACAAAACAACAAGTTTAAATGAGGCCGGAATCAACATATAGCAAATCCGGTAAGTCCTCATATGCGTAATTTGAAATTAGTCCAGATCTGAACAAACCTTAAGTTAAAGTTGTTAAACAGCAAGTTAACATGCACCATGATGATCTACTTGAAATTCTAGTCAAGTTTCATATAAAGTTTGTTTAATTCGGAGCTACGGCCTAGAAGATATGAGCAAAACAAGTCAAGCAAAGCAACGGTGCAAGATGCACCCAAACATCAAGCAAACACACTCCAAACATGAAAACAACATGATATTATGATTCTACATGCAAAATCACACAAGTTCATATAGGACACACTCAAAACGGAGCAACGGGCTAGAAGTTGCGAGCAAAACAAGTTACAACGCAAAGCTGAAGTTAACAGCCACATAGCAACTTTGGAGAAAGGTAAATATATGCTACATCGCCCAAACATGATAACAAGAAGCATGGATGTGAAGTAGACATGTAACTTAACAAGCATGAACTTAGAACACACCCAAAAGCTTGCTGGAACATAATTAACCAAGCATGACAAGTTGCAATAAATTTATCCAGACTTAGCCAAAGTCTGGGAAGGCAAAAACATCATCACGATGCTGCCTTCAGAGGCACAAAACAACAAGCATATCAACTCCATTAAGTATATGAAGAGCATGGACATGTAGTAGACATAGCATACATCAAACAACTCCATTGGAGCAACTCCATTGGAGCAACTCCATAGGAGGCATGGATCAATAACAACAAGCTCCACCAAATTGAACATGTTGATAAAATCCTGACAGGTATAATTTATAGCAACTTGAGAGCAAGAAATAAATAAGCTACAGCGGGCCATATGTGCAAGTAAGGGCATGAACGGATAGAGGATAACATGGACAACAAGACATGATCATTGGCCACTCCAAAACAAGCAAGGATTTGAGTGGGGCATCAAGAAAACATAGCATCAGGTTAAACAGATTTCAGACTTAGCAGTTCTTTCACAAAGTATAAAACAGCAACAACAACATGGCATGTTTACAAGCTTGTTTAAGTCACCTCAAGGCATATCATGGAAAGTGGATTGAACCACAGTAAAGACCATATGATTGTGCTTCTAAAACATATCAACATGTGGCATGAAGACAAACGCACCAATAGCAATGAGCAAGTGAAATCAGCATCTCATAACAAGTTTTAGCACATAACAGCCAAATGCACTTTTGCAACAGAGATTAACATGGAAATATGAACTCAAACAAGCATGCTACATCAACCATCATGTAGAGCACTTCACAATGAACATTTTGACATATCATATGCTCCATTTGGATAAACATGCACAAAGTTACAAGCATCACAAGTATGCAACAAAATTACGACTAACAGCAGTTTAAAATTTATAACACTCTTGCAACAGAGATTACAGCATCTAGATGAACTCAAACAAGCATGGCACAATGGAACAAAGTGTAGAGCATATCACCACGATCATTTTGACATATTACATGCTCAATTTGGACAAGCACACAAAAAGTTACAGCCATCACAACATGCAACATTATTATGCAAAAACTGGGACTTAGTCATTTTCACAGAATATAAAGTGAGCGTAAGATACTATACGGTGCTCTGGGCGGGTGATAGACGGGCGCTCACCAAAGCGGGCCGAGCCCATCAGCAGAGGAGGCAGCTGGGCCGTGGCTGGCAGGCCGGCCGGGGTGGGAGAATGGGCCGACGGAGGGGCACAGAGCTGGGCCGACGGAGGGGCACAGAGCTGGGCCGGCGGCGGCGCGGCCCATGCGCGGAGCGAGCGGGAGGCCTGGTTGGCTGGCTGGACGGAGCTGGGCTGGCGTCGGGGCAGTCGTCCTCCCGTGGCTGGAGGCCAAGACTGGCGGCGGGTCGGAGTTCTCCGGCGAGGAGGCGTCATCGGCGAGGGAAACGGGCGGATCCGGGGGCGCCGGGCCCGGATCCGGCTGGAGGGAGGCGCGGACGGCGGCGGGGCTCGGCCTCAGCGGCCGGGGCGGTGCGGAGAGCATAGGTTGGAGCAGGGAGCGAGGAGCTCTGGCGAGTTCTCTCTGGCAGCGGTGCGCGAGGGTGGCGCAGAGGAGCGATGCGGGACGGCGGTGGCGACGGCTCGGGCTGGGCGGGCCCCGCGCGGACCTGGCGGGGCCCGGCGGCGGGGGGCGCGCGGCGATTCGCCCGGGGCGGCGGCGGATCTGAGGTTGCACGATCTGATTGGACGGAGCGACGTGTCCGGCGGACATGTCCGGCGCGGGTGGACATGTCCGACGGCGTGAGAGAGAGAAGGCTAGGGTTCATCCGGTATTTGGAAGGAGTGGCACATATTTATAGGTAGAGGGAGGTAGGAGTGTCCAAATGAGGAGCGGCTCGCCGCCACGCGATCGTGATCGAACGGTCGAGAGCATGGAGGGGGTCAGAAAGGACTTGGGGGTTGTTGGAGAGGGGGTTTGGCCAAAAGACAAAAGTCTTCCGGTGGTTAACACGGTTAACCGTTGGGCTATCAAATGAACTCCGAACGCGACGAAACTTGACAGGCGATCTACCTATGCTATAATAAGACCACACACCAAGTTTCATCCCATTCCGAGAACGTTTCCCGGCCTCTCATAAAATAAATATTCGGAGGTGCCGCGGGCACGTGCAAGTGTGTCTGGGCTCAGAACGGACAACGGAAAAGACGAGAGGACTCGAACGGATGCAAGTTGTGAAAACATGCTGATGCAATGCACACGGTGACAAGGCAAGATGCAACACGCAAGCAGATGACATGGCAACCACGACGAATAACTGGCTGACACCTGGCGCATCGGTCTCGGGGTGTCACACCGGGGCATCCCCAAGCTTAGGCCTTTGGTTGTCCTTGAATTTTACCTTGGGGTGCCTTGGGCATCCCCAAGCTTAGGCTCTTTCCACTCTTTGTTCCATAATCCATCAAAGCCATACTCAAAACTTGAAAACTTCACAACAGAAAACTTAACCAAAAATATCGTGAGCTCCGTTAGTATAAGAAAACAAACCACCACTCAAAGGTACTATAATGAACTCATTCTTTGTTATATTGGTGTTAAACCTACTGTATTACAACTTGTCTATGATTCATACCCCCCGATACTACTCATAGATTCATCAAAATAAGCAAACAACACACGAAAAACAGAATCTGTCAAAAACAGAACAGTCTATAGTAATCTACAACTTTCGAATTCTTCTGTAACTCCTAAAAAATTGAAATAAATTGGTAAACGTGAGGAATTTTTCTATTAATCATCTGCAAAAAGAATCAAATAAATAGCACTCTCCAGTAAAAAAAATACAGCCAATCTCGTGAGTGCTAAAGTTTCTGTTTTTTACAGCATGATCATATAAACTTCACACAAGTCTTCCCAAAGATTCTACTTGGCACAAACACTAATTAAAACACAAAACCACATCTAAACAGAAGCAAGATGAAATATTTATTCCTAAATAGAAGCAAAAGTGAAGAAAATAAAATTGGGTTGCCTCCCAATAAGCGCTATCGTTTAACGCCCCTAGCTAGGCACGATACAAGAATAGATCTAGGTATTGCCATCTTTGGTAGGCAATCCATAAGTGGCTCTCATAATAGATTCATAAGGTTATTTTATTTTATTTCTACGAAAGTGTTCCATGCCTTCCTTAACGGAAATTGGATTTTAATATTTCATTCCTTCATATCAATAATTGCACCAATCGTTCTAAGGAAAGGTCTACCAAGAATAATGGGACATGAAGGATTGCAATCGATATCAAGAACAATGAAATCTACGGGCACATAATTCCTATTGGCAACAATAAGAACATCATTAATCCTTCCCATAGGTTTCTTAATAGTAGAATCCGCAAGATGCAAATTTAAAGAATAATCATCAAGCTCATGGAAACCTAACAAATCACACAAAGTTTTTGGGATTGTAGAAACACTTGCACCCAAATCACACAAAGCAAAGCATTCATGATCTTTAATTTTAATTTTAATAGTAGGTTACCGCTCATCATAAAGCTTTCTAGGGATAGAAACTTCTAATTCAAGCTTTTCTTCATAAGATTGCATCAAAGCATCAACTATGTGTTTGGTAAAAGCCCTATTTTGACTATAAGCATGCTGAGAATTTAGTACGGATTGCTACAAGGAAATACAATCTATTAAAGAGCAATTATCGTAATTGAATCCCTTGAAATCCAAAATAGTGGGTTCATCACTATGTAAAGTTTTAATCTCTTCAATCCCACTTTTAACAATTTTAGTATCAAGATCTAAAAACTCCGAACCATTGGGATGCCTTTTAACTAAAGTAGACTCATCTCCAGTCCCATATTTATCAAGATTCATACTAGAAAACAAGGATCTAATAGGAGACAGATCAATAACTTTTAGATCTTCATCTTTATTTTCATGATAGCTAGAAGAACACACTTTCATAAAGCAATCTTTTTTAGCACGCATCCTAGCGGTTCTTTCTTTGCACTCATCAATGGAAACTCTCATGGCTTTGAGAGACTCATTGATATCATGCTTAGGTGTAATAGATCTAAGTTTCAAAGAATCAACATCAAGAGTAATTATATCCACGTTTCTATCCAACTCATCAATCTTAAGCAATTTTTCTTCAAGCAAAGCATTGAAATTCTTTTGCGAATTCATAAACTCTTTAACACTAGTTTCAAATTCAGAGGGTATCTTACCAAAATTTCCATAAGAGTTATTGTAGGAATTACCATAATTATTAGAGGAAAACTAGGAAAAGGCCTAGGATTAAAGTTTCCTCTATAAGCATTGTTACCAAAATTATTCCTACCAACAAAATTCACATCTGAAGATTCATTATTATTTTCAATCAACGTGGATAAAGGCATATCATTAGGATCGGAAGAAGCACTCCTAGTAGCAAATAATTTCATAAGTTCATCCATCTTTCCACTTAAAACACTAATCTCTTCAATAGGATGCACTTTTTACTAGTAGATCTTTCGGTGTGCCATTGAGAGTAGTTAACCATAATATTATCTAGGAGTTTGGTAGCTTCTCCTAAGGTGCTTTCCATGAAAGTGCCCCCCGCGGCCGAATCTAAAAGATTTCTAGAAGCAAAATTCAAACCAGCATAAAAGTTTTGTATAATCATCCATAAGTTCAAACCATGTGTAGGGCAATTACGTATCATTAATTACATTCTCTCCCAAGATTGTGCAACATGCTCATGATATAGTTGCTTAAAATTCATAATATCGTTTCTAAGAGAGATAATCTTAGCGGGAGGAAAATACTTAGAGATAAAGGCATCTTTGCATTTATTCCATGAATCAGTACTATTTCTAGGCAAAGAGGAAAACCAAGTTTTAGCGCGATCTCTAAGTGAAAACGGAAATAGCTTTAATTTAACAATATCATTATATGTATCCCTCTTCTTTTGCATATCACACAAATCAACAAAGTTGTTCAGATGAGTAGCGGCATCTTCACTAGGAAGGCCAGAAAATTGATCTTTCAGGACAAGATTCAATAGGGCAGCATTGATCTCACAAGATTCAGCATCGGTAATAGGAGCAATAGGCGTGCTAATAAAATCATTATTGTTGGTATTGGAGAAGTCACACAATTTGGTATTGTTCTGAGCCATAGTGACAAGCAAGCAATCCAACACACAAGCAAACAAGAGGCAAGCGAACGGTAAACACACAGAAAAAGAAGGGCGAATAAAACAGCAAGGGTGAAGTGGGGGAGAGGAAAACGAGAGGCAAATAATGTACTGCGAATGATAAGGGTTTGTGATAGGTACTTGGTATATGACTTTTGCGTAAGCCTCCCCGGCAACGACGCCAGAAATTCTTCTTGCTACTTCTCGAGCTTGCGTTGTATTCCCTCGAAGAGGAAAGGGTGATGCAGCACAGTAGCGTAAGTATTTCCCTCAGTTTATGAGAACCAAGGTATCAATCCAGTAGGAGACACGTGCGAGTCCCTCGCACCTGCACAAACAAATAAGAACTTTGTAGCCAACACGATAAGGGGTTATCAATCCCTTCACGGTCACTTATGAAAGTGAGATCTGATAGATAGGATAGTATAATATTTTTGGTATTTTTTATATAAGAATAGAAAGTAAATAAAGCAAATAAGCAACGGCGGCAGAAATTGGCTAGTTGACGGAAAAGTAATATGATAAAGATAGACCCGGGGGGCATAGGTTTCACTAGTGGCTTCTCTCATGATAGCAGAATTCTACGGTGGGTGCACAGATTATTGTCGAACAATTGATAGAAAAGTGCATAGTTATGAGAATATCTAGGCATGATCATTATATATAGGCATCACGTCCGTGACAAGTAGATCGAAACAATTCTGCATCTACTACTACTCCACAAATCAACCGCTATCCAGCATGCATCTAGAGTATTAAGTTCATAAGAACGGAGTAATGCTTTAAGCAAGATGACATGATGTAGAGGGATAAACTCAAGCAATATGATATAAACCCCATCTTTTTATCCTCGATGGCAACAATACAATACGTGCCTTGCTGCCCCTGCTGTCACTGGGAAAGGACACCGCAAGATTGAACCTAAAGCCAAACACTTCTCCCATTGCAAGAACTATGGATCTAGAAGGCCAAACCAAACCAATAATTCAAAGAGACTTGCAAGGATATTATAATCATACATAAAAGATTTCAGAAAAGAATCAAATATTGTTCATAGATAATCTTGATCATAAACCCACAATTCATCTGATCTCGATAAACACACCGCAAAAAGATTACATCAAATAGATCTCCTCGAAGATCGAGGAGAACTTTGTATTGAGATCCAGAAAGAGAGAAGAATCCATCTAGCTAATAACTATGGATCCGAAGGTCTATGGTAAACTACTCACAACTCATTGGTGAGGCTGTGGTGTTGATGTAGAAGCACTCCGTGATGGATCCCCCCCTCCGGCGGAGCTCCGGAACAGGCTCCAAGATGGGATCTCACGGGAATACAAGGTTGCGGCGGTGGAATTAGGTTTTTTTCTCTGTTGCCTCGATTTTTTCAGGGTACATGGATATATATAGGAGGAAGGAGGGCATCGGGGGAGCCAGAGGGGGCCCATGAGGGTGGGGGCGCACCCTGGACCCTCGTGGCCATCTCTCTCGTTCCCTCGCGTGTACTCCAAGTCTTCTGGGTAGATACGGTTCCAAAAATAACTCTCACGAAGGTTTCATTCCGTTTGGACTCCGTTTGATATCCCTTTTCTGCGAAACTCTGAAATAGGCTAAAAACAGCAATTTGGACTGGGCCTTTGGTTAGTAGGTTAGTCCCAAAAATAATATAAAAGTGTATAATAAAGCCCATTAAACATCCAAAACATAATATATAATAGCATGAACAATCAAAAATTATAGATACGTTGGAGACGTATCACTGCACAACATGGCGGTTCGGCCATGAGGGACTTAATAGTCCGGCTATGGCCCGCTGATCCAATCCCAAGTAGTTACTTTGGATTGGTGAAGCGTCTCGTCGAGGCGAGTATGCGGGTCGACGCTCTAACTTGTTCTGCCTGCATGGAAGCTGCTCGACTGGCCTTTGCTTGTGTCAAAGTGCACTGGGCAAAGATGAACGCAGGGCATATAGCTACTGCTGGCCCGCCCGCAGGCAAGGAGCACCGCAAGCCGGAGAAGTACTTCGATGACGTCATCGAGGGAGCCCGCCTTGTAGAAGGCCAATGTTCGAAGGATCTTATTTTTGAGTTATTATATTTGGATGTAAAGACTATGCTTATAAATCTGATGTATATAACTTTTGTGATATTTCTGATATGAGCGTCTTTTACCTCCTGTGTGACTGTTTCTCTAAATTTGAAAGTTTCCAGTCGTCAGCTTCAGCCCCCCACATACATAATACTGTGATGTTCGGTCGTATGCATATACACTCTTTATCCAACATCTTGGTCCGTTAGGAGGTGTATGCGGAGCGAACCAGGCAATCAGACTATGCGGCGTTATTGCTTTCACTTAGTCGTAGGAGTTTGA
Organism: Secale cereale; assembly: GCA_902687465.1. Lineage (NCBI taxonomy): Eukaryota > Viridiplantae > Streptophyta > Magnoliopsida > Poales > Poaceae > Secale > Secale cereale. The sequence goes on along the minus strand of LR738711.1, from coordinate 385,922,548 downwards.
TATGTGGGGCTAGGAACTAGCCCCTGGTGTGGATATGATATTCCTTTACTTAAGGCATCCAATTGCACCTGGCTGGGCAAAAACCAACCCTTCGTATAACACGGGGTAGATCTCCATCGATCATAGTATAAAACTAAGTCGCCAGATTGCAGACAAGGTTATCGCTTATCATGACACTCAGTTTTCGGCTTTCTCTACTGAGGTACTTGACCGGACGAGCCAGAAGTACAATCGCAGTAGTTCTCTGTTTACACCCTAGCCGAACAATCGGGAACGTAGGGGTAAGAACAGGAGCCGGGCAACCGAACTATTGACCCAAGACATGATTCGGAACTGATGCATATAAGGCAAACATCCAAGACGCCGAACACTCCCTGTAGGTGTTCGGTCTTTTCAACATATACTGGGCTGAATACGGCCCCTGGTAATGGACCCTTACTGACAAGGCACATATGGCAATCTGATGCGGGAAGAGAACATTTTATGGTAAGTGAATAAAACTCCGACCATAATGCGAATAAAGCTGCTCTATTAATATCCCTCTATAGTACGGTGAGCCGCAAACTTACAGACAATGCCGAAAACCTTTTTGGAAATTTTACATGCCAAAAAGGTATACAACAAGAAAGAGAAAAAAGGTTTACACAGGGTCTTAATCTAGAAAGAAACCTTAGTGCGGGTCCCTGTTGCACGTCTGCGCCGTTTCCTCCTCTGTAATGTGTCCTTGAAGGGGTGAGAGTATGATGGCCGTCTGTAAAAAAGAGAAAGAAAAACCTGGAAAAGAAAAAGAAATCCAGTGTGGCCATGACAAAACTGGTTCATTTAATGAACCTAAAAAGATAAGTTTAGAGTCTGAATAGGGTCTAGCCGAACTATGGACTATATGCAGGTGCCCCCGGTCGTCTCCCAAAGATTTTTCAATGCATAATTGTGTACTCGAGGTACATATGCTATCACCTTATGGGGCAGTCGACGGGGGCGTAGCTATCAATCTTGCTCAGGTTCATCCGAACTGCCGCACTGAGGCGTGTGCTGGACATGTTTAGTTATGTCCTCTATTGATAGATTATCCGGCTTGAATAGGTCGTTTTGGACTTTGGCTGCTAGGGCCACAGTGTCCTCCTCCGTACGGAGAGAGCGCTCCATATTTCCATCTACCGTAATAACGCCACGTGGTCCAGGCATTTTAAGCTTTAAATAGGCTAATGCGGGACTGCATTAAAGCAGGTGAAAGCCCTTCTTCCGAGTAGTGCATGATAGCCACTTCGGAATGGAGCTATGTCGAAGATCAATTCTTCGCTTCGAAAGTTATCAGGAGAGCCGAATATGACCTCCAATGTTATAGAGCCCGTGCACTGGGCTTCTACGCCCGATATCACTCCTTTAAAGGTCGTGCTGCTTGGCTTGATTCTTGATGGGTCAATCCCCATCTTGTGCACAGCGTCCTGATATATCAGATTGAGACTATTGCCGCCGTCCATAAGGACTCGGGTTAGATGGTATCCATCGATTATTGGGTCGAGCATTAGAGCAGCCGAACCCCCATGACGAATACTAGTCAGATGATCCTTGCGATCAAAAGTGATCGGACAGGCCGACCATGGGTTAAATTTGGGGGCAACAGGCTCAACGGCGTAGAAATCTCGGAGTGCGCGCTTGCGCTCCCTCTTTGGGATATGAGTGCCATATATCATGTTCACTGTTTTGACCTCCGGTGGAAATTTCTTCTATCCCCCTATATTTGGCTCGCGAGATTCATCTGCGTCTTCGCTCTGAGGCTCCTTCCCCTTGTGCTCGGCATTGAGCTTGTCGGCCTGCTTGAAGACCCAACTGTTACGGTTGGTATGGTTGAGGGGTTTTTCTGGGGTGCCATGGATTTGGCAGGGCCTATCTAATATTTTGTCTAGACTGGATGGACCACCTATGTTGCCTTTAAATGGCTTCTTCCGCTAACCGGGTCTGGAGCCACTGAATTCGGCGTTTACCGCTGTATCATCTGGGCTTCCAAAATTGTTTCGGTGTTTGTTTTTGTTACGTTGTGGCTTTCCATTGCCGTCCCTGACTTCAGATGTTCTAGGGTCGCTGGTACTGCTATGAGCTAACCAGCTGTCCTCTCCCGCGCAAAAGCGAGTCATGAGTATAGTTAGGGCCGCCATTGTCCTCGGCTTTTCCTGTCCGAGGTGTCTGGCTAGCCATTTGTCCCGGACACTGTGCTTGAATGCCACTAAGGCTTAAGCGTCCGGACAGTCGACGATTTGGTTCTTCTTAGTGAGAAACCGATTCCAAAGCTTGCGGGCTGACTCCCTGGGTTGTTGGATGATGTGACTTAGATCGTCAGCGTCCAGGGGCCAGACATAAGTCCCTTGAAAATTGGCTCGAAAAGCATCCTCAAGTTCTTCCCAACTCCCAATGGAGTTCTCTGGGAGGCTGTTTAGCCAGTGCCAAGTTGGTCCTTTTAGCTTGAGGGGTAGATATTTAATGGCGTGGAGATCATCTCCTCGAGCCATGTGGATGTGAAGAATAAAGTCTTCTATCCAGATGGCAGGATCCGTCGTTCCATCATACGCTTCGATGTTCACGGATTTAAACCCTTCTGGAAAATCATGATCCAGCACCTCATCGGTGAAGCACAGAGGGTGTGCGGATCCTCTGTATTTTGCTATGTCGTGGCGTATGTCCGATGGTTGTGATGTTCGATATTGACCCCGAACTGGTATGTTACCAGTGCGGTTGGCTTGATAGCCGACGTCCCGTGGGGGAGCCCGGTCCCTAGGTCATAGATAGACCTGGTCTTGCTAGATTTTTTGTTCAGGTCCTCACGTAGATCGTGTTTTCGGACTTGAGCCGCATCCCCATTTCCTTTACGGGGTGGTAGTGCGGGCTTGTGTACGCCATTACTAGCAACTCTGTCCCATCCGTGAGGTGGTCGGTCCGGCTTATCGGCGGTGTTATTCTTCGGTGGTATGGGCGCAGCGGCCTCGTCGTCGAATTCGGGCAGCAATTTACGCTTGGGATACCCTTTGGTTTGGCCGTTATAGCCATGTTTCTGTTCGGCGTCTAGCATGTCGTTCCATTTATTATTGAGTGTGTCCTGTGCGGCTCGAAGCCGTCTCTGCTGCTTTTTCAGGCTCCTTGCGGTGGCAATAAGCCGCCGATGGAAGCGCTTTTGTTCAAAGGGTTCTTCTGGGACGATATATTCATCGTCATCCATGCTGACCTCTTCTTCGGAGACAGGTTCGTAGTCACTGTCTTCGGCATCGCTGTCATCGGATAGCGGTTTCGGACTCTGTTCGTCGTCCTCTCGCTCTTCCTGCTCCATCGCTGGGTCTGCGAGGTCTTTGGCTTGTTCCAGAGTGTCACCGTCGTTAGTGACAGTGTTGCTATTTCTTCCTTTATGGGATTTAGTTCGGCACTTTGGACGCCGATGTTTGGGAGGTTCTTCGACAGGCTTGTCCTCTACGGGATTGTTTTCGCCATTGCCCTCCGCCTCCTTAGGTGTATCCACCATGTACACGTCATATGAAGACGTAGCTGTCCACCCCCGGTGACGGGCCGGCTTTGATCTGGATCTGCTTCGGTTTCGAGGTCCAACCCTTCGAAGTCTTCAGAAGCATAGTCGAGTAGATCGGTTAGATCTTCAACCGTGGCTATCAAGTGGGTGGTGGGTGGGGAGCAAAATTCTTCATCAGCCTCCATTTCGAACCAGATACAATGCGGCTGTGTGTCCCCATCTAAGGAGAGGGATCTTAATGACCTTAGCATGTCGCCAAAGGGTGAGTGCTGGAAGATATCCGCAGCACTGAATTCGGCGATTGACGCCCGATCTGGCTTGAAGGGCGCAGATGCGTGTGATTCGAAATCCAAGGCCGGAGTTAGGTCCGAGGTTCCGATGACACAAACCTCGTCTAGAGTTGGGTCTGTGTGCGGCTCCAACGCCGTGGAGTTCGTGACTTTCGTGGCGGGGTTGAGCTTCCCGTCCTGGGGCGGCGCGGTCTGTTATATTGCGTGTGCTATTTCCTGATCTAATGACAGAGCTAGGTCATGTTCATCGTGAAGGCGGAGGGAGGTTGCCACTGGCTCGAATCCGGCGAAGATCAAGTCTCCGCGGATATCAGCAACGTAGTTTAAGCTTCCGAATCTGACTTGATGGCCAGGGGCGTAGCTCTCAATCTGCTCAAGATGGCCTTCAATGTTGGCGCATAGCGCGAAGCCGCCGAACACGAAGAGTTGTCCAGGAGGGAAGATTCCCTTGGTGTTGTCGTCGTTGTTGATGACGCGATCCATCAGTCCTTCGATCGACGACATAGTGGAACTCTCAATGAAAGCACCAATGTTGGTGTCAAAACCGGCGGATTTTGGGTAGGCGGTCCCGAACTATGTGTCTGAGGATCGATGGTAACATGAGGCTGGGGACACGATGTTTACCCAGGTTCATGCCCTCTCAATCGAGGTAAAACCCTACTTCCTGCTATATTAATATGGATGAATATGAATACAAGAGTTGATCTACCTCGAGATCGTATTGGCTAAACACTAAAGTCTAGCCTATGAGGATTTGAGATTCTCCGTTAGCCTCTACGGACTAAGCCCCTGATACTTCTCCAACGTATCTATAATTTTTTATTGTTCCATGCTATTATATATTCTGTTTTGGATGTTTAATGGGCTTTATTATACACTTTTAAATTATTTTAGAACTAACCTACTAACCCAAGCCCCAGTGCAAATTGCTATTTTTTTTGCCTATTTCAGTGTTTCGCAGTAAAGGAATATCAAACGGAGTCCAAACGGAATGAAACCTTCGGGAGAGTTATTTTTGGAACGATATCTTCACGAGAGACTTGGAGTACAAGTCAGAGAAGAAATGAGGTGCCCACGAGGGGGCAGGGTGCTGCTACTTCTCGAGCTTGCGTTGTATTCCCTCGAAGAGGAAAGGGTGATGCAGCACAGTAGCGTAGGTATTTCCCTCAGTTTTTGAGAATCAAGGTATCAATCCAGTAGGAGACCACGCGCGAGTCCCTCGCACCTGCACAAACAAATAATAACTTTGCACCCAACGCGATAAGGGATTGTCAATCCCTTTACGGTCACTTACGAAAGTGAGATCTGATAGATAGGATAGTATAATATTTTTGGTATTTTTTAGATAAGAACAGAAAGTAAATAAAACAAAGTAAAGTAGATGGAAGATTAATATGTTTAGAATAGACCCGGGGGCCATAGAATTCACTAGTGGCTTCTCTCATGATAGCAGAATTCTACGGTGGGTGAACAAATTACTGTCAAGCAATTGATAGAAAAGCGCATAGTTATGAGAATATCTAGGCATGATCATTATATATAGGCATCACGTCCGTGACAAGTAGACCGAAACGATTATGCATCTACTACTATTACTCCACACATCGACCGCTATCCAGCATGCATCTAGAGTATTAAGTTCATAAGAACAGAGTAATGCTTTAAGCAAGATGACATGATGTAGAGGGATAAAATCAAGCAATATGATATAAACCCCATCTTTTTATCCTCGATGGCAACAATACAATACGTGCCTTGTTGCCCCTGCTATCACTGGGAAAGGACACCGCAAGATTGAACCCAAAGCCAAGCACTCCTCCCATTGCAAGAACTATAGATCTAGTAGGCCAAACTAAGCCAATAATTCAAAGAGACTTGCAAGGATATTATAATCATACATAAAAGATTCCATAAAAGAATCAAATATTGTTCATAGATAATCTTGATCATAAACCCACAATTCATCGGATCTCGACAAACACACCGCAAAAAGATTACATCGAATAGATCTCCTCGAAGATCGAGGAGAACTTTGTATTGAGATCCAAAAGGAGAGAAGAAGCCATCTAGCTAATAACTATGGACCCGAAGGTCTGTGGTAAACTACTCACAACTCATTGGTGAGGCTATGGCATTGATGTAGAAGCACTCTGTGGTACATCCCCCCTCCGGCGGAGCTCCGGAACAGGCCCCAAGATGGGATCTCACGGGAACACAAGGTTGCGGTGATGGAATTATGGTTTTCTGTGTTGCCTCGATGTTTTTGGGGTACATGGATATATATATATATATAGGAGGAAGGAGGGCATCAGGGGAGCCAGAGGGGGGCCACGAGGGTGGGGGCGCGCCCAGGGGGAGGGGGTGCGCCCTAGACCCTCGTGGCCACCTCCTTCGTTCCCTCGCGTGTAATCCAAGTCTTCTGGATAGATACGGTTCCAAAAATAACTCTCCCGAAGGTTTCATTCCGTTTGGACTCCGTTTGAAATCCTATTTCTGCGAAACTTTGAAATAGGCAAAAAAACAATTTGCACTGGACCTTGGGTTAGTAGGTTAGTCCCAAAAATAATATAAAAGTGTATAATAAAGCCCATTAAACATCCAAAACATAATATATAATAGCATGGAACAATCAAAAATTATAGATACGTTGGAGACGTATCAAGCATCCCCAAGCTTAATTCCTGCTCGTCCTCGAGTAGGTAAATGATAAAATGGGATTTTTGATGTGGAATGCTAACTAACATAATTGTAACATCCCAAATTTTCAATTTGTAATGTTATACATAGATCATATTGCATTGCATGCCCTTTTGCATTTTTGTTTGTGGCGTTCCTCGAAATTCTAAGCAACTCAAGGACCAAAGGAGAGAGTTGAGAATTTTACCGTTTTCGTATTTGAGTTCGCTCGAATACCGGTACGAGGACAGTGTGATTCTAATTATTTTTCTCTCCTAAAAATATTCCTAAATACAAAATATGATCGGAGATAATATGGCTTCTCCAAAATAACAGAAATATTGGAGGAAAATGTTAAAATCATTTTTGGTTTTTTCTGGATTTATTTGCAATTTTAATTGCATAGGAAAAATGCGCATTTTTCAAAATTGCATTTAGGTCCGGAAACAATGTTCACTTTGTCCTAAAATTTATTAGAGGACGGTGGAAATTTATTTCGGGAGTTTTGGAGTCCGTTTAGTATTTCTTTCGTTAGTTTTTCTGCGCCAGGACTCTATTAAAAAAAGTGCAAACCGACTTGGAGCCGTAGAGGCCCGGGACTTTAGGATTTATAAGCCGCCGCCCGGGGCCCAAGCCAGCCCAGCCCCGCGCCGCCCCTGCCCTAGCCCTGCAGCGCCCCGCCGCCCAAGCAGCGCCGCCGCCGCTCGCGTGCGCCGCCGCCGCCGCACGCCCGCGCCGCCGTCGCCCCGCAGCACGCCGCCGCTCGCGTGCCCCGCCGCGCAGCCGCGCCGCCGCCCGCCACGCCCGCCGGACCGCCGCCGCCGCCGGACCGCCACCTCGCCAGAGTTCGTCGTTGAGGTAGTCATCGGTTTTTTTTAAACCGATCGGTTTTCGTAAACCGTAGATCTGTTTTTTTTATTAGATTAGATCGGTTCAGTTTTTCGTCGGTTTAGTTATTTAGCGGATGTTCGTTTCAACGAAAGGTTTTTGTCCGTTAGCCGCAGACAGGGAACGTTCGTTCGTTAGCCTGTTCGTCCGTTTTCTTTTCGGGGTATTTATCCGCGGTTATTCCGATCGCGATTTCTGCCCTGGTCTTGTTTTTCGTTTTTCTTTTCGCTCGAGAGTCGGAATCAGGTGATTCAAAATCCCAGATCTTCGTCCTGACGCCCTCTTTCCGTTTAACCAATTTGAACAAGGTTTTGGCTACTGTAAAATTTGACTTTAGGCCAATTAGCAAACCGGAGCTTGTTTCTTTCGCAGTTTGAGTTTCGTTGCTTCTTTCGAGTTGATTCTTTTTGCAAACCGGAGTTCTTAAGTTGAACTTTTTGGTTAGATCTCTTATTTGAGTTTTACCCGTGCATTAGTTAAGTACTTATTGTGTGCTTGTTTGTTTGCGATAGAGTACCCGGAGTGCGCCGCTTGCTACTTTGAATCTCTAGGTTTTGCGGATCATCAGCAAGGCAAGTAACGCTTTGATCATACTTTCCAATTACCCAGTTTTCATTGCATTAGTCAAACCCTCACACATTGCATGAGTAGGATCAATTAACTTGTGGGACTGGGAAGTAGATTGAGGTAGTACCTATTACCTGTTTTCATTCAAACCTTTGGGAGTTACTTCTACGTTTGTTGTTAGGACATGCTATGCTCGTAGACGTGGATTGGGTGAGTGTATTCCATGACAGATGTGAGATTGTTAATTAACGGTTCAACTTAAGGTGGCAACTTTAACACACATCTGGGTGGATTGAGGCATCTGGGTATTCCAGTGATTGCCTGTTTTTCTTTTGGACCGCCACCCAGGCTCAAAGGGATCATGAGATCATTCATACTAGAAACTTCCGTGTGCAGCCACATGCCAATATGGGCTCTAGCATAGTTGAGTAAGTGGTGGGAAACCTTTCCATGATGGGCTAGCAGATGTAGAGGGATTGTAGGTGTACCGGCCTATCTATCTGGTTAAGGGGACCTCTTCGGAAAGATTGTGTCTCAGTCATCCGTTTCTCAAACACCATGCAGTGCGAGAAACCAAACGGAGGCGATCGAGTCTTGTGGGAAAAGTGCACAAACCTCTACAGAGTGTACAAACTGATCATGATTAGCCGTGTCCCCGGTTATGGACGTCTTGAGTATCTAGTACTTGGATTATCATGTGAATCTCATCATGTTACTCTAATTAATATTGTTGTGTTTAATGATGATTTTTAATTGGGGTTGAGAGGATGTCTATCTTCTCAACGATGTTTCAACTACCATGATAGTTAATTAAAATCTATTCCTTTGAAGTAGGGAAAAATTGGCTTTACGCAAAAACTGTAACCATAGAGCTTTCCACCAGCCATATTGCATATAGTATAGCATTACTTTCATTGCTCTCTTGTGTTACTTTGCCAGCATATTCCAAGTGCTGACCCGTTTTCGGGCTGCAACGTTCATGTTGCAGACTTTTCAGACGACGAGTAAGGTGCCTTATAGGTCGTGGTTCTATACTCAGTGATGCCGTTGGAGTTGATGGACTCACTTATCTTCCAAGCCTTCCGCTGTTATCGTGTTAGATGGCCTTAAGCCATTTTTATTGTAATAAGTTCATCGTTGGAACTATCGATGTAATAAGTGTGTGATTGCTACTCTATTATAAATCCTTCAAGTACTGTGCGTGTCAGCATTACTGATCCAGGGATGACACTGATGCATAGAGATTAGACTATTTGAGGTCTGGTCACTACAAGATGGTATCAGAGCACACGCTGACTGTAGGACACGACCACTAAGCTAAAGCCCTAGAGCACTATTCACTCTTCTCTTTTCTGACTCCTTATCTTTTCTACTCTTTTAGGATGGTGGATGCAAAGAACAAGTTCACGCAACCGGATGATGATACGCCATTTGGACGACACCTGAAGGAAGTCACCAGATATCTAAACATCGGACTACCAAGTTTCACCGGAACCTACAATGCCACTCTACCTGAGGAGGAGCGTTGGTTGATTCAAGCCCAAGTTCCAGGAAGGACGTTCAAGCCCGTCACCGCACTCATAGCATTTTCTTTTAATGCGCCTACATGGAGCCTAGGCAGGAGCATGGCAGCCCACATTGCTATGGGAAGGATCGGAGAAGTCTACAAGCAGGAACTGAAGGACACCATCTACCAAATTTTTGGACGCCGAGATGAGAATTGGGACATGATCAGCACCTGGAAGGATAGATCCATTGCAGCCTTCATCCAGGAGTTGAACCACCACATTCGCCGCCAGGAGCACCAGATGTGTGCAGGAATGATAGACTTGAAGAAAGCACTAAACAGGAATTTGGAGTTAGAATAGGAACTCAAGTCTACACGCGACGGATACGAGGAGGAGATGCTAATACTTGTGGATAAGAATGATGACTTGACACGGAAGTTAGGGGTACTCATGGGAGAAGAAGACGAGGAAGAAGAACCCAAGGAGATTCCACCGGAAGACTACATCATCATTGACGACACGGATTTGGAACCTGATGATAGCAAAGATGAAGACTATGAAGATGAAGCTGGAGCAGATATCATGGAATCCTCTGTCGATCAAATTTTCTAGAAGACCACCCTGTGACTAGTAGTTTACCCCCATATATTAGTTTTAGAGCACTTTTGTAATGATAGTTAGATTTGTAAGATCTTGCTTGAAATTGATTGGTGTGATATGATTGTGTTTGTCTCATGTGCATATGGGTAGTGATTTTCCCTTAGACCTCTTTTCTATTCTAATCTCTTCCCTCTACACCCATCAGATGCCTCCAAGACGTGAGCCCGGATTTGAGTTTTCCCCTGAGCTCACCCAGTTGATCCAGCAGCAGAACACCCTGATGCAACTTCTTGTCCAGAACACTCAGAACAACAACAACAACCCTCCACCACCACCACCCGTGGACAACCTGACACGTTTCTTAAGGTTGCAACCACCCGTGTTTGCTAGCACCATCGAACCAATAGTGGCTGATGACTGGCTACGCAAGATTGGAAGGGACTTGACCACTGCCAATTGCTCGGATGCTGAGAAGGTGCGTTTTGCCTCACACCAGTTGTCTGGACCAGCCGCAGCATGGTGGGAGAATTACACAGCCACTTACCCCATAGCCAATGTGACTTGGGATCAGTTTCAGCAAGCTTTTCGCAACGCCCATGTCTCAACTGGAGCTATGAGTATGAAGAAGTAGGAGTTTCGCAATTTGCGCCAAGGCAACCATACTGTGGCCCAGTACGTGGATGAGTTTAGTACCCTATCTCGTTATGCCCCAGAGGATGTGGCCACAGATGCCGCTAAGCAGGAGAGATTCATGGAAGGGCTGAATGATGAGATGAATGTACAGTTGATGGTGGCCACTTTCAATAACTACCAGGAGCTGGTTGACCGTGCCCTAATGATTGAAAGGAAGCACCACCAGATTGAAAGTCGCAAAAGGAAGTATGGACAAGGAAAGTATAACTCTGGAGCTCAGCAGAAGCCTCGTTTTACCCCTAAAACAGTATGACAGTTCCAACATACCCATGGAGGAGGTAGCTCGCACAATCACAATGGCACCAAGAATGGAAATGGAAATGGAGCAAATGGTAACCAGAGCCGCCCTACACCGTCCACACCCACCAAGAAGGATTTCAGCCATGTCACCTATTACAAGTGCGGGAAAATGGACATTATGCCAATGAATGCCCAGAAGCTAAGAATGGGAACGGCAATGGAAGCGCCGCGAAGAAGCCCAACCCGTTCAACAAAGGACAAGTGAACCACGTGACTGTGGAGGAGGTAGAAGAGCAACCAGATGATGTTGTCGGTAAGTTTTTGGTTAAGACATTTACCGCAATAGTTCTTTTCGATACCGGTGCATCGCATTCATATATTTCAAGGGGATTCGTAAATAGACATAGGATGTCCACCCGAGTTCTTAAGACCCCCATGTTAGTAAGTTCACCTGGAGCAGATTATATGGCACACCAAGAATGTTTTCAGACTCCATTGATCATAGGACGCCATACTTTCCCCTCAGACCTAATAGTCCTGGAATCACAAGGATTGGATGTGATATTAGGTATTGATTGGCTATCGAAGTATGGAGGTAACATTGACTGTGCCAGTAAGTCAATTTTGCTCACCACCCCAGAGGGAAAATAGATTAAGTATGTATCTAGGCATTCGCCGATAAGGACTCAAATACATTCTCTCACGGGAGTTGTTCAGGAGGAAGTGCCAGTAGTGAAGGATTATCCGGACGTGTTTCCAGAGGAGTTACCTGGCATGCCACCGGATAGAGATATAGAGTTTTCGATTGAACTTTTGCCAGGCACCGGGCCAATTTCTAAGAGACCATATAGGATGCCCTCAAAGGATTTGGAGGAGATAAAGAAATAGATTAGGGAGTTACTGGATAAAGGATTCATACGCCCAAGTTCTTCGCCTTGGGGTTCGCCAGTACTTTTAGTGGAGAAGAAGGATGGATAGTTAAGAATGGTTGTTGATTACACAGGGCTGAACGAAGTAACGATCAAGAACAAGTACCCACTGCCGATGATCAATGATCTGTTCGATAGATTGCAAGGAGCTAAGATATTTTCCAAGATCGATCTGCGATCAGGGTACCACCAATTGAAGATCCGAGAGCAGGATATACCTAAGACGGCCTTTACCACCAGGTACGGGTTGTACGAGTATACCGTTATGTCTTTTGGTCTGACTAACGCACCGGCATCCTTTATCAACCTGATGAACAAAGTGTTTATGGAGTATTTGGATAAGTTCTTCGTAGTGTTCATAGATGATATATTGATCTTCTCGAAGGATGAAGAGGAGCATGCAGAGCATTTGCGTTTGGTATTGGATAAGCTCAGAGAACATCAGTTATATGCCAAGTTTAGCAAATGCGAGTTTTGGTTGAAGGAAGTCGGATTTCTCGGACACGTTATATCTGGAGAAGAAATAGCAGTAGATCCCGCCAAGGTGGACACTGTGCCCCATTGGGAAGCACCAACAACAGTTGGAGAGATCCGGAGTTTTCTTGGACTTGCAGGATATTACCGGAGATTTATTGAGAATTTCTCGAGGATTGCAAAGCCAATGATGGAGTTATTAAAGAAGGACACCTAGTTCAGTTGGACAGAAGAATGTGAGGCCAGTTTTCAGGAATTAAAGAAAAGGTTGGTTTCATCCCTTGTGTTGATTCTGGCAGATCAACATAAGGATTATGAGGTGTACTGCGACGCTTCACGTCGAGGACTTGGAGCAGTTCTTATGCAGGAAGGAAGAGTTGTTTCGTATGCTTCACGACAGCTAAAACCTCATGAGCTGAACTATGCCACCCACGATTTAGAGTTAGCAGCCGTAGTGCATGCTTTGAAGACGTGGAGACATTTTCTTATTGGAAACCATTGTGAAGTATATACGGATCACAAGAGTTTGAAGTATATATTCACTCAGAAGGAGCTGAATCTCAGGCAAAGGAGATGGCTGGAACTCATTAAGGATTACGACATGAGATTGCATTATCATCCCGGAAAGGCTAACGTAGTAGCCGATGCGCTAAGTCGTAAGAGCCATGTCAACACCCTATTGACGGAGGATTTTCCAAAGGAGTTAGCTGAGGACTTACGAGAACTACATTTGGAGATAGTTCCGAGAGGCTATGTAGCAACCCTGGAGATCCAGTCTACCCTGATGGATAAAATCAGAGAAGCTCAAAAAACTAACGAGGAGGTTGTCTCTATAAAGGAGAGGATGAGCGAAGGAAGAGCTAAAGGTTTTCGTGAGGATGAACACGACACCTTATGGTTTGAGGACCGCGTTTATGTGCCTAATGACCCGGAGATCAGGAAGTTGATTCTACAGGAGGCCCATGATTCACCATACTCGATTCACCCAGGAAATACTAAGATGTATTTGGATTTGAAGGACATTTTCTGGTGGGCCGGTATGAAGAAAGATGTCACAGAGTATGTAGCAGTTTGTGATGTATGTCAGAGAGTAAAGGCAGAACATCAGAAGCCAGCAGGATTGTTACAACCTATGCCGATACCCGAATGGAAGTGGGAGAAGCTTGGCATGGATTTTATCACCGGATTGCCCAGGACCAAAGCAGGATATGATTCAATCTGGGTAGTAGTGGACCGATTGACGAAGGTAGCCCACTTTATCCCTGTGAAAACCACATATACCAGTGCAAAGTTGGCAAAGATATACATGACCCGAATTGTATGTCTGCATGGAGTTCCGAGGAGCATCGTATCAGATAGAGGAACCCAGTTTACCTCAAAGTTCTGGAATCAGTTACATGAAACTTTGGGTACCATACTAGAGTTTAGCATAGCTTTTCACCCGCAGACAGATGGATAGACTGAGAGAGTCAATCATATTTTGGAAGATATGCTGAGAGCCTGTGCATTAGATTATGGATCTAGTTGGGATGACAATTTGCCCTACGCGGAGTTCTCATACAACAACAGTTACCAAGCCAGTTTGAAGATGGCACCGTTCGAGGCATTGTATGGAAGGAGATGCCGAACACCGTTAATGTGGGATGAAGTTGGAGACCGACAGTTGTTTGGACCAGATTTGATCGAAGAGTCTGAGGAGAAGGTGAAGTTGATTCGAGATAGATTGAAGGTAGCTCAGTCCAGGCATAAGAGTTATGCGGACTCGAAGCGCAAGGAGATAGCCTATGAGATCGGAGATAGAGCATACTTGGGAGTATCGCCTCTATGAGGAGTTAAACGTTTCGGAGTTAAAGGGAAGCTAGCCCCGAGATTTGTGGAACCTTACCATGTTTTGGAACGCATCGGAGAGGTTGCCTATAAGTTGGAATTGCCCGAAGGATTGTCAGGAGTGCACGACGTGTTTCACGTTTCACAGCTTAAGAAGTGCCATGCAGAGATGGCCGAAATACCGCTTAGAGACACAGTACCCCTGGAAGCAATTCAGTTGGACGGTGATCTGACTTACGAGGAGAAGCCTGTTAAGATTCTCGAATTTTCGAGCAGAGTCACCCGCAGTAAGGTTATCAAGTTTTGCAAAGTTCAGTGGAGCCACCACACCGAGGAAGATGCCACCTGGGAACGAGAGGATGATCTACGCAAGGACAACCCACACCTGTTCTCTAGCCAAGTCGAATCTCGAGGGCGAGTTTCATTCTAAGGGGGGTAGGTTTGTAACACCCCAAATTTTCAATTTGGAATGTTATACATAGATCATATTGGATTGCATGCCCTTTTGCATTTTTGTTTGTGGCGTTCCTCGAAATTCTAAGCAACTCAAGGACCTACGGAGAGAGTTGGGAATTTTACCGTTTCCGTATTTGAGTTCGCTCGAATACCGGTACGAGGACAATGTGATTCTAATTATTTTTCTCCTAAAAATATTCCTAAATACAAAATATGAGCGGAGATAATATGACTTCTCCAAAATAATAGAAATATTGGAGGAAAAATGTTAAAATCATTTTTCGTTTTTTTCTGGATTTATTTGCGATTTTAATTGCATAGGAAAAATGCGCATTTTTCAAAATTGCATTTAGGTCCGGGAAAAATGTTCACTTTGTCCTAAATATTATTAGAGGACGGTGAAAATTTATTTCGGGAGTTTTGGAGTCCGTTTAGTATTTTTTTCGTTAGTTTTTCTGCGCCAGGACTCTATAAAAAAAGTGCAAACCGACTTGGAGCCGTAGAGGCCCGGGACTCTGGGCTTTATAAGCCGCCGCCCAGGGCCCAAGCCAGCCCAGCCCCGCGCCGCCCCTGCCCTAGCCCCGCAGCGCCCCACCGCCCAAGCCGCGCCGCCATCGCTCGCGTGCGCCGCCGCCGCCGCCCGCGCCTGCGCCGCACGCCCGCGCCGCCGTCGCCCCGCAGCACGCCGCCGCTCGCCTGCCCCGCCGCGCAGCCGCGCCGCCGCCCGCCTCGCCCGCCGAACCACCGCCGCCGTCGGACCACCGCCTCGCCGGAGTTCGTCATTGAGGTAGTGTAATGCCCAGGATGGGACTATATCTCCTACGTGTCGAGGCACGACTTAAAGATATAAACCCATTCTGGAATGATCGCAAGTTTGGTACCTTTGCACATCTCATGTAAAAACAGGGATGAAAGAGAAAAGATAGTTGGCTTACACTCGCCACGTCACACAAATTCATTACATATCCAATCATCATCCAAATAAACATCACAGCCCATCTAAGGGTAAAGATCCAAATGAAAGATACCAAACATAACTAAGAACCACAGGTCTGAATCGAATCCTAGTAGAAGCTCTACTGATCAACCGGATAGTTCACATAGTAACGGCTACGCTCCTCGTCGTACTCCCAGTCTAGCTCGGTGCCATCGCCTGTGTAGTTCACCACAGTACCTGCATCTGGTGTGGTGAAGTAACTGTGAGCCACAGAGGACTCAGCAATCCCGTTCCCGGGTAACACGACTATCCAAGCCTTGGGTGTGGAACAAGGCTGAAGAAAGAACAAGAGGTTGCAGCAGCACTAGCCTAGCTTACGTAAAAGAGAGCGAGAAGAGAAGTGCCTCGGTCGAGAGATGATCACGAAGTGATCCTAACTAGGAAGTCAAACATAACCCCACCGTGTTCACTTCCCGAATCCCTTTCGGAAAATGACTGTCACGGTACTCACGCTGGTAGTGTATTCAAGCATGGTGTCAAGTTTTCTACAACCGGATATTAACAAATTCCCATCTGCCATATAACCGCGGGCACGGCTTTCGAAAGTTCATAACCCTGCAGGGGTGTTCCAACTTGGCCCATGACAAGCCCACGATCCGCGGAGTCGCAACTCCAAAGTGGGAAGGCCCGAGTATCCTCGGAATCCCGTGCTCAAGATACTCCGACTAAGGTAAGGCTAATCCAGCAAATCCTCCTGGCATGCCGACACCCTGACAATAGCCGTGCGTATCTAGTCTCAGGCCATGACCGGATGGGTGATCCTACAGGTAAAACCAATCCTCGAGTTTCCCCGTGGTGGCCCCGCATAACCCCCAGTTTGGACCAACACTCATGAGGAGCACTGGCCCGGGTTGTTGATTAAGAACTCGGGTTTGCAAGACCCTATGCAAGTTTTAGTTATTAGGCGAATAGTACCAATGTTGGGACTTGCTGGAAAATACTTAGCACTTAGCGGTTTATCGAGGGGGTCCCATAACCCCAACCGTGTGAGGAACGCATAATTAAGGAACATAACACCGGTTTATACGATTCCTAGGGCGGCATGAGTGGAATAAAACACCAAGCAAAAGGCTTAGCCTTCCACCCATTACCAATATATAGATGATTTCATTTAATAATTAATATAGTGTGATATCCCAACAAGCTTCAACAAGAAGCAAGAATCTTCAATCTTCACCTGCAGCTAACAATGCTATAAGAGGGGCTAAGCGAAGCCTGCGTATAGCCAATCAATGGTTTGCATAGGTAGGGTGGTTAAACAGGTTCATGGTTACAATAGGAGGCTGACGGGAAAAACATGGGCATCGAGGCAAAACTATAGAGCGATACTTCTAGCAATAGGCAAAGATAGTAATGTTATCGGGGTTCGGTCATCTTGCCTGAAGAGTTGTCGATGGGATCGTAAGAGAGCTCCTCGTTCTCAACCTCGGTAGTAACCTCGTTCTCGTACTCGTACTCAGCTTCCGGCTCTACTCAACACAAACACACAAGGCTCGAAATCAACAAGATGCAATGCACAAAACTACTGGATGCATGGCTGATGCACTATGGAAGCAATGCAGATGCACTTAGGAAGCACAGAAAGTCTACATAGGAAGCACAGTGTTACAGCACAAGGAGCATGGCAATGTGCATTCAAGCAAAATACTTCAAAACATGATAACAATAGGATAATATGAATCTACATGCAAAAACACACAAGTTACATATAGGACTTGCTCAAAACGGAGCAACGGCCTAAAAGTTACACCCGAAACAATAAACATGCACAAGCTGAAATTAACAGCCACATAGCAACTTCGGAGCAATAAATAAATAGTCTACAGCACTCAAACATCATGGCAAGGAGCATGGACATAAACTAGACATATCCTATAGCAAACAAATCCATTGGAGCATCTCCAAAGGAGCCATGGATCAATAGCAACAATCTATGACATATTGAACTTGACAACAAAATCCTGACAGCAGTATTTTGTTGCAACTTGGGAGCAAGAGTTAAATATGCTACAACCACCCAAATAAGCATGTGAGAGCATGAATGGATAGCCAACAACTTATACAACAAGGAATCATCAAGAGTCACCCCAAAACTATCGTGGATTTGCCTAGAACAACAAGCAAACATGGCATCTGGAAATTACAGATTCCAGACTTAGTGAAATTTCACTAAGTGTTAAAACAGCAGTTTTATCATGGCATCTTTGTGAGCAAGTTTAAGTCACCTCAAAGCATATCATGGCAAGTGGTAAGCACCACAGCAAAGTACACATGATGGTGAATCCAAAACATCTAAGCATGCAACAAGGGGACAATCACATCAATAGCAACGAGCTCCTCAACGAGGCATCTCGTAACAAGTTCAACAACATAACAGCCACTAGCACTTTTGCAAAGGAGATAAACATGGCAAGATGAAATCTATCATGCAAGCTAAAGCAACCAACATGTAGAGCATTTCATGATGAACATGTGGACATATCATTTACTTCATTTGGATAAACATGCACCAAGATATCACATTGCAAACATGGCATGAAAACAACTACTAACAGCAGTTTATAACAAGTAGCACTCTTCTCATAAAGATTAGGACATCTAGATGGCCTCAAACATGCATGGCACAATGGAACAAAACGTCGTACATGTCTCCACGATCATTTTGACATATCATTTGCTCAAATCGGACAAACACACAAAAAGTTATCCACAATATAAAATAGCATCAGACACTAAAAACTCCAGGGACTTAGAGAAAAAAAAACCTCAGTCAGATCTGGGTCAACGCGGGGTCAATGGCGGCGGCGGTCAAACGGGCTCGCGGGGCAGCCCGAAGCGGATCGGCGGAGTCGGGCTAACGGGCTGGGCCCGTTAGAGTTTCGGCCCACCCGGCCGAATCTGGATCGAGGGAGCCGGGGCGGATCGGGACTCCTCCCGATCGTCCCGAGCGGCGGCGAGGCTGGAGGCCTCGGGCCCGGTGGCGGCTGCGAGGGGGAATGCCGGGGCGGTGGCGGTGCCCGGCCGGCGGCCTGGCCCGGCGGCGGCTGACCGGAGCGACACGGCGGAGGGGGCCCGGCCGGCACGGCGGCGAGCCTGGGAGGCCGGGGCGGCGGCCTGGCCGTCGGTGGAGGCGAGGGGATCCGGGCGGCGGTGTATGGGAGGCCGGGCGGCGCGGCGAGGTGAGTGGAGGCGGCGGCGGAGCTTCGGCCGGCGGCGGGGAAGACGGGCGGCGCGGATCTGAGGTAGGAGACGACCTCGGCCCCGCGGGCCCGCGCGTCGGGTGGAAGCACGGCGAGTGCACTTCGGAAGCACAGACGGAGACTTCGGAAGCACGGCTCGCTGGGACGTCGGAAACACGGCGGCTCAACGGTGGAAGCACCGGGATTCAACGATGGAAGCACCGGCGGTGAACTGTGGAAGCATTAGGGTTTCTGGACGCAAATTTTGGGGGAGGTGGACGTTTATATAGGCACAAGGAGCTAGGGTTGTCCAAATGAGGTGAGGTTTTCGGCCACGCGGTCACAATTGGATGGCCTAGATGAAGGGAGGGGTTTGGGTTGGTTTGGTGGGCTGTTGGAGGGATGTCTTGGGCCTCAAAGAGGAGGTACTTTCAGCCCACGAGAATAACTGTTGGAGCATCAAACGAACTCCAAACGCGACGAGATTTGACAGGCGGGTTACACACAACAAAACAACATCGCACAAGTCTCACACCAAACCAGAAACGTTACACGGCCAAACACCAAAGTAGGCCTCGGTGATGCCACGGACACGTGAGAGAGCTCCGGAACTTGAAACAGACAACGGAAAGAAACGAGTGAGACCGGATGCAAACGAAAACACAAATGCAATGCAATGCAATGCACATGTCAACATGATATGGATGACTACACACACGCAACACGACAAAACGACGAAAACCCGAAAGACGAAGAACCCGGAATGGAATTGATGAAGCCAGAGATATATATATAGCCCAAAAGGGAAAGTATTACATCTGGGGCATTACAGGTAGTCATCGATTTTTTTTAGAACCGATCGGTTTTCGTAGACCGTAGATCTGTTTTTTTATTAGATTAGATCGGTTCGATTTTTCGTCGGTTTAGTTATTTAGCGAACGTTCGTCCGTACGTTCATTTCAACGAACGGTTTTCGTCCGTTAGCCGCAGACAGCGAACGTTCGTTCGTTAGCCTGTTCATCCGTT
The DNA here is from genome assembly GCA_902687465.1 of Secale cereale. NCBI lineage: Eukaryota > Viridiplantae > Streptophyta > Magnoliopsida > Poales > Poaceae > Secale > Secale cereale. The sequence continues at coordinate 385,902,687 of LR738711.1, read as the reverse complement.
TTCTTTTCGAGGTATTTATCCGCGGTTATTCCGATCGCGATTTCTGCCCAGATCTTGTTTTTCGTTTTTCTTTTCGCTCGAGAGTCGGAATCAGGTGATTCAAAATCCCAGATCTTCGTCTCGATGCCCTCTTTACATTTAACCAACTTGAACAAGGTTTTGGCTACTGTAAAATTTGACTTTAGGCCAATTAGCAAACCGGAGCTCGTTTCTTTCGCAGTTTGAGTTTCGTTGCTTCTTTCGAGTTGATTCTTTTTGCAAACCGGAGTTCTTAAGTTGAACTTTCTGGTTAGATCTCTTATTTGAGTTTTACCCGTGCATTAGCTAAGTACTTATTGTGTGCTTGTTTGTTTGCGATAGAGTATCCGGAGTGCACCGCTTGCTACTTTGAATCTCTAGGTTTTGCGGATCATCAGCAAGGCAAGTAACACTTTGATCATACTTTCCAATTACCCAGTTTTCATTGCATTAGTCAAACCCTCACACATTGCATGAGTAGGATCAATTAACTTGTGGGACTGGGAAGTAGATTTAGGTAGTACCTATTACCTATTTTCATTCAAACCTTTGGGAGTTACTTTTACGTTTGCTGTTAGGACATGCTATGCTCGTAGACGTGGATTGGGTGAGTGTATTCCATGACAGATGTGAGATTGTTAATTAATGGTTCAACTTAAGGTGGCAACTTTAACACACATCTGGGTGGATTGAGGCATCTGGGTATTCCAGCGATTGCCTGTTTTTCTTTTGGACCGCCACCCAGGCTCAAAGGGATCATGAGATTATTCATACTAGAAACTTCCGTGTGCAGCCACATGCCAATATGGGCTCTAGCATAGTTGAGTAAGTGGTGGGAAACCTTTCCATGATGGGCTAGCAGATGTAGAGGGATTGTAGGTGTACCAGCCTATCTATCTGGTTAAGGGGACCTCTTCGGAAAGACTGTGTCTCGGTCATCCGTTTCTCAAACACCATGCAGTGCGAGAAACCAAACGGAGGCGATCAAGTCTTGTGGGAAAAGTGCACAAACCTCTGCAGAGTGTACAAACTGATCATGATTAGCCGTGTCCCCGGTTATGGACGTCTTGAGTATCTTGTACTTGGATTATCATGTGAATCTCATCATGTTACTCTAATTAATATTGTTGGGTTTAATGATGATTTTTAATTGGGGTTGAGAGGATGTCTATCTTCTCAACGATGTTTCAACTACCATGATAGTTAATTAAAATCTATTCCTTTGAAGTAGGGAAAAATTGGCTTTACACAAAAACTGTAACCATAGAGCTTTCCACCAGCCATATTGCATATAGTATAGCTTTACTTTCATTGCTCTCTTGTGTTACTTTGCCAGCATATTCCAAGTGATGACCCGTTTTCGGGCTGCAACGTTCATGTTGCAGACTTTTCAGACGACGAGTAAGGTGCCTTATAGGTCGTGGTTCTATACTCAGTGATGCCGTTGGAGTTGATGGACTCACTTATCTTCCAAGCCTTCCGCTGTTATCGTGTTAGATGGCCTTAAGCCATTTTTATTGTAATAAGTTCATCGTTGGAACAATCGATGTAATAAGTGTGTGATTGCTACTCTATTATAAATCATTCAAGTATTGTGTGTGTCAGCATTACTGATCCAGGGATGACACTGATGCACAGAGATCAGACTGTTTGAGGTCTGGTCGCTACAATAATTCTCAATGTAATTCTCTTTGTTGTGGCATGAATGTTCAGATCCGAAAGATTCAAGATAAATGTTCATATTGACAGAAGAATAATAATACTTCAAGCATACTAACAAAGCAATCATGTCTTCTCAAAATAGCATGGCCAAAGAAAGTTCATCCCTACAAAATCATATAGTTAGGCTATGCTCCATCTTCGTCACACAAAATGTTCCAATCATGCACAACCCCGGTTTCAGCCAAGCACTTGTTTCATACTTTAATTTTTTCAAAATCTTTCTACTTTCATGCAATATATGAGCGTGAGACATGGACATAGCACTATGTGGAATAGAGTGGTGGTTGTGGAGAAGACAAAAAGAGGAAGATGGTTTCACATCAACTGGGCGTATCAATGGGCTATCGAGATGCCCATCAATAGATATCAATGTGAGCAAGTAGGGATTGCCATGCAACGGATGCACTAGAGCTATAAATGTATGAAAGCTCAACAAAAGAAACTAAGTGTGTGTGCATCCAACTTGCTTGCTCACGAAGACCTAGGGCATTTGAGGAAGCCCATCGTTGGAATATACAAGCCAAGTTCTATAATGAAAATTCCCACTAGTATATGAAAGTGACTAAACAAGAGACTCTCTATCATGAAAATCATGGTGCTACTTTGAAGCACAAGTGTGAAAAAAGATAGTAGCAGTGTCCCTTTTCTTTTCTTTTCTTTTCTTTCTTTTCTTTTTTTGGGCCTTTTTTTTCTTTGGCCTTTCCTTCTTTCTTTCTTTTTTTGGGACAATGCTCTAATAATGATGATCATCACACTTATATTGTTTTACAACTCGATATTACAACTCGATACTAGAACAAAGTATGACTCTATGAATGCCTCCGGCGGTGTACCGGGATATGCGATGAATCAAGAGTGACATGTATGAAAAATTATGCATGGTGGCCTAGCCACAAATACGATGTCAACTACATGATCATGCATGGCAATATGACAATGATGAAGCGTGTCATAACAAATCGAACGGTGGAAAGTTACATGGCAATATATCTCCGAATGGCTATAGAAATGCCATGATAGGTAGGTATGGTGGCTGTTTTGAGGAAGGTACATGGTGGGTGTATGCTACCGACAAAAGTTGTGCGGTACAAGAGAGGCTAGCAATGGTGGAAGGATGAGAGTGTGTATGATCCATGGACTCAACATTAGTCATAAAGAACTCACATACTTATTGCAAAAATCTACAAGTCATCAAAACAAAGTACTACATGCATGCTCCTAGGGGAAGGGTTGGTAGGAGTTAACCATCGCGCGATCCCGACCTCCACACAAAGGATGACACTCAATGAAATACCTCATGTTTTAAATTTTTCACACAACGGTAACCATACGTGCATGCTACGGGACTTGCAAACCTCAACACAAGTATTTCTCAAATTCACAACTACTCTACTAGCATTACTCTAATATCACCATCCTTATATCTCAAAACAATCATCAAGTATCAAACTTCTCATAGTATTCAATGCACTTTATGTGAAAGTTTTTACTATACTCATCATGGATGCCTATCATATTAGGACTAGTTTCATAACCAAAGCACATTACCATGATGTTCTAATGGACTCTCAAAAGGATATAAGTGAAGCATGAGAGATCAACAATTTCTAGAAAATAAAACCACCACCGTGCTCTAAAAGATATAAGTGAAGCACTAGAGCAAAACTATCTAGCTCAAAAAGATATAAGTGAAGCACATAGAGTATTCTAATAAATTCTAAACCATAATTATCTCTCTCAAAAGGTGTGTCCAGCAAGGATGATTGTGGAAAACTAAAAAGCAAAGACTCAAATCATACACGACGCTCCAAGCAAAACACATATCATGTGGTGAATAAGAATATAGTCTCAAGTATAGTTACCGATAGATGAAGACGAAAGAGGGGATGCCTTCCCGGGGCATCCCCAAGCTTAGACTTTTGGTTGTCCTTGAATTTTACCTTGGGGTGCCTTGGGCATCCCCAATCATAGGATCTTGCCACTCTTTGTTCCATAGTCCATCAAAGCCATACTCAAAACTTGAAAACTTCACAACACAAAACTTAGCCAAAAATCTTGTGAGGTCCGTTAGTATAAGAAAACAAACCACCACTCAAAGGTACTGTAATGAACTCATTCTTTGTTTATATTGGTGTTAAACCTACTGTATTCCAACTTCTCCATGATTCATACCCCCCGATACTACTCATAGATTCATCAAAATAAGCAAACAACACACGAAAAACAGAATCTAAACAGAACAGTATGTGGTAATCTGTAACTTTCAAATACTTCTGTACCTCCAAAAAATTGAAATAGATTGGTAAACGTGAGGAATTTGTCTATTAATCATCTGCAAAAAGAATAAACTAAATAGCACTCTACAGTAAAAAAAACTTGCTAATCTCGTGAGCGCTAAACTTTCTGTTTTTTACAGCATGATCATATAAACTTCACACAAGTCTTCCCAAAGTTTCTACTTGGCACAAACACTAAATAAAACACAAAACCACTTCTAAACAGAAGCTAGATGCAAAATTTATTCCTAAACAGAAGCAAAAACAAAGAAAATAAAATTGGGTTGCCTCCCAACAAGCGATATCGTTTAACGCCCCTAGCTAGGCACGATACAAGAATAGATCTAGGTGGTCTTTACCCTTTTGGCGGTGTCAAGTTCGAGTCCGGGAGGTTCTTTACGTTTCCCTTCATATTCAGAAATCTTTAGATCTAACGAATCCAACCGCTTATTGCAAAGGGTAATCAACATATTCATGCGGTGGAGATTTCCACTAACACTCTTAAGAGGTTCAAGAAATTTTTGTAATATTTTCGTTACTTCACAAATTTTCTCAAAAACTTGTGTCTCTTCGTGGGCCCGATGTAACCCTTTTTGTTGGGGTAGTGTTCCCACTATTCCCTCTATAATTTCATGTGCAATACTAGGATCAGTTTCGATAAAATTCCCTTTAGAAACACAATCCAAGCGTTGTCTATGGGACATGTTTAGTCCAACATAAAAATTACGAAGTAAAATTCTAAAATTCACCTCTAAGGTGCAATTTCGATAAGATTCCATCATCCTAAACCAAGCATCTTTTAAGTTTTCTCCTTGCTTTTGTTTGAAGTGAAGAACTTCAAACTCAGGAGACGAAGGAGCGGATAAGGGACGAGCCATGACGGCAAGGCAAAGCGATAAAACACACGGAAGGAGAAGGGCAAATAAAATGACAAGGGTGAAGTGGGGGAGAGGAAAACGAGAGTCAAATAATGTAATGCGAAGGATAAGGGTTTGTGATAGGTACTTGGTATATGATTTTTGCGTAAGCCTCCCCGGCAACGACGCCAGAAATTCTTCTTGCTACTTCTCGAGCTTGCGTTGTATTCCCTCGAAAAGGAAAGGGTGATGCAGCACAGTAGCGTAAGTATTTCCCTCAGTTTTTGAGAACCAAGGTATCAATCCAGTAGGAGACCACGCGCGAGTCCCTCGCACCTGCATAAACAAATAATAACTTCGCACCCAACGCGATAAGGGATTGTCAATCCCTTTACGGTCACTTACGAAAGTGAGATCTGATAGATAGGATAGTATAATATTTTTGGTATTTTTGATATAAGAACAGAAAGTAAATAAAACAAAGTAAAGTAGATGGAAGATTAATATGTTGAGAATAGACCTGGGGGCCATAGGTTTCACTAGTGGCTTCTCTCATGATAGCAGAATTCTACGGTGGGTGAACAAATTACTGTCGAGCAATTGATAGAAAAAGTGCATAGTTATGAGAATATCTAGGCATGATCATTATATATAGGCATCACGTCCATGACAAGTAGACCGAAACGGTTCTGCATCTACTACTATTACTCCACACATCGACCGCTTTCCAGCATGCATCTAGAGTATTAAGTTCATAAGAACAGAGTAATGCTTTAAGCAAGATGACATGATATAGAGGGATAAACTCAAGCTATATGATATAAACCCCATCTTTTTATCCTCGATGGCAACAATACATACGTGCCTTGCTGCCCCTGGTGTCACTGGGAAAGGACACCGCAAGATTGAACCCAAGACTTCTCCCATTGCAAGAACTATAGATCTAGTAGGCCAAACCAAACCAATAATTCGAAGAGACTTGCAAGGATATTGTAATCATACATAAAAGATTTCAAAAAAGAATCAAATATTGTTCATGGATAATCTTGATCAAAAACCCATAATTCATCGGATCTCGACAAACACACCACAAAAAGATTACATAGAATAGATCTCCTCGAAGATCGACGAGAACTTTGTATTGAGATCCAAAAAGAGAGAAGAAGCCATCTAGCTAATGACTATGGACCCGAAGGTCTGTGGTAAACTACCCACAACTCATTGGTGAGGCTATGGCATTGATGTAGAAGCACTCCATGGTAGATCCCCCCTCCGGCGGAGCTCTGGAACAGGCCCCAAGATGGGATCTCACGGGAACAGAAGGTTGCGGCGGTGGAATAGGGTTTTCTCTGTTGCCTCGATGTTTTGGGGGTACATGGATATATATAGGAGGAAGGAGGGCATCGGGGGAGCTAGAGGGGGCCCACGAGGGTGGGGGCGCGCCTCGGGGGAGGGGCACGCCCTGGACCCGCGTGGCCACTTCCTTCGTTCCCTCGCGTGTACTCCAAGTCTTCTGGGTAGATTCGGTTCCAAAAATAACTCTCCCGAAGGTTTCATTCCGTTTGGACTCCGTTTGATATCCCTTTTCTGCGAAACTCTGAAATAGGCAAAAAAACAGCAATTTGCACTGGGTCTTGGGTTAGTAGGTTAGTCCCAAAAATATTATAAAAGTGTATAATAAAGCCCATTAAACATCCAAACAGAATATATAATTGAATGGAACAACCAAAAATTGTAGATACGTTGGAGACGTATCAGGCGCACACAGGGGGGTAGGCGCGCCCCCCACCCTCGTAGGCCCCACGTCGCTCCACCGACGTACTTTTTCCTCCTATACATAACCATATACCATGAAAACATCAGGGAGCACGAAGAAACCCTAATTCCACCGCCGTAACCTTCTGTACCCGTGAGATCCCATCTTGGAGCCTGTTCCGGAGCTCCACCGGAGGGGCATCAATCACGGAGGGCTTCTACATTAACACCATAGCCTCTCCGATGAGTTGTGAGTACTTTACCACAGACCTTCAGGTCCATAGTTATTAGCTAGATGGTTTCTTCTCTCTCTTTGGATCTCAATACAAAGTTCTCCTCGATCTTCAAGGAGATCTATTCGATGTAATCTTTTTGCGGTGTGTTTGTCGAGATCCGATGAATTGCGAGTTTATGATCAAGATTTTCTATGAACAATATTGGATTCATTTCTGAAATCTTTTATGTATGATTACAATATACTTGCAAGTCTCTTCGAATTATTGGTTTGGTTTGGCCTACTAGATCTATAGTTCTTGCAATGGGAGAAGTGTTTCAATCTTGCGGTGTCCTTTCCCGGTGACAGTAGGGGCAGCAAGGCACGTATAGTATTGTTGCCATCGAGGATGAAAAGATGGGGTTTATATCCTATTGCTTGAGTTTATCCCTCTACATCATGTCATCTTGCTTAAGGTGTTACTCTATTCTTATGAACTTAATACTCTAGATGCATGTTGGATAGCGGTCGATGTGTGGAGTAATAGTAGTAGATGCAGAATCGTTCCGGTCTCCTTGTCACAGACGTGATGCCTATATACAATGATCATGCCTAGATATTCTCATAAATATGCACTTTTCTATCAATTGCTCGACAGTAATTTGTTCACCCACCGTAGAATTCTGCTATCATGAGAGGAGCCACTAGTGAAACCTATGGCCCCGGGTCTATTCTCATCATATTACTCTTCCATCTACTCTAGTTTGCATTATTTACTTTCTGTTTCTATACCAAAAGTACCAAAAATATTATCTTATCATATCTATCAGATTTCACTCTCGTAAGTGACCGTGAAGGGATTGACAGCCCCTTATCGCGTTGGCTGCGAGGTTCTTATTTGTTTGTGTAGGTGCGAGGGACTCACGCGTGGTCTCCTACTGGATTGATACCTTGGTTCTCAAAAACGGAGGGAAATACTTACACTACTGTGCTGCATCACTCTTCCTCTTCGGGGGAATACAACGCAAGCTCGAGAAGTAGCAAGAAGAATTTATGGCGGGGTTGCCGGGGAGATCTACGCAAAAGTCATATACCAGGTACCTATCACAAACCCTTATCCCTCGCACTCCATTATTTGCCTCTCATTTTCCTCTCCCCCACTTCACCCTTACCATTTTATTCGCCCTTCTTTTTCCATGTGTTTTATCATTCGCTTGCCTCTTGTTTGCTTGTGTGTTGGATTGTTGGATTGTCACTATGGCTCAAGATAATAACAAATTGTGTGACTTTTCCAATACCAACAATAATGATTTTATTAGCACTCCGATTGCTCCTATCTTAGATGCTAAATCTTGTGAGATCAATGCTGCTCTGTTGAATCTTGTCATGAAAGATCAATTTTCTGGCCTTCCTAGTGAAGATGCCGCTACCCATCTAAACAACTTTGTTGATTTGTGCGATATGCAAAAGAAGAGGGATACGGATAATGATATTGTTAAATTGAAGCTCTTTCCGTTTTCGCTTAGAGATCATGCTAAAACTTGATTCTCTTCTTTGCCTAGAAATAGTATTGATTCATGGAATAAGTGCAAAGATGCCTTTATCTCTATGTATTTTCCTCCCGCTAAGATTATCTCTCTTAGAAACGATATTATGAATTTTAAGCAACTAGATCATGAGCATGTTGCACAAGCTTGGGAGAATGAAATTAATGATGCGTAATTGCCCTACACATGGTTTGAACTTATGGATGATTATACAAAAAAAATATGCCGGCCCGAATTTTGCTTCTAGAAATCTATTAGATTCAGCCGCGGGGGGCACTTTTATGAAAATCACTTTAGGAGAAGCTACCAAACTCCTAGATAATATTATGGTTAACTACTCTCAATGGCACACCGAAAGATATACCAGTAAAAAACTGCATGCTATTGAAGAGATTAGTGTTTTGAGTGGAAAGATGGATGAACTTATGAAATTGTTTGCTACTAAGAGTGCTTCTTCTGATCCTAATGATATGCCTTTGTCCATGTTGATTGAAAAGAATAATGAATCTTTGGATGTGAATTTTGTTGGTAGGAATAATTTTGGTAACAATGCTTATAGAGGAAACTTTAATCCTAGGTCTTTTCCTAGTAATTCCTCTAATAATTATGGTAATTCCTACAATAATCTTATGACAATTTTGGTAATATGCCCTCTGAATTTGAGACTAGTGTGTCAGGCCCAAGATGCGATTCTATCCCGATCACGTGACACTTACGTGATTGGGGCACAACAGCATTTCGGGCGCTTAGCAAGATGGATATCATTACATCGTATCATTACATACATACATGGGGGGATACAACAATACATACAAGTCACATGAATACAACAACCTCAATACAAAGTATCCGACTACGAATACAAACATGAAAAGAACAACGACATCCATCTGCTATCCTAGGCTGCCGACCCGGAACCTAACCCAAGACTGAAGAAGAAGAAGAAGAAGAAAGAACTCCAAACAACGATCAACGCTCTCACGTCAAGACATCGGAAACCTGCACCTGCAACTGTTGTTGTAGTATCTGTGAGCCACGAGGACTCAGCAATCCCATAACCATGGGTAACAAGACTATCAAAGCTTAAAAGGTAGGAAGAGGTAAAGTGGTGAGGTTGCAGCAGCGGCTAAGCATAAATATGGTGGCTAACTTACGATTACAAGAATAGATGAGCATCTACGCAAACGGTCGCAACTAGTAGTGATCGCTAAAGATCCGGAACTACTTACGAGTCAAACATAACCCCACCGTGTTCTTTTCTCAAAGTGAAAAGAGACAGTCACGGTTACTCACACAGTTGTGTGTTTTACTTCGGATCCTCTGTCAAGTTTTCTACAACCGGACATTAACAAATTCCAATCTGCCACATAACCGCGGGCACGGCTTTCGAAAGATCATAACCCTGCAGGGGTGTCCCAACTTAGCCCATCACAAGCTCTCACGATTAGCTGAAGTGATAAATATAATATCATCACCCCTTATCTTAGGGAAATCCGATCAGCCTCGGCATCCCCGTGCACAAGACATTTCGACAATGGTAAAACAAGTCCAGCAAGACCTCCCGACGTGCCGACACCCTGATAGTAGCCGCGTGTATCTCGTCTCAGGCCACGTCCGGATAGGTGATCCTATAGGTAAAACCAAACCTCGAGTTTCCCCGTGGTGGCCCCGCAGTCTCCCCGTTTGGGACCAACACCATCAGCACTGGCCCCCCCTGCTATGTAGAAAGAATCCTTGGGTAGCGCTAACTCCCTATGCAATTTAATTAATTAATTAAGTTGTTATTATGAGCAAATTAAAACCAATGTTGGGCCTTGCTGGAGGAGTTTTATTCAAAGACGAACTGTCAAGGGGTCCCCATATACCCATCGTGTAAGGAACGCAAAATCAAGGAACATAATGCCGGTTTATTGGCGCCTAAGGTGGCATGAGTGGAACAAAACACCGAGCAATAGGCCAAGCCTTCCACCCATGCCCAGTATATAGGTGTGTTAATAATAATAATAGATATTGTGATATTCCAACAACAAGTTCCCTCCTGGAACGATCTTCATCTTCACCTGCAACTAACAACGCTATAAGAGGGGCTGAGCAAGCGGTAACATAGCCAAACAATGGTTTTGCTAGGAAGGTGTCAAAGGTTAGAGGTTTCATGGCAACAAGGAGAGGCTGACAATAATGATGGGTAGCGCGACATGTAACGATAGCATCGAGACAACTAAGCAATGGCAATGATAGTAAAGGTATCCAAGGGTATGGTCATCTTGCCTGAGATCCCGCAAGGAAGAAGAACGGTTCCGTGAAGAAGACGGAGAAGAAGCCTTGAAGAAGAACCACGGGTAGACGAACGAATCCTCACGAACGCAACAGAACAAGCACTAACGAGAAGAAGCAAGCAATACGGTAAACAAACCACTCAAGAACATAACAATATGCTCAACCAAGTATGATGCAAAACAAGTCTACTTATGATGCACAGAAAGTCTACACAGGAAGCAAAACATGGCAAGGTAGGAAGCACAGCAAAACAGCACAAGTTTATATATGATGCAATACATGGCAAGGTATGATGCATGACAAGACTACACAGGAAGCACAACAAGTCTATACAGGAAGCATAACAAGTCTATACAGGAAGCATAACATGGCAAGGTAGGAAGCACAGAAAACAACACAAGTCTATATGATGCAATACATGGCAAGGTATGATGCATGACAAGACTATACAGGAAGCCCAGAAAGTCTATACAGGAAGCATAACATGGCAAGGTAGGAAGCACAGAAAACAATACAAGTTTATATATGATGCATTACATGGCAAGGTATGATGCATGACAAGACTAAACAAGAAGCATAACATGGCAAGGTAGGAAGCACACAAAACATCACAGGAAACATGGCAATGTGCTTAAGCAAGTATGATGCAAACAAGTCTATATAGGAAGCACAACAAGTCTATACAGGAAGCATTACAGGGCAAGGTAGGAAGCATAGAAAACGACACAAGTCTATATGATGCAATACATGGCAAGATATGATGCATGACAAATCTATACAGGAAGCACAACAAGTATATACAGGAAGCATAACATGGCAATGTAGGAAACATAACTTAACAAGGTAGGAAGCACAACATGGCAAGGGTGCAAGATGCACCCAAACATCAACCAAACTCACTCCAAACATGTTAACAAGATGATATTATGATTCTACATGCAAAATCACACAAGTTTCATATAAGGAACACTCCAAACGGAGCAACGGTCTAAAAGATACACATGAAACAAGATATATCAACAAGCTGAAATTAACAGCCACATAGCAACTTTGGAGCATGATAAATATAAGCTACAGCACTCAAACATGGCAACAAGAAGCATGAACATGAAGTAGACATATCCTACAGCAAACAACTCCATTGGAGCAACTCCATAGGAGGCATGGATCAATAGCAACAAGCTACAATATTTTGATCATGACACTAAAAACCTGACATCAATATTTTATAGCAACTTGGGAGCAAGAATTAAATGTGCTACAACAAGGCAAATGAGCAAGTGAAGGCATGAATGGATATACAACAACATATACAACAAGGAATGATCAATGGCCACCCCAAAACTAACATGGATTTGCCTAGAACAACAAGCAAACATGGCATCTGGATATTACAGATTCCAGACTTAGTGAAATTTCACTAAGTGTTGAAACAGCAGTATTATCATGGCATGTTTGTGAGCAAGTTTAAGTCACCTCAAAGCATAACATGGCAAGTGGTTTGCACCACAGCAAAGTACACAAGATGGGGAGTCCAAAACATATAAGCATGCAACAAGGGGACAACCACATCAATAGCAACGAGCTCCTCAACTAGGCATCTCGTAACAAGTTTAACAAACTAACAGCCACAAGCACTTTGCAAAGGAGATAAACATGACAATATGAATTCTATCATGCAAGCTAAAGCAACCAACATGTAGAGCATCTCATGATGAACATTTTGACATATCATTTGCATCATTTGGATAAACATGCACCAAGTTATCATCATGCAAAGATGCAACATTATGCTGACAGAAAAAGGACTTAGCAGAAAATAACACAAGGGAAAAAACACACGGGCGTCTAATACTAAGCAGTGCACAGGGCGACGGATTACTGGGCCTCACCAATGGGCTCAGCCCAGTAGAAGAGGAAGAAGCAGCAGGCCGGCTCGGTGGGCCTCGGGAGCTCGGCCTGCTGGAGGCCCGAGGGAGGCCTGGCTGCGGGGAAGGACCTGGGCCCTGGGCGGTGGCTGGAGCTGGCTTGAGGGAGGCCTGGGCCGGCTCGCTGGCGCCTGGGCTTACGGGACCCATGAGGCCGGCGTCGCTGGGGAGGCCGGCGCGCTGCGCCCGCCCGCAGGACGACGAAGGAGCGGCGGCGGCGAGCAGGCTCCGGCGAGGAGGGGTCCGAGGCAGGCGACGAGGAGGCATGGGACCGGCGGGGATGGACGGATCCGGCCGGAGGTGGCCGCGGCGGCGCACGTCGGCGGTGGTGCGACGGTCCATGGCGACGAGCTCCTGGCTGTGGCTGGAGAGCCAGAGGGCGACGGAAGCACAGCGCGGCGGCGGTGGAAGCACGGCGCGGCGAGGGTGGAAGCACGGCGCGGCGAGGGTGGAAGCACGGCGCGGCAACGGTGGAAGCACGACGCGGCGACGGTGAAAGCATTCGGCGGCGGCGGTGGAAGCACTGCGCGGAATTTGAGGAGGGAGGTAGGGGAAGGCCAAAAATGGACTAGGGGCAGTCCATTTATAGCAGGAGGGCTAGGGTTTGGAGTTTGGAGGGGTTTTAGAGCCCTCCGATCGCGATCCGACGGATCCGGTCGCGAGGTGAGGTAGGATGGCCTAGGGGAGGTTAGTGGGCTGTGTAGAGGGCCTTGGTCTTAGGGAAGAGAAGAGAGAGGAAGGCCCGCGGAGGTTTAAGGAGACCGAAAACGTCCGACGAAATAACCGGCGACTAGTGCTGCTATAAAAATCCGTTGGGCTATCAAACGAGCTCCGAATGCGATGAAATTTGGCATGCGGTCTGTCTACACTATAATAAGACCACATGATAAGTTTCAACCCATTCCGAGAACATTTTTCGGCCATTCACAAAATAAATATTCGGAGGCACCGCGGGCGCGTGCACGTGTGTCTGGGCTCACAACGGACAACGGAAAGGATGAGGGAACTTGGGCGGATGCAAGTTTTGAAAACATGCTGATGCAACACACATGATGACATGGCAAAGATGCACACACAAGCAGATGACATGGCACTCACAACGAATAATTGACTGACACCTGGCGCACCGGTCTCGGGGTGTCACATAGTGTTAAAGATTTTATGAATTTGCAAAAGAATTTCAATGCTTTGCTTGAATAAAAATTGCTTAAGATTGATGTGTTGGCTAGAAACATTGATAGAATTACTCTTGATGTTGATTCTTTGAAACTTAGATCTATTCCACATAAACATGATATCAATGAGTCTCTCAAAGCCATGAGAATTTCCATTTATGAGTGCAAAGAAAGAACCGCTAGGATGCATGCTAAAAAAGATTGCTTTATGAAAGTGTGTTCTTCTAGTTATCATGAGAATAAAGATGAAGATCTGAAAGTGATTGATGTGTCTCCTATTAAATCCTTCTTTTCTAGTATGAATCTTGATAAATATGGGACTAAAGATGAATCTACTCTAGTTAGAAGGGGTCCCAATGATTCGGAGTTTTAGATCTTGATGCTAAAATTGTTAAAAGTGGGATTTAAGAGATCAAAACTTTGCATAGCGATGAACCCACTCTCTTGGATTTCAAGGGATTTAATTATGATAATTGTTCTTTAATAGATTATATTTTCTTGTTGCAATCCGTGCTAAATTCTCCTCATGCTTATAGTCAAAATAAGGCTTTTACCAAACACATAGTTGATGCTTTAATGCAGTCTTATGAAGAAAAACTTGAATTAGAAGTTTATATCCCTAGAAAGCTTTATGATGAGTGGGAGCCTACTATTAAAATTAAGATTAAAGATCATGAATGCTTTGCTTTGTGTGATTTGGGTGCAAGTGTTTCCACAATTCCAAAAGCTTTGTGTGATATGTTAGGTTTCCATGAACTTGATGATTGTTCTTTAAATTTGCATCTTGCGGATTCTACCATTAAGAAACCTATGGGAAGGATTAATGATGTTCTTATTGTTGCTAATAGGAATTATATGCCCGTAGATTTCATCGTTCTTGATATAGATTGCAATCCTTCATGTCCTATTATTCTTGGTAGAACGATTGGTGTAATTATTGATATGTAGGAAGGAAATATTAGATTCCAATTTCTGTTAAGGAAAGGCATGGAACACTTTCCTAGAAAGAAAAACAAATCACCTTACGAATCTATTATGAGAGCCACTTATGGATTGCCTACCAAAGATGGCAATACCTAGATCTATTCTTGTATCGTGCCTAACTAGGGGCGTTAAACGATAGTGCTTCTTGGGAGGCAACCCAATTTTATTTTCTTTGTTTTTGCTTATGTTTAGGAATAAATATTGCATCTAGCTTCTGTTTAGATATGGTTTTGTGTTTTAATTAGTGTTTGTGCCAAGTAGAACCTTTGAGAAGACTTGTGTGAAGTTTATGCGATCATGGTGTAAAAAACAGAAACTTTAGCGCTCACGAGATTGGCTGTCATTTTTTACTAGAGAGTGCTTTTTAGTTGATTTTTTTGCAGATGATTAAAAGACAAATTCCTCACGTCCACCAATTTATTTCAATTTTTTTAGAGTTACATAAGTATTCGAAAGTTACAGATTACTACAAACTGTTCTGTTTTTGACAGATTCTATTTTTCGTGTGTTGTTTGCTTATTTTGATGAATCTACGAGTAGTATCGGGGGGTATGAATCATGGAGAAGTTGGAATATAGTAGGCTTAACACCAATATAAACAATGAATGAGTTCATTACAGTACCTTTGAGTGGTGGTTTGTTTTCTTATACTAACGGAGCTCACAAGATTTTTGGCTAAGTTTTGTGTTGTGAAGTTTTCAAGTTTTGAGTATGGATTTGATGGACAATGGAACAAAGAGTGGCAAGAGCCTAAGCTTGGGGATTCCCAAGGTACCCCAAGGTAAAATTAAAGGATAACCAAAAGCCTAAGCTTGGGGATGCCTCGGGAAGGCATCCCCTCTTTCGTCTTCGTCTATCAATAACTTTACTTGAGACTATATTTTTATTCACCACATGATATGTGTTTTGCTTGGAGCATCATGTATGATTTGAGTCTTTGCTTTTAGTTTGCCACAATAATCCTTGATGGACACACCTTTTGAGAGAGATAAATATGATTTTGAATTTATTAGAAAATTCTATGTGCTTCACTTATATCTTTTGAGCTAGATAGTTTTCCTCTAGTGCTTCACTTATATCTTTTAGAGCACGGTGGTGGTTTTATTTTGTAGAGATTATTGATCTCTCATGCTTCACTTATATCTATTTGAGAGTCTTTTAGAACAGCATGGTAATGTGCTTTGGTTATAAAACTAGTCCTAATATGATTGGCATCCAAGATGAGTATAGTAAAAACTTTCATACAAGTGCATTGAATATTATGAGAAGTTTGATACTTGATGATTGTTTTGAGATATGAGGATGGTGATATTAGATTCATGCTAGTGGAGTAATAGTGAACTTGAGAAACACTTGTGTTAAAGTTTGTGATTCCCGTAGCATGCATGTATGGTGAGCCGTTATGTGATGAAGTTGGAGCATGATTTATTTATTGACTGTCATCCTTTGTGTGGAGGTCGGGATCGCGCGATGGTTAACTCCTACCAACCCTTCCCCTAGGAGCATGCGTTAAATACTTTGTTTTGATTACTTGTAGATTTTTGCAATAAGTATATGAGTTCTTTATGACTAATGTTGAGTCCATGGATTATACGCACTCTCACCCTTCCACCATTGCTAGCCTCTCTTGTACCGCGCAACTCTTGCCGGTACCATACACCTACCATATACCTTCTTTAAAACAGCCACCATACCTACCTATCATGGCATTTTCATAGCCATTCCGAGATATATTTCCATGCAACTTCCCACCGTTTCGTGCATATGAAATGCTTCATCATTATCATTCACATAGAGTCATATTTCGTTCTACCTTTGAGTTGTAAGTAAATAAAAGTGTGATGATCATCATTATTAGATCATTCTCCCAGTGAGGAAAGGATGATGGAGACTATGATTCCCCCACAAGTCGGGATGAGACTCCGGATGAAAATAAAAAAAAGGCCATAAAAAGGGAAAAAAGAAGGCCCAAAGGAAAAAAGAAAAAAAGAGAAAAAAAGAGAGAAAAAAGAGAGAAGGGACAATGTTACTATCCTTTTTCCACACTTGTGCTTCAAAGTAGCACCATGATCTTCATGATAGAGAGTCTCTTGTTTTGTCACTTTCATATAACTAGTGGGAATTTTCAGTATAGAACTTGGCTTGTATATTCCAATGACGGGCTTCCTCAAAATGCGTTAGGTCTTCGTGAGCAAGCAAGTTGGATGCACACCCACTTAGTTTCTTTTGTTGAGCTTTCATACACTTATAGCTCTAGTGCATCTGTTGCATGGCAATCCCTACTCACTCACATTGATATATATTGATGGACATCTCCATAGCCCATTGATACACCTAGTTGATGTGAGACTATCTTCCTCTTTTGTCTTCTCCACAACCACCAGTCTATTCCACATAGTGCTATATCCATGGCTCACGCTCATGTATTGCGTGAAAGTTGAAAGGTTTGAAAGAATTAAAGTGTGAAACAATTGCTTGGCTGAAACCGGGGTTGTGCATGATCTTTGTGTGATGAAGATAGAGCATAGCTAGACTATATGATTTTGTAGGGATAACTTTCTTTTGCCATGTTATTTTGAGAAGACATGATTGTTTTGTTAGTATGCTTGAAGTATTAGTATTCTTATGTCAATATAGACTTTTATCTTGAATCTTTCGGATCTGAACATTCATGCCACAATAAAGAAAATTACATTGAGAATTATGTTGGTTAGCATTCCACATCAAAAATTCCGTTTTTATCATTTACATACTCGAGGACGAGCAGGAATTAAGCTTGGGGATGCTTGATACGTCTCCAACGTATCTATAATTTTTGATTGTTCCATGCTATTATATATATTCTATTTTGGATGTTTAATGGGCTTTATTGTACAATATTATATTATTTTTGGGACTAACCTACTAACCCAAGGCCCAGTGTAAATTGTTGTTTTTTTGCCTATTTCAGTGTTCCGCAGAAAAGGAATATCAAACAAGTCCAAACGGGATGAAACCTTCGGCATAGTTATTTTTGAAACGATATCTTCACGAGAGAATTGGAGTACAAGTAAGAGAAGAAACGAGGTACCCACGAGGGGGCAGGGCGCGCCCCCACCCTTGTGGGCCCACGTTGCTCCACCGGTGTACTTTTTCCTCCTATATATATCCATATACCCTGAAAACATCGCGGAGCATGAAGAAACCCTAATTCCACCGTCGTAACCTTCTGTACCCGTGAGATCCCATCTTGGAGCCTGTTCCGGAGCTCCACCGGAGGGGCATCAATCACGGAGGGCTTCTACATCACCACCATAGCCTCTCCGAAGAGTTGTGAGTAGTTTACCACAGACCTTCGGGTCCATAGTTATTAGCTAGATGGCTTCTTCTCTCTCTTTGGATCTCAATACAAAGTTCTCCTCGATCTTTGAGGAGATCTAGTCGATGTAATCTTTTCACGGTGTGTTTGTCGAGATCCGATGAATTGTGGGTTTATGATCAAGATTATCTATGAACAATATTGGATTCTTTTCTGAAATCTTTTATGTATGATTATAATATCCTTGCAAGTCTCTTCGAATTATTGGTTTGGTTTGGCCTACTAGAGCTATAGTTCTTGCAATGGGAGAAGTGCTTGGCTTTGGGTTCAATCTTGCGTTGTCCTTTCCAGGTGACAGTAGGGGCAGCAAGGCACGTATAGTATTGTTGCCATCGAGAATAAAAACATGGGGTTTATATCATATTGCTTGAGTTTATCCCTCTACATCATGTCATCTTGCTTAAGGCGTTACTCTGTACTTATGAACTTAATACTCTAGATGCATGCTGGATAGCGGTTGATGTGTGGAGTAATAGTAGTAGATGCAGAATTGTTTCGGTCTACTTGTCACGGACGTGATGCCTATATACAATGATCATGCTTAGATATTCTCGTAACTATGCGCTTTTCTATCAATTGCTCGACAGTAATTTGTTCACCCATCGTAGAATTCTGCTATCATGAGAGAAGCCACTAGTGAAACCTATGGCCCCGGGGTCTATTCTCATCATATTAATCTTCCATCTACTTTACTTTGCATTATTTACTTTTTGTTTCTATACCAAAAATACCAAAAATATTATCTTATCCTAT
This sequence comes from Secale cereale, assembly GCA_902687465.1. Classification (NCBI taxonomy): domain Eukaryota; kingdom Viridiplantae; phylum Streptophyta; class Magnoliopsida; order Poales; family Poaceae; genus Secale; species Secale cereale. The sequence continues at coordinate 385,883,823 of LR738711.1, read as the reverse complement.
CTATCAGATCTCACTCTCGTAAGTGACCGTGAAGGGATTGACAACCCCTTATCGCGTTGGCTGCGAGGTTCTTATTTGTTTGTGCAGGTGCGAGGGACTCGTGCGTGGTCTCCTACTGGATTGATACCTTGGTCTAAAAAACTGAGGGAAATACTTACGCTACTGTGCTGCATCACCCTTTCCTCTTTGAGGGAATACAACGCAAGCTCGAGAAGTAGCAACCCCTGAGTTTATATACACACCGGAGGGGCCTAGGGTTTGTACATACCACCTTGCAGAGGAAGAAAGATTACACCCAAATCTAAAACTTGCCATTACATGAATACAAGAGTCCTATCCGGATACGAGAGATGATCTTCGACTATGATCTTCACGGCCCACTAGTCCGGCCCACCAAGAGTTATATGGCCTCTCGAGGACCCCTCTATCCAGGACTCCCTCAAACATACCCTCGGAACTGTTGGAAATATGCCCTAGAGGCAATAATAAAAGAGTTATTATTATATTTCCTTGTTCATGATAATCGTTTATTATCCATGCTATAATTGTATTGATTGGAAACTTAAATACATGTGTGGATAAATAGACAAACTTTGTGTCCCTAGTAAGCCTCTTTAGGACTAGCTCGTTGATCAAAGATGACCGCGGTTTCCAGGTCATAGACATGAGTTGTCATTTGATAACGGGATCACATCATTAGGAGAATGATGTGATGGACGAGACCCAAACGTTAAACATAGCTTTTGATCGTATCAGTTATCGCTATAGTTTTCTGCATGTCAAGTATAAGTTCCTATGACCATGAGATCATGTAACTCACTGACACCGTAGGAGTGCCTTGTGTGTGCCAAACATCGCAACGTAACTGGGTGACTATAAAGGTACTCTACAGGTATCTCCGAAGGTGTCTGTTGAGTTGACATGGATCGAGACTGGGATTTGTCACTCCGTGTGACGGAGAGGTATCTCCGGGCCCACTCGGTAATACGTCATCTCAATGAGCTCAAAGTGACTAAGTAGTTAGTCACGGGATTATGTATTACGGAACGAGTAAAGAGACTTGCCGGTAACGAGATTGAACTAGGTATAGAGATACCGACGATCGAATCTCGGGCAAGTAACATACCGACGAGGCAAAGGGAACTGTATACGGGATTGTCTGAATCCTTGACATCGTGGTTCATCCGATGAGATCATCGAGGAACGTGTGGGAACCAATATGGGTATCCAGATCCCGCTATTGGTTATTGACCTGGGAGTGTCTCGGTCATGTCTGCATAGTTTCCGAACCCGCAGGGTCTACACACTTAAGGTTCGGTGACGCTAGGGTTGTTAGTGAGAACAGTGGATGGTAACCGAAGTTTGTTCGGAGTCCCGGATGAGATCCCGGACGTGATGAGGGTCTCCGGAATGGTCCGGGGACGAAGATTGATATATGGGATGAGAGTGAACGGAGTCCGGAATTGTTCCGGGGAACATCGGGAAGAAATCGGAGAACCGAAAGGTGTTTCGGGGGCCACGGTAAAGGTTACGGGCCCTATGGGCCATAAGTGAGGAGACACAACAGCCCACACAGGGGCTGTGCGCCCCCCCTAGGCCCCTCCACCTGCGCCTAAGGGGGCTGGGCCCCCCTAGGGCAGCCGCACCCCCTAGGACTTGGGGGGCAAGGCGCCTGGGGGGGAAACCCTAGCCCTGGCCGCCACCCCCCCTTGGCCGCCCCATCTGGCCTTGGCCGCCGCCCCCTAGGGGGAACCCTAGGGGCGCCCCCTCCCCTCTCTCCCCCCTATATAAAGAGAGGCAGAGGGAGGGCAGCAACACAAGTTCGTGCCTCGGCGCTGCCCTCTCTCTCCCACGAATATCTTCGTCTAGTTTGCAGTGCTTGGCGAAGCCCTGCTGGAATTCCTCCACCACCATCTCCACCACGCCGTCGTGCTGCTGGGTTTCTCCGTCAACTTCTCCTTCCCCCTTGCTGGATCAAGAAGGAGGAGACGTCCCCGAGCTGCACGTGTGTTGAACGCGGAGGCACCGTCCGTTCGGTGCTGGGATCTTCGGCGATTTGAATCGCGGCGAGTACGACTCCATCAATCGCGTTCTTGAACGCTTCCGCTTAGCGATCTACAAGGGTATGTGGATCCGACTCTTCCCTCGTAGATGCATCTCCTAGATTGATCTTGGTGAGCGTAGGAAAATTTTTGTTTCCCATGCAACGTTCCCCAACAGTGGTATCAGAGCCAGGTTCTTGCGTAGATGCTTTCACGAGTAGAACACAAAGGGGTTTGTGGGCGTTGATGTTTAGATTGCTTCCCTCTTTGGTCTTTCTTGATTCAGCGGCATTATGGGATGAAGCGGCCCGGACCAACTTTACATGTCCACGTACATGAGACCGGTTCCATCGACAGACATGCGACTTTTGTTGCATAAGATGGCTGGCGGGTGTCTGTCTCTCCTATCTTAGTTGAATCGGATTCGACGAAGGCGGTCCTTGTAGAAGGTTAAATAGCAACTTAAATATCACCGTTGTGGCTTTGCGTAGGTAAGAAGCGTTCTTGCTAGATACCCATAGCAGCCACGTAAAACATGCAACAACAAATTAGAGGACGTCTAACTTGTTTTTGCAGGGTATGTATGTGATATGATATGGCCAAAGACATGATGAGATATATTTGATGTATGAGATGATCATGTTGTAATAATTAATATAGACTTGCATGTCGATGTATACGGCAACCGGCAGGAGCCATAGGGTTGTCTTTAATTTTTGTATGACCTGCGTGTCAATCATTAAGCGCTATGTAATGCTTTACTTTATCGCTAAACGGTAGCAATAGTAGTAAGAGCATGGTGGGCGCGCGACAACCCCGATGGCGACACGATGATGGAGATCATGATGATGGGGATCATGGTGTTACGCCGGTGACGATGGAGATCATGCCGGTGCTTTGGAGATGGAGATCAAAAGCACGAGTTGATGGCCATATCATGTCACTTATGATTTGCATGTGATGTTAATCCTTTTATGCATCTTATTTTGCTTAGGACGACGGTAGCATTATAAGATGATCCCTCACTAAAATTTCAAGATAAAATTGTGTTCCCCCCGAGTGTGCGCCGTTGCGAAGGTTCGTCGTTTCGAAGCACCACGTGATGATCAGGTGTGATAGACTCTACGTTCGCATACAACGGGTGCAAGCCAGTTTTGCACATGCAGAACACTCGGGTTAGACTTGACGGGCCTAGCATGTACAGACATGGCCTCGGAACACGGAAGACCGAAAGGTCGAGCATTAGTCATATAGTAGATATGATCAACATGAAGATGTTCACCATTGACACCACCTCATCTCACGTGATGATCGGACTTGGGTTGGTGGATTTGGATCATGTCACGCTCGGATGACCAGAGGGATGTCAATTTGAGTGGGAGTTATAAGTAATTTGATTAGTTAAAACTCACTTATCATGAACAATAGTCTAAGATGTCTTTGCAAATCTTTTGTTGTAGATGGCTCCCGCAGTAGCTCCCCTGAATTTTAATGCGTTCCTAGAGAAAACTAAGCTGAAAGATGATGGGAGCAACTTTGTGGACTGGCTCCGCAATCTGAGGATCATCCTCACAGCTGCCCAAAAGGTTTATGTCCTAAATGCACCGCTAGGTGAACCCCCCGCTCCGGCCTCTGTGGACGTTATGAACGCCTAGCAGTCGCGTGCGGATGACTACTCAGTAGTGCAGTGTGCCATGTTGTATAGCTTGGAAGGAGGACTTCAAAGGCGTTTTGAACGTCATGGAGCATATGAGATGTTCCAGGAGTTGAAGTTCATCTTTGAGAAGAATGCCAAGATCGAGAGGTATGAGACCTCCGATAAATTCTTTGCTTGCAAGATGGCGGAGAATTCGTCTGTCAGTGAGCACTTACTGAAGATGTCTGGGTACTATACCCGCATAGCTGATCTGGGACTTGTGTTCCCGGAGGAGGCTATCATTGACAGAATTCTCCAGTCACTCCCACCTAGCTACAAGAGCTTCGTGCAGCAGTATAACATGCAAGGGATGAACAAAACCATCGCCGAGCTGTTTGCGATGCTGAAAGTCGCTGAGTCAGACATCCAGAAGGAGCATCAAGTGTTGATGGTCAATAAAACTACCAGTTTCAAGAAGAATGGCAAGGGCAAGGTGGGTAACTCTAAGAAGGGTGGCAAGGCAGTTGCTCATCCAGTGAAGAAACCCAAGGCTGGGCCCAAGCCAGAGACTGAGTGTTTCTATTGCAAGGGGAACGGCCACTGGAAGCGGAACTGCCCCAAGTATCTGGCAGACAAGAAGGGGGCCAACAACAACAACAAGCAAGGTATATGTGATATACATGTTATTGATGTGTACCTTACCAACTCTCGTTGTAGTACCTGGGTATTTGATACCGGTTCGGTTGCTCACATTTGCAACTCTAAACAGGAACTACGGAATAGACGGAGGCTGGCGAAGGACGAAGTGACGATGCGCGTGGGGAATGGTTCCAAGGTTGATGTGATCGCCGTCGGCACGCTCGCTCTTCGATTGCCATCGGGATTAGTTATGAACCTGAATAATTGTTATTTAGTGCCTGCGTTGAGCATGAACATTATATCTGGATCTTGTTTAATGCGAGACGGTTACTCATTTAAATCAGAGAATAAAGGTTGTTCTATTTATATGGGTAATATCTTTTATGGTCATGCACCCGAAGTAGGGGGTTTATTCTTATTGAATCTCGATAGTGATGATACACATGTTCATAACATTGATGCCAAAAGATGTAGAGTTGATAACAATAGTACCACTTTCTTGTGGCACTGCCGTCTGGGTCATATCGGCGTGAAACGCATGAGGAAGCTCCATGCTGATGGACTTTTGGAGTCTCTTGATTTTGAATCACTTGACACATGTGAGCCGTGCCTCATGGGCAAGATGACTAAGACCCCGTTTTCAGGAACAATGGAACGGGCAAGTGACTTATTGGAAATCATACATACTGATGTGTGTGGCCCGATGAGTGTCACGGCGCGCGGTGGATATCGTTATTTTCTCACCTTCACTGACGACTTAAGTAGATATGGGTATATTTACTTGATGAAGCATAAGTCTGAAACGTTTGAAAAGTTCAAGCAATTTCAGAGTGAAGTTGAGAATCATCGTAACAAGAAGATCAAGTTCCTACGATCTGATCGGAGGGGAGAGTATCTGAGTTATGAGTTTGGCAATCACTTAAGACAATGTGGAATTGTTTCACAGTTGACGCCACCTGGAACACCACAGCGTAATGGTGTGTCCGAACGTCGTAATCGAACCCTATTAGATATGGTGCGTTCTATGATGTCTCTTGCCGATTTGCCACTATCATTTTGGGGATATGCGTTAGAGACGGCTGCATTCACTTTAAATAGGGCTCCATCCAAGTCCGTTGAGACAACACCGTATGAACTGTGGTTTGCTAAGAAACCTAAGTTGTCTTTTCTCAAAGTTTGGGGTTGCGATGCTTATGTCAAAAGGCTTCAGCCAGAAAAGCTCGAACCCAAAGCGGAAAAATGTGTCTTCATAGGATACCCAAAAGAGACGGTTGGGTACACCTTCTATCTCAGATCCGAGGGCAAAGTGTTTGTCGCTAAGAACGGGTCCTTTCTCGAGAAAGAGTTTCTCTCGAAAGAATTGAGTGGGAGGAAGGTAGAACTTGATGAGGTTATTGAACCTCTGCTTCAACCAGAGAGTAGCGCAGCACAGAAAGATGTTTTTGTGGAGCCTGCAACGGTTGAAGAGGAAGCCAATGATGATGATCAAGAAGCTTCTGATCAAGTTACTACCGAACCTCGTAGGTCGACAAGGGTACGCACTGCACCTGAGTGGTATGGTAACCCTGTCTTGGAGGTCATGTTGTTGGACAACAGTGAACCTACGAGCTATGGAGAAGCGATGGTGGGCCCGGATTCCGACAAATGGTTAGAGGCCATGAAATCCGAGATGGGATCCATGTATGAAAACAAAGTATGGACTTTGAAAGTATTACCTGAAGGGCGGAAGGCCATTCAGAATAAATGGATTTATAAGAGGAAGACGGACGCTGACAGCAATGTCACCGTGTATAAAGCTCGACTTGTGGCAAAGGGTTTTTCACAAGTTCAAGGAGTTGACTACGATGAGACTTTCTCACCCGTAGCGATGCTTAAATCCGTCCGAATCATGTTAGCAATAGCTGCATATTTCGATTATGAAATTTGGCAGATGGATGTCAAAACAGCGTTCCTTAACGGTTTTCTTAAGGAAGAGTTGTATATGATACAACCGGAAGGTTTTGTCGATCCAGAGAATGCTGACAAAGTTTGCAAACTCCAGCGTTCCATTTATGGGCTGGTGCAAGCATCTCGGAGTTGGAATCTTCGTTTTGATGAGGTGATCAAAGCGTTTGGGTTTGTACAAGTTTACGGAGAAGCTTGTATTTACAAGAAAGTGAGTGGGAGCTCTATAGCGTTTCTAATATTATATGTGGATGACATATTGCTAATTGGAAACAATATAGAACTTTTGGATAGCGTGAAGGGGTATTTGAACAAGAGTTTTTCGATGAAGGACCTCGGTGAAGCTGCTTTCATATTGGGCATCAAGATCTATAGAGATAGATCGAGACACTTGATAGGACTTTCACAAAGTACATACCTTGATAAAGTTTTGAAGAAGTTCAAAATGGATCAATCCAAGAAGGGGTTCTTGCCGGTATTGCAAGGTACAAAGTTGAGTAAGACTCAATGCCCAGTGACTGCGGAAGATAGAGAAAAGATGAGTGTCATCCCCTATGCTTCAGCCATAGGCTCTATCATGTATGCAATGCTGTGCACAAGACCAGATGTCAGCCTTGCCATAAGTATGGCCGGAAGGTTTCAAAGTAATCCTGGTTTGGATCACTGGACAGCGGTCAAGAATATCCTGAAGTACCTGAAAAGGACTAAGGAAATGTTTCTCATTTATGGAGGTGATCAAGAGCTCGTCGTAAAGGGTTACGTCGATGCAAGCTTTGACACTGATCCGGATGACTCTAAGTCTCAAACCGGGTACGTATATATTCTCAACGGGGGAGCGGTAAGCTGGTGCAGTTCCAAGCAAAGCGTGGTAGCCGATTCTACATGCGAAGCGGAGTACATAGCTGCCTCGGAGGCGGCAAAGGAAGGTGTCTGGATGAAGGAGTTCATAACAGATCTTGGAGTTGTGCCTAGTGCATTGAACCCAATGACTCTGTTTTGTGACAACACTGGTGCCATTGCTCTAGCCAAGGAACCAAGGTTTCACAAGAGGACCAGACACATAAAGCGACGCTTCAATTCCATCCGCGATTCAGTCAAGGAGGAGGACATAAGCATTTGCAAAGTACACACGGATTTGAATGTTGCAGATCCGTTGACTAAGCCTCTTCCACGGGCTAAGCATGATCAACACCAAGACTCTATGGGTGTTAGATTCATTACCTTGTAATGCTAGATTATTGACTCTAGTGCAAGTGGGAGACTCTTGGAAATATGCCCTAGAGGCAATAATAAAAGAGTTATTATTATATTTTCTTGTTCATGATAATCGTTTATTATCCATGCTATAATTGTATTGATTGGAAACTTAAATACATGTGTGGATAAATAGACAAACTTTGTGTCCCTAGTAAGCCTCTTTAGGACTAGCTCGTTGATCAAAGATGACCGCGGTTTCCAGGTCATAGACATGAGTTGTCATTTGATAACGGGATCACATCATTAGGAGAATGATGTGATGGACGAGACCCAAACGTTAAACATAGCTTTTGATCGTATCAGTTATCGCTATAGTTTTCTGCATGTCAAGTATAAGTTCCAATGACCATGAGATCATGTAACTCACTGACACCGTAGGAGTGTCTTGTGTGTGCCAAACATCGCAACGTAACTGGGTGACTATAAAGGTACTCTACAGGTATCTCCGAAGGTGTCTGTTGAGTTGACATGGATCGAGACTGGGATTTGTCACTCCGTGTGACGGAGAGGTATCTCCGGGCCCACTCGGTAATACGTCATCTCAATGAGCTCAAAGTGACTAAGTAGTTAGTCACGGGATTATGTATTACGGAACGAGTAAAGAGACTTGCCGGTAACGAGATTGAACTAGGTATAGAGATACCGACGATCGAATCTCGGGCAAGTAACATACCGACAAGGCAAAGGGAACTGTATACGGGATTGTCTGAATCCTTGACATCGTGGTTCATCCGATGAGATCATCGAGGAACGTGTGGGAACCAATATGGGTATCCAGATCCCGCTATTGGTTATTGACCTGGGAGTGTCTCGGTCATGTCTGCATAGTTTCCGAACCCGCAGGGTCTACACACTTAAGGTTCGGTGACGCTAGGGTTGTTAGTGAGAACAGTGCATGGTAACCGAAGTTTGTTCGGAGTCCCGGATGATATCCCGGACGTGATGAGGGTCTCCGGAATGGTCCGGGGACGAAGATTGATATATGGGATGAGAGTGAACGGAGTCCGGAATTGTTCCGGGGAACATCGGGAAGGAATCGGAGAACCGAAAGGTGTTTCGGGGGCCACGGTAAAGGTTACGGGCCCTATGGGCCATAAGTGAGGAGACACAACAGCCCACACAGGGGCTGTGCGCCCCCCCTAGGCCCCTCCACCTGCGCCTAAGGGGGCTGGGCCCCCCTAGGGCAGCCGCACCCCCTAGGACTTGGGGGGCAAGGCGCCTGGGGGGGGAAACCCTAGCCCTGGCCGCCACCCCCCCTTGGCCGCCCCATCTGGCCTTGGCCGCCGCCCCCTAGGGGGAACCCTAGGGGCGCCCCCTCCCCTCTCTCCCCCCTATATAAAGAGAGGCAGAGGGAGGGCAGCAACACAAGTTCGTGCCTCGGCGCTGCCCTCTCTCTCCCACGAATATCTTCGTCTAGTTTGCAGTGCTTGGCGAAGCCCTGCTGGAATTCCTCCACCACCATCTCCACCACGCCGTCGTGCTGCTGGGTTTCTCCGTCAACTTCTCCTTCCCCCTTGCTGGATCAAGAAGGAGGAGACGTCCCCGAGCTGCACGTGTGTTGAACGCGGAGGCACCGTCCGTTCGGTGCTGGGATCTTCGGCGATTTGAATCGCGGCGAGTACGACTCCATCAACCGCGTTCTTGAACGCTTCCGCTTAGCGATCTACAAGGGTATGTGGATCCGACTCTTCCCTCGTAGATGCATCTCCTAGATTGATCTTGGTGAGCGTAGGAAAATTTTTGTTTCCCATGCAACGTTCCCCAACGCGGAGGGGCCTAGGGTTTGTACATACCACCTTGCAGAGGAAGAAAGATTACACCCAAATCTAAAACTTGCCATTACATGAATACAAGAGTCCTATCCGGATACGAGAGATGATCTTCGACTATGATCTTCACGGCCCACTAGTCCGGCCCACCAAGAGTTATATGGCCTCTCGAGGACCCCTCTATCCAGGACTCCCTCAAACATACCCTCGGGACATGGCAGCAAGGCATCCTCATGTGCTCAAACTGACCACACTCACACCCAAATTCAGTGTCGTCATCCTTGATGGTCACCTCATACACTACTCTACTCCACTTCTCTCGTTTCGCGGCATTGTTGTGTGTTGTTAGATACTTCTTCCCCTTCTCAATCTCAGTGACCTTGTAGAAGTCCCTTCGATGAGGATTTTTCCAAATTGCTCAAACCTAGATTTTGTATAGACCCTTCCTGGATGCCGCTCAATTCAAAGATTTGTGTGCCTCACGTCCCGTGCCTTTAAGGACATACAAAAAAATAAGCTTGAACAACAATAGATGGCAACACTCAACAAACTTCTTATTCCTTTAGCAATGATGCACATACTTACAATCATAGTTCTTTTTGCACATAGCTCTCCTCCCTCTCACGGTCGAACTGTAGGTGCATGTACCGCCTCACAGATATGTGCATCGGACTGGCAGGGGCATGTAAGTCTTCAACATTTGGTTAGCACTCTCACTGCATTGGGCGCTCGTCAACTTAGCACAGAACACTCATTCTTCTTCGTATATAGTGGCCCTAGACTCTCCTTCGTTTTCTTCAAAATGTGCAACTTGCACCACTGGTGAATGATGTCAAGGTACACTTAACTAATGGCCACCTCCATAGCTCTGTTCTGATCTACAAAGATTACCAACACACTCAGTCACCATGACGGATTCAAACCAATGAAACGGTAAACTCCATCGCTGCCGTGGCATGTAAAGTGCACAATCTGCACGTCCACCCATCATCGTCAAAAATTCTGCAAAAACCCACTCAAAATTTTTTGCTTGCTCGTCCCTCATCAACACACCAGCCAATATGATGCTCAAGAAGTGGTTGTTAACCCACAACGAAAAGACCAAACGACATATGATATAGATTCATCATATACATCGTATCAAAAGTGATGCCATTCCTAAAGAACTTGTACTACACCAGGCTGCTACCATTTGTCCACATCAAATTCTTACTCCTGCTCTCGCTATCAACACGAACTCTTTATGTGAAATCAGGGTCTCTAGCCACAATGTCGGTGAAAACCTCCAAGGTTTTCCTCACGTCATCGTCTACCAGCTCACGGCCTGAAGAAGCTTCCGATGATGCTATACACTTTCCCAAGGTTCGCAATATTTTCCTACAACTATTTCATCGATCCTTTGCGTAAACATCAATGTGTGTTGTGTGACAGCAAGTGGACCTTCTCGACCATTGTCAATGACAAAGGGCGGTTGTGATTCTCGCTGTACTCGGTTATGTCAACCTGTTGTCAGATGCCCTCAACAGCCTAATCAATGGAGGGCCTTCACACCTACATGACCGACTGTTCTCCGCCTCAGGCTTCCCCTGCACACTAACATGCAGACAATTTAACACATGTTTTCTCGCATCCTCGCAATAGACAAATGTCGTCATTAAAAAGACCAGTCTAGAAAGAAAAGCTCTCACCGAACAACCACCAAGCCACAAATGATCTCCTCCATCGACATTTTCTACTCGTTGTTCAGCCTGCTCTTCCCATACCGTATGCCGAAGCCAACCTCCCAAGAATACAAATTGTAAGTCATACGCTTTACCAACAAGTAAAAAATCAACCCAAGATCTGGTTTCACCACACTTTTCATAGGTTCTTCTATAAATTTATGGATATGTTGTTCAAGCGCAGTCATCCGCGAGGCACACGACGTCTGGTCTAGTGGTGCACTACCGAAGCACAACCCGAATTATCCATAAAGTTCTACTATAAACTATCAACAATTTCCCAAAATTCTGAAGAAAAAAATTCACATAACACCCATATTTGATCAAGTTGAACAGATGACACAAACCAGCCAAACACATGGGACAAATCATAAAATCGACTATACGAACTAACTTTGAGGATTTCCCGCATCTATAGGATGGCCACGCGCAACAGGATTCGAACAACCAAAAGTTGACTAGATTACCTCTTCATTCATCAAGGGGCTTCGGGATTCACCTTCCGAGTGGATTGCGCAGACTGGGTCGACGAGGCATTCTTCCTCCGACGACACTCGCCTACAGACTGCCTAGTGCCGCAGCCCCAACCCATTGCGCACAACCGGAGCCCCAAATTGGAATCCGCCGGCAAAGCAGGCGCCTCCTCACGTGACGATAACAACGCCAGTGGCACGCGATATGGGTGCTCCAAGTTGTCCGTGAATTCTTCCCTAAGCAGGAACATGAAACCAATGTTGTAATAAGCGGTGGCGACGTGACGACGGTGATCCATGGAAGCAGATCTTCAGACGAGCTAATGGTGTGAAAAAATTGTCCGATCTACTCGATCCAGCAAGAACTCGAGCCCGTCGACTTCCATCACAGCTCCACTAGAAGGGGTCGTAGCCGCCGCCGCCGAAGCCATGCTCGCGAGCATCACCCACTTCTCGGTCTCGCTACTTTTTTCTTTCCCTTGCGAAGCCCACGCAGTAGATAGGACGACTCAGCTTCGACCATCGAGCTGGACTACTTGTCTTACGGCATGGGCCACGGCTCAGGAACCAACCACTCACGGACAAACACCGCCAGCTACGAAAGTGGCCCACCTGTATGTACTGTGCAAAGCCGTATATCGAGCGTATCCACATTTTTCGCCACTCCAAACCTCACGCGCCTGACACTCTTTCATCCATCCCTATGCACCTGCCAGTGGCTCAGAATTCGGGTGCAGTTGAGCCCGAGCACCAAAACAACCCTCCCAGATAATGTTTGATTATTTATATTAGTATAATATAATAAGTAGATAAGTAGAGATCAAGTTGCAACCAGATCTGGCCAAACGGGCCGACCGACACGACCCAGCCTAATTGGGCATAACATGGCATGACAGTAAGCGAGCGTGGCATGCCGACCCATGTGTTGTGCCTCTAGGCCGCCCGGGTACGACCTATTTAGTAAAAAGGCCGACACGTTGGCTCATTTAGCACGTTGGGCTGCACATTTTCAGTCTGTTGGGCAGATTTTTAGGCCCATTAGACTGTATTAGCACATATGCACGTGCGTTGCAACGAAAAAAAATGATATTTCGTGCAAGCATAATGTTCCACAACACCGTATTCACTATGAAGAACATGCTGCAATGCAGCATCCTTCCACAAAATGAACATAAAAAAGATGCAATTTAGTCATGTTACATTTTCTTTGTCGGTCATAATCGCCCACTGATTCCATTTAAGTATAATCCTTCCTCTAATTATCATGACGTCCTTACCCATTTTAGCCGGGAATCAAATCCTTCCATTTATAATTTAGTAGCCCCAACACATTGAAGCCTACAGATCCTTCCTTTTAATTATCCTACCTTTTTACCTCGAGTCCTTCCTTTAATTAGCCTCCTCGTCTATTTGAATATTCTACTTATTAAGACCACAATCTTTCATTTAATTATTCCATCGATTTATCCATAATCATTTCTTTAATTAGCCACATCCGTTTAAACATTTTATTTAAGCCCACAATCCTTCCTTTAATTAGCTCATTCGGTTAATTAGCTCACCCTAAACATGATGAATGCCACTCGTATATTTAGAGCGAGTTGGATTTCTAAATAAGAATGGTGCGTGGGTTCTTTGGTTGTTACATCGAAGATCCAATCATTAGGTTTTGTGTTCAATTCCCACAATGTTGTTTTATTTTAACCCAATTATTTTTCACGATGTCTATGAAAACCCGTAAAAAGCCCATCAACATACAAGTACCTGGCCCAGATCGCTTAGCCTGTGTATGAGCCAACAGTATGAAACTTCAGCGTGCACTCAAACCAAACGAAAAGGACCGAACCAAACCAAGAATACCCCCCTAAAAAATAAGAATACCTAATCTTTCCCTAATTTTTTTAATAATAAAGCAAATAGTGCTTCCGCCCGCCCGCTCCCCGCCGGGGCAATTTTGCACAGAAGTCCATTTTTTTCGTATTCAACCCGCGGTCCTATATTAAGTTGCTGTGTTAGAAAACGTTTCGTGTTTGCAAACAAAACCCTGCACTTTTTAGTATTCAACCAGCAGTCCCTTGAAAGAAAAAACAATCGACCCATGATCCCCAATCCCGTCTCCACCTCCAGCGCCGCCACCCCTGCCATGCCGCACTGATGCCGCCGCGCGCCGCCATACTCCGCCATCCTTCTCTTAAGTGGATGACGACCACAACTGCGTCCTTGACTCGCCCCCATGCCCGTGCTGCTCCTCGCCGTTCGCGACAGTCTGGTGGTTGCGCTCCGTGAAGCGAAGGCTGGACGGGGAGAAGAGGGTCGGGGGCAGGGATGGGGAAGGAGAGGGGCAGGGGCGGGGACAGGGAGGAATAGGGGCGGCACGGGTGGAGGCGGAGGAGGAGGCCACGACGCTGCAGGGCGAGGTGGAGGAGGAGACCGCGACACTGCGGGGCGAGGTGGAGGAGGAGACCGCGACGCTGCGGGGCGAGGTGGAGGAGGAGTTGCTGGGACGACGGCAACGGAGGCACTGAGGGGGAGTGCATAAGGAGAGCACTTCGGCGCCCCGGAGGCGACGGCGCCGCTGCAGCCAGCTGGAAGCGGCCTCTCCATCTAAGAAGAGATGGGTAGAGTAAGTTGGATATGTGCTTGCTTCGCCATGAAACTCTCCTCACGGCTTCAACATCAAGGAACGACCAACTAGAATACTTGTTCTCTGTGTAAATTTGAGGATGGCTTTGTCGCAGGTTGGAAATTCAGGGTGCCGATCTGTAGGCATTTGTCCATAAGTTCTTGACGCCGTCTGTTATTAGCATGTGTTTGTTTCACTACTATATGAAATGCAGAAAAACTGGGCGTGAATTTTGATGGTGAATGCAGGTTTTCTAGCCCCTAGATGATGATTGGTACAAGGGTTCCATCACAGCCTACACGGAACTAACCAAGAATTCTGTATGCTTTCTATATCCCTGGTTCTTATTTTTCTTATTCATGAAAAATTGATGTGGCTGAGTGGATTATCCTTAATTGAATTTGGTAAGCAATTGATGTTGCTTTTGCTCTTTCTGAACCTTGCAACATTGCCTTCATGTAGAGAGGATCCAATGCCTAGACTGCACTTTTTAAGCAAAAATATAGTGCTCAAGTTCAGGAAGTGTTGTGCATATGGAAAAGAAAAGCAAATTTGTTACCAGAATTATCACATTATGCCATCTTTCATTAAAATTTCTTAAAGGTCGATTACCCATGGGTTATGCACTTCACTAGAAGTCATTTGTATCCTTGACATGATAAGCTGTTGTTGTTGTATTGTGAATTATCAATAGTATGGGACCAAATTTAGGCATTGAATTGTCCATAGTATTGCACCATTCTTTGTTCATTGATAAATGGAGACTGCCATTGTTTTGTGTTTTGCTTGATTTTTTCTATCATATGGGCATTGTAGGATTTGGCTTGTTCATTGTGAAACATTTTCAGTCCAAAATTTTATTATTTTTTCTTCCGTTGCAACGCACGGGTGAGTTAAGAAAAAAAGGTTGAAGATTCTTTTTGGGTTGTAGATCGAGCGGCGGCGCTGCCGATTCGATTGGGAGCAGGACGACGACGACGAGCACATGAAGGGCGCGGGCGCCACGCTGCACGGGTGAGGGGAGGAGCAGGAGGGAGGCGCGGAGGCGGGACCATATGCGTACGCAGCGGCCGTCCATGGCGGCTCGGGTCGATGCAGGAGGATAATGGGAGGAGCTCGCGAGGGCCGACATCGGGAATGGAGCGGAGGCGGGTGGATCTGGCTATTCCGAAGGGGCTGCGGCGACCTACGGTGTTCAAGCGGCGGCTGCCATCAAGGTCTGTCAGATATACTTGCACTTTATGCATGTGTTGATCCTTCCATTGGATACTGTCAACGTCTGCATTTCATCGTTTCACTGCAATTACACTGCCTAAATGGTATAAGTTGATTGTAGGTATGAGCGATTTGCTTTCCCCTTTTGTTGTTCTATACGACGATAATGCAGATGTTTTTTAGTGTTTTGAGATGCTACTGGGAATGATGGTAATTTGTATCGATGTCAAACTATACTGACATATGTTAGGCTGGTATTTTTGCTTGACTTGATGCATGATATAAATTTTGTTGCATCTCAGCGTGAAATTTTCCAGCTCGAGGGACCGACATGAGTTATGAAGCAGCTGGAAGCATTGTGGAAAATCATGCAATTGCAAATACAGAAGTAATAAACTGGTAAGGATCAAATAGGCAAATGGAGTCCTAATTGTATGTTGCAAATTCACATGATATGGTTGTTTGAGGCTTCAACAGACTACGTATGCCCCAATATTTGAGGTGTGAGTATGTGACTTGATTTTTTTGTGCTGTTACAGTTAATCGGTAATGGATAAATCAAATTTTGTTATGTAGATTGGTAAGACTAATTAAGTTACATTTTTTTTATTTATGGGTTATAAATTCTTACACCAAAAGCGGATGTGTTGATGTTTAATAGATTTTCAGAGGGATATAAGACTAGAAGTGTGGATGTTTGTCAATAATTAGAGGGAAATAAGCCAATAGAGTACACACAAAACCATGGCTGCTTTAGGAAATTTTGGATGATACCCCTGCTCATACATGGTGGTAGTTGTTGTGAAGCTCATCTTATCAATCCATCATGAATCATCCCAGCACCACAAATTGTCTATTTAGGTCATCACAAACACCAGTACCACAGGGACAATGGAGGTAAATCAAAGCTCAATTCTGAACCCTTGGTACATCCTCCATGCTATGTTAGGACAAGAAAACAACCCAATGGGCACCAAACCATTTGTGCTCGGCTAGCTTCAGCTTTTTTGCATAATTAAGATGACGAGATTGCAAACATACGATACTAGCTAGCTAATCAAACCCCGTTACAATGTTATAGATAGCTTCCTCAGCATACGTGTGTCATTGCTTCATGTTTTTACACCAGCAAGTGGCACATATTGAACTAACCAGGCACCTTTTGCCGGGCTGACAAAGTGGAGTCTTTTCCCATTTTTGCTGAGGAGTCCGCATATGTTGCGTGCAAGTGCTCGTCCCCTGCCCAGACACCGTCAAGGCTCTTGACCATAACCAACGATCTGCTGAAGATAATCTGGCAACCACCAACTTGTGGTCGCTGAGCGTGTGCTCCTTCCGGTTACACAGCGACCATGACAAGACGATGGTGGTGGTTTTGTCTTTTAGGATGGAGGTCTTCTGCTCTACATCTCTCTGGAGCGACTTTTTGGTGTAGAGACTTCTCCAAAGCTCGAGCCATGGTGAAAGGATCGATATGGTTGACTAGGGGGTGTGAATAGGCAACCAACAATTTTTAGCTTTTCTTAATCAATTTAAATTAAGCAACAAAGTAAGTTGTCTAGATATGCAACTAGGGTGACAACTTATCGGAAGCAAAGATAACAACCTCACAAGCAAGCTAGCTAAGGTAAACAAGGAAAGCTTGCACAAGTAAAGGAAAGAAATAACCACAAGTGGAGCCGGTGAAGACGAGGATGTGTTACCGAAGTTCCTTCCCTTTGAGAGGAAGTACGTCTCCGTTGGAGCGGTGTGGAGGCACAACGCTCCCCAAAAGCCACTAGGGCCACCCTATTCTCCTCACACAATGCAAGGTGTCGTGATTCCACTAGTGCTGTCCTTGAAGACGGCAATCGAACCTTTACAAACAAGGTTGGGGCTCTCTCCACAACCGAATTGGAGGCTCCCAACGACACCACGAAGCTTCACCACAATGGAATATGGCTCCGAGGTGACCTCAACCGTCTAGGGTGCTCAAATACCCAAGAGTAACAAGATCCGCAAGGGATTAGTGAGGGGGGGGGGATCAAATTTCTCTTGATGGAAGTGTAGATCGATGCCTTCTCAAGAAATCCCGAGGAAATCAACAAGTTTGATTGGCTAGGGAGAGAGATCGGGCGGAAATTGAGCTTTGAGCAACAATGGAGCTTTGGGGAGGAAGAGGTAAGTCTTTGTGGAGAAGAAGACTCCCTTATATAGTGGAGAAGGGGATCCGGTCGTTGAGCAATAAGTGCTCTGCGACCTGCGGTACTACCGCTCCTCGGGAGCGGTACTACCGCAGTGCCTTGCGGTACTACCACAAGGACCTGCGGTACTACCGCAGCGCAGTTACGTAGAGGAACGGGCCGGACCACGGTAGTATAAAAATAACTTCCGTGGGTACTTTCGCTTCGATAAATATTGCGCAAAAGTCCGACACGGTACTACCGCGCAGGAGGCGCGGTACTACCGCGTAGGAGCGGATGTAAAAAAATTACATCTGCACCTACTGCCGCATGTGTTAAAACTGTGACCGACACTTACGGTACTACCGCACAACAGGGGCGGTACTACCGTCCTAGGGCGGATGTAAAAAATTACATCCGCTCCTACTACCGCAAGCATGCGGTACTACCGCTCCAGGGAGCGGTACTATCGTGGGCCTGTGCGGTACTACCGCTCCCTCGAGCGGTACTACCGCGGGTCAATGAACTTCTATATTTTGGCACCCTTTCTGATGGCAAGAAAAAGATAGAAGGAAAGAGGCTCCATTGAAACAAAGGAAAGGTGGTGCAAAGGAAAAGATGTGTACGTGTTGATTCTTCCCTAACCTTTCCGAGGCGGACCCCCTCTTAATAGTATGGCTTTCCTACGACTCAAATTCACCGAAAAGAAACGCCGTCTTCGACAAGCTTCGAGGGGCACCAAATCGTCTCGTGCCAAACCGAGAGATCTCTGAAATGCTCAGTGCACACGATTAGTCCGCAAATGTATTGTCATCAATCACCAAAACTACTTAAGAGAAATATGCCTTACAATCTCCCCTTTTTTGGTGGCTCTGATACCATTGTTGGTAACGTAGTATTTTAAAATTTTCCTACGATCACGCAAGATCTATCTATCAGATGCATAGCAACGAGAGGGGAGAGTGTGTCTACGTACCCTCGTAGACCGAAAGCGGAAGCGTCAAGTGACGCGGTTGATGTAGTCGAACTTCTTCGCGATCCAATCGATCAAGCAACGAACGTACGGCACCTCCGCGTTCAGCACACGTTCAGCTTGATGACGTCCCTCGAGCTCTTGATCCAGTTGAGCTTCACGGGAGAGTTTCGTCAGCACGACGGCGTGGTGACGGATATGATGTATCTACCGACGCAGGGCTTCGCCTAAGCGCTGCAACGGTATGACCGAGGTGTGTTTCTGTGGAGGGGGGCACCGCACACGGCTAAAACAATTCAACTTGTGTGTCTTTGGGTGCCCCCCTGCCTCCGTATATAAAGGAGCAAGGGGGGAGGCCGGCCGGCCCTCTATGGTGCGGCTAGAGAAGCAATCCTACTAGGAATAGGATTGCAATCTTATTCCTAGTAGGAGTCCACCAAGAAGGAGATGGGGAAGGAAGGAGAGGGAGAGGGAGAGGGAAAGAGGGGTCGCGCCCCCTCCCCTAGTCCTATTCGGATTGCCCCTAGGGAGGGGGCGCGCCACCTCCTGGCTGCTGCCCTCTCTCTCCCCTATGGCCCACCAGGGCCCATCATTCCCACGGGGGGTTCCGGTAACCCCCCCGACACTCCGGTAAATTTCGAAACTTTCCAGAACACTTCTGGTGTCCGAATATAGTCGTCCAATATATCAATCTTTACGTCTCGGACATTCCGAGACTCCTCGTCATGTCCGTGATCTCATCCGGGACTCCGAACTACCTTCGGTACATCAAAACTCATAAACTCATAATACTGATCGTCATCAAACGCTAAGCGTGCGGACCCTACGGGTTCGAGAACTATGTAGACATGACCGAGACTCATCTCCGGTCAATAACCAATAGCGGAACCTGGATGCTCATATTGGTTCCTACATATTCTACGAAGATCTTTATCGGTCAAACCGCATAACAACATACGTTGTTTCTTTTGTCATCGGTATGTTACTTGCCCGAGATTCGATCGTAGGTATCTCTATACCTAGTTCAATCTCGTTACCGGCAAGTCTCTTTACTCGTTCCGTAATACATCATCTCGTGACTAACTCATTAGTCATTTGCTTGCAAGGCTTATTATGATGTGCATTATCGAGAGGGCCCAGAGATACCTCTCCGACACTCGGAGTGACAAATCCTAGTCTTGATCTATGCCAACACCACAAATACTTTCGGAGACACCTGTAGAGCATCTTTATGATCACCCAGTTACGTTGTGACGTTTGATAGCACACAAGGTGTTCCTACGGTATTCGGGAGTTGCATAATCTCATAGTCATAGGAACATGTATAAGTCATGAAGAAAGCAATAGCAGTAAAACTAAACGATCATAGTGCTATGCTAACGGATGGGTCTAGTCCATCACATCATTCTCCTAATGTGATCTCGTTGATCAAATGACAACTCATGTCTATGGCCAGGAAACATAACCATCTTTGACCAATGAGCTAGTCTAGTAGAGGCATACTAGGGACATAATGTTTTGTCTATGTATTCACACATGTATCAAGTTTTTGGTTAATACAATTCTAGCATGAATAAAAGACATTTATCATGATATAAGGAAATACAAATAACATCTTTATTATTGCCTCTAAGGCATATTTCCTTCAGTCTCCCACTTGAACTAGAGTCAATAATCTAGATTACAAAGTGATGATCCTCACACCCATGGAGTCTTGGTGCTGATCATGTTTTGCCCGTGGAAGAGGCTTAGTCAACGGGTCTGCAACATTCAGATCCGTATGTATCTAGCAAATCTCTATGTCTCTCTCCTTGACTAGATCGCAGATGAAATTGAAGCGTCTTTTGATGTGCTTTGTTCTCTTGTGAAACCTGGATTCCTTCGCCAAGGCTATTGCTCCAGTGTTGTCACAAAATATTTTCATTGGACCCGATGCACTAGGTATTACACCTAGATCGGATATGAACTCCTTCATCCAGACTCCTTCATTTGCTGCTTCCGAAGCAGCTATGTATTCCGCTTCACACGTAGATCCCGCCACGACGCTCTGCTTGAAACTGCACCAACTGACAGCTCCACCGTTCAATAAAAATACATATCCGGTTTGTGACTTAGAGTCATCCGGATCAGTGTCAAAGCTAGAATCGACGTAACCGTTTACGACGAGCTCTTTGTCACCTCCATATACGAGAAACATATCCTTTGTCCTTTTCAGGTATTTTAGGATGTTCTTGACCGTTGTCCAGTGATCCACTCCTGGATTACTTTGGTACCTCCCTGCTAGACTTATAGCAAGGCACACATCAGGTCTGGTACACAGCATTGCATACATGATAGATCCTATGGCTGAGGCATAGAGAATGACTTTCATTTTCTCTCTATCTTCTGAAGTGGTCGGGCATTGAGTCTTACTTAACTTCATACCTTGTAACACAGGCAAGAACCCTTTCTTCAACTGATCCATTTTGAACTTCTTCAAAACTTTATCAAGGTATGTGCTTTGTGAAAGTCCAATTAAGCGTCTTGATATATCTCTATAGATTTTGATGCCTAATATATAAGCAGCTTCACCGAGGTCTTTCATTGAAAAACTCTTATTCAAGTATCCTTTTATGCTATCCAGAAATTCTATATCATTTCCAATCAACAATATGTCATCCACATATAATATTAGAAATGCTACAGAGCTCCCACTCACTTTCTTGTAAATACAGGCTTCTCCAAAAGTCTGTATAAAACCCTATGCTTTGATTACCTCATCAAAGCGTATATTCCAACTCCGAGATGCTTGCACCAGTCCATTGATGGACCGCTGGAGCTTGCATACTTTGTTAGCACCTTTTGGATCGACAAAACCTTCTGGTTGCATCATATACAACTCTTTTTTGAGATATCCATTTAGGAATGCGGTTTTGACATCCATTTGCCAGATTTCATAATCATAAAATGCGGCAATTGCTAACATGATTCGGACAGACTTAAGCAACTTTGGTTTCTTGCCAAACCATAGTTCATAAGGTGTCGTCTCAACGGATTTAGATGGTGCCCTATTTAACGTGAATGCAGTTGTCTCTAAAGCATAACCCCAAAACGATAGTGGTAAATCGGTAAGAGACATCATAGATCGCACCATATCCAATAAAGTACGGTACGACGTTCGGACACACCATTACGCTGTGGTGTTCCGGTGGCGTGAGTTGTGAAACTATTCCACATTGTTTCAAATGAAGACCAAACTCGTAACTCAAATATTCTCCTTCACGATCAGATCGTAGAAACTTTATTTTCTTGTTACGATGATTCTCTACTTCACTCTGAAATTCTTTGAACTTTTCAAATGCTTCAGACTTGTGCTTCATTAAGTAGATATACCCATATCTTCTTAAATCATCAGTGAAGGTCAGAAAATAACGATACCCGCCGCGAGCTTCAACACTCATTGGCCCACATACATCAGTATGTATGATTTCCAACAAATCTGTTGCTCGCTCCATAGTTCCGGAGAACGGAGTTTTAGTCATCTTGCCCATGAGGCATGGTTCGCAAGCACCAAGTGATTCATAATCAAGTGATTCCAAAAGTCCATCACTATGGAGTTTTTTCATGCGCTTTACACCAATATGACCTAAACGGCAGTGCCACAAATAAGTTGCACTATCATTATTAACCTTGCATGTTTTGGTTTCAATATTATGAATATGTGTATCACTACAATCGAGATCCAATAAGAATAGACCACTCCTCAAGGGTGCATGACCATAAAAGATATTATTCATAGAAATAGAACAACCATTATTCTCTGATTTAAATGAATAACCGTCTCGCAACAAACAAGATTCAGATATAATGTTCATGCTCAACGCTGGCACCAAATAACAATTATTTAGGTCTAAAACTAATCCCGAAGGTAGATGTAGAGGTAGCGTGCCGACGGCGATCACATCGACTTTGGAACCATTTCCCACGCGCATCGTCACCTCGTCCTTAGCCAATCTTCGTTTAATCCATAGTCCCTGTTTCGAGTTACAAATATTAGCAACCGAACCGGTATCAAATACCCAGGTACTACTACGAGCATTAGTAAGGTACACACCAATAACATGTATATCACATATACCTTTGTTCACCTTGCCATCCTTCTTATTCGCCAAATACTTGGGGCAGTTCCGCTTCCAGTGTCCAGTCTCTTTGCAGTAGAAGCACTCAGTTTCAGGCTTGGCTCCAGACTTGGGTTTCTTCGTGGGAGTAGCAACTGTCTTGCTATTCTTCTTGAAGTCCCCCTTCTTTCCCTTGCCCTTTTTCTTGAAACTAGTGGTCTTGTTAACCATCAACACTTGATGCTCCTTTTTGATTTCTACCCCTGTAGCCTTGAGCATAGCGAAGAGCTCGGGAATTGTCTTTTGCATCCCTTGCATATTATAGTTCATCAAGAAGCCTTTATAGCTTGGTGGCAGTGATTGAAGAACTCTATCAATAACACTATCCTCGTCAACTTTGCAACCAAGTTGAGTCATATGATTGTAGTACCCAGACATTCTGAGTAAGTGTTCGCTGATAGAACTATTCTCCTCCATCTTGCAGCTATAGAACTTGTTGGAAATCTCATATTTCTCAATCCGGGCATTTGCTTGAAATATTAACTTCAACTCCTGGAACATCTCATATGGTCCATGACGTTCAAAACGTCGTTGAAGTCCCGGTTCTAAGCCGTAAAGCATGGCACACTGAACTATCGTGTAGTCATCAGACCGCGTCTGCCAGACGTTCAAAGCGTCTACATTAGCGGGAGGGGGCTTGTCACCTAGCGGTGCTTCAAGGACATTATTCTTCTGTGCAGCAATGAGGATAATCCTCAAGTTACGGACCCAGTCCGTGTAATTGCTACCATCATCTTTCAACTTAGCTTTCTCTAGGAATGCATTAAAATTCAAAGGAACGGTAGCACGGGCCATTGATCTACAACAACATAGATATGCAAAAACTATCAGGACTAAGTTCATGATAAATTAAAGTTCAATTTAATCAAATTACTTAAAGAACTCCCACTTAGATAGACATCCCTCCGGTCATCTAAATGATCACGTGATCCAAAGCAACTAAACCATGTCCGATCATCACGTGAGATGGAGTAGTTTCAATGATGAACATCTTATGTTGATCATATCTACTATATGATTCACGCTCGACCTTTCGGTCTCCAGTGTTTTGAGGCCATATTTGCATATGCTAGGCTCGTCAAGTTTAACCCGAGTATTCTGCGTGTGCAAAACTGGCTTACACCCGTTGTATTTGAACGTAGAGTTTATCACACCCGATCATCACGTGGTGTCTCGGCACGACGAATTTTCGCAACGGTGCATACTCAGGGAGAACACTTATACCTTGAAATTTAGTAAGGGATCATCTTATAATGCTACCATCGTTCTAAGCAAAATAAGAAGCATAATAAGATAACCATCACATGCAATCAAAATATGTGACATGATATGGCCATCATCATCTTGTGCTTTTGATTTCCATCTCCAAAGCACCGTCATGATCACCTTCGTCACCGGCGCGACACCTTGATCTCCATCATAGCATCGTTGTCGTCTCGCCAACTATTGCTTCTACGACTATCGCTACCGCTTAGTGATAAAGTAAAGCAATTACATGGCGATTGCATTTCATACAATAAAGCGACAACCATATGGCTCCTGCCAGTTGCCGATAACATTACAAAACATGATCATCTCATACAAAACCGTATATCTCATCATGTCTTGACCATATCACATCACAACATGCCCTGCAAAAACAAGTTAGACGTCCTCTACTTTGTTGTTGCAAGTTTTACGTGGCTGCTACGGGCCTAGCAAGAACCGTTCTTACCTACGCATACAAAAACCACAACGATGTTTCGTCAAGTATGTGTTGTTTTAACCTTCACAAGGACCGGGCGTAGCCACACTTGATTCAGCTAAAGTGAGAGAGACAGACACCCGCCAGTCACTTTTAAGCAACGAGTGCTCATAACGGTGAAACCAGTCTCGCGTAAGCGTACGCGTAATGTCGGTCTGGGCCGCTTCATCTCACAATACTGCCGAAGCAAAGTATGACATGCTGGTAAGCAGTATGACTAGTATCGCCCACAACTCATTGTGTTCTACTCATGCATATCATCTACGCATAGACCTGGCTCTCATACCACTGTTGGGTAACGTAGTATTTTAAAATTTTCCTACGATCACGCAAGATCTATCTATCAGATGCATATCAAAAAGAGGGGAGAGTGTGTCTACGTACCCTCATAGACCGGAAGCGGAAGCGTCAAGTGACGCGGTTGATGTAGTCGAACTTCTTCGCGATCCAACCGATCAAGCACCGAACGTACGGCACCTCCGCGTTCAGCACACGTTCAGCTTGATGACGTCCCACGAGCTCTTGATCCAGTTGAGCTTTACGGGAGAGTTTCGTCAGCACGACGGCATGGTGACGGATATGATGTATCTACCGACGCAGGGCTTCGCCTAAGCGCTGCAACGGTATGACCGAGGTGTGTTTCTGTGGAGGGGGCACCGCACACGGCTAAAACAATTCAACTTGTGTGTCTTTGGGTGCCCCCCTGCCCCCGTATATAAAGGAGCAAGGCGGAGGCCGGCCGGCCCTCTATGGTGCGGCTAGAGAAGCAATCCTACTAGGAATAGATTGCAATCCTATTCCTAGTAGGAGTCCACCAAGAAGGAGAGGGGGAAGGAAGGAGAGGGAGAGGGAGAGGGAAAGAGGGGCCGCGCCCCCCTCCCCTAGTCCTATTCGGACTGCCCCTAGGGAGGGGGCGCGCCACCTGCTAGCTGCTGCCCTCTCTCTCCCCTATGGCCCACCAGGGCCCATCATTCCCCCGGGGGGTTCCGGTAACCCCCCCGGCACTCCGGTAAATTCCGAAACTTTCCAGAATACTTCCGGTGTTCGAATATAGTCGTCCAATATATCAATCTTTACTTCTCGGACATTCCGAGACTCCTCGTCATGTCCGTGATCTCATCCGGGACTCCGAACTACCTTCGGTACATCAAAACTCATAAACTCATAATACTGATCGTCATCAAGCGCTAAGCGTGCGGACCCTACGGGTTCGAGAACTATGTAGACATGACCGAGACTCATCTCCGGTCAATAACCAATAGCGGAACCTGGATGCTCATATTGGTTCCTACATATTCTACGAAGATCTTTATCGGTCAAACCGCATAACAACATACGTTGTTCCTTTTGTCATCGATATGTTACTTGCCCGAGATTCGATCGTAGGTATCTCTATACCTAGTCCAATCTCGTTACCGGCAAGTCTCTTTACTCGTTCCGTAATACATCATCTCGTGACTAACTCATTAGTCATTTGCTTGCAAGGCTTATTATGATGTGCATTACCGAGAGGGCCCAGAGATACCTCTCCGACACTCGGAGTGACAAATCCGAGTCTTGATCTATGCCAACACCACAAATACTTTCGGAGACACCTGTAGAGCATCTTTATGATCACCCAGTTACGTTGTGACGTTTGATAGCACACAAGGTGTTCCTACGGTATTCGGGAGTTGCATAATCTCATAGTCATAGGAACATGTATAAGTCATGAAGAAAGCAATAGCAGTAAAACTAAACGATCATAGTGCTATGCTAACGGATGGGTCTAGTCCATCACATCATTCTCCTAATGTGATCTCGTTGATCAAATGACAACTCATGTCTATGGCCAAGAAACATAACCATCTTTGACCAATGAGCTAGTCTAGTAGAGGCATACTAGGGACATAATGTTTTGTCTATGTATCACACATGTATCAAGTTTCCGGTTAATACAATTCTAGCATGAATAAAAGACATTTATCATGATATAAGGAAATACAAATAACATCTTTATTATTGCCTCTAGGGCATATTTCCTTCAAAGATAACAAGGTAAAGCATGTGAGCAGGAATATAATGCACCACTAAGAAATAACCTCACAAGCTACTAAGCATGCTAGATAATATGAATCGAGAGTGAGCATATGTCTTACACCATATGAACGATAAAGTCTCACACGCCAACGAGGACACAAGACAGACCAACACGGAACAGAGTTCAACAACACAAACGACAGAAAGAACGCAAAGCAGTAAATCCTACACTCTCTCCCCCTTTGGCATCGAGACGCCAAAAAGGCAAAGAGGCAAAGAGGACACATAGTCATAGATGGTAGCCACCTCCTAGGGAGAAGAAGGTTCGGCCTCGTCATCTGACTCCTCCCAGTTGAGTGCATTCTCCCGCACCCAAGTCTCCTCAAAAGTGATGGACTGCTCAGAGCCGTCTGACACAGCCTGGCCCAAGGCCTTCAGGTGCATGATGCTGGTCCGGCGAGTCTTCTTCTCGTGCACATGAGCCTGATACTGGCCCTTGACCTGCATGCAAAACAGCGTCTTCATCTTCATCTTCAGCTTCGTAGCCCAAGATGGCTCAGCAGATGACGATGTGGTGGCATGAGATCTACGCCCAGCCACACCGCCAGGAATATCCTCTGGATCCACATCCATGCGAGCAGTCTGCTCCCGAGTGGTAGTGTTGGCCCACTTGTCCTTCCGGCGGAGTTGAACGGGCTCGTGACGCTGCACATCAGGAGCCCGAAACGGTATCCCTGGAGGAGTATTGTTGAACCAAGTGGACTCAATCAAGTGCATCAGAAAGGGGCAATAGATAGTCACCTTCCTATGAAAAATGGCAGTCCTGAGTTCCTTTCAGATGACGTTGGATTCGTCCAAGATTGCAGTGGGTTCATTCTGAGTGGCCTCGCAGAACAAAAGCATATCCACAAGGTAAGAGTGCACCTTGTCCTTGTCCCCCATGCAAGGAAACATCGTCTGGCGAAGGATCTTGTGCATCACATCCATGAAGGGGTTCAGCACCATAGAAGTCTTGCCGTTCGGTAAAGCCTTCTCAACATAGTAAGGAACAAGCTAATTCTTGCCGGCTGCAGTGGGGTTAGCATGAGGATGGAACCCAATAGGCGAGTCTTCACCATCGTCAGCAACATGTAGCAGATCCATAAACTCCTTCCACGTCGCAGACAGTCTCCTCCCATTTGTCATCCATGTCATGGTCCGTGCCTCATCAGTGTGGAAGTGAACTGAAGCAAAAAATTGTCCCGCAATATCGCTGTCAAAGTCCTTGTGGAACGAGATGATGTCCTCGATCCCAAGGTGCTCTACAACCTCCATAGCCTCTCCAAAGTTGGTTGGGTACTTCCTCAAGTGTGCCATATCAATCCACTGCTGAGGGACAAATGTGTTTTGCTTCCCTTGGATGACATCAAGATATAGCACGTGCTGCTGCTTTGTCCAGAAAAGACCGAGACCGCGGCCTTCAACTCTAGGATGCACATATGGGTTGACCAACCTCCGCTCCTGGAACTCTGGCTGAGGCATGGTATCCCAGTTGATCGCAGTTGGCTTGGTCTTGGTTGCAGTAGCTTTGGTGGCTTTAGCTGGACGCTGAGAGTCCTCTGCCGCATCTGTGTTGGAGGTACAGAACTGCTTGGACCCTGTAGCACGAGCGGGGTTCGAGCGACGAGGCTCAGAACCAGAGCCGCCACCTATGACACACAACACAAGCACGCGAGAAAGCAAACACCGTTAATGCAAAGACCATGGCCAAAACCAACAGGAAGTAGACACAAGATTATGAGGAAGAATACAGCAAAGTTTGAAATCAAAAAGGCGGACAAAGGAATCCACGGAACAAAAAAATTTGTTCCGCTCGGAGTGCGGTACTACCGCGATCTGAGCGGAAGAAATTGTTTAGTGCCGCGCCCCTACAGTA
The DNA here is from genome assembly GCA_902687465.1 of Secale cereale. Taxonomy (NCBI): domain Eukaryota; kingdom Viridiplantae; phylum Streptophyta; class Magnoliopsida; order Poales; family Poaceae; genus Secale; species Secale cereale. The sequence goes on along the minus strand of LR738711.1, from coordinate 385,855,534 downwards.
GTACCGCGCCGGAGGCGCGGTAGTACCGCACGGGCGGATCTAGCAGGGAACCACCTCAGATCTGTCCCTTTCTTCACCAAGATTCAAACTTAGAAGTATTCTACAACAAAATAATGCATCTACTACAAGCCACACCTCCTAACACCTCCCCTTTTCACAGAACTAGAAACATGAATGTGGAACCACAAGACATTATCCCCAACCGCCTAGAGAAGACAAAAACACAAGAACGAAAATGGGGGCGGGGAAAATATCGTGGTCCATGGCTAAGGGGAGCGGTGGGGAGCAATCCCACCGGTCGGAACGAGTGGAGGGCGGCCGGAGACGGAGATCCGGCGAAGAACTCCGCCCCCGTTCTTGGAGAGGAGAGAGAAGAGAGTGGGGGAAAATGAGGGGATAAGGGAGAGAAAACCTCCCCAGCCCCGCACTTAACCCCACGGGTCATCGCGGCACGGTACTACCGCTGGTCATTGCGGTAGTACCGCCCCGGGCGGAAGTACCGCACCAAGGGCGGTAGTGTCGCTCCCCCAACGGCAGTAAAAAAATACTGTTGTGCCAGGGGCGGTAGTATCGTGCCACTCTTGTGAGAAGGAAGCACAAATCTCCTTCTCTCCTCAGCGGTAATACGTGGCTTGCCATGATAGTATCGTATGTCCAAGAACTTTTGGTTAAGGCTAAAAACGATCTAAAGCAATAACAAGGACACCCAAAAACCACAAGGCAAACAAAAGCACACACGAAAGGACAAGCAACAACTCTCGAAAGAGAGGGCGGTGGCCGAAGCCACCTATGTTTGAGTAAGTTGGTATGTCGCCGCGAAGAATTTCCTTGGGTCCATGACCAAAACTCGTCTTTGAAGCACAAGTTTCATCATAAATGATGAATGTGGAAGAGTTGATCAATTTATGCATAATGGAGGGAGGGAGAGTTCATTGAGAGAACAACACTCCCTCTATGTCCATGCCTACATCTAGGCAAGATAATCATATTGAGTGGGAGGAGTGTGTGCAAGGTTTTAAGCCACATTGCTCAAATCTATGATATTTAGCTCATGCCTTAACTCGCGAAATCTTGCTTCATCCAATGGCTTCGTGAAGATATCTGCAAGGTTATCATGAGTGTTGACATAGTGAAGCTCTATTTCTCCTCGCCGAATATGATCTCGGATGAAGTGATACCGAATCTCAATATGCTTCGTCTTGAAGTGTTGCACCGGGTTGATAGAAATCTTGATGGCACTTTCATTGTCACACCAAAGAGGCACTTTGTCACAAGTGACATCGTAATCCTTTAAAGTTTGCCTCATCCATAGAAGTTGAGCACAACAACTGCCAGCTGCCACATACTCCGCTTCAGTGGACGAGAGAGACACACAACTTTGCTTTTTGGAACACCAACTTACAAGAGAGCAACCAAGGAATTGGCACCCTCCGAAAGTGGACTTCCTATCCACTTTGTCTCCTACCCAATCCGAATCAGAGAAACCTACAAGATTGAAGTTTGCTCCTCTTGGGTACCATAAGCCAAAGTTTGGGGTATGAGCCAAATATCGAAAGATTCGCTTGACTGCCACAAAGTGACTTTCCTTAGGTGAGGCTTGAAACCGTGCACAGATTCCCACACTCAACATAATATCCGGTCTAGATGCACAAAGGTAAAGCAAGGAACCAATCATAGAATGATATACCTTTTGATTCACCGCTTTACCATTGGGATCAATGTCAAGTTGGCACTTGGTTGGCATTGGAGTAGTAGCCGGCTTGACATCACTTAGATTAAACCTATTGAGCATGTCTTGAGTGTACTTGGCTTGTTTGATGAAGATTCCTTCTCTTCTTTGCTTAATCTCAAACCCAAGGAAATACTTCAACTCTCCCATCATGGACATCTCAAAATGTGTGGTCATGAGTGTGGCAAACTCATCATTGAAAGTTTTGTTAGGAGAACCAAAGATAATATCATCAACATATAGTTGGCAGACAAACAACTCCCCTTTGACCTTCTTAGTAAAAAGAGTGGGGTCGATTTTACCAATTTCAAACCCACGATCTTGCAACAACTCGGTAAGATGCTCATACCACGCACGTGGGGCTTGTTTAAGGCCATAGAGCGCCTTATCGAGTTGATACACGTGATTGGGGAACTTAGGATCCTCGAACCCCAGGGGTTGTTTGACATACACCAACTCATTAATAGGACGATTAAGAAACGCACTTTTCACATCCATTTGTTGCAACTTAAAGTTATGATGAGAAGCATAGGCAAGCAACAAATGGATAGATTCAAGGCGAGCAACGGGGGCAAAGGTTTCACCGTAGTCGATACCCTCGACTTGGGAGTAGCCTTGATCCACCAAACGTGCCTTGTTGCGAATGACAATGCCATGAGCATCTTGCTTGTTCTTAAAGATCCACTTGGTTCAAATGACATTGTGGTTATCCTTTGGCCTAGGCACCAAATGCCACACTTTGTTGCGTTCGAAGTTATGGAGTTCTTCATGCATGGCATTGAGCCAATCAGGATCTTCGAGCGCCTCATAGACCTTTTGAGGTTCAACACAAGAGACAAAAGCTTGATGAGCACAATAGTTTGCTAATTGTCTATGAGTGCTTACCCCCTTTGTGATGCTTCCAAGAATATTCTACATGTGATGTTTTCTAGAAGCAAGCCTGGAGGCAACTTTTGCAGCATGACGCTCCAATTGCTCTTCAAGAGATAATTGAGGAGCACTGAGTTGATCATCTTGAGCGACGTCAAGAGCTTGATCTTGATCTTGAGCTTCCTCTTGATCTTGATCTTGCTCAGGAGAGAGAACTTGGCCTTGTGCATCATTTGGTGGCTCACCACCATCTTGTGATTGATCTTGCACTTGGCCTTGTTCGTTCGGTTGAGAGCCTTCACTTTGTTCTTCGGAAGCGTGTGGGTCTTGGGTTGGTGATGGTTCCACTTGAGTGGAATATTGTCCTTCTCCTTCGGCCACAAGGGGTTCTCAATGGGTAGGATATAGCCAACACCCATTCTTCTTATGGCTTGAGGAGGAATTTCATCACCTACATCACAAGTACAACTTTGCTCCACTTGGGAGCCATTATTCTCATCAAAATCTACGTTACACGTCTCCTCAATGAGTGCATTGGACTTGTTGAGGACACGGTAAGCATGAGAGTTTGTAGCATAACCAACAAATATGCCCTAATGAGCTCTAGACTCAAATTTAGATAAACGAGCACCTTTCTTAAGGATGAAACAGTTACACCCGAACACCCGGAAGTACTTGAGATTAGGCTTGTTACCGGTAAGAATCTCATACGGAGTCTTATTCAAGCCTTTGCGGAGATAGAGCCGATTGGATGCATGACACGCGGTGTTGATGGCTTCGGCCCAAAAGTTGTATGGAGACTTGAATTCTGCCATCATGGTCCTTGCCGTGTCCATCAATGTCCGGTTCTTTCTCTCCGCTACACCATTTTGTTGAGGGGTATAAGGTGCGGCATATTGATGTTTGATCCCTTCATCACTAAGAAACTCATCCAAGAAAAGTATGACATGCTGGTAAGCATTATGACTAGTATCCCCCACAACTCATTGTGTTCTACTCATGCATATCATCTACGCATAGACCTGGCTCTGATACCACTATTGGGTAACGTAGTATTTTAAAATTTTCCTACGATCACGCAAGATCTATCTATCAGATGCATATCAACAAGAGGGGAGAGTGTGTCTACGTACCCTCGTAGACCGGAAGCGGAAGCGTCAAGTGACGCGGTTGATGTAGTCGAACTTCTTAGCAATCCAACCGATCAAGCACCGAACGTACGGCACCTCCGCGTTCAGCACACGTTCAGCTTGATGACGTCCCACGAGCTCTTGATCCAGTTGAGCTTCACGGGAGAGTTTCATCAGCACGACGGCGTGGTGACGGATATGATGTATCTACCGACGCAGGGCTTCGCCTAAGCGCTGCAACAGTATGACCGAGGTGTGTTTCTGTGGAGGGGCACCGCACACGGCTAAAACAATTCAACTTGTGTGTCTTTGGGTGCCCCCCTGCCCCCGTATATAAAGAAGCAAGGCGGAGGCCGGCCGGCCCTCTATGGTGCGGCTAGAGAAGCAATCCTACTAGGAATAGGATTGCAATCCTATTCCTAGTAGGAGTCCACCAAGAAGGAGAGGGAGAGGGAGAGGGAAAGAGGGGCCGCGCCCCCCTCCCCTAGTCCTATTCGGACTGCCCCTAGGGACGGGGCGCGCCACCTCCTAGCTGCTGCCCTCTCTCTCCCCTATGGCCCACCAGGGCCCATCATTCCCCCGGGGGGTTCCGGTAACCCCCCCGACACTCCGGTAAATTCCGAAACTTTCCAGAACACTTCCGGTGTCCGAATATAGTCGTCCAAAATATCAATCTTTAAGTCTCGGACATTCCGAGACTCCTCGTCATGTCTGTGATCTCATCCGGGACTCCGAACTACCTTCGGTACATCAAAACTCAAAAACTCATAATACTGATCGTCATCAAACGCTAAGCGTGCGGACCCTACGGGTTCGAGAACTATGTAGACATGACCGAGACTCATCTCCGGTCAATAACCAATAGCGGAACCTGGATGCTCATATTGGTTCCTACATATTCTACGAAGATCTTTATCGGTCAAACCGCTTAACAACATACGTTGTTCCTTTTGTCATCGGTATGTTACTTGCCCGAGATTCGATCGTAGGTATTGATGTCTACACACGCTTTACTCTTGTAGACTATGTTGGGCCTCCAAGCGCAGAGGTTTGTAGGACAGCAGCAATTTCCCTCAAGTGGATGACCTAAGGTTTATCGAACTCAGGGAAGTAGAGGTTGAAGATGGTCTCTCTCAAGCAACCCTGCAACTAAGATACAAGAAGTCTCTTGTGTTCCCAACACACCTAATACACTTGTTAGATGTATAGGTGCACTAGTTCGGCGAAGAGATGTTAAATGGCAAGTGATATGGATGGCAAAACAAAGTAATATAAATCTGTAATAAAAAGTGCAGCAAGCAAACAAGTGGTAAACGTGAGCACAAATGGTATTGCAATGGTGGAAACAAGGCCTAGGGTTCATACTTTCACTAGTGGCAACTCCCAACAACATTAACATAATCGAATCACATGATATTTCCCATAAAACATGCAAAGGGGACACACTCGGAGGTCATTCCTTCGTGGTCAAGAGAAGACGAGAATTATGTAGGGCTACAAAAGCACACCTCAAAGTTCGTAGTTCTCAATCTAAGGATTTCCCAATGTCACCGCGGCCATCCAAAGAGAGTCCCACAATCACCACAACATATCTAAAGGATAGTCAAAGACAAGCACCAAGAGACTCTCGATCTTCAATCAACACACAAGAGAGGAAATCACTCATGAAAATACTTTTCTAATCCATGTCCAATAGACCGCTGTCACCTTGGTCTCGGGGATTATACTAGATAAAGATAAGTGAGTACATCAATCCAATACATAGAGGTAGGGGAAATATCATGGGATCACCCTAGATTAACATAGCCTATGATCACAACGAAGATCACATCATGGGAGAGAGAATTGACCACATAGCTACTGGTAAGAACCTCAGCCCCGAGGAGGAACTACTCCCGCATCATGGAGGGAGGAAGCAACATCGATGGAGATGAATCCGGGGGCACTTCCTCGTCCCGGCAGGGTGCCGGCGCGGGAATTCTGGTCCCCCGAAGCTTGATGGCGATGGCGGCGGAGATCGGAATCGCGTCCGGAGAAAAGGGGTCCGGAATCAGGGTTTCCGCGACACGGTGTAAATATATGCCAAAGGGGGGCATCACAGGGGGTCAGGGGTGCCCAGGCGCCCCTCCGGCGCGGCCAGGGGGGACGCGTGGGCAGGCCGCCTGGAGCCCCTGTTGGTCCCCTCCGGCCCTACTTTGGCCGCATGGAAGCTTCCGGAACGCTGATTTTTTATATAATTTTTTTGGATTTTTTCTGGCAGTCCTCGTAATGTGAAAACCTGAAATACAAAAACAGACGAAAACAGAAACTGGCACTGGGGTGCACTGAGTTAATAGGTTAGTCCAAATATGATCAAAAGTGTATGGAAGTGTATAAATAACATAGCAATAACACCCAAAAGAGGCATGGAGCAAGCAGAAATTATAGATACGTTTTGGACGTATCAACATCCCCAAGCTTAATTCCTGCTCGTCCTCGAGTAGGTAAATGATAACAAGAATAATTTCTGTGGTGACATGTTATTAACCATATAGGACTTTTTCATAGTCATATGACAAAAGCTTACTGAGACAATGAATCTATAGTAATTAAGTTGCCTCATGAGAAAATCACAAAGAACTGAAAGTTTTACAATATGATATTGAAACATCAAATAGATTTGTAATGAACATGATGTGCAAACTGCAAATATGATAAAGTGATATCTAGCTTGCCCCCTTTAGTGAAGCAAAACATAAATGCAGGGGCACCTCCAAGGTTTAAGTGATGACTAGATATAATGATTTCAAAATAAACGATATCACAATCATGCAAAAGACAATGCTACTTTGGGACGATGCACATTACACTCAGAATGACAATCATGCTCTCAGTAGTTGGTGCTTTTAAAAGAAGGTGGAGACTCTCGAACCGTGGCTTTTGTTGGCAAGGTTGAAAACCCGTAGTCGGAAACAAAGACAAAACATGTACCAGAGCTCTTGGTTTTAAAACAGAGGTAATAAATTTTTTTAGATCATGCATGTTTCGTCAACGAATGCTAGCAGACAACTCAATCACTTCTTGAGATGGACAAGTTTCGAGGAACGGCTCCCAAATGAGGACGATCACATCCTCTTAATCTCCTTTGTTTATCACTGCCAAAGTTTTCTGATTTCTCATGAACAAAGCGTGAAGGAGGGTTTGTTTGTTATATTATCTTTTTGAGCCAGGCGCACTCAATGCCAGTTCCTTCTCGTATTATGGGTTTGCACATTATACATGCAATCCCGGGGTGAAGCTTGTCCAACTTAAAAAGATCATGAATTAACTACTACTTCCTCATGAACTTAAAACAGAGACACAAAATAGGAATGCTTTTTCTTTGAATAATTTCGAGATGGTACATGCAAGTCTCCGTTAGGAATGGTAGGTAAATACCATGTAGGAAGATATGGTGGACTCATATGGCATAACTGGATTAAAAGGATGTGGATGCACAAGCAGTCAGTCCGCTTAGTACAGGCGAAGGTTAGCAAAAGACTGGGAGCGACCAACTAAGAGAGCAATGACGGTCATAATCATGCAGAGCGACAAAGCAACATTGAATCAAGCATGGAAGTTATATCGCTACTCAGAAACAAAAGATCATCAAGGCTTGACAAACTTTCTTTACAGTCTTAAATATGCGTGAGCATACGCCAAGTCAATCAAAATAAATTCTTTGAAGGAAGATATTACTAAACCATACCACATCATAGGCAAACAAATCATGTTGGTACTCCAATAACACATTGGGAACCCCCCAGCTATTTGAGACTAACCATAAGAAAACATGAACTACTAAGCGCCATTATGCACGTAGCATCTTTATCATAGACATATCAACCAATGCAACGGAAGGAAACTCTCTTAATAAGATAAACATGATAACTAAAGAGAGTTCAAGCAACCAACTAAACAAAAGCTCTTTAAAAAGATAAGCATGAAAGTTAAGAGCTAAGCATGATAGTAGCTATTAAAAGACAAAGAACACACACAGCAAAGATAGACATGCAAATTCTATGTTATGTTCTAGGTAGAAGTGGAGCGTGTTTCTCTCCCACATAAAGAAAGCTGAGTTCCGACTCGTTATGAAAAGCTAAAGAAAACTAAAAGGAAAACTAAAACAAGACGCTCCAAGCATAGCACATAACACATGAAGTGATTAAAATATAGTGGAACGAAGGACGAACTGATAATGTTGATGGAGAAGGGGATGCACGGGGGCATCCCCAAGCTTAGACGCTTGAGTCTCCTTGAATATTTCTTGGGGGTGCATGGGGGCATCCCCAAGCTTGAGCGTCTGACACTCCTGAATCTTTTTATCATCTTCCCTCGCACACTTGAAAACTCCCTTCATACATAACTCATCATAATCTGATTAGCGAGGTTAGTACCCATAATAAAATAATCGTTCCTTGCTGGAAATAAAGATATTCTTGAAGTTCTACTGTTTCTCAAGATTGCCAAAAGGTTTTTGCAAAGAAAAAGCAAGCTCTAGGTTTGCAAAATGAAGGAAAGGCAAAACAGGACAGAATCTGTGAAAAACAGAACAGCAGGTAGTAAATGATTTTTCCGGGGCACTTCTGCAACTCTAATCAAAAAACTCAAAACAGACGCACGAAAGACAATTATATAGAGCACGCTGTCGAAAAAATTCAGACCAAAAAGATGATCTGGTGATTTTATACGAATTTTTCTATCCAAGGACAGAATCTGTTTCCTGGACAGCACGTCACAACTTTTGAACTTTCTTGCAATCAGAGGCTAAACTTGGCACAAAGCTGAAAAATAAAGATACAATGATGTTGCTACAGTAGTAACAAACATCAAGACCACTAAAACTGGAAGTAAACATAACAAGGGTTGTCTCCCTAGAGCTCTTTCTTTATAGCCATAAAGATAGGCTTAAGACTTTAATGATGCTCTCGTAGGAATAAGAGCTGAAGAACAAAAGAGAGCATCAAGAAGCAAATACCAAACACATTTAAGCCTAACATGCTTCCTATGCATAGGAATATTGCAATAGAATAATTCATTGAAGCACAAAGCAACTAGCATAGGAAGGCAAAACAAGCATAACTTCAAAATATTCACCATAAAGAGAGGAAACTTCTTATTATTAAGATATTTAGAACCAAGTCTCCCTCTCTCATTATAAATTTCAATGGCATCATGGATGAACTCAACAATATAAGCATCACATAAAGCATTGTTACCATGATCCACATGCAAAAAGGTACTCTTACTCTCCACATAAGCATAATCTTTCTCATTGGTAATAGTGGGAGTAGGACTATCATAAACAACTTGAACACTATAGATTAATTGTGTATTAGGAGGGTGGTGTTCAACAAGGGAGTAATTCCCTCCATGATTATGACAAGTTTCATAAGGATAATTTCTCCTTATGTCATAGGTACCTTTATAATCACTATAGGTTGGAGTTATGACATCATCATAGTAGAGAAGAGCATTATCATTGCTAGCAACTATATTTGTAATCATGTTGTCTTTATTCTTACTAGCAAAAGAATTATTAATTATCACATCACTAGTGGGTAAAGGATTTGCAATCCTATCATCCCCAAGCTTAGAGCTTCCCATATCATCACTTTCAGAGTTGGTACCAAAAAGATTTTCAAGATCATAAGTAGCATTATCATCATTTTCCTAATCACAATAAGTAACATGCATATCATAATCAAAATCATCTTCAATAGTACCTACGGACGTATCATCAAGATGATAATTAAGGCAATAAACTTCACCTTCTTCTTTAAACTTACAATCATTAGGATAAAAGTTGATGGGAGGAATATGCTCAGGCCAGGTTGATACCCATTCTTCTTCTTTCTTGCTCCTCTTCCTCCTCCTCTTCTTTTTCTTCTTCTTAACCTTAGGAGGGAGTGGTTGGAGATGAAGCTTCTCCACATATCTTGGTTTATCATTAGAAATAATAGGGGAAACTTGGGAGAAACTCTCCTTTTTATTAGCAGAAATATAAGAGACATTTTTATACTTTGGTAAAGTTCCCTCCTTTATAATCTTACCTATGTAATCATTTTCATGGCAATTAACAACACAATAGAGATGGCAATTTTGCAAAGTGTTTTTTATTCCTATGGCATTATCATCCAGCCAAGAAGTCTTTTCTGATAACTCTTCACACATCAAAAATAACATAAGCTCATCATAAAGATCAGAGGTGATCATGTTATCACACAACCGGTTAACAGTTATGTTTTGAAAGTTCAGGCATTGAAAATTAAAGTGACCCTTTATACGGCAAAGTTCACAAGTAAAAGGATAAAGGTCACACAATTCTCTAGCAATTTCATTTAAATCTCTGACCCAAGTGATTGTTCTTTCATGCTTATGTTGCTTACAATACTTCTCTTCTTCAATCATAGGCCTTTCACAAGGTCTATCCACTCCACAAAAATTAACATGCTTATATAAAACTTCATTTTTAGGAATTGGATCATGCATGTTGCAATCATCATGAACAATTTCATTTTCTTTGCAAGTCTCTTTAAAAGGTTTATGATACTTGACCCAATCCTCCTTAGGCATATTAAGATGTGAAGCAAAAGATTTGAGGAAATCAACAAGGAGTTGAGAATCAAGCCCAAACTTAGCACTAAACTTATTAAAACTTGTAGTTTCAACAAAGGACTTAATGCAATCATACTCATAAATTATACCTGGCTCTTTACCTTTGTCGATCTCCCAATCTTCAGTGTTGCGTTGAATTCTTTCAAGGAGTTCCCATTTAGCATCAATCTTTTTGTTTGTGAAACAACCCATAGAGGAAGCGTCGAGCAAATCTTTATCCTGTCGAGAAAGCCTCGCATAGAAATTAGTAATAATCATATCTTTGGGGAGCCCATGGTTAGGACATTTTAGCATTAACGTTTTCAGTCTCCCCCAAGCTTGAGCTATGCTCTCTCCGTCATGAGGATAAAAATTATAAACATAATTCCTATTCTCATGGACTTCATGAAGAGGATAAAACTTGGAGTAAAAGAGAGACTGGATCTCTTCCCACTCCAGCAGGTGAGAGTCATTTAGTAGCCTATACCATTCCAATGCTTTTCCTTTCAGTGACAAGGCAAATAATTTCCTCATGACAAACTCCCTTGATACACCTGCAAGCTTAAATAATGAACATAGTTGTGACAGATATAGCAAGTGTTCACCGGGATGTCTGTCTCCTGCATAACGATCAGTCAAAACATAATCGATAATACCAGCTAGTATTTTATAGGGCACAATTTCAGTAGGGGGAGGAGCAACCACCACAGGTGTGGGGCGTCTTCCCGCAAGCAACGATCCAATAGCAAGGTTGTCCATTAGCATAACTAGTGAAATAAAAACAAGAAACAAAAAGATTTAATTGCAAGATCTAAAGATATACCTTCAAGCGCTCACCTCCCCGGCAACGGCGCCAGAAATAGCTTGATGTCTACACACGCTTCTACTCTTGTAGACTATGTTGGGCCTCCAAGCGCAGAGGTTTGTAGGACAGCAGCAATTTCCCTCAAGTGGATGACCTAAGGTTTATCGAACTCAGGGAAGTAGAGGTTGAAGATGGTCTCTCTCAAGCAACCCTGCAACTAAGATACAAGAAGTCTCTGGTGTCCCCAACACACCTAATACACTTGTTAGATGTATAGGTGCACTAGTTCGGCGAAGAGATGTTAAATGGCAAGTGATATGGATGGCAAAACAAAGTAATATAAATCTGTAATAAAAAGTGCAGCAAGCAAACAAGTGGTAACGTGAGCACAAATGGTATTGCAATGGTGGAAACAAGGCCTAGGGTTCATACTTTCACTAGTGGAAACTCCCAACGACATTAACATAATCAAATCACATGATATTTCCCATAAAACATGCAAAGGGTACACACTCGGAGGTAATTCCTTCGTGGTCAAGAGAGGACGAGAATTATGTAGGGCTACAAAAGCACACCTCAAAGTTCGTAGTTCTCAATCTAAGGATTTCCCAATGTCACCACGGCCATCCAAAGAGAGTCCCACAATCACCACAACATATCTAAAGGATAGTCAAAGACAAGCACCAAGAGACTCTCGATCTTCAATCAACACACAAGAGAGGAAATCACTCATGAAAATACTTTTCTAATCCATGTCCAATAGACCGTTGTCACCTTGGTCTCGGGGATTATACTAGATAAAGACAAGTGAGTACATCAATCCAATACATAGAGGTAGGGGAAATATCATGGGATCACCATAGATTAACATAGCCTATGATCACAACGAAGATCACATCATGGGAGAGAGAATTGACCACATAGCTACTGGTAAGAACCTCAGCCCCGAGGAGGAACTACTCCCGCATCATGGAGGGAGTAAGCAACGTCGATGGAGATGAATCCGGGGGCACTTCCCTGTCCCAGCAGGGTGCCGGCGTAGGAATTCTGGTCCCCCGAAGCTTGATGGCGATGGCGGCGGAGATCGGAATCGCGTCTGGAGAAAAGGGTCCGGAATGAGGGTTTTCACGACACGGTGTAAATATATGCCAAAGGGGGGCATCAGAGGGGGTCAGGGGTGCCCAGGCGCCCCCCCGGCGCGGCCAGGGGGCCGCGTGGGCAGGCCGCCTGGAGCCCCTGTGGGTCCCCTCCGGCCCTACTTTGGCCGCATGGAAGCTTCCGGAATACTGATTTTTTATATAATTTTTTTGGATTTTTTCTGGCAGTCCTCGTAATGTGAAAACCTGGAATACAAAAACAGCCGAAAACAGAAACTAGCACTGGGGTGCACTGAGTTAATAGGTTAGTCCAAATATGATCAAAAGTGTATGGAAGTGTATAAATAACATAGCAATATCACCCAAAAGAGGCATGGAGCAAGCAGAAATTATAGATACGTTTTGGACGTATCAGGTATCTCTATACCTAGTTCAATCTTGTTACCGGCAAGTCTCTTTACTCGTTCCGTAATATATCATCTCGTGACTAACTCATTAGTCATTTGCTTGCAAGGCTTATTATGATTTGCATTACCGAGAGGGCCCAGAGATACCTCTCCGACACTCGGAGTGACAAATCCTAGTCTTGATCTATGCCAACACCACAAATACTTTCGGAGACACCTGTAGAACATCTTTATGATCACCCAGTTACGTTGTGACGTTTGATAGCACACAAGGTGTTCCTCCGGTATTCGGGAGTTGCATAATCTCATAGTCATAGGAACATGTATAAGTCATGAAGAAAGCAATAGCAGTAAAACTAAACGATCATAGTGCTATGCTAACGGATGGGTCTAGTCCGTAACATCATTCTCCTAATGTGATCTCGTTGATCAAATGACAACTCATGTCTATGGCCAGGAAACATAACCTTCTTTGACCAATGAGCTAGTCTAGTAGAGGCATACTAGGGACATAATGTTTTGTCTATGTATTCACACATGTATCAAGTTTCCGGTTAATACAATTCTAGCATGAATAAAAGACATTTATCATGATATAAGGAAATACAAATAACATCTTTATTATTGCCTCTAGGGCATATTTCCTTCAAAGATAACAAGGTAAAGCATGTGAGCAGGAATATAATGCACCACCAAGAAATAACCTCACAAGCTACTAAGCATGCTAGATAATATGAATCGAGAGTGAGCATATGTCTTACACCATATGAACGATAAAGTCTCACACGCCAACGAGGACACAAGACAGACCAACACGGAACAGAGTTCAACAACACAAACGACAGAAAGAACGCAAAGCAGCAAATCCTACACTCTCTCCCCCTTTGGCATCGAGACGCCAAAAAGGCAAAGAGGCAAAGAGGACACCTAGTCATAGATGGTAGCCACCGCCTAGGGAGAAGAAGGTTCGGCCTCGTCATCTGACTCCTCCCAGTTGAGTGCATTCTCCCGCACCCAAGTCTCCTCAAAAGTGATGGACTGCTCAGAGCCGTCTGACACAGCCTGGCCCAAGGCCTTCAGGTGCATGATGCTGGTCCGGCGAGTCTTCCTCTCGTGCACATGAGCCTGATGCTGGCCCTTGACCTGCATGCAAAACAGCGTCTTCATCTTCATCTTCAACTTCGTAGCCCGAGATGGCTCAGCAGATGACGATGTGGTGGCATGAGGTCTACGCCCAGCCACACCGTCAGGAATATCCTCTGGATCCACATCCATGCGAGCAGTCTGCTCCCGAGTGGTAGTGTTGGCCCACTTGTCCTTCCGGCGGAGTTGAACAGGCTCGTGACGCTGCACATCAGGAGCCCGAAACGGTATCCCTGGAGGAGTATTGTTGAACCAAGTGGACTCAATCAAGTGCATAAGAAAGGGGCAATAGATAGGCACCTTCCTATGAAAAATGGCAGTCCTGAGTTCCTTCCACATGACGTTGGAGACGGCCAAGATTGCAGTGGTGTAGGATCGAAAGTATGTCTAGAGGGGGGGTGATTAGACTACTTGTAAATATAAAAATTTTGCCTTTTGACAAAGAACAGTTTTTTGGCAGATTCACAATTATGATCAAGTCAAGTATCACCCTACACATGCAATTCTAGAGTATAGGCAGCGGAAAGTAAATTGCACATGTAGTAAAGAGAGGTGGAGAAGAGCAAATGCAATTTGGAGACGCGGTGATTTTTCCCGTGGTTCCGATAGGTGGTGCTATCGTACATCCACGTTGATGGAGACTTCAACCCACGGAGGGTAACGGCTACGCGAGTCCACAGAGGGCTCCACCCACGAAGGGTCCACGAAGAAGCAACCTTGTCTATTCCATCATGGCCTACGCCCACGGAGGGCTAGCCTTACTCGGGGTAGATCTTCACGAAGTAGGCGATCTCCTTGCCCTTACAAACTTCTTGGTTCAACTCCACATCGATGACGGAGGCTCCCAAGCGACACCTAACCAATCTAGGAGGCACCACCCTCCAAAAGGTAATAGATGTTGTAGATGATGATGAACTCCTTGCTCTTGTGCTTCAAATGATAATCTCCCCAACACTCAACTCTCCTCACTGATTTGGCTGTGGTGGAAGAAAGGATTGAGTGGAAAGCAACTTGGGAAGGTTAGAGATCAAGTTTCATATGGTGGGAGTGGAGCAACTTGATCTCAACACAAGGATAGGTAGTTCTCTTCTCAGAAATGTAAGGTAGGAGTGGTAGTTCTTTCTGATGGCTCTCTCCACGAATGAAGAGGGGGTGGAGGGGTATATATAGCCTCCACACAAAATCCAACCGTTACACACATATTTGAGCAATCTCGGTGGGACCGAAGTGGACAACTCGGTGAGACCGAAAGTTCAAATAATGTGAACGTTGGGGTTTTCGGTGGGACCGAAAATACCATCTCAGTTAGTCCGATTTGAGC
The DNA here is from genome assembly GCA_902687465.1 of Secale cereale. Classification (NCBI taxonomy): domain Eukaryota; kingdom Viridiplantae; phylum Streptophyta; class Magnoliopsida; order Poales; family Poaceae; genus Secale; species Secale cereale. Next base: position 385,840,417 of record LR738711.1, on the reverse strand, counting down.
AAAGACAGGAGCATGCCAGTTTCGGTGGGACCGACTTCATCATCTCGGTGACACCGATTTGATGACAGAAGGTTACAGAAGCTTGGCAGCCCATGTTTCGGTGAAACCGATTTCAAAATCGGAATATCTGATTTTTCTAGGGTTTGGCTTATGGCTGAGGTGGTTCATCTCGGTGTGACTGAGTTTGGATAATCGGTGGGACCGAGATTACTTATGAGTGTATATTGTAGTGAACGTTGCTGATAGTTTAAGGAGATATATCACTAAGCACTTGAGCAACCAGATCATCAACACAACCTCATCCCCTTTTAATAGTATTGGCTTTTCCTATGGACTCAATGTGATCTTGGATCACTAAACCAAAAATGGAGTCTTGAGCTTTTGCCAATGCTTGCCTTAGCATTTTGAGGGGTCCACTTCTTCAGTCATTGCCATACCCATATCACTGAACTTCTCTGAAATGATTCTCAAGTAACTATTAGTTCAATGATGTATATGTTGTTATTAATTGCCAAAACCACCCGGGGATTAGTTGCACTTTCAATCTCCCCCTATTTGGTAATTGATGACAACATATAGATCAAAGCTTCGACAAGAGATATAATCAATGAATAATATCGTCGCTTTGAGAAGTATGTGATAAGCAAGAGCTCCCCCTAAATTTGTGCATTATTTAAGATTTGCGTTTGAATGCAAATGCACAATCGATTAGGATCATGGGTCACTCTTCCATGTCACATACATCTTGGTGGAGCGCACAAAATGATAAGAATGAATAGCATGCACCCAATCACCAAGACAAGAGTAAATAGTCATACAAGATAGGAATAACATATGATAAGCATTAAGCACACATTAAAGCATAGTATGACCAAGCACTCATTAAGGTAGCATCAAACGTAGTATCAAGCACACTGAAAGTTTCGAAAACCAAAAGTATCTCAAAGAAATCGCAAAAGAACGAAAGAGCAAAAGCGCAAAGACAATCTCTCTCTCGAAGCCCTATGATCTATACAATTTCTCCCCCTTTGGCAACAAGTTACCAAAAAGTTCGAAAAAGCATAGAGCTAAACGTCACTGTGGGCTCTGCTGGCGGCTCTCGTCTGGGTTGATGTCGGAGTAGATATGACGGCATCGGCGAAGACTTCAGCTGATGTCTGTGCTGGAGGAGTGGACACTGGAGCTATAGCTGGAGTAACTGCTGGAGCTGTAGGAGGTGCTGAAGTTGTAGTCCTGGTGTCAGTCACTGGAATAGCAGCTGATCGGGATCCTCTGGGAACCGGAGCAGTCTGTCGATGAGAGTCCTGGACTAAGTCATCTTGCACAAGCTCTGCCTTGTCCTGCTTTGCTTCCTCCATGTCTGCCTCAAGCTTGTTGACGGTCACTTGTATTTCAGTCAGCTTCACGTCCAGAGCGTGGATCTTCTCGTCAACAATCCTCTCTAAGCTCTCCTGAGACTGTTCAATGCTGGCCAGGCGTTGTTCAATCCTTTGGGTAGCTTCAAGAATTTGTTCTCCGAAACTCTTTGGTTTAGCTGCTGCTGCTGCTGCTTCTTTATCAGCTTTGGCTTTCCTAGCAGCTTCGATCTTGGCTTGACCTTCAACAGATGTTGGATCCTCCTCGTCCATCACAACAACATTGTCTTCATGCTCTGGCTGCAGTGGTAAGTGTTTTCTATCCAACAAGAATTTGCCCGTGCCAAACTTGGCATTGATAAGCATCTGAATCTGTGGGGCAAATCCACATGACCTTTTCTGGTCAGCTGCAGTCCTCTTAATGGTCTCTACCATCAAGTCCATCACCTTGAAAGGTGCTTTCTCATCAAGTATATGCAGCATGTTGATAGAATATCCTCTGATCATGCGATGATCTCCAGACTTGGGCATCAAGGTATGCCTCAAAATAGTGTTAGTGGTAGGTAGACCTGCCTGGAGATGGTAGACTGAGCCGAGCTTCCACACTTCCAAATCTGCTGCGGGGATCTCCTTGTACATGTTCTTCATGGAATCATGATTCTTCTTTGGAATCCCATAGACATCAATGTCATCTTCTCGTTGCACTGGAGCATTCAGAAGTTCTGCCCATTCTTCAACAGAAGAAGAAAATCTCTGACCTTCAGTCATCCAGGTGATCTTCCCGTCAGGATAGAAGTGAGCTGTGGCATAGAATTGCATAATCATCTTATCGTTCCAACTGGTCAACTTCTGACCCACAAACTCTGCAACTCCACATGCAGTGAAGCTTTCATGCACATGTGGAAAGAAATCTATGTGCTCTTCGCTGTCAATGTATTCTCAGTCAACATATCTGGTGTCTGCGACTATTGGCTTCTTGTCCATCAGCACAGTCTCATAGAAGTCCTGCTGCTCTCTGGTGTGAAATCTGGGATCTACAGCAGTTCTTCTCCTCACGGCATATGGGTCAGCTTGTCTCCATAGCCTGAGACCTCTATCTTTCCTTGCCTTCATATCCTCGGCTTGAGGATGAGCATCATTGTGAAGTGGCAGTTTTGGACGGAGTTTTAGCAACACTTGTCCTTCCTCATCAGACTCAGATGGTGGCACATCACCCTTGTTCTTCTCAGATGCTAGAATGTTTCTGGTAGTCCTCTTGGGCTTGGCAGCAGGCTTTGCTGGAGCTGCCTTAGCTTGAGCAGACTTCTTGGGCTTTGAAGTGGCTCCAGCCCTAATGGCATCACCCATGAGCTTCTGCTTCTGAGGAGCAGGCTGGGGTGCTTCTTCTTCTTCTTCATCCTCAACTGCTGCATCTGCATGAGGATCACTATACACAACCCTCTTTCTCTTGGAGGTTTTCTTCACTTTGCTTGGAGCTGGCTCTCCCAAGTTCAGCTTCTTGGCAACAGTTGATTGCTTGACTTTGCTGGTGCCCTTCTTTGATTGCTGACCTTGTTGCTCTTTGGCAACAACCTTTCTCTTAGGCTTGGAGGTCACCTCTTCCTCAGCAACGAAATCAGAATCCTCATCATCGGAATTCTTTTCCTTTCTGGCTCTGGTGGCTGCAGGAGGCAAGCCACTTGGTGTACTCCTCTCACCATCATCAAATGGGCTACTAGTCTCTGGACTAGTGTCTGCCTCAGGAATGTCTGCGATAGGTGATTCTGACCTGTTCTGACTGTCACTGGCATCTGACATGGCTGACAACCTGTGAATAGATAAGGTATAGGCAGAGAAGAAGAGTTATCACAAACTGCAGAAGTTTTTGCAAAAAAATGAGTTCAAATTTTAGTTTTAAGTTTTCACAGAAGACATATCGGTCAGACCGAGTTTAAATTTCGGTGAATCCGAAGTGTTAAACAGAGGCTTTACACACCACTTTCGGTTTGACCGAAGTGGGTTTCGGTCCTGCCGAAACACTAGGGTTTCACTAAAACTGTATTTCGGTCACACCGATTTGCACAACTCGGTTGGACCGAAGGATGCAGTGCAATGGCCAGAGGCCGAATCGGTCACACCGAAATTTTAAAGTCGGTTTCACCGAGATGTGTTCCGTGAAAACCTAACCCTAAAAATTTTACTCGAAGCTAGTTCAAACGAACCGATCTGGTGTAAAGGAAGATTTCAATCATGGCAAGATATTGGGCAAACCAAACGTGCATTGAATCGGAGATGGGAGCACGAGTGGGATCAAGACTCACCCTAACTTGGTGGAGTCTCTCTACGGCGGCAACGGCGCGGAGGAGAAGTCCGTTGACGGCGATGGAGACCTGCGACGAGGGCGCACAGGCGACGACGGCGACGATCCGGAGATCAAGGCGACGACAGCAGGGGATGTGGGAGCGAAAACGTTTGAAGGAGTAATCAACGCGCGCTGCCCTCAGTATATATATCCCTTTGTTGTCGGTGGGACCGAGTTGAAAAACTCGGTGGCACCGAGATGGATAACTGCCAGGCAGTTATGCATTTCGGTCACGCCGAAAATTACAACTCGGTTTCACCGAGATGAAACCTAGATCAGTCTAAATGCTTTCGGTTTGACCGAGTTGGAGACAGTTGGTCTGACCGAAATCACTTAGAAGGTTTTGGAAGTTAGCCCTTGACGGATCGGTGGCTCCGAGTGCTCCTCACTCGGAGGGTCCGAAAATGACTTGTCCAAAGTTTGTGATTTAAGCATGAATAGAACTTGAGACAAGAAAGCATAGATAGCCAGGGGAGGTACTTAGGCATTCTTGTCCATCCATTTGGCCAGAAAAAAAATCAAAACAACCAAAACAACAAATGGATGTCCTCGAATGGATAAAATCATGCATTCAACATGCTCACACAATAAGATAGCAAATGAAATATGTGTCAAACATGCACAACCAAAACTCTAGCAACTAGCACACAATTTGTCGATGACTAGGTCATCTTTATATGAGTATTTTGACTTAGGAGCCAAATGAGAACATTTGATCATAGGTCATACTCATCGTTTAAGCACAAGTGGGGTTACCACTTTTACATAAAGCATTGATGTGTTCACATCATTTGAAGATGCTTTAGCTCAATTTTTAGAGCAAAGCTCCCCTAGATGTGAGAACCCCTTTTAAAGGGTCAAACTAACCTTGGGTTGTCGTAGAAGACTTCATGTAGATGTTGAAGATGTGGATGCTCAATGTTGATGGAGATCATCAAGAGTTGGGAGCTATCCTTTGGATTAGGGCACTTTCAATACCTACATGGGTTAGTCCCACAAGGAACAAACAAGGATATCCATGGACATAGATTGAAGTTCACAATAGATGATGTCCATGAAAGCAATGATTACCTTGTCCCTTGACTTACCAACAAGAGGGTTTGTGACTCCATGAACTAGTGCATGATGTGGAAGTTGATTGCACAAGTTCTTGCCAAAATGAATGTGAGTGAGGTATGTTGGCGGAGTCACCCTCAAGAACCTTCTAATTCTTCTTCTTCGGGATCCACATCATCTTGATGGGAATCCTTGGGGTTGTAGTTGAGCTTGACGAAGTAGAACTTGACGTGTCCTTGGGAACCCACTTGACCATGGCTTGAGGTGCTTCAATGAATGCATCAATCTCCTCTTGAAGCTTGTCCTTGGCTTTTAGCTTGTGGTCTTGTGGTGGAAGGTCATCTTGAGCTTGTTCCACATTGGAAGAAGTAGGATCATACTTCTCATTTTGAGAAACAAACTTTGGAGTAGGATATTGACCTTCTTCCCACTCAACACCTTCGGCGTTGAACTTTCGCTCAAAACCAATCCCTTGATTCTTCCGGTGCCTCCCTTGCTTGCGAACAATTTCCTCAAAGTTCTTGCTTCCGGCAAGGCTCTTGTAGACACCTTTCTCTATGATACCTTTCAATAAACTATTCTCTTGCTCAAGTGTAACTTGGCTTGAAACATTGTTAGTGGAATCAAGAGAACTACTAGAAGTAACAACATTAGATTTAACATGGTTATTGTTACTGCTAGAGGAAGAATTTTTCTTATGCTTGTCATGCTTAGTCTTAATGGGTGGCAAGAAATTAGACAAGAGAAGTCGTTTGGCAAGATATGAAGAACTCTTCTTTCGAAGATCGTCTTTGATCGCTTTTAGAAACTCATGTTCTTGCTCTAGAGTGAGCTTCTCGAAGCGTAGCTTCTCATGAGATCTTAAGAGCTCTCTATGATCTTCTTGAGTTGTTTCATGAGCTAACTTAAGAGTGTTTAGTTCTTTAGTTAGACGCTCAATCTCCTTCATAGCATTGTCATTCGACTCTTCTCGACTATAAAGACTACTAGCATTTTCATCGTTACTAGGCTCACTAGATTTATCATGCAAGAGCTCATCTTCACTAAGCAAGTCATCCTCATCACTATTGAAGTCAATGAATTCAGGGTGTGATACCTTGGGGCCTTTAGCCATGAAGCATCTTCCAATTCCCTCATTTGGTGAATCAAATAAGTCGTAGGAGTTGGAGTTGGAGGATACGAGAGCAAGACCGGCGACACCTTCATCTTGACTGTAGTCGGAGTCGGAGTGATAGCTTCCATCGGATTGATTGTCGGAGTCGGAGCCGGAGACCCATTCACCTACATGAGCTTGATGTCTTCTTCTTGTGTAGCTCCTTGATGACTTATCTTTCCTCTCCGAATCCTTGCTTCTTCGAGAGGGTCTTCGTTCATAACGATCATCTCTACTCCTTCTCTCTTTCCGAGGTGACTCATCTCTTGATCTTCTTCTTGGATATTCTTCTCTTCTCTTGTGGGGAGCCGTACACTCATTTGAGTAGTGTCCGGGTCTTCCACAATTGTAGCAGTTTCGATCACGACTAGGAGATCTCTTTTCATCATATGATCTAGACTTTGAGCTTCTCTCTTTGCCTATATTCTTGTAGAATTTGTTGAAGTTCTTAACCATTAGGCTTATCTCTTCATTGGAAATTAACTTGTCACTTGAGGTTGTGGGAGCATCACTTGTAGCTTTGTAAGCACCACTTGACTTGTTGTGAAGCTCTTCCTTATCCTTAAGTGTCATCTCATGAGCAACAATTCTTCCAATGACTTCAGTTGGCTTGAGAGTCTTGTAGTTTGGCATCATTTGGATCAAAGTGCACACGGTGTCATACTTTCCATCCAAAGCTCTGAGAATCTTCTTGATGATGAATCGGTCGGTCATTTCTTCGCTTCCTAAGCCGGCAATCTCATTTGTGATGAGAGCAAGCCTAGAGTACATTTCAGCGACTCCTTCACCATCCTTCATCTTGAACTTGTCAAGTTGACCTTGAAGAATATCTAGCTTTGATTCCTTCACAGACTCGGTACCTTCGTGCATTTCAACCAAAGTATCCCAAATCTCTTTTGCATTTTCAAGACGGCTGATTTTGTTGAACTCCTCGGGACACAAGGCATTGAAGAGAATGTCACAAGCTTGAGCATTGTTTTGCAACATCCGTAATTCTTCAGGTGTAGCTTCGCGATCCGGAACTTTTCCTTCCTCGAAGAATTCACCTTGCATACCAACACAAATAATGCCCCATGCGGCTGGGTTATGACCAAGAATATGCATTTTCATTTTATGCTTCCAACTAGCAAAATTTGTACCATCAAAGTAAGGACCTCTACGAAAATTACCCTCACTAGACGCCATACTCTCCTAGGTTGTGAAACCAAGCTTATGGAGTCCAATGCAATGGAAACCAAAACAATGGAGACCAAAGCTCTGATACCACTTGTAGGATCGAAAGTATGTCTAGAGGGGGGGTGATTAGACTACTTGTAAATATAAAAATTTTGCCTTTTGACAAAGAACAGTTTTTTGGCAGATTCACAATTATGATCAAGTCAAGTATCACCCTACACATGCAATTCTAGAGTATAGGCAGCGGAAAGTAAATTGCACATGTAGTAAAAAGAGGTGGAGAAGAGCAAACGCAATTTGGAGACGCGGTGATTTTTCCCGTGGTTCCGATAGGTGGTGCTATCGTACATCCACGTTGATGGAGACTTCAACCCACGGAGGGTAACGGTTGTGCGAGTCCACGGAGGGCTCCACCCACGAAGGGTCCACGAAGAAGCAACCTTGTCTATTCCATCATGGCCTACGCCCACGGAGGGCTAGCCTTACTCGGGGTAGATCTTCACGAAGTAGGCGATCTCCTTGCCCTTACAAACTTCTTGGTTCAACTCCACATCGATGACGGAGGCTCCCAAGCGACACCTAACCAATCTAGGAGGCACCACCCTCCAAAAGGTAATAGATGTTATAGATGATGATGAACTCCTTGCTCTTGTGCTTCAAATGATAATCTCCCCAACACTCAACTCTCCTCACTGATTTGGCTGTGGTGGAAGAAAGGATTGAGTGGAAAGCAACTTGGGAAGGTTAGAGATCAAGTTTCATATGGTGGGAGTGGAGCAACTTGATCTCAACACAAGGATAGGTAGTTCTCTTCTCAGAAATGTAAGGTAGGAGTGGTAGTTCTTTCTGATGGCTCTCTCCACGAATGAAGAGGGGGTGGAGGGGTATATATAGCCTCCACACAAAATCCAACCGTTACACACATATTTGAGCAATCTCGGTGGGACCGAAGTGGACAACTCGGTGAGACCGAAAGTTCAAATAATGTGAACGCTGGGGTTTTCGGTGGGACCGAAAATACCATCTCGGTTAGTCCGATTTGAGCAAAGACAGGAGCATGCCAGTTTCGGTGGGACCGACTTCATCATCTCGGTGACACCGATTTGATGACAGAAGGTTACAGAAGCTTGGCAGCCCATGTTTCGGTGAAACAGATTTCAAAATCGGAATATCCGATTTTTCTAGGGTTTGGCTTATGGCTGAGGTGGTTCATCTCGGTGTGACTGAGTTTGGATAATCGGTGGGACCGAGATTACTTATGAGTGTATATTGTAGTGAAGGTTGCTGATAGTTTAAGGAGATATATCACTAAGCACTTGAGCAACCAGATCATCAACACAACCTCATCCCCTTTTAATAGTATTGGCTTTTCCTATGGACTCAATGTGATCTTGGATCACTAAACCAAAAATGGAGTCTTGAGCTTTTGCCAATGCTTGCCTTAGCATTTTGAGGGGTCCACTTCTTCAGTCATTGCCATACCCATATCACTGAACTTCTCTGAAATGATTCTCAAGTAACTATTAGTTCAATGATGTATATGTTGTTATTAATTGCCAAAACCACCCGGGGATTAGTTGCACTTTCAAGTGGGTTCATTCCGAGTGGCCTCGCAGAACAAAAGCATATCCACAAGGTAAGAGTGCACCTTGTCCTTGTCCCCCATGCAAGGAAACAACGTCTGGCGAAGGATCTTGTGCATCACATCCATGAAGGGGTTCAGCACCATAGAAGTCTTGCCGTTGGGTAAAGCCTTCTCAACATAGTAAGGAACAAGCTAATTCTTGCCGGCTGCAGTGGGGTTAGCATGAGGATGGAACCCAATAGGCGAGTCTTCACCATCGTCACCAACATGCAGCAGATCCATAAACTCCTTCCACGTCGCAGACAGTCTCCTCCCATTTGTCATCCATGTCATGGTCCGTGCCTCATCAGTGTGGAAGTGAACTGAAGCAAAAAATTGTCCCGCAATATCGCTGTCAAAGTCCTTGTGGAACGAGATGATGTCCTCGATCCCAAGGTGCTCTACAACCTCCATAGCCTCTCCAAAGTTGGTTGGGTACTTCCTCAAGTGTGCCATATCAATCCACTGCTGAGGGACAAATGTGTTTTGCTTCCCTTGGATGACATCAAGATATAGCACGTGCTGCTGCTTTGTCCAGAAAAGACCGAGACCGCGGCCTTCAACTCTAGGATGCACATATGGGTTGACCAACCTCCGCTCCTGGAACTCTGGCTGAGGCATGGTATCCCAGTTGATCGCAGTTGGCTTGGTCTTGGTTGCAGTAGCTTTGGTGGCTTTAGCTGGACGCTGAGAGTCCTCTGCCGCATCTGTGTTGGAGGTACAGAACTGCTTGGACCCTGTAGCACGAGCGGGGTTCGAGCGACGAGGCTCAGAACCGGAGCCGCCACCTATGACACACAACACAAGCACGCGAGAAAGCAAACACCGTTAATGCAAAGACCATGGCCAAAACCAACAGGAAGTAGACACAAGATTATGAGGAAGACTACAACAAAGTTTGAAATCAAAAAGGCGGACAAAGGAATCCACGGAACAAAAAATTTTGTTCCGCTCGGAGTGCGGTACTACCGCACCAGCGGTACTACCGCGATCTGAGCGGAAGAAATTTTTTAGTGCCGCACCCCTACGGTAGAACCGCGCCGGAGGCGCGGTAGTACCGCACGGGCGGATCTAGCAGGGAACCACCTCAGATCTGTCCCTTTCTTCACCAAGATTCAAACTTAGAAGTATTCTACAACAAAATAATGCATCTACTACAAGCCACACCTCCTAACACCTCCCCTTTTCACAGAACTAGAAACATGAATGTGGAACCACAAGACATTATCCCCAACCGCCTAGAGAAGACAAAAACACAAGAACGAAAACGGGGGCGGGGAAAATATCGTGGTCCATGGCTAAGGGGAGCGGTGGGGAGCAATCCCACCGGTCAGAACGAGTGGAGGGCGGCCGGAGACAGAGATCCGGCGAAGAACTCCGCCCCCGTTCTTGGAGAGGAGAGAGAAGAGAGTGGGGGAAAATGAGGGGATAAGGGAGAGAAAACCTCCCCAGCCCCGCACTTAACCCCACGGGTCATCGCGGCACGGTACTACCGCTGGTCATTGCGGTAGTACCGCCCCGGGCGGAAGTACCGCACCAAGGGCGGTAGTGTCGCTCCCCCAACGGCAGTAAAAAAATACTGTTGTGCCAGGGGCGGTAGTATCGTGCCACTCTTGTGAGAAGGAAGCACAAATCTCCTTCTCTCCTCAGCGGTAATACGTGGCTTGCCATGATAGTATCGTATGTCCAAGAACTTTTGGTTAAGGCTAAAAACGATCTAAAGCAATAACAAGGACACCCAAAAACCACAAGGCAAACAAAAGCACACACGAAAGGACAAGCAACAACTCTCGAAAGAGAGGGCGGTGGCCGAAGCCACCTATGTTTGAGTAAGTTGGTATGTCACCGCGAAGAATTTCCTTGGGTCCATGACCAAAACTCGTCTTTGAAGCACAAGTTTCATCATAAATGATGAATGTGGAAGAGTTGATCAATTTATGCATAATGGAGGGAGGGAGAGTTCATTGAGAGAACAACACTCCATCTATGTCCATGCCTACATCTAGGCAAGATAATCATATTGAGTGGGAGGAGTGTGTGCAAGGTTTTAAGCCACATTGCTCAAATCTATGATATTTAGCTCATGCCTTAACTCGCGAAATCTTGCTTCATCCAATGGCTTCGTGAAGATATCTGCAAGGTTATCATGAGTGTTGACATAGTGAAGCTCTATTTCTCCTCGCCGAATATGATCTCGGATGAAGTGATACCGAATCTCAATATGCTTCGTCTTGAAGTGTTGCACCGGGTTGATAGAAATCTTGATGGCACTTTCATTGTCACACCAAAGAGGCACTTTGTCACAAGTGACACCGTAATCCTTTAAAGTTTGCCTCATCCATAGAAGTTGAGCACAACAACTGCCAGCTGCCACATACTCCGCTTCAGTGGACGAGAGAGACACACAACTTTGATTTTTGGAACACCAACTTACAAGAGAGCAACCAAGGAATTGGAACCCTCCGAAAGTGGACTTCCTATCCACTTTGTCTCCTACCCAATCCGAATCAGAGAAACCTACAAGATTGAAGTTTGCTCCTCTTGGGTACCATAAGCCAAAGTTTGGGGTATGAGCCAAATATCGAAAGATTCGCTTGACTGCCACAAAGTGACTTTCCTTAGGTGAGGCTTGAAACCGTGCACAGATTCTTTCCCACACTCAACATAATATCCGGTCTAGATGCACAAAGGTAAAGCAAGGAACCAATCATAGAATGATATACCTTTGATCCACCGCTTTACCATTGGGATCAATGTCAAGTTGGCACTTGGTTGGCATTGGAGTAGTAGCCGGCTTGACATCACTTAGATTAAACCTCTTGAGCATGTCTTGAGTGTACTTGGCTTGTTTGATGAAGATTCCTTCTCTTCTTTGCTTAATCTCAAACCCAAGGAAGTACTTCAACTCTCCCATCATGGACATCTCAAAATGCATGGTCATGAGTGCGGCAAACTCATCATTGAAAGTTTTGTTAGGAGAACCAAAGATAATATCATCAACATATAGTTGGCAGACAAACAACTCCCCTTTGACCTTCTTAGTAAAAAGAGTGGGGTCGATTTTCCCAATTTCAAACCCACGATCTTGCAACAACTCGGTAAGATGCTCATACCACGCACGTGGGGCTTGTTTAAGGCCATAGAGCGCCTTATCAAGTTGATACACGTGATTGGGGAACTTAGGATCCTCGAACCCCGGGGGTTGTTTGACATACACCAACTCATTAATAGGACGATTAAGAAACGCACTTTTCACATCCATTTGTTGCAACTTAAAGTTATGATGAGAAGCATAGGCAAGCAACGAACGGATAGATTCAAGGCGAGCAACGGGGGCAAAGGTTTCACCGTAGTCGATACCCTCGACTTGGGAGTAGCCTTGATCCACCAAACGCGCCTTGTTGCGAATGACAATGCCATGAGCATCTTGCTTGTTCTTAAAGATCCACTTGGTTCAAATGACATTGTGGTTATCCTTTGGCCTAGGCACCAAACGCCACACTTTGTTGCGTTCGAAGTTATGGAGTTCTTCATGCATGGCATTGAGCCAATCAGGATCTTCGAGTGCCTCATAGACCTTTTGAGGTTCAACACAAGAGACAAAAGCTTGATGAGCACAATAGTTTGCTAATTGTCTATGAGTGCTTACCCCCTTTGTGATGCTTCCAAGAATATTCTACATGTGATGTTTTCTAGAAGCAAGCCTGGAGGCAACTTTTGCAGCACGACGCTCCAATTGCTCTTCAAGAGATAATTGAGGAGCACTGAGTTGATCATCTTGAGCGACGTCAAGAGCTTGATCTTGATCTTGAGCTTCCTCTTGATCTTGATCTTGCTCAGGAGAGAGAACTTGGCCTTGTGCATCATTTGGTAGCTCACCACCATCTTGTGATTGATCTTGCACTTGGCCTTGTTCGTTCGGTTGAGAGCCTTCACTTTGTTCTTCGGAAGCGTGTGGGTCTTGGGTTGGTGATGGTTCCACTTGAGTGCAACATTGTCCTTCTCCTTCGGCCACAAGGGGTTCTCAATGGGTAGGATATAGCCAACACCCATTCTTCTTATGGCTTGAGGAGGAATTTCATCACCTACATCACAAGTACCACTTTGCTCCACTTGGAAGCCATTATTCTCATCAAAATCTACGTTACACGTCTCCTCAATGAGTGCATTGGACTTGTTGAGGACACGGTAAGCATGAGAGTTTGTAGCATAACCAACAAATATGCCCTAATGAGCTCTAGACTCAAATTTAGACAAACGAGCACCTTTCTTAAGGATGAAACAATTACACCCAAACACCCGGAAGTACTTGAGATTAGGCTTGTTACCGGTAAGAATCTCATACGGAGTCTTATTCAAGCCTTTGCGGAGATAGAGCCGATTGGATGCATGATACGCGGTGTTGATGGCTTCGGCCCAAAAGTTGTATGGAGACTTGAATTCTGCCATCATGGTCCTTGCCGTGTACATCAATGTCCGGTTCTTTCTCTCCGCTACACCATTTTGTTGAGGGGTATAAGGTGCGGCATATTGATGTTTGATCCCTTCATCACTAAGAAACTCATCCAAGGTGTAGTTCTTGAACTCGGAGCCGTTGTCACTTCGGATCATCAAGATCTTTGCCTCATGTTGACGTTGAGCTTCATTTGCAAAGTTGATGATAGTTTGTTGGGTCTCACTCTTCTTCTTGAAGAAATATACCCATGTGTATCTTGAATAATCATCTACAATCACCAAGCAATACTTTCTGCCCCCGAGACTATCAAAGGATGGAGGCCCAAAGAGATCCATGTGAAGGAGCTCTAACGGTCTTTTTGAGTAGATGATAGTCGTGGGAGGATGTGTCGTCTCATGTAACGTTCCTTCAATACAAGCACTTCAAGCACGATCTTTGGCAAAGCTAACATTTGTTAGTCCACGGACATGGTCCCCTTGAGAAGACTTTGCAAAGATCTCATATTGACATGGGCTAACCGGCGATGCCAAAGTCATCCCACATCAACTTTAGCCATTAGGCATGTCGCGGTCTCAGTGGGTTGCTCCGAGAAGTTAACCACATAGAGACCATTCTCGACATGTCCAACATAGGCTACTTTAAGAGTCTCGCTCCACAAGAGGGCCATAGTATCAATATCAAAGAATGTGGCAAAGCCCATGAGTGCAAGTTGACGAACAGAAAGTAACTTCTATGCAAGGGACTCAACAAGCATGACTTTCTCGATCGTGAGATCATGAGAGACAACAACCTTGCCAAGCCCCAATACCTTAGAAGATGAGGCATCACCCCACTCGACGTCGATGGCCATGGATGAACCTTGATGCACGTTCACCACCAAGCCTTTGCTTCCAGTCATGTGATTTGTGGCTCCACTATCGAGCAACCATGACCCCCCACCGGAAGCAAACTCCTACATGAGATTAATGCTTGGATTTAGGTCCCATTTGGTAATGGGTCCTTTGAGGTTGGTAACAAGGTTCTTAGGAACCCAAATAGACCATTCAATGTACTCATAAGAAGAACCAACAAATTTAGCAAAGACATGACCATCACTAGCACGGCATAAAACATATGAAGGATTAAAGTCGCCGCTATGTTTAATGGCATGGCGGGGTTTTTCTTGACTCCACCACTTTCCACATTGTTCTTCTTCTTAGAAGCACCCTCTCCCTCTTTTACAAAGGTTTGTTTGAGAGGAGGAGGTTGCTTGGTCTTGTCGTTCTTCTTCTTCTTGGGCTTGGGAGTAAACCCAATTCCTTCCTTTGCCACAACTTCCTTTTGATTGCTCAAAAGGTCGTTGAGGTTCTTCTCACCTTGTATACATGACACAAGACCTTTCTCAAGCTGGCATTCTCTTCAACAAGATGCACATGCTTGCAACATGGGTTAGTAGCATTTGCATTATCAACTAACACCACGGGAGAAAAGATAGCTTTCTCCTTGGTTAGCGAAACTTGAAGTTGATCATGAGACTCCTTGAGAGAAGCATGTACACCTTTCAAGGCCTTGTGAGCCTTGTCAAGCATAGCAAACTCCTGCATGAGTCTAGCATGGTCAACCACAAGCTTTGCCTTCTCGGAATTAATCACACGAGAGACAACTAAAGCATGATCAAGATCTTTCCTTAATTTAGCATGATCATCATTGTGTGACTCCTCAAGAGCCAAACGAAGACCACGCTCTTCCTCTAGAGCATTAGAGAGATCCGATATCTCATCGGCATAGTCTTGACTATGACCTTCCATTTTAGAAATGGTCTCCTCGTGAGCCTCAATCATGTCATTGGCCTCACCGAGTTGTTCCAAGAGAGCAACGAAGTGCTTCTTGGGTTTTCCCTTGAGTTTGCTCATAAACAACTCAAATTCATTCTCTTTCTCCTCTGCCCCCTCACTCTCATCAATACAATCCGTCAAAGAAGGACTAGAGGTGATGGTAGTGTTGATGTTGGGAGTTACCTTGTTGGTGGCCTTAGCCATGAGGCACTTGGCGGTGATGTTCTCATTTGGTGAGTCAAAGAGAGATGAGCGTGGAGTGGTAGCAATAGCAATGGTGGCCATGGTGACCATCTCATCATCTTCATCATCATCATCATCAACATATTCTTCTTGAGCCACCAATCCTTTGGGAGGGGTCTTCTTGTTGAGGTTGTTCTCGTTGGGATAAGACTTGGCCTTGTCCTTTCGGATAAGCTTGCCTCCATAGTCTTCTCTTTTCTCATATGTGCAATCTACAACAAAGTGGCTCACATTTCCACAGTTGAAGCATGTTCTCACTCGTTGCTTGCCCTTGTTGCCACTTGAGTTCTTCTTGTTGAAGTTGGGCCTTGAGTTCTTCTTGTTGCCCCAAAATTGCCGTGATGCAAGAGCCATGTGCTCATGATAGGCATATTTGGTGTCCTCGGGGCTACGCTCATCGTCATCCTCTTCCTCCTCTTCTCCCACACAAGCCTTGGCTTTTAAGGCAAGGTTAGGCTTCTTTGATCGTTGAGCTCTTAAAACTGCATTGTCGGCGGTCTTGTCCAAGATCCTCATGGCAACGAACTCATCCAACACTTCATTTGAAGATAAAGTGTGGAAGTCCGGTCTTTGGCGGATGACGGAGGACATGGCCTTGTGGTAAGGCATCATGGCCTTGAGAAACTTGCGCTTGATCCAATTGTCATCCGTGTCCTTGCTCCCATGATCACGTGAAACCGCAAGAGTGGTTAATGTAATGCCCAGGATGGAACTATACCTCCTACGTGTCGAGGCACGACTTAAAGGTATAAGTCCATCCTAGAATGATCTCAAGTTTGGTAATCTTTGCACATCTCATGTAAAAGAGGGGAATAGTAAACATAAAATAGTTGGCTTACACTCGCCACGTCACACAAATACAATACATGTCTCAAACATCATACATTAAGAACATCACAACCCTCTAAGGGCAAAATTCCAAATGTCAAGATACCAAAACTTAAATAAAATCCACAGGTCGGATCGAATCCTAGTAGAAGTCTCCACTACTGATCATCAGGATAACGAACATAGTATCGACTACGCTCCTCGTCGTACTCCCAGTCCAGCTCGGTGCCATCACCTGGATAGCTCACAACTGGACCTGCATCTGGTGTGGTGAAGTAACTGTGAGCCACAGAGGACTCAGCAATCCCGTTCCCGGGTAACAAGACTATTTAAGCCTTGGGAGAGGATAAGGCTGAAGAAAAGAATAAGTGTCTGCAGCAGCAACTAGCAACTAGCTTACGTGAGAGAGTGCGAGAAGAGGAAGCCGCGGTCGAGAGATGATCATGAAGTGATCCTAGCTAAAGCTCAACAAACATAACCCCACCGTGTTCAACTCCCGAATCCCTATTCGGAAATTGACAGTCACGGTACACACGCTGGTAGTGTATTGAAACATTGTGTCAAGTTATCTACAACCGGATATTAACAAGCTCCCATCTGCCACATAACCGCGGGCACGACTTTCGAAAGTTCATAACCCTGCAGGGGTGTTCCAACTTGACCCATTACAAGCCCACGATCTGCGGAGTCGCAACTCCAAAGTGGCAAGACCCGAGTATTCTCGGAATCCCGTGCTCAAGATACTCCGAACTAAGGTAAGGCTAATCCAGCAAATCCTCCCGGCGTGTCGACACCCTGATAGTAGCCGCGCGTATCTAAGTCTCAGGACACGACCGGATGGGCGATTCTACAGGTTTTTACCAGACCTTGAGTTCCCTCGAGGTGGCCCCGCAGACTCCCCGTTTCGGACCAACACTCATGTGGAGCACTGGCCCGGGGTTGTAGAATTAAGAAAGAGGGTTAATTACTCCCTATGCAAGTTTAATTTGTTATTAGGCAAATAGTACCAATGTTGGGACTTGCTGGAAAAGACTTAGCACTTAGCGGTTTATCGAGGGGGTCCCATACACCCCAACCGTGTTAGGAACGCATAATCAAGGAACATAACACCGGTTTATACGGTTCCTAACGGCATGAGTGGAACAAATCACCAAGCAAAAGGCTTAGCCTTCCACCCTTGCCAATATATAGATGATTTCATTTTAAGCATTTATATAGTGTGATATAACCCAACAAAACTTCAACATGAAGCAAGCATCTTCGATCTTCACCTGCAACTAGCAATGCTATAAGAAGGGCTGAGCGAAGCGTACTTAGCCAAGCAATGGTTTGCATAGGTAGGGTGGTTAAACATGGCAATGGTTACAAGTAGGAGGCTGACAGGAAAGACATGGGCATCGAGGCAAAACTATAGAGCGGAACTACTAGCAATAGGTAAAGACAGTAATGTTATCGGGGTTCGGTCATCTTGCCTGAAGAGAAGTCGTTCGGATCGTAAGAAGGGTCCTCGTGCTCAACCTCGTTGGTAACCTCATGCTCGTACTCGTACTCGGTCTCAGCTTCCGGCTCTAAACAATACAATCACACAAGGCACGAATCAACAAGATGCAATGCGCACTCGAAAATGATGGATGCATGAAGGATGCACTAAGGATGCACACGGAGCACGGAAAAATAGCACTCAAGCAAAACACCTCAAAACATGATAACAATCTGATATTATGAATCTACATAGAAAATCAATCAAGTTTCATATAAGACTCGCTAAAATCGGAGCTACGGGCTAAAAGTTATGCCCGAAACAAGAAATGAGCGAAAGCTGAAAATTACAGCAACATAGCAACTTCGGAGCACAAAACAATTAAGCTACAACACTCAAACAACATGGCAAAGAGCATGAACATAAACTAGACATATCCTACAGCAATTAAGTCCAAAGGCGCACCCCCAAAGGAGCCACGGATCAATAGCAATAAGCTTGGACATATTGAACTTGACAATAAAATTCTGACAACAGAATTTTATTGAAACTTTGGAGCAAAAGATAAACATGCTATAGCCACTTAAATAAGCATGCGAGAACATGAATGGAAAGCCAACAATATATGCTACAAGGAACAATCAAGATCCACTCAAAATCTATCATGGTTTGTCCTAGAACAGCAAGCAAACATGGCATCGGAACGTTACAGATTTCAGACTTAGTGAAAATCCACGAAGTGTTGAAACAGCAGTTTCATCATGGCATCTAAAAGAGCAAGTTTAAGTCACCTTGAAACTAAACATGGCAAGTGGTAAGCACCACATCAAAGTACACATGACGGTGATCTCGAAACACACAAGCATGCATCATGGGGATAAACACAACGATAGCAACGAGCTCAACAAGATGGCATTTCATAACAAGTGAAACAACATCACAGCCACATGGCACTTTGCAACGATGATAACCATGGCAAGAATAAATCTATCATGCTACCTAGCACATACAACATGTAGAGCATGGCAAGACGAACACGTGGACATGGCATTTGCATCATTCGGACAAACGAGCTAAAAGTTATCACATAGCAAAGATGACATAAAAACATCACATAGCAGCAATTATATCGGGATGCACTCTTGCAACGGGAAAACAAGCACCTAGATGATCTCTAACATGCATGACACAAAAAGATAAAATGTAGTGCTAATCACCACGAACGTCTGGACATGCTATTTGCGCAAAACGGAGATCCACACAAAAAGATATCATCAGTTGAAAAATAGCATCAGCAACTAATAGATCTGGGACTTAGAGAAAATTAGGGGGGTCAACCTCAGATCTGAACAGGAGCGGGCCTCGGGTGGATCCGGTGCGGCCCGACTGGAGGCAGAGCGAACGGGCCACGGTGGAGGCGGAGGTGGTCCGGCTGGGCCTGGGCGACGCGGCGGCCCAGCGCGGAGGAGGGAGGCCGGCGCTGGAGAGCCTCGGGGCCGGATCTCAGATGGGAGCTTGTTAATATCCGGTTGTAGATAACTTGACACAATGTTTCAATACACTACCAGCGTGTGTACCGTGACTGTCAATTTCCGAATAGGGATTCGGGAGTTGAACACGGTGGGGTTATGTTTGTTGAGCTTTAGCTAGGATCACTTCGTGATCATCTCTCGACCGCGGCTTCCTCTTCTCGCACTCTCTCACGTAAGCTAGTTGCTAGTTGCTGCTGCAGACACTTATTCTTTTCTTCAGCCTTATCCTCTCCCAAGGCTTAAATAGTCTTGTTACCCGGGAACGGGATTGCTGAGTCCTCTGTGGCTCACAGTTACTTCACCACACCAGATGCAGGTCCAGTTGTGAGCTATCCAGGTGATGGCACCGAGCTGGACTGGGAGTACGACGAGGAGCGTAGTCGATACTATGTTCGTTATCCTGATGATCAGTAGTGGAGACTTCTACTAGGATTCGATCCGACCTGTGGATTTTATTTAAGTTTTGGTATCTTGACATTTGGAATTTTGCCCTTAGAGGGTTGTGATGTTCTTAATGTATGATGTTTGAGACATGTATTGTATTTGTGTGACGTGGCGAGTGTAAGCCAACTATTTTATGTTTACTATTCCCCTCTTTTACATGAGATGTGCAAAGATTGCCAAACTTGAGATCATTCTAGGATGGACTTATACCTTTAAGTCGTGCCTCGACACGTAGGAGGTATAGTTCCATCCTGGGCATTACAAGTTGGTATCAGAGCCGACCCTCGCGGTTACACGGATGTTTGCGGACAGTTTGCAGTCATGTTGTGCATGACGTTTGTGACCCGTCGTGGCACACGGCATGGCACATGTGCTGTCCTGGAAGCACAGACGGTTGTTGTAATGCCCAGGATGGAATTATACCTCCTACGTGTCGAGGCACGACTTAAAGGCATAAGTCCATCCTAGAATGATCTCAAGTTTGGTAATCTTTGCACAACTCATGTAAAAGAGGGATAGTAAACTGAAAATAGTTGGCTTACAATCGCCACGTCACAGAATAACAGTACAAGTCTCAAACATCATACAATAAGATCACTACAACCCTCTAAGGGCAAAAGCCAAATGTCAAAGTACCAAACTCAGATAAAACAACCACAGGCGGATCGAATCCTAGTAAGAGACTCCACTACTGATCGTCCGGGTAGCGCACGTAGTAACGACTACGCTCCTCGTCGTACTCCCAATCCAGCTCGGTGCCATCACCTGGATAGCTCACAGCTGGACCTGCATCTGGTGTGTGAAGTAACTGTGAGCCACAGAGGACTCAGCAATCCCGTTCCCGGGTAACAGAACTATCAAAGCCTTTAGGTGAGGGAAAGGCTAAAGAAAGAACAAGTCTGCAGCAGCAACTAGCATCTATCTTACGCAAGTGAGAGCGAGAAGAGAAGGCAACGGCGAGAAGTGATCACGAAGTGATCCTAGCTACAAGCTCACAAACATAACCCCTCCGTGTTCAACTCCCGAATCCCTATTCGGAAATTGACAGTCACGGAACACACGCTGGTAGTGTATTAGTATCCTTGTGTCAAGTTTTCTACAACCGGAATTAACAAGCTCCCATCTGCCACATAACCGCGGGCACGGCTTTCGAAAGTTCAAACCCTGCAGGGGTGTTCCAACTTGACCCATTACAAGCCCACGATCCGCGGAGTCGCAACTCCAAAGTGGGAAGACCCGAGTATCCTCGGAATCCCGTGCTCAAGTTAAACCGAACTAAGGTAAGGCTAATCCAGCAAATCCTCCCGGCGTGCCGACACCCTGATAGTAGCCGCGCGTATCTCGTCTCAGGCCACGACCGGATGGGTGATCCCACAGGTTTTTACCAAACCTTGAGTTTCCTCGAGGTGGCCCCGCGTAACCCCCGTTTCGGACCAACACTCATGTGGAGCACTGGCCCGGGGTTGTTGATTAAGAAAAAGGGTTTATAACTCCCTATGCAAGTTTAGTTTGTTATTAGGCAAATAGTACCAATGTTGGGATTTGCTGGAAAAGACTTAGCACTTAGCGGTTTATCGAGGGGGTCCCATACACCCCAACCGTGTTAGGAACGCATAATCAAGGAACATAAAACCGGCTTATACGGATCCTAACGGCATGAGTGGAACAAAACACCAAGCAAAAGGCTTAGCCTTCCACCCTTGCCAATATATATGTGATTTCAATTAAAGCATTCATATAGTGTGATATAACCCAACCAAACTTCAACATGGAGCAAGCATCTTCACTTCACCTGCAACTAGCAACGCTATAAGAAGGGCTGAGCGAAGCGTACTTAGCCAAGCAACGGTTTGCATAGGTAGGGTGGTTAAACATGGCAATTGGTTACAAGTAGGAGGCTGACAAGAAGAACATGGGCATCGAGGCAAAACTATAGATCGAGACTACTAGCAATAGGCGAAGATAGTAAAGTTATCGGGGTTCGGTCACCTTGCCTGAAGAGAAGACGTTCGGATCGAAAGAAGGGTCCTCGTGCTCAAACTCGTTGGAAACCTCGTGCTCAACCTCGTTGGAAAACTCGTGATCAACTTCCGGCTCTAAACAAGACAAACACACCAAGCACCAATCAACACGATGCAATGCGCACTCGAAAAACATGAATGCATGAAGGATGCACTAGTGATGCACATGGAGCACGTAAAACATCACTCAAGCAAAACACCTCAAAACAAGATAACAACCTGATATTATTAATCTACACAGAAAAACACCCAAGTTTGATATAAGATTCGCTGAAATCGGAGTTACGGGCTAAAAGTTATGCCCGAAACAAGATTTGAGCGAAAACTGCAAATTACAGCAACATAGCATCTTGGGAGCTCAAAATAATTAATCTACAGCACCCAAAAAGCATGGCAAAGGACTTGAACATAAACTAGGTATAATGTACAGCAACTAGGTCCAAAGTGCACCCCCAACGGAGTCACGGATCAATAGCAATGACCTTGGACATATTGAACTTTGAAATAAAATTCTGGCAGCAGAATTTTATTGAAAGTTTGGAGCAAAAGATAAGCATGCTACAGCCACTCAAATGGACATGTGAGGACATGGATGGAAAGACAACAATATATACTTCATGGAACAATCAAAATCCACCCCAAAACTATCATGCTTTGTCCTACAACATCACACGAACATGGCATCGGAACGTTACAGATTTCAGACTTAGTGAAATTTCACTAAGTCCTAAAACAGCAACATCATCATAGCATCAAAAAGAGCATGTTTAAGACACCTCGAAACTAAACATGGCAAAGGGTAAGCACCTCATCAAAATACATATGACGGTGATCCCGAAACACACAAGCATGCATCAATGTGGTGAACACACCGATTGCAACGAGCTCAACAAGATGGCATTTCATAACAAGTGAAAACACAACATGTGAACATGGCACTTTGCAACGATGATAACAAGGAAACAATACATCTACCATGCAACCTATCACACACAACACGTAGTTCGTGACGAGACGAACACGTGGACATGTCATTTGCATCGTTTGGACAAACGAGCTAAAAGATATCACATGTCAAAGGTGGCATGAAAATAACACATAGCAGCAGTTTATATCATGATGCACTCTTGTAACAGAAAAACAAGTGTCAAGATGACATCTAACATGCATGACTACAACAGGTAAAACGTAGAGGGCATCTCCACGAACATCTGGACATGCTACACGCGCAAAACGGAGCAACAGGCACCAATCTAGAGCAGTTTGAAGATTGCATCTCAGATCAGGATTTAGGACTTAGGGAAAAAAAAGGGGGTACCTCTCCAGATCTGGATCTGGAGGAACAGTACGGGCCGAACAGCTACAGTGGCGCGGCGGCCCGATCTGGAAGGAACAGTGCGGCGGCTGGCGGCGGAGGCCCGCGGCTGGCTGGAGGTGGGCCGCGCGGGGTGAGGCGAGTCGGGCCCGGGTGGCTGGTGCGGCGCGGTGAGGCAGGCCGAGCCGGTGTACGGCCCAGACGAGGCGGCGCGGCCGGCTGGCGGTGGCGGGCCAGGCGAACGGCCTGGGTGGCGAAGTGGGGAGGCCCGGGTGGCCCTGGCCTGGCGAGGCGAGGACGCGGGAGCGGGCCGGCGGCGCGCGACGCGGAAGGCCCGGCGCGGTGGCGCGGCCCAGCGGGATCGCGGCGATGTGGGGACCGGGCCGCGTCGAGCGACGGTGCGCTGGCCCGATGCGGTCGGCGCCTGGGCCAGCTGGCGAGCGGCGAAACGGCGAAGCGGGGCTCGGTCGAAGCGACGGTCGAGGAGGCAGGCCCGGTCGGTCGAGGACCGCGCGAAGGAGCGAAGACGGCGGCGGCGGCGTTGACCTCGCCTCGATCGAGGTCCGGTCGGAGGCTGGTTTGGATCGAAAAGATCCTTCGGGATCCAGAGATTTTTTTGGGGATCTCAGATCTGAAAAAAAAGAAAAAAAGATAGAGGGAAGGAGGAAGAAGAAGGGGACATGCCAAATAGACTAGGGGTCTATTTATAGCAGTTTAGACTAGGGTTTGGAGGCTAGGGGTGTTTAGGAGCCCTACGATCGTGATCCAACGGATCCGATCGCGGGATGATTTTAAAAGGACTAGACGGAGATAAAAGAATGCGGTAGGGGTATTTCCGGGACACGAAGTGAAGGCACATCGGACCCACACGGACAACGGAGGGAAAAGTCAACGGAGTCCAAACGAGACGAGATTTGAGAGGCGGGTTGCACACAACAAAACAACAACACACAACACAACCTCACGGCACACCGGTAACGAAAAACGCCCGAACAACAAAGTAGGCCTACGGGACGTCACGGACACGTGAGGGAGCTCCGGAACGCTAAACGGACAACGGGAAGAAACACACGGAACCGGATGCAACCCACAACACAGATGCAATGCAATGCACATGTCTACATGATAAGAATGAATGCCACACACTCACACAACAAAACGACGAAAACCCGAAAGACAAAGAACCCGAAATAGAAATAGATGAAGCCGGAGATTTATTATATGCCCAAAAGGGAAAGTATTACATCCGGGGCATTACAGTTGTGCCAAGAGGGAACGTTCCTGTGGCCCGACGAGGACGTCGGTTCCTCTGAGTGAGGGTGTATGTGATGGCCTGGCTTATTAGGGATGATAGACTACTCATATCAATAAGGAATTCCTTCTTTTCCGAGAGCCCATTCGGATAGAACTCCAATGTTAAGCGTGCTCAGCTTGGAGTAGTTTCAGGATGGGTGACCGACCGGGAAGTTGCTCCCGGGTGCGCACGAGTGAGGACAAAGTGCGCAGAAAAGACTAGTATTGATATGTGAGGCCAGTCTAGATCCCGCCAGGAGTAACGACCACCGGCGGGTGTGTCCGGGGCGTTACAGTTAATCTCCGATAAAGTTCGCGGGGATCTTCATCTTCGATCATAGCAAACTCATCGGCTTCATCTTGCACAACTTCATAGTTAGAGCGTTGAATGCTTGCGCTCCCCTTGTACATGGAGCCAACATGCTCCCATGCTTCCTTGGCCACGGTGAAGGGTCGAAGATGTGCAATGTCTTCGGGAGGGATATCATCTTGAAGTATGCAAAGAACGAATTCGTTGAATTGATGATCCGCAGCTTCTCTCGGAGTTAAGTTGTCGGGATCATGTGGGTAGAAACCTTGCTCAATGATTCTCCAAAGATTAGTAGAACAATGATTTAAATGACGTCTAAAGTGAAACATCCAAGTAGCAAAATCAGAATTTTTCACAAACGTAGGAGGAGGCCCAACGGAATTTAAATGCGGAGTAGGAACGGGTCCTCCATAGTGGGTACGAGGAGCGGAGTGGGCAAATATCCCACTCCCATTCTTAGTAACCGGAGCTTGCTCACTACTAGCTTCTCCCTTGTCGGTAGTAGCCTCCGACACGTTGGTAGCGAGACGAACCACTTTCAACAGTGTGGTGGATAATTTAAGACCCTCAAGCAATTCCTTAAACATGCCTTTGACCTCAGTCGCTGGTGATTCTTTCAATCTGACCATTGCCACATTGAACTCCTCACGAGAGACCGAGGCTCCCCCATCGGACGTAGGCAAGGACGGAGTTTCACCGGAGTGTCCCTCCGTCTCAACTATGTTGTCACCCATACTCTTTGGACGATAAAGTCTTTATAAAGAGACGAGGCTCTGATACCAATTGAAAGGATCGATATGGTTGACTAGGGGGGGTGAATAGGCAACTAACAATTTGTAGCTTTTCTTAACCAATTTAAATTAAGCAACAAAGTAAGTTGTCTAGATATGCAATTAGGGTGACAACTTATCGGAAGCAAAGATAACAACCTCACAAGCAAGCTAGGTAAGGTAAACAAGGAAAGCTTGCACAAGTAAAGGAAAGAAATAACCACAAGTGGAGCCAGTGAAGACGAGGATGTGTTACCGAAGTTCCTTCCCTTTGAGAGGAAGTACGTCTCCGTTGGAGCGGTGTGGAGGCACAATTCTCCCCAAGAAGCCACTAGGGCCACCGTATTCTCCTCACGCCCTCACATAATGCAAGGTGCCGTGATTCCACTAGTGGTGCCCTTGAAGGCGGCAACCCAACCTTTACAAATAAGGTTGGGGCTCTCTCCACAACCGAATTGGAGACTCCCAACGACACCACGAAGTTTCACCACAATGGTATATGGCTCCGAGGTGACCTCAACCGTCTAGGGTGCTCAAACACCCAAGAGTAACAAGATACGCAAGGGATTAGTGGGGGGGAATCAAATATCTCTTGGTGGAAGTGTAGATCGATGCCTTCTCAAGCAATCCCGAGGAAATCAACAAGTTTGATTGGCTAGGGAGAGAGATCGGGCAGAAATGGAGCTTTGATCAACAATGGAGCTTTGGGGAGGAAGAGGTAAGTCTTCGTGGAGAAGAAGACTCCCTTATATAGTGGAGAAGGGGATCCGGTCGTTGAGCAATAAGTGCTCTGCGACCTGTGGTACTACGCTCCTCGGAGCGGTACTACCGCAGTGCCTTGCGGTACTATCGCAGGGACCTGCGGTACTACCACAGCGCACTTACGTAGAGGAACGGGCCGGACCACGGTAGTATAAAAATAACTTCCGTGGGTACTTCCGCTTCGATAAATATTGCGCAAAAGTCTGACACGGTACTACCGCGTAGGAGCGGATGTAAAAAATTACATCCGCACCTACTGCCGCATGTGTTCCAACTGTGACCGACACTTACGGTACTACCGCACAACAGGGGCGGTACTACCGTGCTAGGGCGGATGTAAAAAATTACATCCGCTCCTACTACCGCAAGCCTGTGGTACTACCGCTCTAGGGAGCGGTACTATCGTGGGCCTGTGCGGTACTACCGCTCCATTGAGCGGTACTACCGCGGGTCACAGAACTTCTACATTTTGGCACCCTTTCTGATGGCAAGAAAAAGATAGAAGGAAAGAGGCTCCATTGAAACAAAGGAAAGGTGGTGCAAAAGGAAAAGATGTGTACGTGTTGATTCTTCCATAACCTTTCCGAGGCTGACCCCCTCTTAATAGTACGGCTTTCCTACGACTCAAATCCACCGAAAAGAACCGAAAAGAAATGCCGTCTTCGACAAGCTTCGAGGGGCAGCAAATCGTCTCGTGCCAAACCGAGAGATCTCTGAAATACTCAGTGCACACGATTAGTCCGCAAATGTATTGTCATCAATCACCGAAACTACTTAGGAGAAATATGCCCTTACACATGGCGAGAGAGGTAAATCGCCGGGGGAAGATCCACACCTACGATGGGGCTGGGGGCCTTAACTATGATGCGGGATGGTGAAGGTGACGCGACAGAGGGAAAGCGTCAGTAGGCAGGTGGGTAGGTAAAAAGAATGAAAGAGGATCCTTGGCTGCCGTTTGCTATCGATTTGGAGAAGTCAAAATACATGCGGAGAACACTAGGCGAGGTTCAGGGGGTGTGCAGTTGCTTCTTGTTCGGTGTTGCTGCGTGCTAGATATTCAGAGAGACAGAGAATTACAAGCTAGTAGATGCACTTTTTTTGACAGGAAACTGCTAGTTGGACCGACTTAACGCTAATAGATGCATGTTCTCTCTCCGTGAAGAGTGACCAAGGTAGTGAATAAATAAAGAGAACAAACTTAAAATAATGTTTGTTTTGCGTTGTCCTCATATGCATTACAAGTAGTATTTGCATTTATGCTCATGTTAGACCGAACCGGTTAAAGCCATTATGGAAGGCATTCTATGCCTAAACTATTTATATTTTCCGACACACTCATTTTGTATGTAATCATTCTTTAATATGTAGTTATCTTTAATATTTCATCTTCCTTAAACCATATCATGAATATGCACATTTGGTCAACTTGCTTCTCTCCAACTTCACTACATTGGAGGCCTCAAATGCCATGGAGGCCTTCGTGCAAGAGGTGGAGATGAACATGTTTCAACTCCTATCTGGGCTCGGTGGTCAACCGCAACCATC
This sequence comes from Secale cereale, assembly GCA_902687465.1. Taxonomy (NCBI): domain Eukaryota; kingdom Viridiplantae; phylum Streptophyta; class Magnoliopsida; order Poales; family Poaceae; genus Secale; species Secale cereale. Next base: position 385,812,899 of record LR738711.1, on the reverse strand, counting down.
ATTGAAATAGAGGTCAGTGTCGTGGATGATTGTGGCCGCCGTTGACACCATCATTGACGTTTTCATCGGTAGGAACCCAGTCTTGCTTGCTTTGTCAATCGCATAACCCGTGCGTCGAGATCATTGTTCCTACTCTCAAATATAGTGTTTCTCCATGGTGACAAAGAGGAGAGACGGCTGTATGGATGGGTCGCTCGGGACATGTAAGAATTTGTTTATCTGCAATGCATGGGCACATGTGCTAACCCTTTAATACCTAGATTTCATGTATATACAAATATAAATTCTGAAATAGAATTTTTTTTGAGCATAAATTCTGAAATAAATAAAATTTTTTTTGAGACAAACTCGCAAAGCTTTTATTAATGGTCCGTCACGCTTACAGGGACGAAAGAAAGATCTCCCGGGTGGCCTAACCAGACATGGCGACCGGTCCCAAGAGTCAAAGCATGCTTTGCTAGTTTGTGTGCCTCAACATTCGAGGTTCTAAACTCATGTTTAAATAAACAGGAAGTAAAACTACTAGAATGATCCTTGATCTCCTGAACCACTGCACCATAGACCGAAGATGTTCCTTGCTGGATGGCTTCCACCGCTAGCTTGCAATCATATGCGATTTGGACTTTCTGAACATATAGATCGTCAGCAAGTGCTAGAGACTCTCTGATGGCAAGAGACTCCAGAATCTCAAGCTGGTCGATGTTTCTGAATACAACAACCGATGCTCCCAAGAATAAGCCTGTAACATCCCTACAGATCGCTCCCACGGCTCCAAAACCCCCTGTCCTCGGCACTGCTGCATCCACATTAATCTTTGAGTACCCATCCCTCGGAGGAAGCCAGGTCGTAGGTCTCTTCTTCTCCTCGGTATGTGCTCTGGTATGTGCTCTGGAAGGAACTTTGAATGTAAGCTGCAGATCACATATGTAACTCTTGATGAACGCTTGTGTTGAGAAAGGAGTTTGAAAAATTCCTTCATGTATCAGCTTCCGGCGAGCGTGCCAAATTGCCCAAAGAGTAACAACCAAATTGGTGAATTCTTCCTGCGATGTAGACTCACTCATAGCGAACAACCAGCTTTTGGCACTGTCGTCCATGTTCATACACATGTGCTCCACCAGATCCGGATTCGTTAGGGCCCAAACACTCCTTGACATAGAGCAGTCTAGCATGGAATGACGCCAATTATCATCAGCCCCGCAAATCGCACAAGCACTCGTTGTGGACATGTTCCGATGCCGCAGTATATCACTAGTTGGGAGGGAATGTTGAGCCAGGCGCCATATGAATACCTTCAACTTCGACGGCACTTGCAGGCCCCAAACAGATGCCCACCCCTTGCGCTCAAAACTGTTACTGGAACTTTCGTCCATATTTTCCAGAGTAAAATGTATTTGTGGTCATTGAACTTGTGTCAAAAGCTCACTTTGATCATTATACTTAAGAATACGGTCAATACGATCACTATATACGACTTGAGGTGATTATAAGGTCACTGCCTCACTGTATAGCTCCGTATTTTGCTCTGTTGACTGATCAAACACCACAGAACCCTCTCTCTACCTTACTAGGGTCCCACCTGTCAGTTTTTTTTTTAAAATCTCTACGTCACAGGAGAACCGAACCAGGGATTTCTGCCGAAGCCCACGTACTCTATGTTTTTTTTTTAGGGTCATACTCTAAGTTTCTAATCACTGTGCCGACACAAGTTCGTGTTAAATCAATGGAGCGATGTGCATATTTAATCAACACGCACAAAACACACTTACGCGCTGGTTTTTTTTTTTTGAGGGGGACACTTACCCGCTGTTGGAGTTGCGCAATGCATGCGCTGTTGGATTGAAGAGTCCATGTCCGGCTTGCTCACGTGGTAGGGACTTAGGGTACTTAGGGTACGTTAGCATTGCAGGCGCTAGCAGCCTAGCTCCTTTATATACTCGTGTGTACCCCTGTAATATTTTGAATCAGATCAATTGAAAGAAAACAAAGATGACCAGTACGTTCACGCGGCCTGCTTCCTGTGTACGTGTAGCTCTCGCCGTCTACGTTCAGAAGGAACCGATTTAGCTCTGAAATTCCTCGAGCTAGCCTCATATGCGTGTATAGACGAAAAGTACTCGGCTATACCGCCGTTGAGGTCGGACCAGTGCCAACAGCGGCCATGGTGGCCGGGCACGTCAAAGTGCAGGTGGCGATGGCGTGAGTGTGGAGCGGCGCATCCTCGGAGACAGCGAACGTCCTATAGGAGTATGTATTTACGTAATAGACGTACATACTAGAGGAGTAGTGTTTATTTATTTTCTTTCTCCACTAACAGGTGGGACCTTCGCAAGGGAGAGAGAGGGTTCTGCGGTGTTTGACCAGTCAACAAGTGAAATACGGAGCTGTACGGTGAGACAGTGATCGTATAATCATCTCAAGTCGTATATAGTGACCGTATTGATTGTATTCTTAAGTACAATGATCAAAGTGTGCTTTCGACGCAAGTTCAGTGACCACGAGTGCATTTTACTCCATTTTCCAGCCAAGCTTCTCTCCCAGTTTTCAAGCGGAAAATCATGTTATAAGAAGATCTGACAGAGTAGCGGCCTTTGGGATCTTCCTCCCAAACCCAGAAATCCTGAACTGGCCTTGTGCCGTGTCGGCCCGAGTGCCTAGCCTCAGGCGTGTCGCGTGCCGTGCCTGACCCATAAGGCCTCGTTTGTTTCGCGTGGGTCGAAGGGGTTTTCAGAGGATTAACCCCGCGAGGCCCATAATCCTCGCAAACCCCCGACAGCCCATTTGGTAGGCGAGGTTACCTGGGCCAAACTCCCTCGATTCCCCTTCGATCCACCCCTTTCCACGGGCTTCAGAACCCTCGAGGGGGGGCTCGAGGATCTGGCCAACTCCTCCTCCCCAAGACGCCGCCGCCGCCTCCTCCTCCCCAAGACGCCGCCGCCGCCTCCTCCTCCCCAAGACGCCGCCGCCGCCGCCGCCGCTGCCGCTGCCTCCTCCCCAAGACGCTGCGCTGCCCGACGCCTCGACGCCGGCGATCTCCTCCGGCATACTGGACTTCTCCCCAGTGGTAAGTAATCACCATCCATCCCTCCCCTCCCCCCTCCTCTCCGGGAGGCAAGTCTTCGCCATGGCTGCCACCTCCCGCAAGCCATTCGTCCGCCTCGTCCTCACCGGCGAGCATGCCAAGACCGACGTCTCCTATCCCCAGCTACACAATCCGCAGGATTAGGTGGTGGCCATGCTGGAAATAACGCATGAGATTCTTCTTGTCACGGATTCTTTTCTGTATTTCTCATCTTGTTTTTCAGTTTTTGTAATGTATGCTGCTGCTCTTGTTGTTTAGAACTAGATATCTAAAATTTATGTAGTTCTAAACAAAATTTTAGATATCCAAGAACGCCGTCCTCTTCTACCCTAACCCTAGCTGATGTCCTCTGTTACCTAGTACAGTACTAAATCTGACGGAGTATTTCCCTATGAACATTACTGGTAGTGCTGTTGTGCACTTGTTATGCAGTTGGTGGTTGTTTTGATTTCAGAGTTTTGTAAAGTCTGAAGGTAAATTTTATAACCCACTTCATATTTGAGTGGAGCTGAAGAACATTCTCCGGCTGAAGCTGGGACTGTTGAGGTGATTAATTATTAATAGCTCACCAACTTCATATTTGACCCACTAGGGCGTTTTGAACCATGTGTTTGATCTGCAAGGTAAATTTTATAAAGGCACGTACAATGTTGAACCTATCGAGTGGATTGTATACTATCACAAAACAATAGTGTGATGTTAAAACAGACCATTTGTGGAGCCATCAGTGGCTGGTGGCAGCTATGAACTATGATATGATCAGATCGTGGTGCCCATTTTGATTTTCCCGTGGAGCATCGTTCAGTTTAGGCAATGATCTCCTTGACTGCACAAACTTTATGCAAGGAGCGAACCAGGTTTTCCTTATTCTGAATGAAGGCATGCTAGGGGGTCCGAGATTGTCTTCTGAAACTGATCACCAGAGCGGCATAGTGAAAAAATTGTTTAAAAATATAGTACTGGTTGGTTTGGAAGAACACAGCTTTACAAGGAGATGTGTCATCTTACATCCACACTACCTAACATTGGATCCGTAGTATAAACCCAAAGAGGCCGTGTGTACTTCTTCTTGACGGTATCATGTTGTCGTCAGTTTCCTGTTGTTCCGTGCACCTTCTGGCTTTCCGCTGCTGAATCTCTAGGAAATGTTCATGTATACAACAATATAAGCTGAAGAGTCTGCTCTTGTGACCTCTCCACCAAGAAAAGGACGGCGTGCTCTGGCCGCGACGAGGCCACACAAAATTCTTAAATGACCGTAGGGATGTTTGTTTCTATAGTATATATGAATGATTGTGTGTCATCTTACATGCTGTTGGTATTTTCTTATTTTGACAGAGGCCTGCTGCTTGGATTCTTGTTGGGGTGGACGAGTTGCCTCCATCTTGGGATCCAGTTATCACGCCTAAATTCGGTAATATACACCAGCCTTTTGGCCTCTTGACCTTGTTTCTATCATGTCTTAACCGAAGTACTATATCCTACTTGATGGCTCTTGTAGTCTTACTATGTGTCAATGTGTGTATGTCTTATTAATAATTTGCTTCAAGTCAAGTAAACCATGAAATGTAGTTCTTATTTGTTGCTTGTTTACTCTAGTTTTAGTGCCATGATGAACTCCGATATTATCGATCGAATTAGGAAGAGGAGAAGAGAGGATGATGAAGATATGATGTCATTTATTCTGCCTGTATTGCATCGAATGCGTAATAGAGGACCAATCGAGAGAAAGCAGCGACATAGCTCCATCCTATATGGGAAGAACCGTGTCGACAATATCCTTGCAGGGCATATTAAGAATTGCCTCGTAGCTTATAGGATGGAGCCACGTATCTTCCGGGCTTTGGCATCTTATCTTAGAAGAGAAAATCTGATATCGGATAAAAGAATTAAGGTGGAGGAGAAGTTAGCCTTTTTCCTATACATGGTGTCTCACAACGCGTCTTATGAAGATCTCCAGCTAGAATTTCAACATAGTGGACAAACATTTCATGAGTACATCAATGAGTTCTTCAACATCGTCCCTGCCTTAGCTAGTCGATTTTTGAAGCCTCCGAACATTGATGAGCCACATCCAAAAATCTCCACCGACACAAGATTCTATCCTTACTTCCAGGTTTCAATTTTTAACGCTTCCACAATTCCTTTTCTTATCTAACTTATAGTTCTTTATTGACCTGCAATCTTTGCTTCCAGAACTGTTTAGGAGCCATTGATGGGTCACATGTTCCTATAACCGCAACACCTGAGATTGCTGCTCCATTCCGGAATAGGAAGGGTACCTTGAGTCATAATATTATGGTTGCATGTGACTTCGATCTAAGATTCACTTTCATATCATGTGGCTGGGAGGGTTCAGCTACGGATGCGAGGGTTCTTCATTCTGCAATTAGCAAGGGATTCAAAGTACCCGAGGGGAAGTTTTACCTAGTTGATGGGGGTTATGCAAACACTCAGTCATTTCTCGCACCTTATCGGGGTGTCCGGTATCATTTGAAGGAATTTGGTCATGGACATCGTCGGCCACAAAACCATAGGGAATTGTTCAATCATCGGCATGCTGTTCTACGGAACCATGTGGAAAGGTCTCTAGGAGTTCTTAAAAAGCGATTCCCAATTCTTCATGTTGGCACACTACATTCAATCGAGAACCAAGTGAAACTTCCTGCAGCTGCCGCAGTTCTTCACAACATCATCAAAATGGAGAATGGTGACGAGACTTGGCTTGACAACCAGCCCAATAACATAGCGCCAAATGTTTATGTTGATCTGCCGAATGGCGACGAGAATAACTATGGGCACAACGACTTAGGGAACACTCTAAGGGATGAAATCGCAATGCAAATGTGGGAAGCATACCATCCTGAATAGCCAACATGATGGTGTGTGTTTTAATCATATATATACATATATTAATTAATTAACTTATCTCGTCTTCATCATCTAATAATGTAGTGTGTGTTGAAATGCAGATATGTATCCAAAGGGGTCCCCAAAGTATAATCTCATGAAAGCAAGTGGGGAAAAAGCTTCACACGGTGCGAAGAAGCCATCACCAAAAATTAAAAAGACACCTCCAAGAGGTATTTGGTCTACTTAATCTCCATTTCTCATATCTTGCCAATTAAGTTATGTGCTTGATGTTATGCTTGGTGAATGATAATTCATGTAGCTCACCATGATCTTCTGGATGCCAATACTTGTTACATTAAGTTTGAACAATGTAAATTTGTGTTGGTGTAGTTAAAAAGCCAAGAGCCCAATGGAACCCAGCTTTGGAAAAGGGTTTGGTGGAGATACTTCAGGAGCACAACACTCCATATCACAGGGGACAAAATGGCTGGTCAACTGAAGTGTGGAATAGGATGACAGAGTTATTTCATGAAAGATATGGCCACACAAATTTTACGAAGGTGCAGATTCAGGAAAAACAGAAAGATTTGAAAGCTCAATACAGACTTCTTAAGGATGCCCGCAAACAGAGCGGTGTCAGCTGGAATCATCAAACACACATGATAGATGCTGACGCACATCTTTGGCAGAACTTGTTGATTGTAAGTTCTAGTGTAGTGCATGTTGTCTTTGCAAAACTTGATGGCTTGTATTTCATGCTTTTGTAATGAATATTGTTGTCGAGCAATCTAAGTTTGATAATTCATTTTTTATATATACAGTCATATCCAGAAATGGCGAAGTTCCAGAATAAGCCATTTCCCCTCTACGATAAGCTTGGTGATCTCTATGATGGTGAGTTTTTGAGTTAAATGGATTTTCATTTCCTTTCTTTTTGTTGACCTTTATAATGAATTTTCATTGCTATGTGGCCTTTAATGATAACTTGGGTATTTGTGTAGGACAAATAGCAGAAGGTAACTTCAATTTCACATCAATTGAGGTTACACAAGTCAGTGATGGTGATCCCGAAGTTGAAAGAGAGCAGCCTGCCTTCTCTTTTGACCTGAATCAATACGATGATGATGTGCACATGTACGATAATCCAAGAGATACTGCTCAAAGTGATGAGCCCAGAGATGCCACACAAAGTGATGTTCGTAGAGATGCTATTCAGAATGATGAGCCAAGAGATGATACACAAAGAGGTGGTGGTGCTGCTTCAAATAACAAGCAAGTGAAGGAATCAAAGAAGGGTAAGAAGCGTGATGATCCAATGGTGGAAGTAATGGCACAATATGTGGAGATCAAACGGAAGCAAGCGGAGGAGGAGTCTGCTCTGTTGGCCGGATCAAAAAATGCTCAAGAATTCTCCATCAGCAAGTGTATTGCTGTTTTGCACAAGATGCAAAGCATCCGCCGCGATGAAAGAGCCACTGCGTACAAAGTGTTCAAAAGTGCTGAGAACCGTGAGATCTTCATCAATTCTGCTGCCGAGGATGAAGAGAGCGCCGCAGTGTTTCTTCGGAGCGAAATGGCAGAGTTGACTCAACGTATCTAAGGTAAGCTACCTTGTTCCTATTAGCATCTTATTATATAGTTTCCGATCGATAGTAAAAAATAGTTTCCGATCGGCGATAAACAGTCTAGCCACTTTGCGGATTTGAGCAGTCCTTGTTTGTGCTTGCTTTGGTTACTCGTGTGTAGTTATCCTGGTCGAATGCTACCTATTAATAATTGTCCTGGTCGATCGTTGGTAGGGAACTAAGCATTGGGACCACGGGAAAACGGACACAGTTTGGCTCTTGTTAACGGGCTCATATGCTGGCGAGGAGGCCCCATATGTCAAAGGCACAACAAGTTGGTCCGTTATTTCTCTCAGGCAATAAAAGGAATAGCTTTGGCTCCAACATTCCTAGGCATGATTTCGACCAGCAATATAGTTAATATATTTAGGAGGAAACATTTATAAAAAATATAAAGTTAAAATTGGTAATTTTTCAAAATGTATGGAATCTGTTGTACTAATTAGATGATACATGTTAATTTATCTAACATGTATGATACACCTGTTGGATTATCAATACACCTGACCTGGTTAGCAGTATGCTAAGCAAACCACATTGCATAGTAACTGACCGCCTGTATAACTTTTGAGTGTTCAGTATGCATGCACAGTATCTCATCCAGTTTAAATGTTGATGTGAGCAGGCGGAATTTGTTTCTTTGGTTTTTATTTTCTTTTCCTCCATACCTTTGGTTAAGACAAGTGAGGTGTGCCTTCAGGAGAGAAGAATTAATAGTGTAGCTGCACGGAGACTGCAGAGCACTTGCGCTTTTTTATATCCTTTGAGTTGGTTGCTGTAGCCTCATGAAAGAATTTCACAAACACTTGTTTCAGTATGTATACAGTAGTGTGCATTAGGTCTTTTTTACCTTGTAACGATACGATGGTGTTTTCTCTATCACGGCATATGCCCTGTTTCACCAGTACATACATATTCATGGATATTAGTTGAATTTAAAAAACTGGTTGATGTTATCACATGATGGTTGGATCATATGATGGATGTGGACTGAACGTATCTTTTATTCAGCTATTTGCTGTAATGGTTTTTTTCTAAAGGCACTCTAATGCTCATATCTTTTGTTTCATCAGGTTCTCATGCATCAAAAGAAGCAACACAAGATGGGTACATTTCCCTCAGGCACTCTGGATGAATAAATTTCTCTCAGGTTGTCAATGCTAGATGACCATGACACCAAAAGATGGATACATTTGTATTCATTATCTTCGTTGCAAAATGATGTTGTGGCTGTCATGAACTGTTTGCTGTGAAAGATTAAGTTGTTATGATAAATTATGAATGCTGGGATTTGAGTTTCAAAGACATGTTGTTATGATAAATTATGTAGTTGCTGTGATGAGATATTGATTTCATCTTGTGAAAGCAGCAGCACGGCCTATGAGCTTGGCGATAAACATGTTGCTTCAAATTATGTTGTTATGTAAAGATTGGATTTTTAAATGTTTTACACCATGTTATGTCAACATGATAAACCCTTTCTACCAAATAGAAATTTAAAACAAAGAGGATTGTGAAAGGAAGGGTTTTGAGGATTCAAGGGGTTTAGAGGGGATTGGGTGGAAGAGGGGGATTCACCAAATCCCCTGAAATCCCCCCCTCCTAAAACCTCTACAATCCCTTCCTATCAAACAAGGCCTAACGGGCCGTGCCGGCGTGCTAACGGGCTGGCTGATTGCCCGGCCGTTTGGCCAGCTATAGTCGCAACTCCACCGCTATTACTACGTACCTACCCCGCACATCTCCTCAGACTCGTCATCGCATGCTCTGCGCCCACTAGATCAGATCTATGGACCCCCTCCTCCCCGTCCTCCTCCTCTCCCTCGCCGCCTTCTCCGCTGCCTCCGACGAGATCGACGGATGCGGCGGCTTCGTCGAAGTATTCCTCGCGTTACTCGCTAAGCTTCAGTTTCTGCTTGGCTTGGCTTGGCTTGATTCTAATGCATTTTCCGTTTGAGCTCTTGGTGCAGGCGAGCTCGGGCCTGGCCAAGTCGAGGAGGGCGTCCGAGTCCAAGTTCGACTACTCTGACATAACGGTATGCGATACATGCCGCACTCTAATTATTTCGTAAATTATCGTTGCGTTCTGTACTTGTTGTCAATCAAGTTGCTGAACTATGTTGCCGCACTCTAATGTGAGGGAGTTGCTGCACCCCCTCACTCTGACATAATGGTATGCGATCTACAGTACGTTGCTGCATTTGATCAAGCCTTTGCTAGTAGTTAATGGGTGCTTCAGCAGGGATACGTTTCGTTGCTTGATATAGTTCACCTGAACTGATACCTTGTGGATTTTAATAGTTGCTGGATGCCACTGGTTCCAGTGGCGCTGCTAGTTTGGGCCAATTGTTTATAATTCCAAATTGCTAGATGCTTTGTGCAATGGGGCTACCTGCTAATGGTTGCTATCAATCGGACTAAACTACTTTTGCTTTCTTCCCATGGCGAAAATGAAAACTAGGTTGCGGAGAATTATAACGCTAATGTTTAGTTGCCTGCGACCATACGTACCGTGTATTTTGTTGCTGCTAGTGATGGTGGTCACCAAATTTGATTGGGATTAGGTGACTGCTCTGGTGTCTTGATTACGCAGTTTTACATGAAAAATGAATGGAGGTTATGACTTTTGAGCAAGTTCCATGCATTTGCAAAGCTTGGCGCAAGTAAAAAATGTTGGAGGTGCTAGAAACTCTGTCAACAATAGTTGTACTCATGATTGACAGGTTCAGTTGTAATCATGATGGTGGGTTTATATTCTCTATCATTCGCTATTTTTGAGCTAATTTAATCTGCTTCCCCAAGGATTTTTCTAACAATAACATACCCTGTGTCATGTTACCTTGGTTATGCATAAGATGTATCATACTACATCAGTGAGAAAATCACATATCTTCCCTATAGTTGCTTATATGCATATCAAAGCCATAGAGACTAATTCTACATCTGCAGTATAATTATTAATTCCAGATTACTTTTGGTGGCCATATATTCTACTTTATGCTTTTGTATTTGTGCTATCTGTTATGCACAAATTTATTACCTCCTAAACTTTTTGAATCAGGTTGAGCTGTGTACTGTCGATGGTTTGGTGAAAGAAAGCACCCAATGTGCTCCTAATGGCTACTATTTCATTCCAGTCTATGACAAGGTATACTTGTGGGTGATGCCTGCCTTTAGTGTAGGTTTTCTTCATTATGAGTTATCTCACCTTTTCATGTCTAATTTTTTTTACAAGTGGGGACACAGATATAACAGTAATAGCTAGTTTTGTGATGTGTATAATATTTCAATAGTGAGCGCTGCATTCCCATTGAAACAATTGTGGACCCTTATCTGTTTGATTTTGGCTTGTTGTCTCTCCACAGGGTTCATTTATCGTCAAAGTTAAGGGGCCTAAGGGATGGTCATGGAAGCCTGAACTTGTAAGTTGATGTGTCGACTGAATCTTTTTGTTCTTCCCTTTTTTCTGTCTTAGTTATGTGCTTGGCTTTGACTTCCTTCTATTGTGTGAAATAAGTGATCAATTAACATTTTCAGGTTCGTGTCGTCATTGATCAAAATGGATGCAATGGAAATGCAGATATAAACTTTCAATTCACTGGGTCTGATGCTTTGACCATTTATTTAGTGTACTTCTTTTGGTGTGGATAATTATCTGATTCAAGTTTTAACTGTTGAATTCGTTATGCAGATTTACAGTATCTGGTAAAATAGTGGGAGCTGTTGGTGGTAAGAGCTGTTCAAAAGCTGGAGGACCTTCTGGTGTGAAAGTTGAGCTGTTATCAGATTTGGATGAGTTAGTTGCATCTGCTTTGACATCATCAACAGGAGGATATGCGTTTGTGAACATAATTCCTGGTTAGCCTCACATTCATCATTAGAAAACCATAGCATATGCGTGTATTTTGTCTGATGTGAGAAGTGTTGGTCATTTCCTGTGAGCCCATCTCTTACTCATGTTATCAGTAGCTACGGAGTACCCTATTAAGGACTTGTATGATGTGACTTTAATTAAAATTTGTCAACGTGTCTTTTCTTTTTGTTTCATTTGGATATATTAGATGTTTAATTTACTCCTGTTAATGACATGCCACCATATTTATATTTTTATAGGTTGTTCAATCTGTTTTTTTATTGCATTTGTACGGATCAAGTCCTCTGGAGAAGATATGCAATTGGGTTGTTATGTTGGCATGCGTTTCTGTTTCGAATAACTTCTTAACCAGTCTGCTTAAGTGGTGAAACATTTCGTGTAGAATCTAGTGTCATGGCAAACCGTACCTGGACCCCTGTCATGGACTCATGGTTGTGTTGAACCCTAGAGCCCAGAAATCAATTCCCTCCTTTGGTTTTCCACCGGAGGCATGTGTACCACTAACCCTAGATCCCATATTTATATTTGTATAGGTTGTTCAATCTGTTTTTTTATTCCATTGCTACGGATCAAATCCTCTGTAAAAGATGTGCAATAGGGTCGTTATTTTGCCGTGTGTTTCTGATTGGAACAACTTCTAGATCTGTCTGCTTAAGTGGCTAAAAAGTCGTGTAGAATTTAGTGTCATGGCAAACCGTAACTGCAATCTCTGTCATGGTTATGTTGAACCCTAGAGCCAAGAGATCATTTCCCTCCTTTGGCGTTCCACCGGAGGCATCTGTACACGAGATCCACTCCCATCCCACAATACATCAGCAGAGACATGGCAGTAGCTTAGTCCCAAATGTCTCACGCACCCCCTCTCCATCCTTTCCAAATATGACCCAGACATTTAGGGGAAACCTATTGTAGCGAACTGTTTCTTCAACCATAGTTTCGGTCAAGTTCGCTCGGAGTTCACTACCAAGTCGCCAATGTTCATGTACAAAATCACAAGCATCAGCAGCTAGCTTAGTGGTGGACAGGCTCTCCTCCAGCATGGTCGACGGAGGAAAGCACAGCAGCAGCTTGCCCAAGATCCTGGCCAGTAGTGTGACGCATGAGTAGGTCGTGACGGTGGTGGACTTTTGGCGGCTGCCGGTGCTGCGTGGATGTATGTACAGAGACCTCCAGCGCTTTGGTCTTTGAAAGTTGGGATCATGAAGAAGTAAAGCTTAGTGAATCTGGGAGATTTTTTTCTAAACAGCGGGAAGGGACCGAGGTTCCGAAATTGGTATTCAAAGAGCAGAATTGTACAGCACAGCTTGCAGAAGGACACCAAAGAAAAGGAAGATTACAGACACGTCTTTCCTTTTTGCAAACAAGATCCCAACATAGACACTTAAATTGCAATTGAGTCCTGGAGCATAATCCAATCTTGCGGGAGAGGGCCTCCCAGCATGGAAGTTGAAAAGGAGCGCGCAGGTGATGACGACAGGCCGAAGCTGGTGATCAACCCTAGCTCTTGTCGGAGCAAACTGGAGACATCTGAACGACCAAAGCTTGGCCGGAAGAACCACCACTGCGGCAGTCAAAGAGGTCGTGGCCGTGCATCTTGGAAAACGAGAATCACCAAAGCCAGCTTCCTTTCCTGTTGGTATACCAGATTTGCATAGACTGAAGCCAAATCCAGCCCGATACTTCCTTCCACCACCTCAGTGACGAAGAGGGAAAGAAGCTCCAGACTCCACCAAATTGGGCTGCCACAAGATCTTATTTATGGAGCTCCTGCTGTATCCACCTCCAGCAGCTGTCCTCCCCATGGAAGACAGCCAAAAGAGGTGAAAGGCCACCAGCCGACGCAGCTTGAGCGCCGTGAGAAGCTCCAGTCCGTCATGACGCCAAACACCATGAAGGCCGCCCTAACCTAGGCCTACACCTACTATACTATATACAACGAGGATACACACTCTTATCCTATCCTCACTCCGTCCGTCCTTGTCGGTGAAGGAGAAGAGGAAAAGAGGCGGCTCAGCCGCCGTTCTATCAACAAGATGATTTGAGGCGTATGCTTTGCTGACAGTTATCATGTTATGCAACTTGTAGTGCATTTATGTTAATTCTAGCTGTTAAATCTCCTAATCGACTGTCATATGTTATATATTTATGTGTAGCCTTGCCTTATGCTTTAAGCGCTTAAAAGTTCCGGGCCTTTTTTCCTATCCAGCTTGCTCCTTTTTTACTTTTAATAATTCTGGATCTTTGAGTGAGCAGAAATATGTGGTACTTCTAGCTCTTTTGTACAGCGATTTTGAAACGGAAATAATGAATGCATGAATCTGATTCCCAATTTTGGAATTGGAATTGTATACCCCCTAGTGAACCCGATTCGCGATCGTCAAATCAAATTGTGAATCTGGTAACTATGGTCCAAACACCACATTTCTAGCTCAGCTTTTTATTATAGTGGTCTCCATTAATGGATTATGTCTGGTCAGACTCTTACTTGCACCCATTTACAAATGATAGCCATGTATATCTTGTTTCTCCCCCTTCTCATTTGAGCTTTTAGTACCTGACATGCATTTACTTGTTTGCTTCTACGCAGCACCTTTGTTTGTTCATTTATGTGTGTCTTTGATCTTTTCCAGGACTCTACAGGTTGCGTGCATCTCATCCTGATTATGAAATTGAGATGACAGGTTCATCAGAGGTTAGGATTTCATCGTTGCTTATCTGCCAATATATGTTATCACACACATGTATTGCTTATAGTGGAGTCTGTTTTCTGTATGTAGGTGGACTTGCGATTTGGAAATGCTGTAGTAGATGATGTTTTCTTCGTATCTGGATACAATATTCATGGCTCTGTAGTCGCACAGGTACTGAAGGAATCTGTATGTTGGCAATAAGTTTTAACCAATGCTGTAAGCATATGGCTGAAATTGCCAGCTTTAGGGTTGTGATTTTCTTGTTTGCTGGATTTTTAGATTAACATATACTCGCTCCGTCCTGAAATACATGTCGGAGCAATGGATGTATCTAGTCATATTTTAATTCTAGATACATCCATTTCTCTGACAAGTATTTCCGGACGGCGGGAGTACTAAGCATTTCTTGTACCAGGGAAATCCAATCTTGGGAGTTCACCTGTATTTATATTCAAATGATGTAAAGGAGGTTCCTTGCCCGCAAGATTTGACCGACGCACCCAGGGAAGGTGCTCTTTGCCATGCAGTATCTGGTGTGGATGGGAAGTTCTCATTTAGATCAATGCCCTGTGGTAAGTTAACTTGCCATAGTTCATCACACTGTAATGCAACTGGTACATAAAATTCTGTAGTTAACATGCTGTGGAAGTTTCCTTTTGACATGTCTCGCAGGACAAAAACAACAACACTTGTACATGTAATTTGTGTATCTAATTAACTAATAATAATCTTCTCCTATAAGGAACTGCTTGTCCTCATGCAGCATGTAAATTATGTATGTTAGCTGTTTATGGTGGTTTTCCATTGAAAGTCTTCTTTTGTTTTGCCAGGTCTGTATGTAAAGGAACCTACATGAGAACTTGCATTGTATTTCACTCATATAAACCTTTAGTCCCCCCGTCCCTCCGTCCTAAAATAAGTGACTCAACTTTGTACTAGTACAAAGTTGAGTCACTTATTTTGGGACGGAGGGAGTATATTTTTGTTTTATTACACTTTCTAAATGTGAATGTATCATTGGTGTTGGTGCATCAAGTTGTAGACATTCTGTTTATGGTCGTTTCCCATAGGAAGTCTTGTTATTTTTTTGCTAGATCTGTATATAAAGGACCTACATGAGAACTGCACAGCTAAAAAGCACGGACACGGGGACGGAAAGACGGGGATACGCATACGGGGATACGGGATACGGCATTTTTCAGAAACAGCCATTCAGGGACACGGCGAGTATATATAAAATAAAATAAAAATATGCCATGTAATATAGAGTTAAGACAGAAACATAATGAGAAAGAAATCAGAATAGAGAATCCTGCCCCATTTGGTGTCTCTTTTTATCAAGTCCTTGATTGATCCTCGTCCCCTCATGCCATGCAACCTAACATCAAGCAGTGCAAGGAGCAAGTATTCATCAATCATCATTCAAGTTCAACAGCAGCACAAGCATTCAACTAGCAACTAGCAAACATGACATGGGTAGCAACAGGCAACAGCAAGTCAGCAGCAGCAGCAGCAGGCCGGCAGCACAAGCATTGAAATAGCAGCATGATTACTACAATCATTCAAAGAGCAGCAAGCACACCATCCATTAGTTGAGGAGAGGCTGCTGGGTTTGGAGATTGGGGAGGGTTACCTGCCGTTGGGAGGAGAGGCTGCTGCCTGCTGGTGCCATGGGGTAGCGGTCGCTGGTTGAGTGCAGGTGTCGCCGGCGGCGGCGGCGTTGAGTCCAGGCGGCGGTGGCTTCGATCCAGGAGGTGGCGGCTTCGATCCAGGAGAGGCTGCGACCTGGGAGCACATCGCTTTTGTGTGGAAGAGATGCGTGCGACTCATGTAAACATAGGGTTTTGTTTTGGGCCTGTTATTGGGCCAGGCCGTATCCCAACCGTGTCACGGATGTATCCCACCGTATCCCCTCATTTTTTCTTTATTTTTAATCGAAAATCAGGGGATACTGGGGGATACGCGTATCCTGCCGTATCCCACCGTGTCCCCGAATCCCGCCGTATCAGAACGGCAGATCGGCAATTCCTGCCGTGTCCATGCTTCGTAGCTGCACAGTATTCCAGCCGTGTAAATCGTCAGGTTACCTTCTTAAATTTGTTTGGCGTAAATGCGCAAGTACCATTGGGGGTTAGTTCATCAAGTTGTAGACACCCTTTCACATGGTCCCTTTCCAGATGCTGTAAATTATGAATCCATATTTTTATCTATGATGTTATAATGCTTGTGAAGGTGAGGTGACGTGTAAGCACCAAGCATAGAAATGTTCATTATCTTGTATAATTTTGCAGGTAGCTATGATCTGTTGCCATACTACAGAGGGGAAAACACTGTTTTTGATGTTTCACCTTCTTCATTACATGTTTCTGTTGAGCATAGTCACATGACAATCCCCCAAAAATTCCAGGTAATGTTTGAACTTACTATACATCTCATAGTATGGACTGTAAAGTTATGGATGAAGCTACTTTTGCTCGAGGATGGCTGACAAGAGGACTACCTTATCATTTAAAGCTGGGTAAATGTTACTTGAAGTTAACCACTAATTGATTAGCATGTACACTTTCATGGATATAAACAAAATATCTTTCCTACTTATAAAGTCTAGAGTTGGTGGTGAGTTCACTCTCCCTCCATTTTTACTTAGGCATAGTATATGTGGGGCCAGTAACTTACAAATGAATCAAATAAACAAATATATTCATCCTCACACGTGGGATCACCACTCATGCAAAAGATCTTACAATCAATAAAAAATGCACTATTATGTTCAAACGTGGGACCCATATTCTTGCAAAAGGCAAAAATAAATGAATGTACTCTTACAAATGAATCAAATAAACAAATATATTCATCCTCACACGTGGGATCACCACTCATGCAAAAGATCTTACAATCAATAAAAAATGCACTATTATGTTCAAACGTGGGACCCGTATTCTTGCAAAAGGCAAAAATAAATGAATGTACTCTTATGTTCTGTTTGGATGTAGACATTCAAAGGCTTGGCATTGAATAATTGAATTGACTTAATGCTAAATATCAATTTTAGTGTGTGGATGGTAATATCAATTTTAGTGTGTGGATTGTCATGTATTTGGCACCTGGAATCCATCATAAGCCACGATTTTCTTGTTTGGATGGTCAGATGTTGGATTGCACATGTACAAATGAATGTTCATGCAACAACACATGCAAGCAACACCGCGCACATAGCCACACACACGCATTGCCGGACATCGTATCTCCATTGACAGACTCATCGTCGCCGCCCATCTCCAGCCGAACTAGCCGCCCCTCTCCAGCCGGTCTCATCACCGCCACCTGTTCCAGCCAAGGCAGATCCCACGCCGGGGAGATACAGGGCGTGGCGAATCACACCGGCCCTAGATAGGGTGCACGGGGGAAGCATGGGAGCGAGGTGGGGAGCATGGGGCTGAGGTGGGGATGGCCGGAGGAGTGCCGTCATCGAGCTTTGACCGGGTCGTATCGCCCTGGGGATGTGGCCACCGAGTAGAGTAGCACAGAGGAGAGCACCAGCACGGCGGAGAAGTTCTTGACGGAGGCGGCCAGCGAGGGGCTGCTGTCATTGCCGGACGTGGAGTAGAACACAGAAAGGCGCGTGATTGGCCATTGCTACATCCTTGGCATGTGTGGGGTAGGCGTGTGGAGGGGCTGCTGTCATTGCCGGACGTGGAGCAGAACACAGAAAGGCGCGTGATTGGCCATTGCTACATCCTTGGCATGTGTGGGGTAGGCGTGTGGAGGGGTTGTAAGAGGATGGGTAAAGAGCATAGGGGACGGCGTCCGCCTTAAGTCGGCGGAGGAGCCGCTGGTTTTGGAGACGGCGGCTGGGGCAGGCTGGCCTCGACCTCGGTCTCTTTTCTTCACGTGCCGTGCAGGGAACGACGAAGGGGTAGCGAGGCGAACGACTCCAGGGAATATCGAACGCTGGGGGTCTGAATTTGCGGAGGGCCGTGCATGTGTTAAGAAAAACGCTTCAATATTGAGCCCGAATACCACGCCCGAATGTCTAGGCCATTCCGGTCAGCCCAATGCCAATTACGAATTCCAGCCACCAATGTCTACATCCAAACGGGCTGTTACTCTCATAGGAACCAACACTCCTCTAATTGGCACTAATAAACAAAAGCCACTCCTAATGCAAGTCTTCTTCTATATTTTTTTAGCTTTCCCCACTAAACCAATTTTCCTCGGTCTATATCGTAGCATGCATCATCGATCAATTTATTTATTCTGACACAACGGAAGATTCCATTCTCGTGCCGTCTTTCTTCCTTGATCGCTGTCCTCTTTCCACATCTTATTACTGCCCAATGTTCCTCGTATGAAAAATTAAAATTTGCTCTCTTTGAACCTTGTAAATTGTAATACCACCTAATGGTCGTTTTGTTGCTCCGATATCCCTGGCTTTTCACCCTCATTTTCTTGCCGAAACCACAGCGGTTGTAAGACACTAAGGCTCTTCCGGCGATCCACATGCCCATGGTCCTTCTTGCATTTCTAGATGTTTTTTCGCAGCAATGCACGGGCACCGTGCTATAACGTGATAGCTTAACCTAGACTTGAGAACTTTCAGCTGCTTAAGCAATTTGAGCTTGAACATGTTCTTTATTTGCTGTGATTTTGTACATGTTTGTGCACATTCAGCTTCAGTAGTTATTTTCCTTGCTTCTTGTATGCAAATCTGATTTCCACGTATTGACTAACAATTTTCCACATTTATCTCGCTAGGTTACTGGGTTTTCTGTTGGTGGACATGTTGTTGATGGCTATGGTGCCGGCATTGAAGGTGCCAAGGTTATAGTTGATGGTCAGTTGAGAGCTGTAACAGATAATCTTGGGTATTACAGACTTGATCAGGTACTGTTATCTGATCAGAATTTTAATTAGCGCATCTGTTTATCTAGGGTGTTTCTTTTCTCTTTATTTGTATCTCAAGGTATAGCATGGTTTATTTGTGTACAGATCAGTAGCACCACTAGTTCGCTTAGTCATTCAAGCTGGTTGAGGGCTTGTAGATTGGTTGTTGATCAAAATTATCTAAGTTGGCTCTTATATATTAAATTTAGGAAAATACAGTAAAAATAACAAAGTGACTAAATAGTAAAAACAAACAGAAAAGTTTGAACTCCAGTATACAGGCTAGAATGTATGCCATAGGAACTGCAAATAGTGCGTTATAACTTAGATGCGTGGGATCAGCCAGCTCAACTGCCGTTGGATCGATCATCTGATCAGTTGGATACGTGACCAGTTTTCAGCCAATGTGGTGTACCTTTCTAATCCCGGTTTTCTACTGTGTAGTCTACCTATCCCTGCTTCTTATCCCACCTCATGCACCGCTCACCACAAACAGTTGCAGCCCACTGAAAAGTGTAGCAGCCACGCTAGGTAACGGCGAAGTACAGTTCCTATGCCGCTGCCGCAACACCGTCAATTTTTTTCTGCAACATTTTAACACATGCATGCAAAACTATTCATGTTTTATCATGTGCATGCAACATAGTTCCAAATATTTTTCTTATTGTTTGGTACTTGCCGGTGTCGCTCCAGCGTGAGCTATGGTCTCCAACGAAGATGGTTGTTGCAGCAGTGTTGTCAGGCTTGCATCCGCGGCAGCTGGCACAACATCGTGCGTCCAGCTCACAGCGTCGCTGGACTGGACTTGCATCATCGTGATTCCGTCTTTTGCAGCAATGGTGGACGTACCTTGTAGCTTCGTCCTCGCTTGCAGCGTCGGTGGCCTGACATTCCAGCATCTTTGTCCCAGCATGCAACATCATGTGCCCAAGCTTGCATCATGTGTTAGGAGCTAGGGTTCTGCCGATTCTAGGGCGGAGATTGTAGGGTAAGGATGGAGGAGGGCGAGGGCGCGGCGGCCGGCGGCTGGGCGGCGTCCTTGCGCTGTGGAGGCGGCGGCGGCTGTGGTAGGAGGGAGATGGCGCAGGGGAGGAGGCGGCTAGGGTCAGGTCTCCCGGCTCCCTAAGGAAGCTGAGCAATTATGATTGCTTCTTACTTAATCCCAAAACGGGTCCTTACATGAGTTTATATAATCCTCCTAATGATATAATTGGGCTAAGCCCCTAACACGATAAGATAACTGGGCTAGGCCCCTAACTGCCTGGGCTGTAGTATATGCCGTTCATAACATTTCTCCCCGTCTGCACCAACAGCTCGTCCTCGAGCTGTAAGGCGGGGAAGCGCTTGCGGAACTCTTCGAGGTGATCAACCGTCGCCAAACACCTCCGGGGAAGCTGGGGCGGGCAGGTTGCCGAGCCCTGCGGCGGCGGCGTCCTCCTCAATGTTGTCCGCAACCTCCAGGTAGAAGAGTCGTTGCCAGACGTGGCCGGGCACGTAGGGCTCGTCGCAGTTGAAGCATAACCCTTGGCGACGACGCTCGAGTTGCTCGGCCGGGGTGAGCCGGTGGAACGGGCGCGTCGCGTCCGCGGCGAGGGGTGCCGCGGAAGCCTGAGCAGGCCGACCCTGCGCGGGAACGTCCGGCCAGGGTTGCGGCCCAGCTACCCGGGACGGTGACGCCTTCTGGATGGCCACCGCGCGGCGCTCGAACGCGCGGGCGTAGTACATGGTCGTCTGGAGGTCCCCGAAGCTCCACGTCCACGCGGATGTGATCCGGGAGACCGCCCACGAAGAGCTCGGCTCGCTGTTGCGCCGTCACACCCGACGCGTGGCATGCCAGGGCCTGGAAACGGTCGGCGAAGTCCTGCACCGTGGAGTTGAAGGGAAGGCGGCCAAGCTCCGCCAGTCGGCTCCCGCGGATCGGCGGCCCGAAGCGAAGGAGGCAGAGCTCGCGAAAGCGCTCCCAAGGGGGCATGCCGCCCTCGTCCTGCTCGAGGTCGTAGTACCATGTCTGTGCGGCGCCCCGGAGGTGATACGAGGCGAGCCGGGTGCGTTGCCCGCGGAAGAATTGCTCGCACTGGTTGAGCCAGATGAGGGGGTTCTCAGTGTCGTCGTAGGTGGCAAAGTCGATCTTGGCGAATCGTGGCGGCGTCTCAGTCTGATCGCCAGCATGGCCATACGGCTCGGCGGTGCGGAGCAGCGAGGAGAGTGGCGCCCGGTCGTTGGGTACCGGGGGTTCCTCGCGGAACGGCGGGTCGGCGCGGCCCGCGTAGGCACCCGTGGAGCCGGACGGATCGCCGCGCTGTAGGGTATGTGACGGCTGGTCCCCGGCCATGGTATAGACCGGCGGCGGTGACGACCCGGACAGCCAGGTCGGGAGCGGTGACGGCGACGGTGGGAAGCGAACATGCTGGATCGGGACACCTACCGGCGTGGTCGAGGCCGGAGGCCGGTCCGGTGTTGAACGGTGGAGGGGCCTGCAGCGGCGACGGGGCGATGGTCACGGGGGGCGCCGCGAGGGCCGGCGGTGGCAACTGTGGGGTGGCGGCGGGCGGCTGCAGTTGCAGCTGTGGCTGCAGCAGCCCTGCGTACGCCGTGGAGGCCGCCGCGGGTGGCGGGTACCACGGCAGGGCCGGCGTACCGGTGGCGACGGCCCGTAGGGGTTGGCTAGGTACAACCGGATCCCTGGACCGCTGTGACCAGGTCGTTGAGGACCCTGGTGATCTCCGTCGGGGAGTAGACGGCGGCGGCCGGGGCGGTGGAGGGCGGCCGCGTCTGGCCGGTGGAGGCGTCGGCGGTGGAGTCCAGCGGCGCGGTGGGGAGGGCCAGCAGCGTGGTGGAGGGGATTGGCGGCGCGGTGGTGATGGGCAGCGGCGGGATGAGTGGTGGTGCAGACATGATTGGAACCGAGCTACCTGATACCAAGGTGTTAGGAGCTAGGGTTTTATCGATTCTAGGGCGGAGAGTGTAGGGGAAGGATGGACGAGGACGAGGGCGAGGGCGCGGCGGCTGGGCGCCGTCCTTGCGCTGTGGAGGCGGCGACGGCTGTGGCAGGAGGGAGATGGCGCAGGGGAGGAGGCGGCTAGGGTTAGGTCTCCCGGCTCCCTAAGGAAGCCGAGCAATTATGATTGCTTCTTGCTTAATCCCAAAACGGGTCCTTGCATGAGTTTATATAATCCTCATAATGATATAATTGGGCTAAGCCCCTAACATGATAAGATAACTGGCCAGACCCCTAACTAACTGCCTGGGCTGTAGTATATGCCGTTCATAACAGCATGCCACCGCTGTTGCTACACTATTGTTCCTGCTGCAACATGAAAACTGCACATACAACAAAAACATTGCAAAACATTTTCTCGCGGACCCATCAAAATCAATCAAAAGTCTTGCAACAATTGAACATCCATTTGTTGCAGGGTAACGCTACGTGTTGGCAGGCGGGTAAGAGAAAAAGACCGACCGGGTCCCTGATCATTGATTTGAGCTGCGGATTGCCGTCCGATCTATCCACGTAACCTGCCATCTATGCAACAAATGAGCTGTTGCAACATTTTCTGTGACAGAGGTCTTATTGCAGAAAAATTCCACAATAGAGGTATTGTTGCAGAATTTTTTGCAACGAAGGTGTTGTGGCAGTTTTTTTTTTGTGCGAGGCTGCAATTGGCCCTTGTTGCAATTGTGACATGCCCTTTGTTGCAAAATAAACGTATCCGCTAGCGTCTATGTTTGCTGTTCGGTTCGTCTTCTCAGGGGTCGACACCTCCCTCTATCGCCTCCGTCCGCTCCACCACCTCGCCGCAGCCAAGCCACCTCCTCCGCCTGGCTCGGCTCGCGGCTGCCTCAAGCATGCTCGCCCGCGATCGCCAGTACCCGCACGTCTGGTCCGCCACGTGGCCAGATCTGGCGAGCCGTGGCCGCCGCAGCCAAATCCAGCCATCGAGCGAGGGAGCCGTCGAGGAGTGCGGTGGCTGATGCACGGGGAGACCACCTAGTCTCGGACCCGAACCGGTTCCTCTGCAACATAGCAGTTGTTGTAGTGGAAAGGATTGCAGCAACTATCCAGTTGCAAACTAACACAGTTACACTAGAGAAGAGGGTTGCTCCTGAGCCATCCGATCAAAAATAGATCCGACGGCGATGGAGGCGATTGACACTGCATGGGATCTGCCGGGTAATAGGAAGTGTTTTCCTTTGTTGCAACAAAAGCGCTGATAAGAAACAGGCTCAATGCACAACATAAAAAGATAAACGTAAGCAACACATGAAAAAAAATGCATAACTGGAGATAACTTTAATCCATATTTTGTCCATAGAAGTGAGGAGCCGGCTTACCAGGAGTGATGTCTTGCAACGAGTGATGGCTTACCATGAGTGATGTCTGGGAGGCAAGCTGCAGCCCGATGGTGAAGATAGAGCCAAACCCATTAGTTGACAACAAAAAGGAGGAGATATAAGGAGCAAAGCTCTCTCAAGTTCTAAGTATATGCTTTGCTAGCCCAAAAAACTGAGAGGAGGTTGCAATAAAAAAAACATGAAAAAAATGCATAACCGGAGATAACTTCAATCCATATTTTGTCCATAGAAGTGAGGAGCCGGCTTACCATGAGTGATGTCTTGCAACGAGTGAGGCTTACCATGAGTGATGTCTTGCAATGAGTGAGGCTTACCATGAGTGATGTCTTGCAACGAGTGATGTCTGGGAGGCAAGCTGCAGCCTGATATTGAAGATAGGGCCAAACCCATTAGTTGACACCAAAAAGGAGGAGATGTAAGGAGCAAAGTTCTCTCAAGTTCTAAGTATATGCTTTGCTAGCCCAAAAAGCTGAGGAGGTTGCAATAGGTACGGGCCTGGGCTTCTTAGCCCGAATTGGTGTGCAAACTGGCTGATTCCAGACTGTCCGGTACAGTTCGGTCCTCGGGGCTGGACACAGTCCGTGGAGTCCAGAGAGTTAGGCCGCACGCACCGTCCATCGACAGTCATGTTGCTCAGACTGGACAGTCTGGTCCCTAGGACCGGACAGTCCATTGCTTCCAGAAGATTTTGCCCGAAGCATTTATGCTGGACAGACTGGTAGTGCAAATCCTGCACAGCTTCTTTTCCTCTTCTTGTCTCCACTCTTTGCTTGAGTCTTAAGGCTATCTTATGCCTCCGTTTCGAGGAAAAAAAACAGCCGTAGTGTCTACTAGCTAGTACTACTAGTACATGGTAGCAGTACATTAACAGGTGTGTGTGTGTGGAAGCACTCGAAGTTACAGACAATCATATACAGGAATCAGCTGCCCACGGGGACCACTCACGTCCTATGCGTGGCAGGCCTGAACATGTGGTTGTTTTGGTAGGCCACTCAGTGTCATTCTCAAATCTGCCGGGTGAGGACAATTGTTTTCCAAACTTATATGAGAGGTTCCAAACAGAGCGCATCTAGGTTTTCTCTTATGAACAAGACTAGAATGTTAGCATTAATTTGTCATAATGGTAATTTTGTGCTGCATGCATGAGGTGATGCAATGCATGCAGATAAATGTGCACTAGCTTGCATTTCAGCTGACTTTCTACAGCAAGAAAGAAGGCAAGGCATCTCTAATATGACGGTAGGAGCAGTCAAAATCCTTTTGACTGCTTGTTATCTTGATAAGGAAGCAGAATAGGTAATGGTAAGCTCAATGCATGCATGTACCTGACATTGGATGCATTGACTGAAGGACATGAGTTGTATGCGCTATAGGTCGGTTTGTAAAGTCATATATAAGGACATGTATCCATCTATGTAAGATAAGTTTGTGGCAGGATGTAGCCCCTCAAGCATTAACGAATGTAAGTGCATATGTGCATTTGTTATGAGAGAAAAACAGTGAGTGGATCCTTGTGAGAGAACCTGCAGTTCTAACAGATAAGCTAGTTTAGTTTCTGTTACTGTTTTGCAGTAAAACGCCCTTAATCTGTTCTGGCACAAATTGTCACATTGCAAACATATTTTGAACTGCAAATTTCTGGATTAAAGGAATGGACAGATGTACTGCTGGAAACTAAAACTCCTAAGAGAAAGCAATTCACACTACCTTTAAAACAATAAACTTTGTATTGTATTAACTTGGCATGGGTGGAAAGTTTGGATGTTTAGACTTTAGAACAATGCCCCGCACCATTTACTGCTTTATCGCGCCCTCTTGTTCTTAATTTTATGTCTATACTCCAAATCACTGTCTCCGCCACTGCTCCAAATAGAACTCAAGTCTTGGACAATTGAGTTGAAAGTTTTCTCAACATGACTGTGACACTGTAGCCAACATCAATTTGATAAATTCCCTTCATCTAGTTGTTAGTAAATCTTCAAACTAGACAGATTTAAAACACAATCTGATCAACAGACACTACGAAAACTGTATATTCTTACTGTTAGTTCTTGTCATAAAATGACAGGATCTAGGATACACAGATTACTGAAATAGAAGGTACAAAAGTTTGTCTTTGCAAGCACTTAATTCTTCCAATTCTCATGTAAAGAAAGAAACAAGGATACTTATGCTGCCTCATATTTTCGAGTGTAAACTTGCCATTTTGATCTTTTCGCCTGTCTGTAGGTTACATCCAAGAAGTATGATATAGTTGCTGAGAAGGATCATTATAAGTTCAACCGTTTGAAGAACTTCATGGTAAAAAGTGCCTGATTGAGGGAACACCTTAAATTGTTAAATCACCAGATCAAATGCCTTAGGTTCCTTTTGTGGCTAAATACTGTCCTTTTCATTAGATTTTGCCAAACATGGAAAGCATTGATGATATCAAATCAGTTCGATATGATGTATGTGGTGTTGTTCAAACAGTAACTCCAAACTCCAAAGCCATGGTAATATCTTGATGTGGTCTTTTGTTCCATTGAGATTACCACGAAAACTTTATCCTTACAATTTTTTGTGGGGTTGTTAGGTAACTTTAACACATGGGCCTGAAAATGTAAAGCCGCAGAGGAAAATGGTCAGCGAAAATGGAAGATTCTGCTTTGAGGTACGTGGTTATTTCTTGTTTTGTTGCTGGAAATAAACTTTGAGCTAATGACGTGTCATTCCTTTTTGCTACTTTTTTTGTATGAACATAGTATTGTGCACTGTATGTTGCAATTTGGACATGTTTCACTTCAGAATTATTAGATGCATTATTATCTTCAATGTTTACAGTTTGAACAAATGTAAGTCAAATTGGGATGTTGTACTAAGCCTTTTTTACTACTAGCTGTGTTGTGTGTTCTATGCGTGAGTAGGAATAGGAATTTTGCATAGACCTGCCTTGAATGGTTATTTATACATTTGTGAGATTTGGTCTGATCTTACACGAACCAGCTTGCGACGTGAGCTCCAGCATTGTTTTATTCATTCAAGTAACTCAATTTAAAGTTCTATGACAAAATTATTTGTTCTTCTTCCTTTCTTGCAATATGCAGGTTTCTACTGGTGAATACCGATTATCTGCGTTACCTGTAGATTCCGAAGGTTCTTCCAGTCTTTTGTTTTCTCCAGGATATATCGATGTCAATGTCAAGTGCCCGTTGCTTGATGTAGAGTTCTCTCAGGTAAATGAGTATTTCTTCACCCATTCTGGTGATTTTTCAACACTATTTAACTTTCATCGAATTGATGGATACTCTGTAGACTCGATTGTATCTGAGTATTACCTCTTTGTAAACAGTCACAAGTCAATGTTCATGGTAAGATCCTCTGCAAAGAGAAATGCAACCAAAATATTCTGCTCTTGCTTGTTAGATTAGCCGGGGGTGTCGAGCATGAAACGCAGACAACCAGTTTGGAACAAGATAATGCTAATTTTGTTTTCACAAAAGTATTTCCTGGAAAATATCGTCTGGAGGTAAAATCTTGTAATTTGATCATTAATATTGGATTTTCTCTATTCTGTCTAAACTCTTGGCTATTTTTTTGAAAATCCCTTCTAGGTGAAACATTCTTCATCCAAGGCTCATGCAAATAATGATTGGTGCTGGGACGAAAATACCTTGGATGTAGATGTTGGTAGTGATGATGTGACAAATATTGTATTTGTACAGAAGGGTTATTGGATAGAGCTAGTCTCAAGTCATGACACTGAAGCATACATTCGTCAACCAGACTCTTCTAAACTTGAATTGTTGATAAAGGTCCATACTTTGGACTTATTAAATCTACAATATATTTGAATTAACACAACTTTTTGTTAATCCATCAACTTTTTATCCTACACAGGAAGGGTCACAAAGAATTTGCATCGAAACTCCTGGGCAACATGAGCTTTATTTAGTTAATTCTTGCATTTCCTTTGGGACCTCGCCTATTGTGTTTGATACACAGAACCCAGTGGTGAGCTGCTCATGTACTTTGGTTTTTATCTTTATCCATGTAAAGTTCAGTTTGGCACCCTAACGCAAAAAGTTACCCCTTCTCCCTAGTTGGTTCATATCAGTGCAAAGCAGTATCTTGTAAGAGGTGAAATCCATGTGGACATAAGCTCCCCTCTGGAAGAGATTGATTTATTAGAAGATATCGTTGTTGATGCCTTCAAGAGTAATGGGAGCTCTATCGACAAAATATCTACCATGCCTGTTTTTGCAAAGAGTTATCAAAATGGTACTACTGTCTTTGAGTACTCTACTTGGACTGATCTTGGGGAAGACTTCATTTTTGTCCCTCGTGATTCCAGGTATAATGTTTACTCGTAGTCCTTTTGGTTTTGCACCAACAGTCAGAATTTCTCAATAGTTGCAAATTCCTTCTACCTTTAACTCTTGTTTTGTATGTTTCCCTTTCTCGATTATTTATCTATTATACTTATCTGTAATACAGCACTAGAAGGAAAAAGATCCTATTTTA
This sequence comes from Secale cereale, assembly GCA_902687465.1. Taxonomy (NCBI): domain Eukaryota; kingdom Viridiplantae; phylum Streptophyta; class Magnoliopsida; order Poales; family Poaceae; genus Secale; species Secale cereale. The sequence goes on along the minus strand of LR738711.1, from coordinate 385,785,035 downwards.
TCCATCACGGCATCAGGTGAGCGATGGCATATTAAAAAAAACTTATGTACTTGAATGGTGAAACCATCATTAATATTTTAACTGCAGTTCTCAGTATCTGCAAATGGATGCCAAGATGCTGTTCCTTCAATCACTGCGAAAATGGGTCTATACCTTGAAGGATCAGTGTCACCTGCAACTCCTGATGTTCATATCAAGATTCTGGCAGCTGGAAATAGCAAGTATGCGATGCTGAAGAAAGGTGATATAGCAACAGAGACAAAGACGAATTCCGATGGGTTATTCTTTGCAGGGCCCTTGTATGAGGATATAAGATATGAAGTTGAAGCCTCAAAGGTCTATACTTTTTTCTGCACACACATTATGTGTAATCGCTAGGGTGTTGGCTTCATGGTCATATGCTGCAACTCTGTACCGTACTACACTACTACAGTGTATTAGCATGATTTCTCAGTTTTCGTATTTTGTTTTTGGTGGTGATACAAACTATTTTTCAGTCACTTTTTTTTTCAAATAAGAAAGACGTGGCAAGTGAGGTTTGTATGGAGCAGCACTTTATTTTATTTACCTTTGCACTAGACTAGTCATCGTGATTTCTTGTAAACTGCTTAGTCAGAAGTGGTTTTAGTCTTGTTCATTCAAGCTTAAACAGTGACCTGTTCAATATATTATGCGCTAGTTACATTTAACCACAACTGGGAAGGGAGCTTTTAGAATCAGCAACCAAAAACGTGTTTTCTTCCTATATCTGATATCATTCATCCTTCAGGCTGGCTATCATCTCAAGCAAACTGGCCCATACAGCTTTGCTTGTCAGAAACTTGGTCAGATATTGGTGTCTTGTTCATTCAAGCTTAAACAGTGACCTGTTCAATATATTATGCGCTAGTTACATTTAACCACAACTGGGAAGGGAGCTTTTAGAATCAGCAACCAAAAACGTGTTTTCTTCCTATATCTGATATCATTCATCCTTCAGGCTGGCTATCATCTCAAGCAAACTGGCCCATACAGCTTTGCTTGTCAGAAACTTGGTCAGATATTGGTGCATATTTATGGCGAAAAGGATACAGAGATGTTACCGACAGTATTATTATCCTTGAGTGGTGAAGGAGGTTACAGAAAAAACTCAGTCAGTGGTTCTGGTGGAACTTTCAGCTTCGATAACTTATTTCCTAGGAGTTATTATCTCCGCGCTCTTCTTAAGGTACTTTGCTGTTATTCACACTCTCGGTTCTAGTTTGTACTGTACCGCAGTTCTTCTAAATAATCTGAAATCTTCACATCAGATATTATTAGTTTTCAACAAGTCTAAATATATCAGTGGGTTGTTCATATGTTAATATGACGTCATAAAATAATCATAATTGTAGTTTTATTTGCTCGTAACATGTACTGACGTCTACTTTTGAGTGAAATACTAGTTCTTCCGGGCCCCTCGCCGCAGAAACCGCCGCCGGGGCGCGCGGCGCGCTGCCGCCCCAAACCAGATCCAGCTGCGCCGCCGCAGCCCATCCCCGGAGGAGACGGCCGGGCTCTGCTTCTGCTGCCTCGAACCTAGCCATCCGGTGCGGGAGTGCACCCACGCCGTTCGATGCCACCGTTGTCTCTACCCTGGCCACAACTCGCGCCAGTGCGAGCAGTACCTCCGTGGGGTGCTGCGCGCGCCCCTCGCGCCATCGCTGCCCCTACCATCGTCGCGGCTCGGGAGCCGCCGCGCCACCGCACCCCAACTCCGCCCGCACCACCTTCTCCGCCTGCCTTCCAGGAATTGTGCGCGCTATCCTACCGCGCTCTGTGGAGATGGAGGAGGCCGAGACGATGTTGCGCCGTGGGATGGTCGTCTCCATCACCGGAGACAGACGGGCGGCTGTGGCAACTCGAGACGTTGAGGATGACCTGTACTCCTCCCTCGACCTCCACCCTGGCGACTTCACCATCCACACATACCAGCCCGAGGACTTCCTCATCATCTTCGTCACCCGTGAGCTCATGGGCCGCTTTGCCGGCGACCACTTCATGAACAGGCTCGGCTTCACCCTTGTGCTCCGCCCATGGAACAAGCTCTCCCATGCCACCATCGGCTCCCTCAACCACGGCGTGCAGCTTGAACTCCGCAGCATCCCGGCGCAAGCCTGGCACCTGTCCATCGCCGAGCACTTGCTGGGCAGCAGCTGCTGGATCGAGCGACTCCACCCAAGCCTGCGCTCCCACGCCGACCTTGCCACTTTCCAGGTGCGCGCGCATTTGTCGGGAAGCCGTCCTCGAGCCGCACCCGTACCAAGCTGGCCTGCCCAGCCCTCCGGCGGTGTGACTGCGGCCCGCGCGATGGCGCCATGTGCCTGATGACCGGGATGATAGGCACAACCGTGGACGCAAGCATGGTGGTGAGGGGCGCAATCGAGGCCACCGCAGTGGACGCAAGTGCCGTCGCATCGTTGCCGCTTTGGACGACCGCGCGGATGGTATGGCCGTCGACTCTGTTGGTTGGTGCTCGCTCGACCACCGTGCCCGCACCGGCGGCGTCGCCGTCAATGGTGGCTAGTCCAACCCCCGTCGCTGTACGGCAGGGGTGGCGCCGCCATTGCGGCTGACCCTGGTACGCACGATGGATCCTTGGCCGGCCAATGGTGGACCCCGCGACAATCGTCGCTTTTCGAAAAGAGGAAAGCAGGGTGGAAAGAAAAAGAGATTGGCAGCACTGCCAAGGCGTGCAAAGGCTGCAACCTCTGCGGTCCCTTTGCCTTTGAGCCCTGACGTGCGTGACCTGGTGCCATCTGGCCGGTAACCCCACCAACTCTGCCACCCCAGCGGCTCACGCCCTATGGCTCCCGACCCGGCCAGCCCCGCCTGCGTCAATGGACCCGCCAATGATGCCACCGCGCCAGTTGGGGATCGCCCTGACATGCATGGGGATCTGGACAACAATCTGGACCACCAAAAATCCATCACCATCGAGGTACCCAACTCCCAGCCTTTGACGCCTGCGTTTGATTCGCTGTCGAGGTCTGGCAACGCTTTGTCGTTGCCCCCTTTGCTGGCGCGACGCCCTCGGCTGACCGGTCGACGATGCGAGGACCAGCGCTGGAGCCCACCACGACGCGCCCCTCGGCATGCCCCGCGCTGCTAGCCACACCTACTCTGGGGCTCATGGATACGCCTGCACATGGCTTGCTGCACATGGAACCGACCTTGGACGCCACTTCCACATAGCCCGCTCACGAGGCCCAGAATACTGTCGAGACCTGCCGAGACCGAGCCCCCACTTGCGGCCTAGACCGAGGCCCATCATGGCACCTCACACGTGACATGCCCCGTTGGCTTTGCTTGTGAAGCACCTCCGAGCCCTCCGGCTGGCTTCGCATCTGCCCCAATCACCATGCGCTGTTCGTGGCAACGTGACGAGGCACCGACATGGATCTTGGGTGCCTTCCTGCTGCCGCCACCAAGCAGATCGATGCCGCTCTCCCTGTCCCCGGCAGGCGCCAGAGACGGATCCCGCCCAACTTCACCCCTCGACGCGGGCGTTCGGCCACAGCATCCTCCCGCAAGACGGCTGCCCTGTCGACAGCTGAGAGGCGTTCCCAGATTCACATTCTGCGCACCCTTGGCATTGTTGGGATTGACCAGAAGATCACGGCCGCTGATGTGCAGGTATAAGAAGGCCTCTTCGTGGCGACCATTCCCCTCTCCGTCCTCTTGGCCATTGTCAAGCTGGTTGATCGCGAGCTCCCTGCGGATCCCACCTTTGTGCTGATCACCATCGTGATCATGGGTAGCCCGATCGAGGCATAGCCGCCCCCGCGCCGCGTTGTCGATCTCTTAATGGACCACAATCCCAAGATTCCCATCTGGAACGTGCGCGGTCTCCAATGGAGTAGGGGTACAACTGGATGAGCAAAGCTCTATCTCCAATATGAGCTATCACAATGCTGACCCTAAAACGTTGGGGGAGAAGGAGTATATATAGCCTAGGGGGACAAAGGGGTACATGGGCCTCGGCCCAAGTCATGCACGCAGGGACGGTCCGGATGATCCTGGTGTTGATCCGGGTCGGCGTCCGGATGGTCTGGACGTGTCGTGGATGCTGCGGTGGTCCCGTTGTCTGCGTCCTGGTTCGGGCGTTCGGGTCCGTCCGGATGATCCGGGTTGGGGTCTGGATGATCCGGCTTCAGCGAGCTGGCTTCGGGTGTCTTCGGACACGTTAGCCGGATCGTCCAGGTGGTCGTCCGCGCTTGGTCCGGATCGCCCACTTGGGTCCGGATGATCAAGTTCAGTCTTGCTCCGTTTCTTCTCCGTCTTCGCGTTTGCTTCTCTCCTTCGATCGTACTTGCTCCTTAGCTTCTCCATGGCTAGTTCCTTGGTACCTGAGTATGCAAAGTGTCTCCGCTTGAGGTAGTAGGCATGTCTCATGTGATTCGAAAGGGAGTTGCGAGAGGAGTGATGTCACCTCGGTCTCGAGAGCTCTTGCACGTGCACGTGTCATGGGTTCGCTTGACACTTGGTGAGATAATGGTAGGTCCATAGGGATGACCTTGGGATGCTCCGCATCACAAGCTCCTTCGCCAAGGCTGAGCACGAAACATCATGGCGTGCATCCATGAAGGAAGAAATGAACGTGGTGGAGTGGAACAACATTGGGAGCTTGTAGACCTGCCATGCGGCCATCGCCCAATTGGCCTGCCTTGTGTTTTAAAATTGAAGAACAAGGCCGGTGCAGTCGTCAAACATAAGGCATGACTCGTCGCCAAAGGTTATGTGCAGCAGCCCGCGATCGATTTCGAGGAAGTCTTCGCCCCCATCGCACACCTGAGTCTGTTCGGCTTCTCCTTGCACTCTGCTACCCATGAGGGGTGGCCCGTCCACCACATTGATGTAAAATCTGCATTTATATGTTCAGGTTTCAGGATCAAGCATGTTCAATAGAGCTGAGTGCAGCAATACAAGCAATAATTTCCAAGAAATCAAAACTATCCTGTGTTCAGCCTAGCTCCCCTCCGCTCCTCTACTTAAGTCTATTTCTAACAGTGTGGCCACATATCCATCTCAACATGCGCATCTCTGCTACACCTAACTGTTGCATGTCGCCTTTTAGTTGGCCAACATTCAGCACCAGACAACATCACAGGTCGAATCACCGTCCTATAGAACACGCCTTTTACCTTTTGTGGTACTCTCTTGTCACGGAGGACGCTAGAAGCATGGCGCCCCTTCATCCATCCAGCTTTGAGTTGATGACTCACATCTTCATCGAGATCACCATCCTTCCGCAGCATTGACCCCAAATACCAGAAGGTGCCCTTTTGAGGTACCACCTGCGCATCAAGGCTAACCTCTTCCTCGTGCCTAGTAGTACTGAAACCGCACCTAACGTCCTCGTAGTTCTACTAAGCCTAAAGCCTTTTGATTCCAAAGTTTGTCTCCACAACTTTCTATTAACCCCTGTCCGACTATTGTCGACTATCACCACATCATCCGCAAGGAGCATACACCATGGGATGTATCCTTGTATATCCCTTGTGACCTCATCCACACCAAAGCAAAAAAGATAAGGCTCAAAGCTGACCCTTGGTGCAGTTCTTCAGTTGGAAAGTCATCGGTGTTTAAAAAGCCATCTTTGTTGCCATCACTTGTTCGAACACTTGCCACAACATTATCATGGAGGTCTTTGATAAGGATAACGTACTTTTGTTGGGACTTTGTGTTTCTCCAAAGGCCCACCACATTCTGTGGTATCTTATCATAGGCATTCTCCCAGTCAACGAACACCATACGCAAGTCCTATTGCTTGCATCTCTCCATAAGTTGTCCTGCCAAGAAAATGGCTTCCATGGCGACCTCCCATGCATGAAACCGAACTAATTTTTGGTCATGCTTGTCATTCTTCCTAAGTGGTTCTCAATGACTCTCCCATAGCTTCATTGTGTGGCTCATAAGCTTAGTTCTACAGTAATTAGTACAACTTTGAACACCCCCCTTGTTCTTGAAGATTGGTACTAACATACTCTGCCTCCATTCTTCGAGCATCTTGTTTGACCAAAAAATGAGGTTCAAAAGCTTAGTTAGCCATACTATCGCTATGTTTCCAAGGCTTCTCTACACCTCAATTGGGATACAATCAGGGCCCATCTCCTTGTCTCCTTTCATCCTTTTTAGAACCTCCCTAACCTCATACTCCTGGATTCGTCACACAAAATGTTTGTAGGTATCATCAAAGGAGTCGTCCAGCTCAATGGTAGAGCTCTCATCCTCTCTATTGAACAACTTGTTGAAGTGCTCTCGCTATCTATGCTTTATCTCTTCACCCTTCACCAGAAGTCAACTTGCTCTGTCCTTGATGCATTTCACTTGAACATCCCTTGTTTTCCTCTCTTGGATCTTGGCCATCTTATACATGTCTCTTTCGCTTTCCTTTGTGTTTAAACGCTGGTAGAGGTCCTCGTATGCTCGACCCCTTGCTTCATTGACAACTCGTTTTGCAGTGTTTGCCATCTTGTACTTCTCTATGTTGTCTGCACCCATATCCAGGTGTAGGCGTTTAAAACTGTCTTTCTTCTCCTTAATAGCCTTCTGGACATCATCGATCCACCACCGGGCATCTTTAGCTTCACTTCTACTTCCCCTTGGTCACCCCAAACTCTTCTGAAGCCACCTTTAGAACGCAAGTCGCCATCGTCGTCCACATATTGTTTGCATCACTTTCTTCCTCCAAAGGGCCCTCCTTAATAACCCTCTCCTTGGAAGCCTGAGCTGCATCATCCCCTTGAGCTTCCACTACTTTCTGATTTTTTTTGAAGCCGGGTGGGCATATAATGATGAGTTATGGTGAGGCACTAGCCACCAGATATGCCATATAGACTGCACAACATAACTGTAATTGGGCATCATATACAAGTTTATTGGTTGGAGAGCCCTTGATGGTTTGGTGGTTTTCTTGTAGGAATATAAATTTACTCCATCAACAGTTGCTATTGATCTCAATTCTGGGGAGTCTAGAGCGGTTGAGTTCCGTGCAACCCGTGTTGCCTTCAGGTTTGTTTAATATTTAACATATGTTATTTGATTTGCATGCATGTTCTAATTTGTTCCCATCTTTTGCCATCTATCGAAAGAAACCACCTTACAGTCTGCAGATAATTCATGCACATATATTTGTTTGCATAGATTTCCTTTTTGGAGTCCAATCATTTGAGTATCAATATGCTCACGAGATTATAACATATACCATTGAGAAATTTTCCAGTTCTAAAGAGGCCAGTCAAATAATCAAGGTTATGCCCTCATATTTAGCTGTATGCACACAATAGGAGTAATACATTAATATTGCTAGTGTTATTCTGGGAAATGTAACTTTTATACTCTGTATGAGTGCTGAAGTACAGCAGTGGACCTACCACTAATGTTCTTGAAATTATGTTTCCTGCATGATTCCCACATGACGTGAATGTGCTCACAAAGTTCTAAATTAATCAATATAGCAGTTCTGGCAACACGCTTTTTGACTAAACCAATTTTATGCTACTAACTAAACCTGCTTTTCAATGTAGTGCCATGGGTTCTGTAACACTGTTAACTGGTCAACCAAAGGAAGGTGTTTTTGTTGAAGCTAGATCTGAATCAAGAGGTTATTATGAGGAAGCTACTACAGATTCTTTTGGTAGGTTCCGCTTGAGAGGACTTATCCCTGGCTCATCTTACTCAATAAGAGTAGTTGCAAAAGATAATCTCAGGTTGTCAGCAGTTGAGCGTGCTTCACCAGAATATGTATCAGTTGATGTAAGTCACTCTTGATGTCCTTTGCGCGCATTTGCGTACTGCAATCTTGTCACTAATGTCAGAGGCACTGCTCTTTTTTTAATCAGGTCGATGAGGACATCTCTGGTATTGGTTTTGTGGTTTTTGAACGCCCAGAAGCAACAATTTTGAGCTGTCATGTGGAAGGAAATGACATTGATATGTTGCAGCCACATTTATCTGTTGAAATTAGATCAGCTGTTGACCCATCTAGAATAGTATCTGTAGTTCCTGTTCCTCTTTCCTACCACGTCGAAGTAAGAAATTTACCCAAAGGAAAGCATTTTGTTCAGCTTCGGTCTGGCCTTCCATCACATACCCATATATTTGAATCGGAGTTGGTTGAACTTGACCTAGAAAAGCAACTTCAGAGTCATGTTGGTCCTCTAAAATATAAAACGGAAGAGCGGCATCACAAACAGGTAATGTTTTTCATGCACTTGCGTTGCATCACAATGACGTGTACTTTTATTTGTTTGTCTTCTCAAACTGGGAAATTTGAGATAAGAATTGAAGAAATTAGCTTTTTGAAACCATTCCTTAAGAGATGCCTGTCTGCAAATGAATGGTACAGTAGAAAATATCAAGTTCTTATTTAAGCAGAACCAAGATATCTTTGTACTCCATGCATTTATATGTTTTGTTGTTGGAAAATCTTTAACATGTTCCCATATTTTGTGTTTAAGGTATCATCTAATTGCTATCTCTTGCAGGAACTGACCCCAGCCCCGGTTTTTCCTCTTATTGTTGGAGTTTTTGTTGTTACAGTCGTGATAAGTATGCCAAGGTTGGTTGCTATATCATGACCAAGTCTTTTGTGTAAACTTAAGTAATCATGGTTGTAGGAACTGCTTTTATATGATATCATGATGCTATAGGTTGAAGGACTTGTACCAGAGCGCTGTAGGAATGACTTCCCTAAGCTCAGGAAACACACCGAGCAGAAAGGAACCACGGAAGGCAGTATTGAGAAAGAGAGCCTGAAAATATGATCCTGATTAGGTGTGGAAAATTTGGACTTACACGTCAGTATTAGAAAGTACTCCTTTCTTCCCACTGGGTAATTTTGCAGATGTGGAAGCTAACGGGTAATATTTTGTACCATTGTTGACTAATACAAATTTCGTCTCATTGTTTGTCATTGAGAATGTCGTGCGATGGTAGTATTATACTCCCTCCGCCCGAATTACTTGTCTAGATACGGATGTATCTAGACACGTTTTACAGCCAAGTACACCCGTATCTAGACAAATTTATAAGATAAATAATTTGGGACGGAGGTAATATAATTCTGAGAGCCTGGTGTTTGATTTCAGGTAGCAAGAGGGAAGAATTGTAGTGTCATTGTTGACAGTTCTCGAAACACTATTAAAGCAGTGGCTGATTGTTTCGTTTCGTGGGCATCAAAGAACAGAAACTTGTACTACTTGCTGTATTATTATAAAATAAAATCACATTGCAACGTTTCTGTTGAGCGGTCTGACGTATGGCACCTGCCGTTCATATACATGTTTTATGACATGTGTTGCAACCTATTGTTTCTTCACATTGTTTCAACCTAATCTGATAGCGTTGCCACCTGCCGCTATGCTATCTTGATGCGACCGCTTAACCTAACCTGATAGCATCGCCACCGCTGCCGCTATGCTATCTTGCCGTGCTGCTACCGCTTAAAGCTGGATTGCTACGCCCGTTGCACTTGCACCAACGCGATGCCGGCACGTTGCCTTGCTAGCTATAGGCCCGTGCGCTGCCTTCTGCTTGCCTGCATGTGTTCTGCAGCGCTACTGCTGTTTGTCCGCTCGCTACTCTTGCTGCCGTTGCATCGCTACGTCCGCGGGCTGCCTCGCTAGTCGATCCCTATCCTATCTTGCTGCGCTGCTGCCGCTTCCCTGAAGCTACGTCGCTACGCCCGTTGCTCCATTGCTATGCCCGAGCGTTGCCTTGCTAGCTATAGGCCCTTGTGCTGCCTGCGTGTGTTGCTGCATCGCTATTGCTGTTTGTCCGCTCGCAGCATCGCTCCTGCTGTTGCTGCACAGGTACGCCCGCGCGCTTAGCCGATCACTAGCGCAACATTGCTCCTCTGAATTACGCCGCCACCTTCTCTCGGTCGCGTCGCTACCTTCCCCACTATCCTACACCCAACCCTAGCCGCATCATCTCCCCCGCTTCCGCTTTCATGGCTTTCCGATTGGAGCGGATCCTACGAAGAACTCAAAGAACACAAGAGGGGAGATAAGAGGAAACACTCAAATTGACTTAATCCAATCACGCATGTACTAGATCCAAACACACAAAGAAGTCACAAAGATCCAAATCCAACAAAGAGGGATACAAAAGGGGAACTAGTTCATCTCAACCCTAGGAGGAAAAAAGGGGTGGACGAGTTCCTTGCTGGCATACACCCAGCCGCCGCCTCCCAAAAACTAGAGTTCTTTGCCTCCCGCCAGCGCCAATCCGTCCCGTCTCCGGTGGCCTTAGGGCCATGTAGGCGGAGTGGATCTCGGTCCTTGCCGGTGGGTGTATCCTGCTCAGGAAGGTGAGACGGCGGCGGCTCCCAGAAGATGGAATAAAGGTCTCCCCGCCTAGCCCCCGTTCCGGTGAGGCGTGTAGCATCATCGGGGCATGTGGAGGTGTGTCTCCGACGGATCTGTCTTTGGTGGATTTGCTCGGATATGTTGGTCGTTCGCTTCGTTCGTGTGTCTTCAGGTTGGATCCTTTTGATCTACACATTTCATCCGCGGTGGTTCTGGTGCGTTGGTTCTATGGGGCCTTAGCACGACGATTTCCCGACTGTCTACTACAACAAGGTTTGCCCGGCTCCATCGAGGGAGGGGCGATGACAGCGACGCGTCTTCGGCTCGCTTCAGTACTTGTAGTCGTCGCTAGGTGGTCTACGGATCTGGATGTAATTTTTATTATTTCTAGTGTTCGTTGTACTACTATGATTGATGATTAATAGATTGAAAGTTTTCGTGCAAAAAAATCGTAGGAGGAAGGAGGTCATGAATCCATGAAGGATCTTCTCACAAGGGGGTCTTGAATCCACTTGTGGGATCTTCTCCTAAGAGGCCTTAGTCTCCAAAGGAGTAAGGATAACTGGATGAGCAAAGCTCTCTCTCTAGTATGAGCTAACATAATGCTAACCCTAATTCGTCGGGGGAGAATGAGTATATATAATCTAGAGGGGCGAGGGGGGTACATGGGCCTCGGCCCGAGATACTATGCGCAGACATGCGTCGGACGTCCGACTGTTTTTGGTCGTCCGGTGGCTCTCGAGGGTTCGAACGTTCAGTGAGGCTCGGACTTCTGACATTTTGGTTCTGTGAAGGTGGCGGCAGATATCCGGAGGCGATCTGACGTCTGGTGGACTTCAAACTTATGGCGTTTTCGTTCTGTGATGGATGTGCCGGATGTTCGGGGACGGTCAGATGTCTGGTCACTGGAGGGTGTCAGATGTCTAGTACTTGCCAGTCCTCCGACCACTGTAGCA
>LR738711.1:385738748-385768748 GCA_902687465.1 Secale cereale | reverse complement strand
TTCAATAAAAATAGACCACTCTTCAAAGGTGCATGACCATAAAAGATATTACTTATATAAATAGAACAACAATTATTCTCTAATTTAAATGAATAACCGTCTCGCACTAAACAAGATCCAGATATAATGTTCATGCTCAACACTGGCACCAAATAATAATTATTCAGTTCTAAAACTAATCCCGAAGGTAGATGTAGAGGTAGCGTGCCGACGGCGATCACATCGACCATGGAACCATTTCCCATGCGCATCGTCACCTCGTCCTTAGCCAATCTTCGTTTAATCCGTAGCTCCTGTTTTGAGTTACAAATATGAGCAACCGAACCAATATCAAATACCTAGGCGCTACTACGAGCATTAGTAAGGTACACATCAATAACATGTATATCAAATATACCTTCGTTCACTTTGCCATCCTTCTTATCCACCAAAAACTTGGGGCAATTCCGCTTCCAGTGAACAGTCCCTTTGGAGTAGAAGCACTCAATTTCAGGCTTGGGTCTAGCTTTGGGCTTCTTCCCGGGAGTGGGAACTTGCTTGCCATTCTTTTTGAAGTTCCCTTTCTTTCCCTTGCCCTTTTTCTTGAAACTAGTGGTCTTGTTAACCATCAAAACTTGATGCTCCTTCTTGATTTCTACCTCCAAAACTTTGAGCATTGCGAAGAGCCCGGGAATTGTCTTCTCCATCCCTTGCATATTATAGTTCATCACGAAGCCTTTGTAGCTTGGTGGCAGTGATTGGAGAACTCTGTCAATAACACTATCATCTGGAAGATTAACTCCTAGCTGAGTCAAGTGATTATGATATCTAGACATTCTGAGTATGTGTTCACTGACAGAACTGTTCTCCTCCATCTTGCAGCTCTAGAACTTGTTGGCGACTTCATATCTCTCAACTCGGGCAATTGCTTGAAATATTAACTTCAACTCTTGGAACATCTCATATGCTCCATGACGTTGAAAACATCTTTGAAGTCCTGATTCTAAGACGTAAAGCATGGCACATTGAAGTATTAAGTAGTCATCAGATCAAGTTTGCCAGATGTTCAAAACATCAACATCTGCTCCTGCAGCAGGCCTTTCACCTAGTGGTGCATCAAGGACATAATTCTTCTGTGCAGCAATGAGGATAATCCTTAAGTTATGAGCCCAGTCCGTGTAGTTGCTACCATCATCTTTCAACTTAGCTTTCTCTAGGAACACATTAAAATTCAGGGGAATGGTAGCACGGGCCATTGATCTACAACATAGATATGAAAATACTATCAGGACTAAGTTCATGATAAATTAAGTTCAACTAATCAAATTACTTAAGAACTCCCACTTAGATAGACATCCCTCATAGTCATCTAAATGATACCTGATCCGAATCAACTAAACCATGTCAGATCATCACGTGGGATGGAGTAGTCTTCAATGGTGAACATCTCTATGTTGATCATATCTACTATATGATTCACGTTCGACCTTTCGGTCTCTGGTGTTCCGAGGCCATGTCTTTACATGCTAGGCTCGTCAAGTTTAACCTCAGTATTCCACATGTGCAAAACTATCTTCCACCTATTGTATGTGAACGTAGAGTCTATCACACCCGATCATCACGTGGTGTCTCAACATGACAAACTGTAGCAACGGTGCATACTCAGGGAGAACACTTTTACCTTGAAATTTAGTTAAGGGATCATCTTATAATGCTACCGCCGTACTAAGCAAAATAAGATGCATAAAAGATAAACATCACATGCAATCCAAAATATGTCACATGATATTGTCATCATCATCTTGTGCTTTTGATCTCCATCTCCAAAGAATCGTCATGATCTCCATCGTCACCGTCTTGACACCTTGATCTCTATCGTAGCGTCGTGGTCTTCTCGCCAACTATCGCTTCTACGACTATTGCTAACTCACACCGACAATGGAAAGAAATTACATGGCGTTCACATTTCATACAATAAAGAGACAACCATAAGGCTCCTGCCGGTTGCCGATAATTTACAGAACATGATCGTCTCATACAATAACGTATAACTCATCACGTCTTGACCATATCACATCACAACATGCCCTACAAAAACAAGTTAGACGTCCTCTACTTTGTTGTTGCAAGTTTTACGTGGCTGCTACGGGCTTCTAGCAAGAACCGTTCTTATCTACGGCACAAAACCACAACGTTGTTTCGTCAAGTTTGCTGTTTTAACCTTCTTCAAGGACCGGCCACAGTCAAATTTGATTCAACTAAAGTAGGAGAAACAGACACCCGCTAGTCATGTAATGCCCAGGATGGGACTATACCTCCTACGTGTCGAGGCACGACTTAAAGGTATAAGCCCATTCTGGAATGATCTCAAGTTTGGTATCTTTGCACGACTCATGTAATAATAGGGATGAAATTGCAAAAGGATAGTTGGCTTACACTCGCCACGTCACATAATACATTACATAAGCAAAACATCATCCAAAACATCACAACCCGACTACGGGCGAAGATCCAAAAGAAAGATACCAAAAACATAAAGCCACAGGTCCGAATCGCCCCTAGTAGAAACCACTACTGATCGACGAAACACGTCACAAGCATACGGCCACGCTCTTCATCGAGCTCCCAGTGAAGTACTTGAACCATCTCCTGCATCATTCTTGGCTGAACCTGCATCTGGTGTTGTAGTATCTGTGAGCCACGAGGACTCAGCAATCCCATAACCATGGGTATCAAGACTAGAAAAGCTTTATGGGTAGGAAGAGGTAAAGTGGTGAGGTAGCAGCAGCGGCTAAGCATAATATGGTGGCTAGCTTACGAGTACAAGAATAAGATGAGCATCTACGCAAACGGTCGCAAACTAGTAATGATCGCTAAAGATCCTGAACTACCTACGAGTCATACATAACCCCACCGTGTTCTCTTCTCAAAGTGAAAAGAGACAGTCATGGTTACTCACACAGTTGTGTGTTTTACTTCGGATCCTCTGTCAAGTTTTCTACAACCGGAAATTAACAAATTCCAATCTGCCACATAACCGCGGGCACGGCTTTCGAAAGATCATAACCCAGCAGGGGTGTCCCAACTTAGCCCATCACAAGCTCTCGCGATTAGCTGAAGTGATAAATATAATATCATCACCCCTTATCTTAGGGAAATCCGATCAGGCTCAGCATCCCGGTGCACAAGACATTTCGACAATGGTAAAACAAGTCCAGCAAGACCTCCCGGCGTGCCGACACCCTGATAGTAGCCGCGCGTATCTCGTCTCAGGCCACAACCGGATAGATGATCCTACGAGTAAAACCAGCCCTCGGGTTTCCCCAAGGTGGCCCCGCAGTCTCCCCGTTCAGGACCAACACCATCAGCACTGGCCCCCCTGCTATGTAGAAAAGAATCCCGAGGGCGCGACCCCCCTGTGCAATTTTAATTAATTAATTAAGTTGTTATTATGAGCAATTTAAAACCAATGTTGGGCCTTGCTGGAGGAGTTTTATTCAAAGTCGAACTGTCAAGGGGTCCCCATATACCCAACCGTGTAAGGAACGCAAAATCAAGGAACATAATGCCGGTTTATCAGCGCCTAAGGTGGCATGAGTGGGACAAAACACCGAGCAAAAGGCCAAGCCTTCCACCCATGCCCAGTATATAGGTGTGTTAATAATAATAATAGATATTGTGATATTCCAACAACAAGTTCCCTCCTGGAACGATCTTCATCTTCACCTGCAACTAACAACGCTATAAGAGGGGCTGAGCAAGCGGGTGAGATAGCCAAACAATGGTTTTGCTAGGAAGGTTTCAAAGGTTAGAGGTTTCATGGCAACAAGGAGAGGGGCTGACATAAAAGATGGGTAGCGCGACATATAACGATAGCATCGAGACACTAAGCATGGCAATGGTAGTAAAGGTATCCAAGGGTATGATCATCTTGCCTGAGATCTCGCAAGGAAGAAGAACAGATCCATGAAGAAGACGAAGAATAAGCCTTGAAGAAGAACCACGGGTAGACGAACGAATCCTCACGAACGCAACGGAACAAGCACTAATGAGAAGAAGCAAGCAATACGGTAAACACACAACACAAGAACATAACAATATGCTCAACCAAGTATGATGCAAAACAAGTCTACATAGGATGCACTACAAGTCTATACAGGAAGCACAACATGGCAAGGTAGGAAGCACAGAAAAACAACACAAGTCTATATGATGCAATACATGGCAAGATATGATGCATGACAAGTCTATACATGAAGCAATACATGGCAAGGTAGGAAGCACAGAAAAACAACACAAGTCTATATGATGCAATACACGGCAAGATATGATGCATGACAAGTCTATACAGGAAGCAATACATGGCAAGGTAGGAAGCACATAAAAACAACACAAGTCTATATGATGCAATACATGGCAAGATATGATGCATGACAAGTCTATACAGGAAGCAATACATGGCAAGGTAGGAAGCACAGAAAAACAACGCAAGCAACATGTTTAAATGAGGCCGGAAACTACAACAACAATGCCGGAAAAACCCCATATGCATGTTTAGCAATTTTAAGCAAACAAAAATTCACACATTTTAATGTTGTTAACATGATGCGGATGACATGATCAAGTTTTATGCAATTTTTATTAAAAGTTGACATGAAGATGATAAGGAGTATTTGTCGCCACGACGGAAAGAAAAGAGGGTCGTGGCGGCGAAAACGGATACGATGCCACGACAACGTTTCGATGATCCGACACTCGTCGAGATGCCGGTGCAAAAGCAAGGTAGCGAGAGCGAGTCGAACAAGATGAAAGGTGGGGTGATCCCGTCACCGGGTTCCCACGGGTCGGCGACAAGGCAAACGAGGGCCACAACGGACACGATGCAAACATCCGATTCATCTCATACAACACAACAAGCATTTGTCCACGGGTCATCGTCTCAGGGTTATAACTTCGGAACGTTCGTTTCGGGGCGGATCGAGATCATAGAGGAAGTAGTGGTACTCGCGGGTCATGGTACACGTTTTGTAGCCGTTCACGTTTCCGAAGAGGTACTTGTCGCGGCATCGGACGTCTTCGGGGCGACGGTAGTGGTACACGGTTCTTCGGCGACGGTCGTCGTACCCGTTCCGTAGATGAACTTGAGGGTTCCGAGTGCTCCGGGCGTAGTGGTACTTGGCGCAAAGGTCGTCGTGGTACTTGGGGTCTTCGGACTTGCCGGACTCGGTTCTTGCGACGGTAGTGGAACTTGGCGTGTTCGTTCATGGTTCTTCATGCGTCGTGATACTTGCCGTAGGGGTACTTGGCGCATCCGGTAGTCATACTCGAGGTCGTCGTGGTACTCGACGGAGAGGAACTTGGCGACGGTGTACTTGATAGTGTAGCCGTTCGGGGACATAGCCGTGTAACTCCTCGGGTTGAAGCCGGACCTGGTGGGTCTTGGCGTCCCGAGCACCAGCAGCAGCACGACAACCCAAAAGGCAATAGGAGCTCGGGCGGTAGGGTCACGCGCAGGAAGCGGAGCAGGTCCGGGCGTGCAGGAAGCGAGAGAAGCACCGGGACGACGATGTACAGCGAGGAGGCGAGCCAGCAGGCCGGTTCCGGTGGCGAGGATGAAGTGGTCGACCCGAGGTGCGGCGGCGCACTAAACTAGGTCACAACCACTGCCCAGCAGCGGCGAAGCAAGCAGGAGGGCGCACGGGATTGGGCGTCGTGCACGGAGCTCGCCGCGACTGGCTGCGGGGAGGCACGGGGGCGAGGAGGCGCGCGGGGCGGCGGGCTCCTGGCCGGCCGGGCTTCGGCCGTCGACGGCTCCAGTGGCCGGCGCGGGAGGACGGCGATGCTGCAAGGCCGCGGTGGCGGAGGGAGACGTGGCTCTGGCGGAGGGAGACGGTGGCTCTGGCGCGGCACTGGAGGGGCGCTGGAAGGACGGCGATGGAGAGGACCGACTCGAGGGAGAGCGGCGAGTGGGAGATGGAGAGATCGATGCGGAGGGAGGAAGAGGCACTGGACGAGCGGCGTGGGGTCGCGAGCGGGGCGACCTGGCGGCGCGAGCGAGGGAGGACGAGAGGAGAGACGGGGCGACCTGGCGGTGCGGTGCTCCCGCGAGCGATGCAGATGGGATCGAGGGAAGGCGAGGTGACGGCGCTAGCCACGGGGAACGAGGGGGGAGGGAGAGGATCGAGCGAGAGATGAGAGATGGGGTTCGACTGACTGACGGCTAGGGTTAGGATGCTGGCGGCTGGGCCTCGGGCCGGCTTAGGATAGAGTGGCTGGGGCCAGGGGGCCTTGAGCCACATGGGCCGGCCTGAGAAGAGGGCTGCGGCTGGACCTCTTGCCCATCTCTCTCTCAAACTAAAAAATAAAACAGAGAACTAAAGAGAGAGAAAAGAAAAAGGCATCTACAGAAAGAATTTACACGTGAGGGTAATTTTCTCGGGCTCATAAAAATGAGCGCGGTCCGAGAAAAATAGAAATGGCAAGATCGAGATATAATTCAAACTTATTTGAATTTACTTCAAATGGGTTTGAACTAAGACTTGATTTTTGAAGTGTCCAAAAATGTTCGAATTTTTGGAGGAACCTCGATAAAAGGAAAAGGAAAACATGGCAATGTTTGAGGCAAGGAAAGAGAAAGAGAAGGCATGGGGAAAATATGCAAGTGTGTCATAGTGAATTCCAAACAAATGGAATAATTATTTATAATAGCTCCATAATATGAGGAGGATATGTTATAAAGAGAAGTCACTCTTCCCTCGATTTAAATAGATCAAAAGATCTATGCCATTTATTTAGTTGAGATGCAAAGATTAAAGACATGATGGCATGATGACATGATGCAATGCAAAAATAAATAAAGCAAGCACAAATGAAACACACGGGAAAACCCGGAACATCTGGAATCTTCTGGGACGTCGGTCTTCGGGCGTCACAAGTCACCTTTATGCAAAACTAGTTGCATGTCTGTCGGTGGAACCGGTCTCATGAACACACCTTCTATACCATTACCACTAGGATCACAATGTAGTTTAAAAGTTTTATCAAACATGGGTAATGCACGCAATGGAGCATGTGTACGCAAATTCTTTAGCTCATTAAATGTGGTATCTTGGGATGGTCCCCAAACAAATGATGCGTTCTTTTTGCTCAATGCGTGCAATGGTGGTAAAATCCTTCACAAAGTGATGGTAAAGTCCGGCTAAGCTAAGGAACATACACAATTGTTGCAAGTTGGTTGGTTGTGGCCAAGTTTTAATAGCGTCAATTTTAGTTTCATCCACATGCATACCCTTAGAAGACACAACAAAGCCCAGGAAAACAAGTTTGTCAATGCCGAAAGTGCATTTTTCCATGTTCACATACAATCGTTCGTTTCTAAGAGTTTCTAAAACATCCCTAAGGTGCACAACATAATCCTCAAGTGATTCACTAAACAGAAGAATATCGTCAAAGTAGATCACAATGCATGTGCCAATAAATTTGCGAATTACATAGTGGATCACACGCATAAAAGTGCTAGGTGCTTCGGATAAGCCCATAGACATAACTAGCCATTCATACAAGCCAAATTTGGTTTTAAATGTGGTTTTCCATTCGTCAGCCTCTTGAATCCTATCGGTGCAACAAACATTTACGTTCATTGCTTGGACCGTACACAGGCGCGATGAGCCTCTAAGTTCAGTAGCAACATACAAGCGAGAGAAGCAGCTCCTTGAGAGGTCAAAGAGCGGATCAAGAAGACCAAGACAAAATCAAGACAACGAGGTTTCATATTGGGAGAGCCTACCTTGCCAGGAAGGAGAGCCTAACCAGGTCGAGGCCGTCCCAAGAACAAGTCCAAGTTTTTCCCCGACAGGCTTGCCAGGGCCATTGAAGGCGGATTTCCCCGCCAAGACGCCACCGCTCCACCACACCGCAACGCAAGTCAGCCATCGGCGTGGTGTCGAGCCCTCAAATTATTAAGTGGCTTTCACTAAGTACGTTGCAGCTGCTTGGAAGACAGATTAGCACCAAATGACACCCGTCCATAGGCGTGTCAAGCAGACAAGCAAGATATTGTTAAGCGACGTGGCATGCTTGCCGGGTTGCATCCTCAGCATGAGACCTAGCAGTGCATTTAATCAAGGTTGTCAGAATCGCGATTCTGTTGTACAATTCTACGACTTTACGATCCAAACTAACCCCTCTGATTCTATGACTTTAGTTCATAGAATCTAAGTTTCTACGATCCTGATAGTGAAGATTCCACGATTTGCGATCCTACCATCAGGGCTCTGATCCGATTCAAAATCGCGATTCTGACAACCTTGCATTTAATGCACTTTGTCCTAACTACCAGAGTTAGGTATGATAGCATTGTTAGCTATCAAATCAAGCAAATAGTGAATGTTTGCCACTGTGGACGCCCCTTAAACTATAAAAGGAGGCCCGAGGCTAACTAGGAAAGGATCCGGACCCTCACGTACTTGTACGCGCGTAACTGCTCTCCCCAAGGCCTCATTGTCGGGCACGAGCGATGCGTCTTATTTGGGTCCTCCCATCAATCCTACCAAAGTAGGAGTAGGGTTTTACGCCTCCCAGCAACCCGAACTTGGGTAAAAATAGCTAGTGCCACCATCGTCACGTTGTTCTACGACTTCTGCTCTTTGTGCAACATGATCCCCCTCGCCTAACTACAAAGAGGCCGATGGCCCAATAGGTGATCGTGTTTCCCCACGACATCTTTGGCGCGCTAGGTAGGGGGCGTCACTTGTACGAACCTAAAGTCACAAGTAGCACGTCGATCTTCATCATCGTCTTCTTCGCCAATAGTTCCATCATCCATGGTGCCCAAAAAGAAGCCCTGCGCGACAGCTCACCTTAAAGTGCGTTATGTCGACTAGAGGGGGGGGGGGAGGGTGAATAGGCGATTTTTATGAATTCTTCACTGGGGAATTTGCTATTGAGGAAATTCCTTAGCGAAGAACTACTTGCAGTGGAATAAGTACTCAGATGTAAACATAGCAGAGCATAAGCATGATCATCATGATGAAATGAAGACAAGCACAGAGTACAAAAAGCGTAAACACGGGATAACACAGGATGAAGACGAACAGACTGAAGAAATTGAACTGAAGAAATTGAGAAAGTCTTCAGTCAAAGTCTTCAAACAGATATGAACAAGCACACTACACAGATATGAGGAAATGAAAGAGTTGAGGAAATAGAACCAGTAAGCTTGGTGAAGACAATGATTTGATAGACCAGTTCCAACTGCTGTCTCAGCTGTACATCTGGTTAGGGCGGCTAGGTATTTAAACCAGAGGACACATAGTCCCGGGCACCCAGTCCTGGACACACAGTCCAAGACACCAAGTCCTCACCGTATTCCCCTTGAGCTAAGGTCACACAGACCTCGCCCAATCACTCGTGGTAAGTATTCAGGTGACTTCCGAACCTCCACATACTCGGTCACTCGGCGATCCACAATTCCTCTTGGATGCTCTAGACCATGACGCCTAACCGTCTTGAAGAAGCACAGTCTTCAAAGGTAACAAGTGTCAGATCCACTCAGGATCAATCTCTTCAGTGATGCTCAATCACTTTTGGGTTTGTAGGTGTTTTGGGTTTTTCCTCACTTGATGATTTTCGCTCAAAGTCCTTGGAGGATGGGTTGCTCTTATGACAAGTGTCAGTTTCTCTCGGAGCAGCCAACCAGCTAGTGGTTGTAGGGGGCGGCTATTTATAGCCTAGGGAGCAGCCCGACATGATAAGACATAAATGCCCTTTAATGATATGACCGTTAGGTAGGTAGATATTTTGGGACAGCTGGCGCGTAGCATAGCAACGGTCAGAAATTTGAGTATCAAATTCCTCAGGGCTATCATGTTCCTTACTGTGTAGGTAATCCGCACTGGCGAAGTCCTAACTCCTCAGTCAGAACAAATTCCTCAGAGACCAGAAGAACTTCGTCTCTGTCACTGAAGAATATGACTGAACTATATGAGATTTCCAATGGCTTCACTCGAAGGGATTGGTAGGTGTAGGATTTTGAGTTGAGCATCAAATGGAAATTTTTCCTTAGTATTTCCTCGACCCCCTTTAACAGTACGGTGTTTCCTATGACTCAAGAAAGAGAAAATGAAACTACAAAAACAAAAGTCTTCACGCTTCATGTTCCTCAAATGAATACTAAGTCTTCAAGGTTACACCAATTTCTTCACTTTCAAAGTCTTCAGAAATCCAAAGTCTTTAGTCGAAGAACTTCATTTTTAGGGGTCATCTTTCTCTATAAATATCAAACTCCTCATAGGCTTATATACCTGTGTACACTCATAAACACATTAGTCCCTTAACCTATAAGTCTTCAATACACCAAAATCACTAAGGGGCACTAGATGCACTTACAATCTCCCCCTTTTTGGTGATTGATGACAATATAGGTTAAGTTTTCAACAGGGATAAACATATGAAGTGTAAATACTGATATTGAGGAATTTGATTGCAAGATATAGAAGAACTCCCCCTGAAGATGTGCATAGTGAGGAATTTGCTTTTGAAGCAATGCACACTTGAAGAGTAGAATCATGGAGATCTCCCCCTATATCTTGTAATTCATACACGCATTTGACATATAATATGAAGAATTTGAAATGCATGATGAAATATGGTGACTGATGTAATTCAGCATGCGTGCATAACATTAATGAGGAATAAGCATGAAGAAACACCACATCAAAAGTACCATAGAGTTTATGTTTACAACTCGATCCAACAAAGTCATCTGAAGAACGAGAGTTGTAACTTAGCAAAAAAACACCCATATAAGTAGACCCGCTTGAAGACTAACTCAAAATTTCTCCCCCTTTGTCATCGAATGACCAAAAGGATCGAAACTGAGGACTAACGCCCTTGAAGAATCTCAAGATGATGAAGGAGCGCCAGCGTTGTTGGGGTCGATAGTTGACGTAGGGCCTGCCGCAGTGTCGTCCAAGTCTTCATACTTGTCGATTTCGCGCGATGAAGATTAGGAGCTAGCCACCAAGGGAGGAACCTTGACCTTCTTGTATTTCTTCGGAGGAGGAGCATACCAGTCAAAGTCATCCTTGAGACCCATTTTCTTCAGATCTTCTTCGCCATACAAATGAGACAGAACAGCCCAGGTGCGGTTGAGGGTTTCATGGAGGTAGTAATGGTTTTTCTTCACTGCATTGTCTGTAGAATTTATGTTGTGAAGAATTGAACCAAATTGACGCTTGACCCATTTGTGGTTGCGATCAACCTTCTGATGAAGACCGAGGAGAAGCTCACGATCAGTCATCACCCTGGTAGCTGTGCCTTGAGGATTTTGCTTGGGAGCGTTGGCGGCAGAGTCATGGGTGGCAGAGTCATCTTTGGTGGAGTAGGATGTAGCTTTGCAAAATTGACCATCCAATGGACGAATGCCTTCATAAAAAATAGCAGTGGCCTGGCCCTTGTCATCAGCTAAGGAAAATGTCCGTTCGAGGACTTCAACTGGGGGCAAGTAGCTGCAATGATTCAGTGTGTTAGCTTTGTAGTTCACTAAAGACCTTGTCCTGATGAATCTCATAATCCACGGAGCATAAGGCTTCAGGTTGAAAGGGGACAATGCAACATTTGCCATAGTCCTCATGAAGAAATCATGGAAGTTGACGGGAACGCCATGGATGATGTTGAACAGCAAATTCTTCATGATGCCAATGACTTCTTCATCATCTGAGTCGTGGCCCTTGATTGGACTCAATGTCTTCGACAGAATGCGATAGACAGTCCAAGGCAGAAACAACAATTCCTTCACGAGGAATTTGGTACTTGGGGCTTGACCTGGCTTCAAAGGTTTCATCAGCACTTGCATGTAGTGATCTGTAAGTTCAGTTTCTTCATACATGCAATGGGCTGCTTCAGTGGGAGGACTGAGAGGCAAAGCTTGAAGTAATTCAGAGGCTGGTGCCTTGTAGTGAATGTTTTCGGTCATCCAGTCCAACACCCATGAATTCACATCTTCAGAATTGCCAGTGATGTGCAGTGTTGCATAGAATTGAAGAATCAGTTCTTCATTCCAATCACATATGTCAGTGCAGAAACCCAACAGTCCAGCGTCGTGAAGAACACTGAGGACTGGCATGAAGCACGACAGAGATTCCATATCCACGTGAGGAATATGCTGATGATCGAAGACCTTGTCTTTGTTGAATAGCACTGAGGAATAGAAATTTGCCTGACTGGCAGTCCAGAAACGCCTCTTCCTAATGCGAGCAGAGTCATAAGGATTGTAGTCAGTGAAGAACACATGTTCGCCGAAGAAATCAGCCTTCTTGAAAGTTTGCTTTCTTGAGAAAGGATCCTTTGGCTTGGGTTGAGGAGTGTCAGTCAATTGCATCACAACCTCCGGATTCGCAATCTCAGGTTCTTCAGTCTGAGGAATTTCAGGTTCCTCTTCAGTGGCAGTCTTCATAGGTTCAGCAGCAGCAGCAGTTTCTTCAGCACTAGTGGTTAGAATGTCTTCATGGACAGACTGTGTGGGATGAGTTTCTTCAGAGCCCAATGGAACAGTTTGTGCTGGGGACTGAGGAATTTGTTGCAGCGGCGTGAACACAGGAGAGTTGGGATGCTGACTATCCCAGAATTCATCATTCATCAAAGGAGTAGCACTCCCAATGTCCACGTTCGAGTCTTGTTCTTCCAATTCCTCAATGCCGGCCTCTTCAACAGTGAACTGAGGCATGGGCGAGGAGATGATTGGGGTTGAAGGGATTGCATCCACTTCAATTTCTTCACCCGTCTGCTCTGAGGAAGTAGTAGAGGGAATATGTTCATCTGATTCACTGGGAATCACATATTCTTCATCAAACGGAATAAGTTCCTTTGATGGAATGGATGAAATGGGAATGACATCGATAGGGTTGTTAGCTAAGCTTGTCAAAGGCTTCATCTTCTTCGGAGCTGAAGAATCTGATGAAGCTAATGCCTTCCTTTTGTTCTCAGCTGCACGCTCTGCAGCCTTTGTCTTCTTCACATCTTATGCAGATGGAAGGATTGGAGTTGGAGTAGGCACAGGAGGAGCAGAGGAATCTGGTTGAATTTCTTCAGGCACAACTGATGCAATTGTCCTGACTTTTTCATGTTCTTCAGGCACAACCTTTGGAGCTTCAGCTGGCCTGACATTTTCTTCAGGCGCAACACTAGAGGTTGCCCTGGCAATTTCTTCAGCGGCTGGAATGCAGTCATCAGCCCTGGTATTTTCTTCAGCAACCTGATGTTCTTCAGCGGTGTTGGCATGTCCTTCAGTAGGCTGAGCAGATGCTTTAGCCTGAGGAATTTCAATGTGCGTTTGACGAGCAGCACTTGAAGAAAAACCTTTAGTCAAATTCACGAATCTGACTTTGGCGCTCATCCAGTCTGCACGATATGCGTCGAATTCATCACTGAGGGTTTTGATTTCACCCTAAAGCTTTACAAGTTCTCCAGTTGTCATGTTGACAAAATTCTTATTCAGGAAGCGCTCCTTCTTATACCGCGCTTTCTTCGTCTGCTTGGCCTTTTCAAATTTCCATTTTTCTTCGCCTATGAAGGCGGTCAACATGTGACTTTGGCCAGGAGTCAGGTTGAAGTCAGGCATAGGAGTGTTGGGGTCTTGATGCCAGAGATCAATAAAGTCAAGGATCACGTTTGGATCCAAAAGCAGTGGCACTTCACTTCCTTTGGCTCTAGCGGCCCTTTCTTGCCTCTCTTTGATGATTTGAACAAGTTCTTCATCATCAGCTTAGTCACCAGACGACACTTGGAAATCAACTTGTTTCTTGTGAGGACTTGGGCGAGAGCCTCGTCCAGCAGTGGTCCTTTTCTTCAGCAGAGAGGGACCAGCTGAGGAACTTGGTATCACTGAGGAACTTGGAGCAGCTGAGGAACTTGCAGAGGCTCTTGAGGCAATGGATATGCCCGCAGTCCTTTGACATGTGGCAAGATGCATGGGTGCAGATGATTTTGCTGGAGCATCTGAAGACTTTGGCGGAGGAGCTGAGGACTTAGGAGGAGTAGGAGCAGTCTGAGGAATTTGCCGTGAGGGCTTTGAAGAATCTGGCCTTGAGGGCATTGCTGAGGAACTGGGCCGTGAAGGCATTGAAGAAGAAGCACTTGGCTTGTGAGCAGGCTTCTTTGCCATGGCCTTCTTAGGCTTGGAAGCAAAGGCCTCAACAGAGGCAGCAGCAGCAGAGTCTTCAGTGAATTTCCTCACTGCTTCTTTTGCTTGTTTGGCCAACTTGGCCTGGCGCTTTGCCCATTCTTCAGGATAATCCTCACCGCGCTTGAGGCTAGTGGGATCAACAACTTGGTCATGTGCCAATGGAGGTCTTGGGCAGGGAGGATTGAGTGCGAATTTCTTCATGTATTTGGGAGTCACATATCTGTACTCCCTCCACTCTCTTTCCCATCTCCTCTCTATTCTTTGAATGCACACCTTGCGCTGATTCTTGTCCTCTTTTCCGTACTTTGCCTCATCAGGAGTGCAATAGTCAGCATATATGTCTTCAGGTATCTCGAAAGCAGTATTGACCTCAGGCCTCTTTCCTCCCTTTTGTGGCCTCTTTCCATCAGCCATTTTCTTCAGACGAGGAATTTGAACAATTGAATTCTCTGAAGAAGTATGCAACTTTTCTTCGAGGAACGCTGCAAATGAGTTAAGTTGATGAGAACCTAGTGATTCAGCAGCGGACATGAGTACCTGTGAATAGAGTATAGTTGCGAGGAATTTGGAGAGGTCATATGCGTTCTCATAAGGTTTTGTAAAAAGAACAAGTTTGAGGAATTTGACCAGATGTGTCTTGAAGAATTTCACAAAGCGTTTGTTGTCTTAGGTTCCAGAGTTGTATAGATTGAAAATCCACACAATTGAGGAATCTTGAAGTAAAACATAGCTTGGAGAAATTGAATCAAGAACAAATGACATGTGAGGTGTTTAGTGTGTGAAGATTTGAAGAAGAAAACACCTTTGAGAATTTTGAAGAAAACTTTCGAATCAAAGAGGGCAGTAAAAGTAACTTTTAATTACCCTGGATGAAGAACACGACGAGCTATGAGGTGAAGAAGTGAAGTTTGTCTGTGCGGATCTTCCACGCCCTAAATTGGCCGAGGAAGACAACTACGATGGCGACGGAGTGAAGAAATCCGTGGCCGGCGCGAGTACGACGACGACGAGGTCGAGGCAGTGAAGCTCTACCTCACCGGCGATGATGAAGTAGTGGCGGCGCTAGGGTTGGAGAAGCTCGAGCGGGAGAGTGAGAACGAGCGGAGTAAAAAGTGAAGTGAGGGAAGAGGAGGGGTATTTATAGCGGAGATGAATAACTGTTCGCCCGAGGAATTTGGACGAACGTGCCCCTGACCCTTCTCATTCGCACGACATGTGTCACCCACGTACTATGTAGTGGAGATCGTGGGTGAATAGATAAGTGTTGTCGTGGGATGCGGAACGATTTGAGCGGTAAACCCGAAAATTTTGGATAGGATAAGTTTTAATGTTCCGTTTGCAAAATTTTCAGCTGACAAGGACACAGTGAAGATTTTGAATAAGTTTCAAATAGAACGCATATGAAGAATTTGTGAATGGAATGGGTTGACTTTAGCATAGAGGGGGAAGGGTCCGATCGCATTCACTTAGCAGAAAAAGCGACTTGAAGAAATAGCAATAAGTGAATGTTGTAGAGGACATAAATATATAGCAAATGAAGAAAAGAGACGGAAAAGGTGAAGACAATACAAAGTTGAAGAATATGAACAACTGAGGAATTTTAGAAAAACTCCAATTGAAGATTTTCAACTTTGGTGGTGGCGTGACCCACCGTATAAGAATGATGATTTCAGAACCGCGTACAATTGTCGTAGGGTTCTGAGAATCAAATTCTTCATTAATTTCTTCACACTTAGAGCGTTATTCTTCATTGATTGAAGAAAAACAATTTCTTCATGTGTTGCACATCTAAGTCATCAATTTTGCATAAGTGTTAGGATGAGTGTCCATTTTCAAAGAACATTCGAAGATTCTAAGATATTTAGCTCACACCGCAACTTGCTATATCTCTTCTCATCCAAGGGCTTTGTGAAGATATCGGCTAGTTGTTCTTCAGTCTTCACATGCTCAATAGAAATGTCGCCCTTCAACACATGATCACAAAGAAAATGATGAAGAATCTGAATGTGCTTTGTCTTCGAGTGCTAAACTGGGTTGTGAGCAATCTTGATGGCACTCTCATTGTCACAAAAGAGAGGCACATTCTTCACGTTGACGCCATAGTCGTTGAGAGTTTGCTTCATCCACAGCAATTGAGCACAACAAGAGCCAGCAGCAATATACTCAGCTTCAGCAATAGACAGTGATACACAGTTCTGTTTCTTCGAGGACCAACAGACCAAGGATCTTCCGAGGAAGTGACATGTACCAGATGTTGACTTGTGGCCCACACAATCACCAGCATAGTTAGAGTCTGAATATCCAATGAGATCAAAAGCCGAGCTCTTGGGGTACCATAATCCAAGTGTTGGTGTGTGAGCTAGATATCGAAGAATATGTTTCACAACCTTATGGTGTGATTCCTTCGGTGTAGCTTGAAATCGGGCACACATGCAAACACTAAGCATTATATCTGGCCTAGATGCACATAAGTACAATAAAGAACCAATCATGGAGCGCTATACCTTATGATCGAAGTCAATACCATTTTCATCAGTGCACAGATGGCCATTTGTGGGCATAGGAATTTTGACGCCTTTGCAATCGTGCATGCCGAAGTTCCTCAGTACATCCTTGAGGTATTTCTCCTGAGATATGAATATGCCATTGCGTTGTTGACGAATTTGGAGACCTAAGAAGAATTTCAACTCTCCCATCATAGACATTTGATATTCTTCACTCATCATATAGGCAAATTCATCACTATAACGTTGGTCAGTACAACCAAAGATAATATCATCAACATATATTTGGCACACAAATAATTCACCATCATAAGATTTAGTGAAAAGAGTAGGGTCAAGTGAACTGGGTTTGAAGCCTGTCTTCATGAGGAATTCCTTCAAAGTATCATACCACGCCCGAGGGGCATGCTTGAGGCCATAGAGGGCCTTATTGAGTCTGAAGACTTTGTCAGGATTCTTTGGATCTTCAAAACCTGGGGGTTGAGCAACATATACTTCTTCCTCAAGCTTACCATTGAGGAATGCACTTTTCACATCCATTTGATATAGAGTGATATCATGATGGTTAGCATAAGCAAGTAATATGCGAATAGCCTCAAGTCTAGCAACAGGTGCAAAAGTTTCATTGAAATCAATTCCTTCAACCTGTGTGTAGCCTTGAGCTACAAGCCGTGCCTTATTCCTTACCACAAGGCCATTTTCATCTTGCTTGTTGCGGTAGATCCACTTTGTGCCAATGATATTATGCTTACGAGGATCTGGACGTTTGACCAGTTCCCAGACGTTGTTGAGCTCGAACTGATGTAATTCTTCTTACATAGCTTGAATTCACTCAGGCTCCAGAAATGCTTCATCTACCTTAGTGGGCTCTGTGATAGAGACAAAAGCAAATTGCCCACAAAAGTTAGATAAATGTGAAGCTCTTGAGCGTGTGAGAGGACCTGGTATATTGATGTCGCTGATGATTTTCTCAATCTGCACTTCTTTCGCAACATGAGGATGAGCTGGTTGTCGTCGAGGAATTTGATCAACATTTTCTTCAGCACCATTTTCTTCAGCATTTTCTTTAGGTGCATTAGCTCGACGTTCTTCACGTTCTGGAATGAATTCTTTAGCAGATTCTTCGGTAGGATGACATCCTCAATAGTCTTGAACTTAATAGTTTCCTCAGGTGCTGGTTCATCTATCATAGTAGGTAGGTGCTCTCTTTGCGAGCCGTTAGTTTCATCGAACTACACATCTATAGTTTCAACAACCTTGTGAAGAACGTTGTTGAAGACTCTGTAGGTGTCCGAGTCCTTTCCGTAACCACGCATAAACCTTTCATGTGCTTTCGGTGCAAATTTTGAGTTGTGACAAGGATCTCTAATCCAACATTTAGCACTGAAGACTTTGAAATAACTCACATTGGGTTTCTTGTCAGTGAGGAGTTCATAGGCAGTCTTCTTGAAGAATTTGTGAAGATATACTCTGTTGATGATGTGGCACACAGTATCAATTGCATCAATCCAGAAACGACGAGGCGTTTTGTCTTCATCAAGCATAGTGTGAGCCATCTCAGCAAGAGTCCTGTTCTTGCGCTCCACGACGCCATTCTGCTGAGGAGTATAAGGAGCAGATAACTCATGAGTAATACCAAGTTCATCAAGATAGTCATCGAGACCAGAGTTCTTTGTCAGACCCAAGATGCGATTCTATCCCGATCACGTGACACTTACGTGATTGGGGCACAACCGCATTTCGGGCGCTTAACAAGATGGATATCATTACATCGTACCATTACATACATACATGGAGGATACAACAATACATACAAGTCACATGAATACTACAACATCAATACAAAGCATCTGACTATAGATGCAAACAAGAAAAGAACAACGACATCCATCTGCTATCCCAGGCTGTCGACCTGGAACCTAACCCATGACTGAAGAAGAAGAAGAAGAAAGAACTCCAACACAACGATCAACGCTCTCACGTCAAGACATCGGAAACCTGCACCTGCAACGGTTGTTGTAGTATCTGTGAGCCACGAGGACTCAGCAATCCCATAACCATGGGTAACAAGACTATCAAAGCTTAATGGGAAGGAAGAGGTAAAGTGGTGAGGTTGCAGCAGCGGCTAAGCATAATATGGTGGCTAACTTACGAGTACAAGAATAAGATGAGCATCTACGCAAACGGTCATAGCTAGTAGTGATCGCTAAAGATCCTGAACTACCTACGAGTCAAACATAACCCCACCGCGTTCTCTTCTCAAAATGAAAAGAGACAGTCACGGTTACTCACACAGTTGTGTGTTTTACTTCGGATCCCCTGTCAAGTTTTCTACAACCGAACATTAACAAATTCCAATCTGCCACATAACCGCGGGCACGGTTTTCGAAAGATCATAACCCTGCACGGGTGTCCCAACTTAGCCCATCACAAGCTCTCACGATCAGCTTAAGTAATAATAATTATTACCCCTAACCTTAGGGAAATCCGATCAGGCTCGACATCCCGGTGCACAAGACATTTCGACAATGGTAAAACAAGTCCAGCAAGACCTCCCGGCGTGCTGACACCCTGATAGTAGCCGCGCGTATCTCGTCTTAGGCCACGACCGGATGGGACAAGCTACAGGTATGCCAGATACCTCGAGTTTCCCTGAGGCGGCCCCGCAGGTTGCCCGTTTGGGACCAACACCATTAGCACTGGTGTGACGCCCGAGACCGACGTCCCAGAAGATTCCAGAAGATTCTATAAGATTCCAGAAGATTCCAGATGTTCCGGGTTGCCCGTGTGTTTCATTTATGCTTGTGTGTTTACCGTGTTGTTTTGCTTCTTTCCGGTTGCTTCTCTTGTTAGCTTCGGTTTCGTTCCGGAGTTGTGAGGATTCGCTCGACTGTGTTGCTCCGTCTACTTCATGGATCCGTTCTTCTCCCTTGTGGAATCCCAGGCAAGATGACCGAACCCCGATAACATTACTATCTTTGCCTATTGCTAGTAGTTCCGCTCTATAGTTTTGCCTCGATGCCCATGTCTTTCTTGTCAGCCTCCTACTTGTAACCATGAACCTGTTTAACCACCCTACCTATGCAAACCGTTGCTTGGCTAAGTACGCTTCGCTCAGCCCCTCTTATAGCATTGTTAGTTGCAGGTGAAGATTGAAGATGCTTGCTTCATGTTGAAGTTTGGTTGGGTTATATCACACTATATATATGCTTAAAAATGAAATCATCTATATATTGGCAAGGGTGGAAGGCTAATCCTTTTGCTGGGTGTTTTGTTCCACTCATGCCGTTAGGAACCGTATAAACCGGTGTTATGTTCCTTGATTATGTGTTCCTAACACGGTTGGGGTGTATGGGACCCCCTTGATAAACCGCTAAGTGCTAAGTCTTTTCCAGCAAGTCCCAATATTTGGTACTATTTGCCTCATAATAACAACTTAATTATTTAATTAAAAATTGCATAGGGGGTCGCGTCCCCGAGGATTCTTAATTCTACATAGCAGGGGGGGCCAGTGCTGATGGTGTTGGTCCCAAACGGGGGTCCTGCAGGGCCGCCTTGGGGAAACCCGAGGTATCTGGTATAACCTGTAGCATCGCCCATCCGGTCGTGTCCTGAGACTTAGATACGCGCGGCTACTATCAGGGTGTCGACACACCGGGAGGATTTGCTTGATTAGCCTACCTTAGTTCGGTTTAACTTGAGCACGGGATTCCGAGAATACTCGGGTCTTCCCACCTATGGAGTTGCGACTCCGCGGATCGTGGGCTTGTAATGGGTCAAGTTGGAACACCCCTGCAGGGTTATGAACTTTCGAAAGCCGTGCCCGCGGTTATGTGGCAGATGGGAGCTTGTTAATATCCGGTTGTAGAAAACTTGACACAATGTTCTAATACACTACCCGCGTGTGTACCGTGACTGTCAATTTCCGAATAGGGATTCGGGAGTTGAACACGGTGGGGTTATGTTTGACCGGCTTTAGTTAGGATCACTTCGTGATCATCTCTCGACCGAGGTTTTCTCTTCTCGCTCTCTATCACGTAAGCTAGTTGCTAGTTGCTGCTGCAGAAACTACTCTTTTCTTCAGCCTTATCCTCTCCCAAGGCTTAAATAGTCTTGTTACCCAGGAACGGGATTGCTGAGTCCTCTGTGGCTCACAGTTACTTCACCACACCAGATGCAGGTTCAGCCGAGTTTGATGCAGAAGCTGGTTCAAGTACTTCACTGGGAGCTCGATGAAGAGCGTGGCCGTATGCTTGTGACGTTTCGACGATCAGTAGTGGTTTCTACTAGGATTCGATCTAGGACCTGTGGCTTTATGTTGTTTGGTATCTTTCTTTTGGATCTTCACCCGTAGTCGGGTTGTGATGTTTTGAATGATGTCTTGCTTATGTAATGTATTGTGTGAAGTGGCGAGTGTAAGCCAACTATCTCCTTTTGCAATTTAATCCCTCTTTTACATGAGTCGTGCAAAGATACCAAACTTGAGATCATTCTAGGATGGGCTTATACCTTTAGGTCGTGCCTCAACACGTAGGAGGTATAGTCCCATCCTGGGCATTACAAGTTGGTATTCAGAGCCTTCTCCGACCTAGAAGCCCCCACTGATTGATCGAATCGTTGACGGTTGAGTCTAGGCACACACTTGAAAATGTTTTGAGTCCTATATTTATATCGGAGAGTAGGAATTCTTTGCTTCTCATCTCTTTTCACTCTGGTGAGGACTCCTGACGATTACTCTTATCTTTTCTACTTTCAAAAATTGCACCAATTTTTTTTTAGGATCTCGCGAGTATTGTTTGGATTGTTTCGATGTCTTTGTGACGAGAACATTGTTCTCGATGCCTCCTGTCATCAGGGGTTGTGGCAGTGTCCCGGGGAGTTGAGCTCCGAGGTGTTGTCATCACAAATCCATCGCGGCAGTACTAGAATACTTAAGACGGCCGACATCGAAAACTCTCCTATGCGGTTAGTGGCAAGATAACCCCGACATCACCCAGTACTGGGGAGGTAGTTCGGAATATTGCCATAGCTTGTATAGTGGATACGTTTCGAAGGTCCGAGGTAAACAGTTTCCGAGAAAGACTGGTTATGTGTTGAAGGATGGATACACCTGGATGTAGGTTTAGAGTTGATTGCGCGGTGCTTCCCGTGTATCCCCAACACCTGATTGCATAACTGGAAACTTTCGGAAATCTATAGGTGGGTTCATCTAGTAGTTCTAGGCATTCTTCCAACGGATGCACGATATGAAGTTCGGGGTTCTACATTGAGTGAAGTGGTTTTATGGACTTGTTCTGATCGGGAGTTGCATCTTAAAGGGTCCTTGGCTATGCTGATCCGGGGATGGCAAAACCCTTTTGTAACACGTTCCATGAGCTTTCAGCACGAATATGTCGGAACGAAGCATCTATCTTGTATTTGTTCTATCTGATCCTTGTTCCTTTTTATTTATCTTTTGTTCTTCCAAGTGGCTTCTCGACAAGTTGATGTACCTACGGAATTCATTCGTTCAATTCTCTGTTCGGATGATATTGTGAAGATCATGTTGCATATCTATCCTTTGTTTTGTTTTGATTCTGGTATTCGAGTTGCTTCGATGTCAAATGTTGATTCCATACCTTTCCTAATCGATGTTCTCATATTTCTATGGGAGTGCTAATTCTTCTTGACCATCAAGTTTTTCATGTTAATCCTTTTCAACCGGTGTGCCGTCTCTTCTAGTTATTCCATACGGACGCCGTTGAGAAATCTGACGTTTTGTCTGTTTCATTCATCCCAAGTTGTCCTTGTTTCCCCACCCTCCCACCCTTCTTCTTCTCGGAGCCAGAAATTCTCAAATGAAATATCCATTTTATTCATGTGAGGTTTCTTCATTCTTTTCCTTCAATGTTCTTATCCGGTGATTATCGTGAAGATGCTCAGGAAACTTCAAGTTCATCATTCTTTTGTTCTCAAATTCTGTCGGTGGATGTAATTCAAGATTTCGGTGTTGATCTTATCCTTTTCCTCTTTTCACAATGCTTTCTTATTCCGGTACACCAATTAATCATTCTCCTCTTGTTATTCATATCCGGAGTGCTGAAGATTCATAATTCCATTCTTAATCCGTTCAAGCTATTTTGAGATTATCATCTTACTCAAGCCATTTAATTCAACCTGTGCAATATCTCTCAAGCAATCTTTCCCAACGGTGAATTCTTTGAGTGGGCCCTAACCCACAGGTTTTTTCCAGGATCTTACCTGGCTCTTCTTTTCCGGAGAATTCTTTTCAAGTGTGACGTAAGAATGTTTTCCTTCAGTCACATGCCTTCTCCAAGATCGCGTTCAATTCTTTTTCATCATTGGTTCAACCTTTTTAATTCTTCATTCCGGAGTGCTCAACAATTCTTATGGCATTTCTCGTCTTCATTCTCAACATTTGGAGACCGGAGAAGAGTTTCTCTTAAATCTTGGCCCGTTCTCTCAAGAGTTGTGGTTCTAGCTTCATGCCATCCTCATTATTGTTCAGATTGTGAGGAATTCTTTTTATACATGTTCGAAGCATTTCATGAATTCTTTTCTTTGTGTTCCTCCGAAGGCCATCTTTGCAGTATATCTCTTCGTTCTCAGTTTTCAACTTCGTCCTCCAAATATTCTTCATTGATATCTCTTCGTTCGTCTCCCTATTCTTACGGTGGTTATTTCAAGTTTACCCTTCCGTTGTTATCGTTTTAATTCATTTGTTCTTTTCATAATCCTACCGGTGCTTTGTTGAATAATTATCCAAGTTTTGGCGAGATCTCTCTTTAATCCTTTCCAACGAGAATAAGTAATATGCCAAATCCTTTGGTTGTCATCAATTTAAATTGGTGAAGGAGATGCATGACATAATTCTTATTCTTATTCCTTCAAGGTGATCTAATCCCTTCCTTTGGAGCTTGTTCATCATATCATATTCTCAGTTCTAAGTTGTTCATCTTGTTTTCCGGAGCTTCATGTTATTTCAATTATATCATTTCAAAGCTACATCTAATTCATCGCAGGCCTTGAATCTTATTCTTTTCATCTTTCACTTCTCATGCTTTCATTACCGGAGTTCTCATGGTGGTTCATCATCATTTAATTCATCCTCGAAGTCTTCATCAAGTTTCTTGTTGGAGATCAAGCATTCTTCATCATGCTTTCCAAGTTCAATTCTTTCTACCGTATCTTTTCAGATGGTGTTATGTCATTCTTGACAATTCCTTCATGTTTCATGATTTCAAGTTGTCAGGAATGAGATAATTAAAACCATCATTTTCCTTGTTCAGGAGATCCTTTCAACCCCTCATTTTTATCTCTTGGAGTTATCTTGGGTTGTATTTCACCTAAAAGCTTTCCTTGAGAATTGTTGCTATTATGGTGCTTATAAATGACCCAAGTTCTTCATTTTTCATTCCGGTGAATAAGTTTATCGTCTCCTTGTTGATATCAATCCAAACAAATTGTTTTCCATTAGTGGTTGGTTGTCACCTCTTAATTTTGAGATGTTTTCCATAAGCCCACATGAGCTTATTCTTTTCGTTGTTGAATTCCAACAACTCTGTTCAACCCTTCTTCGTAAGGATGCTCTTTCAAATTTAATTTTGAGAGAAGTTGTCATTTTCTTCTCCGTTCTTTCTTTCCAACGATCTTGCATCTATTCTTTCGTTCCGGAGGCCTTGTGATATTGCTCTCTTTAACCATCATCTCGTTTTTTTATCGAGATCTTATTCTCCCTTGTTTGTCATTTAACCGGAGTGTGGTATTCTTCATTCAAATCCTCTCATCTTATCAAGTTTTAACTCTTTTGTTAACCGGAGTGCTGTCTGAATCCTTCTTATCCCCTTGTACAATTCTTTCAATTGTTCCGGAGGCAATATGTTGTTCATTTCATCAAGTATCACTCCATCTCCTCAAGTTCTTGTTCAATTCCTTCCATTTTCAGACGGAGTGCTGCCCAAATTCTGTCATTCTTATTCCTTGGCTATACCATTGCGGTTTCATATTCTTTGGTTCGTAAGCTCTTGTTTCATGTCTTCTAACCTACAAGGTTCTCATAATGTTCCTTGTTCCTCCTGCTTACCGGGGTGCTCTTAACTTCGTTCATCTCCATTCTATTCTTTCTTTCAAGTTTGTTTAATCTCTCAAGGTTCTTTGGTTTCACTCGTCTGTCAAAGAAGCAACTTTGTTTTACCTCTTCCTCTTCCGTTTTTACCCGGTGATATCTCTAGGATCTCGGGTCGAGATCCTCTGTTAGTGTGGGAGAGTTGTGACGCCCGAGACCGACGTCCCAGAAGATTCCAGAAGATTCTAGAAGATTCCAGAAGATTCCAGATGTTCCGGGTTGCCCGTGTGTTTCATTTATGCTTGTGTGTTTACCGTGTTGTTTTGCTTCTTTCCGGTTGCTTCTCTTGTTAGCTTCGGTTTCGTTCCGGAGTTGTGAGGATTCGCTCGACTGTGTTGCTCCGTCTACTTCATGGATCCGTTCTTCTCCCTTGTGGAATCCCAGGCAAGATGACCGAACCCCGATAACATTAATATCTTTGCCTATTGCTAGTAGTTCCGCTCTATAGTTTTGCCTCGATGCCCATGTCTTTCTTGTCAGCCTCCTACTTGTAACCATGAACCTGTTTAACCACCCTACCTATGCAAACCGTTGCTTGGCTAAGTACGCTTCGCTCAGCCCCTCTTATAGCATTGTTAGTTGCAGGTGAAGATTGAAGATGCTTGCTTCATGTTGAAGTTTGGTTGGGTTATATCACACTATATATATGCTTAAAAATGAAATCATCTATATATTGGCAAGGGTGGAAGGCTAAGCCTTTTGCTGGGTGTTTTGTTCCACTCATGCCGTTAGGAACCGTATAAACCGGTGTTATGTTCCTTGATTATGCGTTCCTAACACGGTTGGGGTGTATGGGACCCCCTTGATAAACCGCTAAGTGCTAAGTCTTTTCCAGCAAGTCCCAACATTTGGTACTATTTGCCTCATAATAACAACTTAATTATTTAATTAAAAATTGCATAGGGGGTCGCGTCCCTGAGGATTCTTAATTCTACATAGCAGGGGGGGCCAGTGCTGATGGTGTTGGTCCCAAACGGGGGTCCTGCAGGGCCGCCTTGGGGAAACCCGAGGTATCTGGTATAACCTGTAGCATCGCCCATCCGGTCGTGTCCTGAGACTTAGATACGCGCGGCTACTATCAGGGTGTCGACACGCCGGGAGGATTTGCTGGATTAGCCTTATCTTAGTTCGGTTTAACTTGAGCACGGGATTCCGAGAATACTCGGGTCTTCCCACCTATGGAGTTGCGACTCCGCGGATCGTGGGCTTGTAATGGGTCAAGTTGGAACACCCCTGCAGGGTTATGAACTTTCGAAAGCCGTGCCCGCGGTTATGTGGCAGACGGGAGCTTGTTAATATCCGGTTGTAGAAAACTTGACACAATGTTCTAATACACTACCAGCGTGTGTACCGTGACTGTCAATTTCCGAATAGGGATTCGGGAGTTGAACACGGTGGGGTTATGTCTGACCGGCTTTAGTTAGGATCACTCGTGATCATCTCTCGACCGAGGTTTTCTCTTATCGCTCTCTATCACGTAAGCTAGTTGCTAGTTGCTGCTGCAGACACTACTCTTTTCTTCAGCCTTATCCTCTCCCAAGGCTTAAATAGTCTTGTTATCCGGGAACGGGATTGATGAGTCCTCTGTGGCTCACAGTTACTTCACCACACCAGATGCAGGTTCAGCCGAGTTTGATGCAGAAGCTGGTTCAAGTACTTCACTGGGAGCTCGATGAAGAGCGTGGCCGTATGCTTGTGACGTTTCGACGATCAGTAGTGGTTTCTACTAGGATTCGATCTAGGACCTGTGGCTTTATGTTGTTTGGTATCTTTCTTTTGGATCTTCACCCGTAGTCGGGTTGTGATGTTTTGAATGATGTCTTGCTTATGTAATGTATTGTGTGAAGTGGCGAGTGTAAGCCAACTATCTCCTTTTGCAATTTAATCCCTCTTTTACATGAGTCGTGCAAAGATACCAAACTTGAGATCATTCTAGGATGGGCTTATACCTTTAAGTCGTGCCTCGACACGTAGGAGGTATAGTCCCATCCTGGGCATTACAACTGGCCCCCCTGCTACGTATAAAGAATCCTCGGATAGCGCTAACTCCCTATGCAATTTAATTAATTAATTAAGTTGTTATTATGAGCAAATTAAAACCAATGTTGGGCCTTGCTGGGGGAGTTTTATTCAAAGACGAACTGTCAAGGGGTCCCCATATACCCAACCGTGTAAGGAATGCAAAATCATGGAACATAATGCTGGTTTATCGGCGCCTAAGGTGGCATGAGTGGAACAAAACACCGAGCAAAAGGCCAAGCCTTCCACCCATGCCCAGTATATAGGTGTGTTAATAATAATAATAGATATTGTGATATTCCAACAACAAGTTCCCACCTGGAACGATCTTCATCTTCACCTCCAACTAACAACGCTATAAGAGGGGCTGAGCGAGCGGGTAACATAGCCAAACAAAGGTTTTGCTGGGAAGGTGTCAAAGGTTAGAGGTTTCATGGCAACAAGGAGAGGCTGACAATAATGATGGGTAGCGCGACATATAACGATAGCATCAAGACACTAAGCATGGCAATGATAGTAAAGGTATCCAAGGTTATGGTCATCTTGCCTGAGATCCCGCAAGGAATAAGAATGGATCCATGAAGAAGACGATGAAGAAGCCTTGAAGAAGAACCACGGGTAGACGAACGAATCCTCACGAACGCAAAGGAACAATCACTAACAAGAAGAAGCAAGCAACACGGTAAACACACCACACGAGACATGACAATATGCTCAATCAAGTATGATGCAAGACAGTTCTATATAGGATGCACTACAGGTCTATACGGGAAGCAAAACATGGCAAGGTAGGAAGCACATAAAAACAACACAGGAACATGACAATATGCTCAAGCAAGTATGATGCAATACAATTCTATATATGAAGCTATACATGACAAGGTAGGAAGCACAGAAAAACAACACAAGCCAACAAGTTTAAATGAGGCCGGAAACTACATATAATAAAACCGGTAAGCCCTCATGTGCATAACTTGAAATTAGTCCAGATCTGAACAAACCTTATGTTCAAGTTATTAAACAGCAACTTAACATGCACCATGATGATCTACACGAAATTCTAGTCAAGTTCCATATAAAGTTTGTTTAATTCGGAGCTACGGCCTAGAAGATATGAGCAAAACAAGACAAGCAAGGCAACGGTGCAAGATGCACCCAAACATCAAGCAAACTCACTCCAAACATGAAAACAATATGATATTATGATTCTACATGCAAAATCACACAAGTTTCATATAAGGCACACCCAAAACGGAGCAACGGGCTAAAAGATACACATGAAACAAGATATAACAACAAGCCGAAATTAACAGCCACATAGCAACTTTGAAGCAAGAAATATATACTCTACAGCACTCAAACATGGTGAAAAGAAGCATGGACATGAAGTAGACATATCCTACAACAAACAACTCCATTGGAGCATCTCCATAGGAGGCATGGATCAATAGCAACAAGCTACAACATTTTGATCATGGCATTAAAAACCTGACAGTAATATTTTATAGCAACTTGAGAGCAAGAAATAAATAAGCTACAACAGGTCATATGAACAAGTAAGGGCATGAATGGATAGACAACAACATATACAGCAAGGAATGATCAATGGCCACCCCAAAACTAACATGGATTTACCTAGGGCATCAAGCAAACATGGCATCAGGATAAGACAGATTCCAGACTTAGTGAATTTTCACTAAGTGTTAAAACAGTTAAGTTGGCATGGCATGTTTGTAAGCATGTTTAAGTCACCTCAAGGCATATCAAGGAAAGTTAAATGCACCACATCAAAGACCATATAATGGTGCTTCTAAAACAACTAAACATGTGGCATGAGGGCAAACACATCAATAGCAAAGAGCATGTGAAATCAGCATCTCATAACAAGTTTCAGCACATAACAGACAAATGCACTTTTGCAACAGAGATTAACATGGCAATATGGACTCAAACAAGCATGCTACAGCAACCATCATGTAGTACACTTCACAAGGAACATTTTGACATATCATTTGCATCATTTGGATAAACATGCACCAAGTTATCATATCTCAAACATGGCAACAAAATAACTAGTTTCAGCAGTTTATAACAAGTAGCACTGTTGCAACAAAGATTAGAGCATCTAGATGAAGTCAAACAAGCATGGCACAATGGAACAAAGTGTAGAGCATATCACCACGATCATTTTGACATATCATACACCCAATTTGGACAAGCACACAATTAATTACAGGCGTGCAAAGAATGCAATAAAATAACAGTTTCTGGGGACTTAGCCAAAAAATACCTAGCGAAAAAAAAACGGGACGGCGAGGTACTGGGACGAGGTGGTCCCACGGGTCGGGGATCATGTTTGGTTGGTGGGACGGAGGGGTCCAGGGGCGGAGCTGGACGCCGCGATGCCGGGACGACAGTGTTCCGAGACGCGCCCGCGCGAGGCGCGTTTGGATCCAAGGATGGGGACGTACTGGGATGGGCTCATCCCGGCGTGGGGAAGAAGAAGCCCCAAGGCACGGCGGCGACCGTCGTAGGGAGGCCGGAGGGCGAGGAGAAGGTCCAGGGGTGGCGGGGTTCTTCGGATCCGGGCACAAGGAGTCCATTCCCACCTTCGAAATGGACCCTGGGCGCCGATGACGGAGCTTGTGGAGCTTGGGCGGCCATCCATGGCGGAGTCCTGTGAGAGAAGCCGGAGAGGTGAGGCAGGGAGGAGAGGGAGAGGAAGGAGATGCGCGGGTGGGGTCCGGCCTGCGGTGGTCGTCGGCGGGGCGGCTCGCCGGCGTACTATGGCGACGATCGGGCTCGGGGCGTCCTCCCGATCCAGATGCGATCGAGGAGAGCCCTGGCTCCTGACGGTTGTGGTGACCGGGCATGGATGCTCGGGGAGGCGCGGGAGGCTCGGGGGGAGCGGGGCACTCGGCCCGGATCGGGCCCGGGGCGGGCCTGGCCTGGGCCTCGGGGAAGTGGGGCGCTGGGGCGAGGCCAGGTGGCGGCGTGCCACTGGCCCAGGCGGAAGAAACGGCGACGGTGGCCAATGGCAGCACGCCATGTGGCCGAAGCGAGGTGGTGCGATGCTGATGTGGCCAGGTGGCGGCGGGGCAAGGGCCTGGCGCTGAAATGGAGGCTAGTGGCGCGGATTTTGAGGGGATGCTGAGGGTGGAGGTTAGGGAAGGGTTAGGGATGCCAAATTT
>LR738711.1:385568298-385738656 GCA_902687465.1 Secale cereale | reverse complement strand
ATCCAACGGCACCGGAGCAAAGGGGGAGTAGGCTGGGCCTAGATGGGCTGTGTTGGAGGCATGAGTGGGCTGTGAGGAGAGAAGAGAGAGGCCCGCGGTGTTTTCGGAGACCGAAAACGTCCGACGTTTTAACCGGCGACTAGTGCCGCTATATATATCCGTTGGGCTATCAAACGGACTCCGAATGCGATGAAATTTGGCAGGCGGCCTATCTACACTATAATAAGACCACATGCCAAGTTTCACCCCATTCCGAGAACATTTTCCGGCCACTCACAAAATAAATATTCGGAGGCGGCGCGGGCGCGTGCAAGTGTGTCTGGGCTCAGAATGGACAACGGAGAGGACGATGGAACTCGGGCGGATGCAAGTTTTGAAAACATGCTGATGCAACACACATGATGACATGGCAAGATGCACCACGCAAGCAGATGACATGGCAACGAAGACGAATAACTGGCTGACACCTAGCACATCGGTCTCGGGGTGTCACATTCTTCAACTCAGTTCCATTGTCACTTCGGATGTGCTTGATCTTCACACCAAAGTTGGTTGAAGCCCTCGAGGAAAATCGTTTGAAGACTTCCTCCACTTCATGTTTGTAAGTAACAATGTGTACCCATGTGTATCGAGAGTAATCATCGACAATAACAAAGCCATATTCAGAAGCATCATTTGAAACTGTAGAATAATGGTTAGGACCAAAGAGATCCATGTGAAGCAATTCAAATGGTCGAGTAGTAGTCATGATGGTCTTCGCTGCATGCTTGGCCTTGGTCATCTTTCCAGCTTCGCAGGCACCGCATAAGTGATCCTTGAGGAATTTGACATTCTCAATGCCAATGACATGCTTCTTCTTTGCAAGCATGTGCAAATTCCCCATGCCTGCATGACCAAGTCGTCGATGCCATAGCCAGCCTTCTGAAGCTTTTGCAAGTAGACACACAACTGGTTGAGGTCCTGTAGAGAAATCAACAATATACAAGTCTCCTCTCCTAAAGCCTTCGAAGACTTTGGAATTGTCAGATTCCATGACCACAACACAACGATACTTGTCGAAGACTACAACCATATCAAGATCGCAAAGCATTGAGACAGACATGAGGTTGTATCCTAAGGACTCGACAAGCATGACTTTGTCCATGTATCGATCCTTTGAGATCGCAACCTTACCTAGACCCAATACCTGACTTTTGCCTTTGTCAGCGAAGATGATATGCTTCAGATGAGATGGTGATAAGGGAGCATCCATCAACAAATTCTTGTCACCAGTCATGTGATTTGTACATCCACTATCGAGGACCCACTCAGAGGCTTTGGGTTGATCATCCTGCAGATAAATTAGTGCAGCTTACAAACTCATATACTTCATCAGTGAATAATATAACATCAAATCATCAGATCAATTTCATCAAGCAATGCAACAGATAAAGCAGTAGGAGGACATGAGAAATGAGAGTTCATTTCTTCATGATTAGCCTGCGTCCTTTCATGCATATTTCAGGTCTCCAGCAAATTCTTCAGACGTTTGAGCATGTCTGGAGACCTGACCCTGCAGAAGAGATTAGTTCATTTTCTTCACCACCCACATCTAAAGGGGTGGCAAAGAGATCACCACTCTGCGAGCTCCATATGAGAAAGATGGCATAGACGCCAGCCCATTTCGTTTCACATAAGAGGAGTTAGGATAAGCATATGAATAGGTAGAGAAATTCTTCGAGGACTTATGAACATAATGGTTAGAAAAATAATGCTCATATTCATAACCCTTAGCTCTTCCCTGTGAAACAGAGTTGTTAGCACGATGATATTCATATGAGGACTTTGATCCTTTTGAGGAATTTGATCCATATGAGGAATTGAATCCATTTTAAGATTTTGATCCATATGAAGAATTGGATCTAGGGTTCCTATTCCTCACACGAGGTGTCATGAGGACATTCACTTGAAGATTTTCAAGGTGCCTCTTAGGGACCCAGATTTTCTTCATAGGGGGACCATTCCTGCAGTTAGTTCCAACATATCTAGCAAATACTTCACCCTTCTGATTTTTGAACAGTTCATAGTTGGAGTCAAATGACTCATCAGAAGAATGAGGAGATTTACATGTAAAGCCAGATAAATTGGATGGATCAAATCGAGGTCCCTTTGCAGCAACCCATGAGGTTTTGGGGTACTACTCAGGCTTCCAATATGAACCATGAGCATTCAGTTTCCTCTCAAAGGCAATACCCTCTTTCCTAGGGTTCCTGTTGAGGATGTGCTTTTTAAGCACATCACAAAGAGTCTGATGCCCTTTGAGGCTTTTGTACATGCCTGTCATGTACAATTCCTCCAGCCCTACATTTTTAGTGATACTAGAAATGTCCTCAGATGAGGAATTACTGATAGTAGAGACATGTGAAGAATTTGTAGCATTTGAAGCATTTGATCATTCAGGTGAAGAATTAGCAGTTTCACGTTCAATGCATTTCAAGCATGGAGGAATGAATTCTTCCTGAGAAGCGCTGATTTGTTGAGCAAGTAATGAATCACGCTCCTTCTAAAGATCTTCGTAACTCACTCTTAGCTTTTCAAGATCTTGCTTTCTTTGAAGAAATTCATAAGAAAGCTTCTCATGATCAGACAAGAGAGTGTTATGATGACCTTGAAGGTTATCATACTTGGACTGAAGTCTCTGAAGATTTTCAGTCAAGATTTTAGATCGATCCATTTCTTCACCCAACATATCATCACTTTTATCTAGCATGTTTTGAACCTTATCAAGAGCCTTTTGTTGTTGCACAACAATCTTAGCAAGTTTAGAATAGCCGGGCTTAAGGTTTTTTATCAGATTCATTCTCACTAGATTCAGAGGAGGTATATTTGAGTACCTTGGCACCCTTTGCCATGAAGCAAAAGGTGGGAGCATAGTCATCATTGCCTTCATCAGCCTTTTTGGTGAAACCATTTTCTTCAGTGTTGAAGGTAGACTTGCTGACGAATGCAGTAGCGAGAGCTAGACTTGCCACACTAGACTCAGACTCCTCAGATTCCTCCTCTTCCTCATGATCCTCAGATTCAGCTTCAGAGTCCATTTCCTTGCCAATGAATGCCCGGGCTTTCTTGGAGCTGCTCTTCTTGTGAGATGAAGACTTTGAGGATTTTGATGATGAAGATTTTGATGATTTCTTCTTCTTCTTCGCATCATCAGAATTGTAATCCTTGCATTTCTTCTTCTTAGATTCCTTTTCCCACTG
Source organism: Secale cereale (assembly GCA_902687465.1). NCBI lineage: Eukaryota > Viridiplantae > Streptophyta > Magnoliopsida > Poales > Poaceae > Secale > Secale cereale. The sequence goes on along the minus strand of LR738711.1, from coordinate 385,735,417 downwards.
AGGACAATCTTGAATGTAGTGACCAGGCTTCTTGCATTTGTGACAAAGCCTCTTATTGTAGTCACTAGATGAGGAATCATTTGTCCTTGAGAATTTTCCAAAGCGACCACGTCTTGAGAACCTTCGGAATTTCTTCACGAACAGTGCTAGCTCCTAGCTCAGTTCCTCAGGATCACCAAGGCTACTACCAGAATCTTCACCTTCAGATTCAGAGATGACCTTGGCCTTCAGGGCACGTGATCTGCCATAGCTCGGACCATAGAGATCTCTCTTTTCAGCAAGCTGGAACTCATGAGTATTTAGCCTTTCGAGGATATCAGCGGGATCAAGTGACTTGTAATCACCACGCTCTTGAATCATCAATGCCAGAGTACCAAATGAGGAATCAAGCGATCTCAGCAATTTCTTCACCACCTCATGGTCGGTGATGTCAGTGGCACCAAGTGCTTGAAGTTCATTTGAGATGTCAGTGAGGCGATCGAAGGTTTGCTGAACATTTTCATTGTCAAGTCTTTTGAAGCGGTTGAAGAGATTGCGAAGAACATCAACTCGAGAGTCACGCTGTGTTGAGACTCCTTCGTTGACTTTGGACAACCTATCCTAGATAAGCTTAGGAGTTTCCAAAGCACTCACTCTTCCATACTGTCCTTTGCTCAGATGACCACAAATGATATTCTTCGCTTGAGAATCGAGTTGCTTGAATCTCTTCACATCAGCAGCATTCAGAGAAGGTGATACCAAGGGAACACCATTTTCCACAACATACCAGAGATCGTTATCAATTGCCTCAAGATGCATTCGCATCTTGTTCTTCCAGTAGGGGTAGTACGTCCCATCGAAGGTAGGACACCCAGCTGAGACCTTGATCATACCTGTGGTCGACTTAACTAAAACTCTAGGCGGTTAAACCAAAATCACACAGAACAAGGGAGTACCTTGCTCTGATACCAATTTAAAGTCCATTATATCGACTAGAGGGGGGGTGAATAGGCGATTTTTATGAATTCTTCACTGAGGAATTTGCTATTGAGGAAATTCCTTAGCGAAGAACTACTTGCAGCGGAATAAGTACTCAGATGTAAACATAGCAGAGCATAAGCATGATCATCATGATGAAATGAAGACAAGCACAGAGTACAGAAAGCGTAAACACATGATAACACAGGATGAAGACAAACAGACTGAAGAAATTGAACTGAGGAAATTGAGAAAGTCTTCAGTCAAAGTCTTCAAACAGATATGAACAAGCACACTACACAGATATGAGGAAATGAAAGAGTTGAGGAAATAGAACCAGTAAGCTTGGTGAAGACAATGATTTGATAGACCAGTTCCAACTGCTGTCTTAGTTGTACATCTGGTTAGGGCGGCTAGGTATTTAAACCTGAGGACACACAGTCCCGGACACCCAGTCCTGGACACACAGTGCAAGACACCAAGTCCTCACCGTATTCCCCTTGAGCTAAGGTCACACAGACCTCGCCCAATCACTCGTGGTAAGTCTTATGGTCACTTCCGAAAGTTCACAGACTCGGTCACTCGGCGATCCACAATTCCTCTTGGATGCTCTAGACCATGACGCCTAACCATCTGGAAGAAGCAAATTCTTCAAAAGTAACAAGCATCGGATCCACTCAGGATCAATCTCTTCAGTGATGCTCAATCACTTTTGGGTTTGTAGGTGTTTTGGGTTTGGTTTTGGGTTTTTCCTTACTTGATGATTTTCGCTCAAAGTCCTCGGAGGATGGGTTGCTCTTATGACAAGTGTCAGTTTCTCTCAGAGCAGCCAACCAGCTAGTGGTTGTAGGGGGCGGCTATTTATAGCCTAGGGAGCAGCCCGACATGATAAGACATAAATGCCCTTTAATGATATGACTGTTAGGTAGGTAGATATTTTGGGACAGCTGGCGCGTAGCACACCAACGGTCGGAAATTTGAGTATCAAATTCCTCAGGGCTATCATGTTCCTCACTGTGTAGGTAATCCGCACTAGCGAATTCCTAACTCTTCAGTGAGAACAAATTCCTCAGAGACTAGAAGAACTTTGTCTCTGTCACTGAAGAATATGACTAAACTGTATGAGATTTCCAATGGCTTCACTCGAAGGGATTGGTAGGTGTAGGATTTTGAGTTGAGCATCAAATGGAAATTTTTCCTTAGTATTTCCTCAACCCCCTTTAACACTATGGTGTTTCCTATGAATAAAGAAAGAGAAAATGAAACTACGAAAACAAAAGTCTTCACGCTTCATGTTCCTCAAGTGAATACTAAGTCTTCAACGTTACACCAATTTCTTCACTTTCAAAGTCTTCAGAAATCCAAAGTCTTCAGTCGAAGAACTTCATTTTGAGGGGTCGAGTTTCTCTGTAAATATCAAACTCCTCATAGACTTATAGACCTATGTACACTCATAAACACATTAGTGCCTTAACCTATAAGTCTTCAATACACCAAAATCACTAAGGGGCACTAGATGCACTTACATCACCCTTCTACATTCAAGGCCCCTTCGCACACAGCCGCTGATGGGTGGGTGCCGTGGAGGCGTTGGGAGAAGCGGGTGCTGTGGGAGACACAACCAGCGCAGGTGGCACCGCCATTGTGTCTCCCGCGGTCCAAGCCGGACCTAAAACCTGTGGTGGAGAGCGACATCAGCAACATCCCGACGGTCGTCACCCACAAACTGCAGACGGGGGGGGGGGACAATCTGTCTCCACCGCCCCTCCGCGCTAGCGGGCGCAGCCGCAGCGACAACGCCCGTTCTTGCGCAAGCCGTGATCCTCCAACAGCACCCGCAGCTGGTACAGTTGCTGGACACACGCTTTGCCTAGAGCAAGGCGAGCAAGACAAGGTGCCAAATGGGGCCCCCAATCCCCGAGTGCGCCCTACCGCCTTGGCGATTGGTTCGCGACGTCAAGACCATGATGACACTCCTCCTGGTACTACCAGGAGTCGAGCAACGTCACAGTCTGCTTCGACAACCATGCCGAGCTCCGCCACGAAAGGCATGGCACGGTCCTAACTCCTATTGAGATTCCCGCCAGCGCCCGATCAAATGAATGAATGGAGAGCCATCATCCAGAGCCTGATCGGCTTCGCTGAAGTTGGAAGATCCCGAGAGGCAGAACCATCGCGACACCCACAAGCTGCAATAGCGACAGAAATGGCTAGTCACGTCGGGGGAGCTACACCTATGGTGCAGTCCCCTCCGCGGCAGCAGGCTCAAGGGAAACTGCGAGATCAACTCGTTAAGAAGCAGAAAGCTAAATATGAGAAGTGCAACAAAGAAAGAGACCAAGAAGGTGTTGCCGAGAAGGGTTGCGGTGGCAGAGGAGGCCGCCATGGCAAGGCCCTGCAGTAGAAGGAAGAGCCTACCAGAGGCCGTGAGAAGGATGAAAGGGATGATGACAGTGAAGAAGGGGATAAACAAGAGACCGTTGAGCAAGAGTTCCAGAAGGCACCGAAAGCCATGTGCATTGACGGAGGTGCATCCCTACACTCCTCTCATCGTCAACTCAAACAGTGGGTGCGAGAGGTCAATGCCGTGGAACCACCTGCAGATTCTCGAAAGCCACTCAACTGGTCTCTCACGCCTATCATCATTGATGAAGAGGATCACCCCGACCACAACCGAGGTAGGGTGTCTGCCGCTGTTAGTCTCACCAACAATACGAAACCTCAAGGTCACAAAGAAGCTAGTTGATGGCAGGGCTGGGTTGAACCTGATCTCCCCTAAAGTGGTCCATAAGCTGCAGATCCCCGAAGAAGAGCTCAAGGTTGCCGGTACGTTCCAAGGAATCAACCCCGGCAGGAGCTGGCCTAAGGGAAAAGTTACATTGCCGGTAACATTTGGTGGAGAATTGAATTACCAAACTGAGAGGGTCATTTTCGATGTTGTCGATCACCCTCTACCTTACAATGGGATCCTTGGCTGCCTAACTCTGGCAAAGTTCATGGCAGCATCCCACTATGCCTACAATGTTTTGAAGATGCCAGGGCCAATTGGCGTCATTCCCATCCCATCAAACAAGAAGGATGCAGTTATCTGCATGGATAAGATGTACCAAGACGAGGTGGCCGCTGAAGCTGTTGAGGCTGCGGCCTGTAACGCCCAAGATGTGACTATATATCCTACATGTCGAGGCACGACTTAGAGGCATAATCACATTTTGGTATGATCGCAAGATGGTCATCTTCACACATTCCCATGTACAAGAACAAAGTAAAATACATAGTCGGCTTACAATTGCCACTTCACACAATGCATAAATAAGTCATACATCCTCCAGAGTACACACATAGTCCGACTACAGACGAATCCAAATGAAAAAGAAGATAACCACCCACTATGCCCGATCGGCCCTAGTAGGAACCACTAATGATCGTTGGGGAACGTCACATACATTCGCCCACACTCTTCATCGAACTCCCACTTGAGTTCCTGGCCATCACGTGAACCATACTCGGTTGTACCTGCACCTGTGTTTGTAGTAAAACGTGAGCCACGAGGACTCAGCAATCCCATTCCCGGGTATCAAAACTATCAAAGACTTTGGGTAAGGAGAAAGTGTATAAGCGGGCTGCTACAAGCACTAAGCGTAGATGAGGTGGCTAGCTTACATAACTTTAGAGCGAGAAGATAAGTGAAAGCCATCGGCCGTGAACTAATTCATGATCACTAGATGATCCTGTCTACCTATGAGTCATTCATAACACAACCGTGTTCTCTTCCCGAACTCCCTCGAAAAGAGACCATCACGACTACTCACACGGTAGTGTATTATGTTTGAGTTTTGTGTCAAGTTATCTACAACCTGATATTAACAAACTCCAATCCACCACATAATCGCGGGCACGACTTTCAAAAGATCATAACCCTGCAGGGGTGTCCCAGCTTAGCCCATCACAAGCTCTCGCGATCAACAAAGGTAAATCCTGTTATCTTAGGGACTACCCGATCAGGCTCGGAATCCTGCTGTATAAGATATTTCGACAATGGTAAAACAAGTCCAGCAAGACCTCCCGACGTGCCGACAACATGATAGGAGCCGCGCGTATCTCATCTCAAGCCACGATCGGATTGGCTAAGTTTCCGGCTGGCACACCCGTTGGTGGCCCGACTACTGCCATTTTGGACCAACACTCATGAGGAGCACTGGCCCGGGTTGTAGATTAAGAATCCACGGGGTAGCTGATCCCTATGCAAAATTTAGTTGTTATTAGACAAATGGTAAAACCAAAGTGGGGCCTTGCTGGAGGAGTTTTATTCAAAGCGAACTATCAATGGGGGCCCATAAACCCCAACTGCGTTAGGAACACAAAATCAAGGAACATAGCACCGGTTTATCGATTCCTAAGGAAGCATGACTAGAACAAATCACCAAGCAAAAGGCCAAGCCTTCCACCCATTACCAAGTATATAGGTGCATTAATCTAAATAATAGATATTGTGTTATTCCCAAAATATCCAATCCACATGGAGCATACTTCATCTTCACCTGCAACTAACAACGCTATAAGAGGGGGCTTGAGCAAAAGCATAACTTAGCCAAACAATGGTTTGCTAGGAAGGTAGTTAGAGGTTTCATGGCAACGTAGGGGCTGACAAGCAAAAAGATAGGTAGCGCAACAAAGCGATAGAGCGAGACAACTAGCATGGCAACGATAGAGGTAATATCAAGGAATGGTCATCTTGCCTGGTAAGTCTTCGGTGTTATCGGGACCTTGCTCTTCGTAATCAAACTCAGCGGCTGTCTTGACCTCATACTCGAACTCGTGTCCCGGTGCTACCCAAACACAAACAAGCATCCACATAAACACACATGGCAAGAAATGAACACATGCTATGGAAGAGAAATGCAAGTATGATGCTACAAAGCTACCGGTATGAAAGGAGATGAAGCTGGGAAGAACATGTGAAGGCATGATGATTGTGGGCAAGATCTTGGTAAACCAAGCATGCCACTGGATAGATTGAAAGATTTCGGTTGAAATTGATATAAAGATCATCGGAATCGAATGCAGGGTTTGCAAATGACAAGCAAAACAAGATGCAATTTAAAACTGATGATAACAACAACATGGCATCTTTGGAGCAAGGTTTAGTTATTCTACAACACCCAAACATGATGACAAAAGGCATGGTTGTGAAGTAGAGATGATTCTCTACAAATATGAACTCAGAGAACATCCAAAAACTTACAGGAACACAATTAAAATAGCATGGCAAAAAGCAATAAGTTAACAGGTTTTCAGACTTAGAGAAATTTACTGGGCATGCAACCAGGAACAATATGATGCTGACTTTACATGCACATAACAACAAGCATATCAATTATATAAAGCATGCAAATTACATGATCATGAATAAGACATAATATACTTCCCATTCATCCAAAGAAACAATTCATCGATGCAAGAGTTGATTAACATGAGCTTTGCCAAAATGAACATTCTGTTAATAGGCTGACAATTCAGATTTCAAGCATTTTGAGAGCAAGATGAAAACAAGCTACAACAGGGCATATATGCAAACAAAGGCATGAATTTATAGAAAAATACATGTACATCAAGACATGCTCACTGGTTATTCCAAAACATGCATGGAAAAGATTGTAGCATCAAGTTTACATGGCAACATGTTATAACATATTCCAGACTTAGCAGTTTTTCACTAAGTGTAAAAACAACAACAATGACATGGCATGTTTGCAAGCTTGTGCAAGTCACCACAAGGCATATCATGAAAATCTAATTACACCACTTAAAATATAACATGATTCTGCTCCTAAAACATGTTGGCATGATGCTCAAAATAAATTCATACAAAATGCTATGAAAAAGAGAAATTAACAAGTTATAACAGTTTCTGCCACTCGATAGCATCAATCACTTTTGTAACAGGGATAAACATGGCATAATGCAACCTAACATGTATGAAAATGCATCCACCATGAAGAGCATCACAAGATGAACATTTTGACATATCATACACTCCATTTGGACCAATATGCACAAAGATATGACCTCCCAAACAAGCTAACATGCTGTTAACAGACAACTAGAGCTGAACAGTAATAGAAACAACAGTTTGGCAACGAAGATTAAGACATCAAGATGAACTCTAACATGCATGCAACCCATATCAACATGTAGATCACTCTGAGAAGAACATATCGACATATCATACACGCAAATCGGAGCTACGGGCACGAAGATATGGCATGGCAAAGAGAGCAACATATTAACACAGATCAGGGACTTAGTGGAAATTATACACTTGAAAAGTGGACGGGGATGTCCCGGGACGGAGAGATCCGGGGCGGAGCTGGGCGTTTGGATGGACGTGTTGGTGGATCTCGTCCCGATCCAAACGGGACGTGGGCGGCGGTGGATCCGACGACGGAGACGATGACGATGGCGTTGGCCGAGGAGGCGGCCGCCGATGGCGCGGGGGTCGAGGCGATGAGGTGGCGGCGAGCCGGCGGGCGGTGCGCCCGAGGCGAGGCGGCGGAGCGCAAAGGCGGGGAAGCAGCGGCGGAGGAGTTCGGCGGCGCAGGGCTCGGTCAGGTGGCGGTGGAGGCGGAGCGGGCCGGGAGGGCCAGATCCGGGCCGCATGGGCCGCGGCGTGGAAGGAGAGAGAGACCGACAACGAGGCGATGTGGCGCGCCGCGATTGGCTGAGGGGCGGCTGGACACGTCCGGCGGTGGTGGAGAGCTCGGATCTAGGGTTGTTTACCCGAAAATGGAGGGGGGGAGCCTTTTTATAGGTAGATGTAGCTAGGAGAGGTATTTTTCAGAGCAGTTTTCGCCCACACGATCGTGATCCAACGACGAAGAGCATGTGGGTTGGTTTAGATGGGCTAGTGGGCTGTTGATGAGGGGTGCTGGGCTAAAAGAGAAAGGGCTTCCGGCGGTTAACACGGTTAACCGTTGGGGCATCAAATGACCTCCAAATGGAACGAAATTGGACAGGCGGTCTACCGGAGATATACCAAGACCACTCGACAACTCTCGGCCCATTACAAGGATGTTTTTATCCCGCTTAAGAAACAAGAACCGAGGGGTGCTACAGATGCGTGTGAGAGAGTCGGAAACCGAAACGGACAACGCAGAGGGCAGAGACGATGCAAGTACTCGCGGATGCAAGTGAGACTATGCCAATGCAATGCACACGATTAAAATGACATGGCAATATGCAAAACATGCTCGAAGCAGAACACAAAAGACCCGAAATGAAGGAGCCCAAAATGGAATTGATTATGTCAACGTTGAATACATTGCCATATTGGGAATTGTTACATCTGGGGCGTTACAAACTCTCCTCCACTACGAAAAGATCTCGTTCCGAGATCTAGGACTGAAAGAACTCCGGATATTCGGAACGGAGGTGATCCTCGTGTTCCCACGTGGCTTCTTTGTCGGTATGGTGTGACCACTTCACTGTCACGAATTTGATTGATTTGTTGCGAGGCTTGCACTCGGTGTCTTCAAGGATAGCAACGGGGTGCTCATGATAAGACAAGTCGGCTTGAATATCAATTTCTTCGAAGGCGATGGCGCGCTCAGGCATTTTGAAGCACTTGCGGAGTTGTGACACGTGGAACACATCGTGCACATTGGAGAAGTTTGGAGGAAGCTCGAGTTGGTAGGCGAGATCGCCTCTTTTCCCAACAATTTTGAAAGGGCCCACGTATCTTGGAGCTAGCTTGCCCTTGATACCGAACCTCTTGTGACAACCTGGATTTTGCCCTCTCTCATTTTCCGGACTTGCCTTCTCTCTGTTTCCGAACTTGGTTTCTGCTTTGCTTTGATTTGGGTTTTGGAATCCTTTCAGATGGACTTGTCACTTGGTCATATCCTTGACCAAGTGGCCTATCTCAACATTGCTTCTTTGATAAAACCCAAAACTCATCCTAGGAGTATTTTTCATAAAGGAAAAATATTCATTTTTCCTTCATAAACATACTTTGGAGACTAATGCTCCAAAGCAACTCTCATTTTTCTTGCTCCAAAAATCCTGAGATAATTCCTGAATTTTCTTAGGACCTTGGCACACCTTCCCATGCAAATATATTGCATAACTTTTCGTAATATTTTTTCTATAGAAAATCATTTCTATTCTGGACCAAAAATGCACTTTGTACAAGAAGTGCATTTTTCCTTGAGTGTTTGGCCTTGAACTTTCTTGAGCTTAAACACCCTCCTAAGAAACCCTAAACTCCAGGAGATCAGCCCTAATGGCCTTCTAGAAGCTTGCTTAACTTGGCGACCAAGTTTCTGGTCAGAAACTTGCCAACAAGGTTTAGTCACATCCGGTCGGCCTAGGCGTGAGCCATCACCTCTCTTAGACCTAACACTGCACAGTCAGTAGCGTAGACATGGTTTGATAGCACCGGGGCATCGTCTTGCCCATGCCAGGGCAGTGACCGCCTAAAGACACAGTGCCTGGCATGCGTTTGACGCGCTCTGGCTGGCGCCTTCTCCTCTCTTTTGCATGTGATCGATCCAGAGCTCGCCGACGACTATCGCGCCGTGCCACCACCCCCGACCCATCACCCTTGACTACTCCCAAGCGCTCGGCGTTGCCGGAGCCGCCGCAGCGAGCACGGGCACGTCGTGGCCAAAACGCCATAGTGCGTGCGTCCGCTTGTCCACTGAATCGGGTTTATATTCAGTGCGACAATGCTTACCTTGTGGGAAGGTCTTGACCCGACCCTTTGTGGTGCCTCTCACCGGTGCCTCCCGCGAGGGAAGGTTATGGGCATGCATACCCTGGCCCGACAAGCAGACATAACCTTGCGTACTCATTTTTATTTTTATGGTACCTTGTCCCCGTTTGGGACAGTTTTGCCACGACGGTGGCCGTTGGTGTCTTTGGTAGACATGGGGCCACCCAAGACCTAGCCCGGAGAGGGAGATGGTCGGAGTGGCCGGGAGAGTGCCATGACAAGGGGAGGGTTTCGTCTTTTGGACCGCACGTATGGGAGTGCGAGGCCAGGGTTCCGTAGTGTTGGTAAAGTGCGCTACCTCTGCAGAGTGTATTTAAAACTATCGATAGCCACGTCCTCGGTTATGGGCATAGCTCAGAAGTAAGTCACACCATGGATCAACTTTTATAAATTATCATGCAAATTAAATGGTTGATACGATGCATGTGTCTCGAGGTGATTCATGACCGCTGGGGTAGTTCATGATAAATTGTTTTCAGTTGTGACCCGGTTGTGGTCACCGGTTGGTAGGAGGTACTCGACTAGTAAGCGAGTCCGTGTGACTCGGAGTAAGTATTGGCTTCCTTGCACCAGGAATAGTTTTTGCATTGCATTAATCTGATATATTGTCTGGATATTGTCTGTCATCATGTTTATGTTTGTTGTGAGCTTGCAAGTACATTCAATGTACTGACCTGGCGTGTTATGCCAGCTTTCAGGAAAGTCGATTCGCATCGAAGCGTACCTCGCGTCTAGGCCGTGTCCACGACGGTGTCCCTGTGCTATGGAGTTCCGCTTCGCCGCTCTTCCGCTGCCGTGTAGTTTGTGTGATCGAGGCCCCGTCTTGTTCACTAAAAAATGTACATACTGTCCAGCAGCATCGTGTGTGCCGCTTGGCCTCAAACCCCAATGTAATATCAACCTATGTAATTCCGTTAGCATCAATAAAACGGTTGTTTCTGTACCATGTTGTTGTGTATTGCCAAAAGACTAGATCTCTGGGCTGGCAATGCAAGGTAAACCGGTTGCTCGGAGCCGGGGTGCCACAACGCTTGGTATCAGAAACACGCTGATCGTAGGACACGCTAGACCGTTAGTGCATTAGTGGAACGGTAGATAGCCTCATTTAAATACTGGTAGTCATAGAAATTGGTTGCTGCATGGCATGCATGATTATTTGTTGTTATCACTAACCATTTGGTTTGTGAGTGTAGATGACTCTAGTATCGATCCTGTACCATCCTGAGACAGCGCCGAACACATCGCCGCACCTGCTTCAGAATGTGTGGCGACGATTCTATCCATCGGGTGCTGATCCAGAGTATCATGTGTATCGGGAGCATATAGCCGGGGCAATATATGAGTATTACGCTAAAGCCACTCTACACCATAGTACCCCTTCCGGCGCTTACACTCGTTCTACTAAGGGTGGTCTTGCTTCTACGCCATCTCAGGCGGTTCAGTTTGCTGCACTCGAAGCTCTTGTAGACTTGCGCTACAACGAGGTTCGCATGCACACCCACCCAGGTCTTTTCTTTTACCCATCTCTGCACGAGAATGGGCGTATCTGCTTTCCTGTGATTAATCCGATGTGTGATCATCCCACTAGCCACCTTTCTCGCTATATGATGGCTAGTTACCTCCTGAACTACGAGTTAGCTCGGGAGCTAGGACGCACCCGGATGGCTCTCGCTGCTGCTCGCACCAGGAACCCTCTTCCCACTGTCATCTACACCACTTCAGTTTCTTCCGTCTCCGTTTCCCCGGTGACTCCGCAGGGTACCGTTAACCCTGTGACGGTGGCCCCTCGCAGTGCTCCTGCTGCGTGGTCGTCCCTTAATGCTACTCCTGCTGCCCCTATGCTTAGTTCTCATCCCGCGCCCGCCCTTGAGGGAGAGCCCTCGAGTCAGCGCTGTCGCGTCCCTCTTAACCCGGAGGTCTCTGCTATCAGTTCAGGATCGGGATCCGGCACAGGAGAGGAGCCCGCAGTAGCACAGTCCGAGCAGTAGATCGTTCAAGTACCACTCTAGTCATAAGTATGATGTATGGGTGTAACCGCACGAGTCATGATGTTTAGTTTCATGTATGGGTGTAGTAGAACTGTTGTAATGTTTACTTTCAAGTTGAGTCTATGTATAATTATGTTGGATTTTTTTATTCGCTTTGGTTTTCTCTTGCTCTTTTCTTCTGGGATTTGTCAATGGCTTTCCTCCCATTTTGGTTTTTTCTCATCACGGTCGCTATGTATTAGGAAAATAAATAATAGGATGACGCGTGGAGGCAGCAGCAGCCAAGCTTGCGAGGATGTCCCTGTACGCCGCTCCGCAAGGCAGGCAGGACATTCCCTCGAGCCATACCAGACACCTCCGCCTCTGCCGCCTCATCCACCTTCCACTGAGCAAATCCTGCGAATGTTTGAAGAAAGACGAAGCAACGATCTGCTAGAACTACTAAAAAGTGTGCAAGTCATGGTTGGACAGAATGGAAATCAGAATGGCCATCACTCCAAGCTGTCCGATTTTCAGTGAACGAAACCTCCCAGTTTCAGCCAGGCCATTGATCCATTGGACACCGATGACTGGTTAAGGACTATTGAGAGGAAGCTAGAAATTGCTCGCACCAAAGAAGGAGACAAGGTTCCCTTCGTGATGCATTATCTCAAAGGAGCTGCTGCTATATGGTGGGATAATACTAAGGCCCTGTGGCCCGCGGATGAGGAAATTTCTTGGAATAGATTTAAGGATTAGTTCCGAAAGTATTATATGTAACACCCCATGTGTAATACTTTCCATATATGGCAATAAACCATTTATCATTTTGATCCTTGTCCTTTTCCTTGGGGGTTCTTGTCATTTAATCTTTATTTTGTTTTGCATTGTCATTTTATTTTTTCTTATGCATCCATGCATTGCTTCATCATCAACATGGCATCATATTCATATTAACTTCATTAATTGTCTTTGTTTGTGATGTGAGGTCACCTTGATGGTTGTTGTGTGTTGGTGGTGTCAAGCCATGCCCTTGCTTAAACCCTAACCTCTAAAAATGACAGAAGTTTGAACCATATTCAAACTCATTTTATTTTTCTACCTCTAAAAATGCCCAAACCAATTTTATAAAATAGGGCATAAATCCAAGAGCATGGGGATATTTTATTTATCTCCTAACTAGCATGGGGATATTTTATTTATCTCCTAACTCTTTTTCCTTGAGCCTGTACTTTTTCTTTTATTTTCTGTCTGAGGAAAATGGAAAAAGAAAAGGAATTAAAGCAGCAGCAGCCGCAGCAGTGCAGCCCAGCGAGCAGGCCCAGCTCTTCCCCTCGGCCCAGCTCTAGCCGGCCCGCGCCAGCAGCCCAGCACGTCCCTCGCACCCTTTCTCACCCGCGCGCCCACATACCCCCGCTGGTTCGCTTCCACGTGGACTCCCAGGCCCCACTCGTCAGCGACTGCGCCCGCTAGTCCACCCACCTTTTCTTCCTCCCCCCGCGACGCCATGGAGACCGTGAGCCGGCCGTCGTCGTCACACCGTCGTGCCTCTGGCCCCCCTTTTAAGCTCTCCCCGTGTCCAACCCACTCCCTAGGGTTCCTCCTTCCTCCTCCCGTCGCCTGGTGAGCTGAGGGCCACCAGATCCGTCGCACTGTAGCTGTCCCGAGCGCATCTGAGAGCGCGAGCACGTCGCCGGTGTGCCTCCCATCGACCTCGGCCTCGCCAACCTTGCCGGACTGCTTCCTCGACATTGACTACGTTGTCTACGTCCACTACAGGGAGCCGATCGCCTCACCTCGACTTCTTCTCCCTCTTCTTACACTCCGACCGCCGCAACTGTTCGATCGTCGCCGTCGTCGACTCCGACCACCTCCGGGCCAGCCGAACACCTCGCCGTGTTCGTGGTGAGCATCTCAACCTCCCCGTGCACTTTTCCCCTTCCTTTGCGCCGTCTAGTCCGTAGTTCTCCATGCACCCGAGCATGTCGCCATCGGGACTCGTCTCCGGCGAGTATTCCGGCCATCGTAGCCCTTCCCCTGTTGCCCGTCTGCTTCGTCTTGTCGCGTAGATGCTGCCAGCGCAGTCGCCGCTCCGTTTAGGCCTCTGCTTCGCCTCGTCGAGATCCGCCACCGCCGTTCTGATTTGTGCTCGCTGCCGGCGTTGTAGTTGTTGCTAGGAGCTGCTCGTGCGTGGTGTGGATGCGGAGTTCCCCCAGGAACAGCCCGCAACCCTCCGCCATCAGCTTAGGTCGCCGGAGCAGCTCCGACGTGCCCCTATTTTCCCCTACTGCCTGCGTCTTCAGATACCTCTTAAGGCTACAGGCCCGTTCTTTGTCAGGAACACTTGCCTAGCCCAGTGGCTTGGCTCTTCGTCAGATAGCAGGAGGTCGCGGGTTCGAAACCCACCGGGGGCAGTGGATTTCCCCCGTTTTTGCAATTTCAGAGACACTGACATGCAGGCCCCACCTGTCGGCCTCTCTGCACAGTTCCACCCACTCGCGCACCCACCGCTGCCACATCAGCGCCTCTGACCCCACAGGTCAGTGGCTGCGGCTATGTTAGTCTGGGCCAGTTTAACCTTTTCGGTTGTTTTTCTTTTCTGTTTTTCCTTTTTTTTCTTTTTCTGCATTTACTTTGCATATTTAATATCTGTTTAAATATGCATCTAATGAAAATGACTTTTATATGAAAACTGCTTAGTTTTTCATGTAGAATATTTATATGCTGTTTGTTGCCATGTTTAAAACATTTAAAATGCTGTTTGATTTAATTTGTGTTCAAAATGTGCTTGAACTTGTAAAAATCATAACTAAATATCTACAAATCCAAATCTAACAAACTTTATATGCATTCGGGTGGAAAAATGTGTAGATTAATGTGGTGCTTTTGCTTTGCATGTTTAACAACTTTTAAAATAAGAGTTTCTCAGTTCTGTCCCAAATGTATATATATGAATATGGGAGTTTCTGGAAATTGTTGTTTGTTCTTTCCGGCCCATTTAAAAATGCTAGCATGTTGCTGTAGTCCTAGTTGCACCCTTGCCATGTTAATCAACTCTTTTAACCTTGTTGGGTGCTTGTTCAAATAATCTACATAACCTTTGTGGCCATGTTAGTTTTGTTCCTTTGCTTGTGACCTACATGTGTGTGATCTTGTTATTGCTTTGATGCTTGTGCACTCTTTGTGTCACTAGGAGATGCATCATGTCCTACCATGTCCATATGCATCATATTCATGCATCATGTGTTTGAGCATTGCATGATGATTGATTGTTGTTCCGGTGTTGCATTGTTGTGTTGGTTAGAGCCTGGTGATGATTCGGAGTTCGAGGTTCCTACCGAGGTTGAGTTTGAGGAGAAAGGTTACGATCCCTCCGTGGAATCAACAGGCAAGATGACCATTCCCATATATGACTTCTATCTTTGCCTATGCTAGATGTCTAGCTCTTTAGATATTGCCTCGATGCCTATTCCTGTTTGTCAGCCCTCCTATTGTTGCCATAAAACTTTCTAACCACCTTCCTAGCAAACCGTTGTTTGGCTAAGTATGCATCGCTCAACCCCTCTTATAGCATTGTTAGTTGCAGGTGAAGTTTTTGAAGATTCCGGCTCCATGTTGAAGTTGTTGTTGGGATAACACAATATATAATCTGTTAAACTAATTCACCTATATATTGGTAATGGGTGGAAGGCTAAGCCTTTCTGCTTGGTGTTTTGTTCCACTCATGCCACCCTAGGAACCGATAAACCGGTGTTATGTTCCTTGATTTTGCGTTCCTAACACGGTTGGGGTTTATGGGCCCCCCTTGATAATTCGCTCTGTTTAAAGCTTTTCCAGCAAGGCCCAAAATTGGTTTTATGTTTTCCAAATAACTAAAACTTGCATAGGGCGTTGCAAAACCGAGTTCTTAATTAACAACCCGGGCCAGTGCTCCTCATGAGTGTTGGTCCAAACCGGGGGTTCTGCGAGGCCACCACGGGGGAACCCGAGGTTTGGTATATACATGTAGAATCACCCATCCGGACGTGGCCTCAGACGAGATACCCGCGGCTACTCTCAGGGTGTCGGCACGCCGGGAGGTCTTGCTGGATTAGTTTTACCTTTGTCGAAATATCTTGAGCACGGGATTCCGAGAATACTCGGGTCTTCCCACTTTGGAGTTGCGACTCCGCAGATCGTGAGCTTGTGATGGGCTAAGTTGGGACACCCCTGCAGGGTTTGATCTTTCGAAAGCCATGCCCGCGGTTATGTGGCAGATGGGAATTTGTTAATATCCGGTTGTAGATAACTTGACACCTTACTCATGAATACACTACCTGCGTGAGTAACCGTGATGGTCTCTTTCCGAAGGGCTTTGGGAAGTGAACACGATAGGGTTATGTTTGACCGTGAGTAGTTAGGACCACTTATTGATCAACTTGGCGATCATTGGCACTTGTTCTCTTCTCGCTCTAAACTCGTAAGCTAGTGCTTAGTGCTTGCTGCAACCCTTCTTTACAGCCTTTTCCACACCTAAGGCTTTGGTAGTTTTGATACCCGGGAACGGGATTGCTGAGTCCTCTGTGGCTCATAGATTCAACACACACCAGATACATGTACCGTTGAGAACTATGCAGGAGATGGTTAAGAGCTGTACTGGGAGTTCGATGAAGGGCGTGGACGATACTATGTGTCTTATCCCGACGATCAGTAGTGGTTCTTACTAGGAGGATCCGGGCTTGTGTTATTTATGGTATCTTTTCATTTGGATTTCGTCCGTAGTCGGACCCTGATGTTCTTTGGATGATGTATGCTATTGTATTCATTTGTGTGACGTGGCGAGTGTAAGCCAACTATCATTTTACACTTTCATCCCTGAATTTTACATGAGTTGTGGAAAGATATCATATTTGAGATCATTCTAGTATGCGTTTATGTGCTTAAGTCATGCCTCGACACGTGGGGGACATAGCAGCATACTGGGCATTACAAGTTGGTATCCAGAGCCTTCTCCGACCTAGGACCCCCCTGATTGATCGAATCGTTGACGGTTGAGTCTGGGCACACACAAAAAAATGTTTTGTGTCCTATATATATATCGGAGAGTAGGATTTCTTTTTACTCCTCATCCCTTCATCGCTCTGGTGAGGACTCCTGACGTTGTTCTATCTCCTCTACTCTCAAAAATTCACTAATTTTTTTTAGGATCACGCGAGTATTGTTTGGATTGTTCCGATATCTTTGTGACGAGAACATTTTTCTCGATGCCTCCTGTCATTTATGGGTTGTGGCAGTGTCCCGGGGAGTTGAGCTCCGAGGTGTTGTCATCACAAATGTATCGTAGCGGTTCTAGAATACTTAAGACGGCCGACATCGAAAACTCTTCTATGTGGTTAATGGTGAGATAACCCCGACATCACCCAGTACTGGTGGGATAGTTCGGGAGTATTGCCACAGCTAGTATAGCGGATGCGATTCGAAGGTCCGAGGTAAACAGTTTCCGAGGATGACTGGTTATGTGTTGACGGATGGATACAGCTGGATGTAGGTTTAGAGTTGAGTGCGCGGTGTTCCCCCTGTATCCCCAACACCAGATTGCATAATCGGAAACCTTCAGGAATTAATAGGTGGGTTCTTCAAGTAGCTCGTAGGCATTCTTCCAACGAGTACATGGTATGAGGTTTGGGGTTCAACATCGAGTGAAGAGGTTTCATGGGCGCTGTTCCAATTGGGAGTGGCATCTTAAAGGGTCCTTGGCTATGCCGATCCGGGGATTGCAACACCCTTTGTAACACGTTCCATGGGGCATTCAACACGAACATGTGGGACGAAGCTTCTATCATGTATTTGTTCCATCTGCACCTTGTTGTTTTTATTGTATCTTTTGTTCTCCCAAGTGGCTTCTCGAGAAGATTGTTGTACCATTAAACTGTGGAATTCATTCGTTCATTTTGTTCGAATGTTTATTGTGAAGACTTATGTTGCAAATATGTAGCCGTTGATTCAGCTTATCTATTTTGCATCAATGGCTAACGGTTGTCATCATATTCAGGATGGCTCCTAAGAAGGTTCCCAACCCTAACCAAGAGCGCGAAGAAGTGCGTCCTCTTGAACGTCCTCCTTCCCCTCCTCCTCCGTCTGAGGCATGGAGAGCAATTATGCAAGCGACCAACCAGAACACTCAGATGCTCATGCAAATGATGCAGAACTTTCAAGCCAACCAAGCAAATCAAGGCAATCATGGGAACCAAGGCCAAGGCAATCTGTTCAATCAACCTCACTTTGCGACACTGAACCAATTCCTGGCAAACCAACCAAAGTCTTCCAATTACTGTGTGGACCCGCTAGATGTTGAAGATTGGATCACAGACATAAAAAAGCACTTTGAATGCAGTAACGTGAG
The DNA here is from genome assembly GCA_902687465.1 of Secale cereale. Lineage (NCBI taxonomy): Eukaryota > Viridiplantae > Streptophyta > Magnoliopsida > Poales > Poaceae > Secale > Secale cereale. The sequence goes on along the minus strand of LR738711.1, from coordinate 385,717,338 downwards.
GCCTGAGGATTATGTCAAGTTTGCCACTTTCCAAGTCAAAGATCAAGCTGCTGATTGGTGGCAACAGTTCAAAGATTCCAGAGGTGATCGTGAGATCTCGTGGACTGACTTCTGCAAAGATTTCTGCTCTCACCACATTCCAACCAGTGTCATTGAAGGCATGCGTGAGCAATTCCGTAACCTGAAGCAAGGCACCATGTCCGTCTATCAATACAATGTCAAGTCCCAGAATCTTGCCCGTCATGTGAAGCAAGACATCCCCGATGCCAAGAGCAAGATATATCAGTTCCGCGGTGGTCTGAAAGATGAACTCCAACTTGCTCTCACCTTGTTCGAGCCAGATGAATTTGACCAATTCTACAATATGGCTCTCAAGCAAGAGGCAGCTCAACTCAAGAGTGAAGCTTCCAAAAAGAGGATTAGAGATGCTGTTCACTCTTCCTCTTCCTCTCAAGTGGTTGCCAAGCAGCAGAAGTTCTGGCTACCGCCTCCTCTAGTGCTTCGTCCTCCAAACAACAACAAGCACTCAGGTGGTCGTGGATTCTCCCACCCACCCAACCCAAGCAATCAGTCCAAGCCTCAGTTCCAAGCTTCAAGATCTAGTGGTCCTTATCATCGGCCTCTTTCACAAGTTACTTGCAACAAGTGTTCTCAGAAGGGTCACTATGCTAACAAGTGTCCCAACCCAAGGCGCCTTCCGCCTCCTCTACCTGTCAGCACTGCTATTATCAAGCACAATCCCAAGCATGCAAGAGTGAACCTGATGAGTACAGCTGAAGCAGAGAATTCTTCCGATGTGATAATTGGTAATCTTCCGGTTAACTCAATTCCTGCAAAAGTCTTGTTTGATTCGGGTGCATCATGCTCTTTCATATCTCAACCTTTTGCATCGAAGCACAATGTTGACATCAAAAGTTTGCCAAGGGAATTATCAGTTGTTTCTCCCAGAAAAATAATGCATTCTAGCGTGTTTGCTCCGGATATATTTATTCATATGGGTGATTACAGTTTCCTGGTTTCCCCGGTTATTCTCGGCAACTCCGACGTTGATCTTATTCTTGGGATGGATTGGCTCTCCAAGCATGATGCAAACATTGATTGTGCAAATAAGGAAGTCAAGCTTACTCATCCTAACGAAGACGTGATTATCTTCGCCTCTCGAGATAACACAATTAGGATATTCTCTCTCAATGACAAGGGCGAGATTAATGCCATTTCTCAGATTCCGGTGGTTCGTGAATATGAGGATGTATTCCCTGAAGAGCTTCCAGGCATGCCTCCCCATCGTCAAGTTGAATTCGTCATTGAACTTGAGCCCGGTACCGAGCCAACATGTCGGCGTCCGTACAAGCTTTCTTCTGATGAGTTGAAGGAGCTGAAGAAACAACTCGATGAGCAGGAACGTATGGGTATAATCAGGCCTAGTACTTCTCCTTGGGACTGTCGTGTTCTATTTGTCAAGAAGAAGGATGGCACGGAACGCCTTTGCGTTGATTACTGGCCATTGAACAAGAAGACAATGAAGAATAAGTACCCGCTCCCCAATATCAATGAATTGTTCGAGCAGCTCAAAGGAGCAAAGGTGTTCTCGAAGCTCGATCTCCGGATGGGTTACCATCAGATTCGTATCCGTGAAGAGGATATTCCTAAGACCGCATTCAGAACGAGTTTTGGCTCTTATGAATAGACGGTCATGTCTTTCGGCCTTGCAAATGCTCCACCCACTTTCTCTTAGATGATGCACTTCATATTCAACCCCTACACCAATGAATTTGTTCTTGTCTATCTGGATGATATCTTGGTATTCTCCAAGAATGAAGAAGACCATGCCAAGCACCTCCGTTTGGTCCTTGACAGGCTCCGTGAACACAAGTTCTATGCGAAGTTCTCCAAATGTGAATTCTGGCTGGATAAAGTCCTCTATCTTGGCCATATTATCTCTACTGAGGGCTTCTGTGAACCCCGAGAAGGTTGAAGCTATTGTCAACTGGGAACCTCCGTAGAATGTCAAGCAACTCCGAAGCTTCCTTGGTCTCGCTAGCTATTGCACAGGTTCGTTGAGAACGTCTCCCAGGTTGCCAAGTCTCTTTCCAACCTGTTGTAGAAGAATGTCAAGTACTCATGGACTCCTGATTGTGATGTGGCATTCAAGACACTCAAAGAGAAGCTCATTTCTGCTCCAGTTCTTACTCCTCCGGATGAGTCCAAGCCTTATGAAGTCTTTTGTGATGCTTCATTGCAAGGTCTTGGTGGTGTTCTCATGCAAGACAAGAAGATTGTGGCATACACTTCTCGTCAGCTGAAACCAAATGAGAGGAACTACCCCACACATGATCTTGAGCTAGCAGCAGTTGTACATGCCTTGATTACGTGGAGACACCTTCTGTTGGGCAGAAAAGTGGACATCTTCACCGATCACAAGAGTTTGAAGTACATCTTCACTCAGCCAAACCTTAACCTTCACCAGACTCGTTGGGTTGAGATGATTCAAGAGTACGATCCAAGCATTGAGTATACTCTTGGCAAGGCCAATGTCATTGCAGATGCCTTGAGCAGAAAGGCGTATTGCAACAGTCTCCTTCTCAAACCGTTCCAGTCGGAACTTTGTGAATCATTCAGGAAGCTCAACCTCCAAGTCGTTCCGCAAGGCTTTCTTGCAAACCTTCAAGTTGCTCCTACCTTGGAAGATCAAATCCGTGAGGCCCAACTCAGTGATGCTATGGTGTAGGAAGTGAAACATGGTATTGCTAAGGGTACTCCCAAGTACAAGTGCTATCGCGTTGATGAGAAAGACACCTTGTTCTTTGTGGACAGGATTGTGGTTCCCAAGGGTGATCTCAGGAAGCTCATAATGAACGAAGCACATGACTCCCTCCTCTCGGTACATCCCTAAAGTTATAAGATGTACCAAGACCTCAAGCAATCATATTGGTGGACTCGCATGAAAAGGGAGATTGTCAGACCCAAGATGCGATTCTATCCCGATCACGTGACAATTACGTGATTGGGGCACAACCGCATTTTGGGCGCCTAGCAAGATGGATATCATTACATCGTACCATTACATACATACATGGGGGATACAACAACATATACAAATCTCATGAATACAACAACATCAATACAAAGTATCCGACTACGGATACAAACAAGAGAAACACAAGACATCCATCTGCTATCCCAGGCTGCCAACCCGGAACCTAACCAAGACTGAAGAAGAAGAAGAAGAAGAACTCCAACAAAAGAACATCGCTCTCACGTCAAGACATCGGAAACCTGCACCTGCAACTGTTGTTGTAGTATCTGTGAGCCACGAGGACTCAGCAATCCCATAACCATGGGTAACAAGACTATCAAAGCTTAATAGGAAGGAAGAGGTAAAGTAGTGAGGTTGCAGCAGCGGCTAAGCAATATGTATGGTGGCTAACTTACGAGTACAAGAATAAGATGAGCATCTACGCAAACGGTCGCAAATAGTAATGATCGCTAAAGATCCTGAACTACAAACGAGTCAAACATAACCCGACCGTGTTCTCTTCTCAAAGTGAAAAGAGACAGTCACGGTTACTCACACAGTTGTGTGTTTTACTTCGGATCCTCTGTCAAGTTTTCTACAACCGGACATTAACAAATTCCAATCTGCCACATAACCGCGGGCACGGCTTTCGAAAGATCATAACCCTGCAGGGGTGTCCCAACTTAGCCCATCACAAGCTCTCCCGATTAGCTGAAGTGATAAATATAATATCATCACCCCTTATCTTAGGGAAATCCGATTAGGCTCGGCATCCCGGTGCACAAGACATTTCGACAATGGTAAAACAAGTCCAGCAAGACCTCCCGGCGTGCCGACACCCTGATAGTAGCCGCGCGTATCTCGTCTCAGGCCACGACCGGATGAGCACAGTGTACAGCAGCCAAACCCAAATTTCCAAGGGGGGCCGCCGCACACGACTCTATTTGGGACCAACACCATCAGCACTGGCCCCCCTGCTATGTAGAAAGAATCCTCGGGTAGCGCTAACTCCCTATGCAATTTAATTAATTAATTAAGTTGTTATTATGAGCAAATTAAAACCAATGTTGGGCCTTGCTGGAGGAGTTTTATTCAAAGACGAACTGTCAAGGGGTCCCCATATACCCATCGTGTAAGGAACGCAAAATCAAGGAACATAATGCCGGTTTATCGACGCCTAAGGTGGCACGTGTGTAACAAAACACCGAGCAAAAGGCCAAGCCTTCCACCCATGCCCAGTATATAGGTGTGTTAATAATAATTATAGATATTGTGATATTCCAACAACAAGTTCCCTCCTGGAATGAACTTCATCTTCACCTGCAACTAACAACGCTATAAGAGGGGCCGAGCAAGCGGGTAACATAGCGAAACAAAGGTTTTGCTAGGAAGGTGTCAAAGGTTAGAGGTTTCATGGCAACAAGGAGAGGGGCTGACAATAAGATGGGTAGCGCGACATATAACGATAGCATCGAGACAACTAAGCATGGAAAAGATAGTAATGGTATCCAAGGGTATGGTCATCTTGCCTAAGATCCCGCAAGGAAGAAGAACGGTTCCGTGAAGAAGACGGAGAAGAAGCCTTGAAGAAGAACCACGGATAGATGAACAAATCCTCACAAACGCAATGGAACAAGCACTAACGAGAAGAAGCACGCAATACGGTAAACAAACCACTCAAGAACATGACAATATGCACTACCAAGTAGGATGCACGACAAGTCTACATATGATGCATAAAAAGTCTACACAGGAAGGAAAACATGGCAAGGTAGGAAGCACAACAAAACAACACAAGTTTATATATGATGCATTACATGGCAAGGTATGATGCATGACAAATATATACAGGAAGCAATACATGGCAAGGTAGGAAGCACAGAAAACATCACAGGAAACATGGCAATGTGCTTAAGCAAGTATGATGCAATCGAGTCTATATACGAAGCACAACAAGTCTATACAGGAAGCATTACATGACAAGGTAGGAAGCACAGAAAACAACACAAGTTTATATGATGCAATGCATGGCAAGGTATGATGCATGACAAATCTATACAGGAAGCACAACAGGTATATACAGGAAGCATAACATGGCAATGTAGGAAGCACAGAAAATATCACAGGAAACATGGCAATGTAGGAAGCACATCAAGTATATACAGGAAGCATAACATGGCAAGGTAGGAAGCACAGAAAACATCACAGGAAACATGGCAATGTAGGAAGCACAACAAGTATAGATAGGAAGCATAACAAGTATATACAAGAAGCATAACATGGCAACGGTGCAAGATGCACCCAAACATCAACTAAACTAACTCCAAACATGTTAACAAGATGATATTATGATTCTACATGCAAAATCACTCAAGTTTCATATAAGGAACACTCTGAACGGAGCAACGGGCTAAAAGATACACATGAATCAAGATATAACAACAAGCTGAAATTAACAGCCACATAGCAACTTTGGAGCAAGGTAAATATATGGTACATCACTCAAACATGGTGACAAGAAGCATGAACATGAAGTAGACATATCCTACAGCAAACAAGTCCATTGGAGCAACTCCATAGGAGGCATGGATCAATAGCAACAAGCTACAACATTTTGATCATGACACTAAAAACCTGACAGCAATATTTTATCAACTTGGGAGCAAGAAATAAATAAGGTACAGCAAGCCAAAAGAGCAAGTGAAGGCATGAATGGACAGCCAACAACATATACAACAAGGAATCATCAATAGTCACCCCAAAACTAATATGAATTTGCCTAGAACAACAAGCAGACATAGCATCTGGAAATACAGATTCCAGACTTAGTGAAATTTCACCAAGTGTTAAAACAACAATAACAACATGGCATGTTTGTGAGCATGTTTAAGTCAAAACAAGGCATATCATGGAAAGTTAAATGCACCACATCAAAGAACACATCATGGAGAATCTAAAACATCTAGGCATGTGACATGGGGACAAACACATCAATAGCAACAAGCTCCTCAACTAGGCATCTCGTAACAAGTTACAAAACATAACAGCCACGTGCACTTTTGCAACATAGATTAACATGGCAATATGAACTCAAACAAGCATGCTATAGCAACCAACATGTAGAGCATCTCATGATGAACATTTTGACATATCATTTGCATCATTTGGATAAACATGCACCAAGTTATCACATCTCAAACATAGCAACAAAACAACAAGTAGCAGCAGTTTATAACAAGTAGCACTCTTGCAACAGATATTTAAGCATCTAGATGAACTCAAACATGCATGGCACAATGGAACAAAGTGTAGAGCATATCACCACGAACATTTTGACATATCATTCACTCAATTTGGATAAGCACACAAAAAGATATAATCATGCAAAGATGCAACATTAAATTGACAGCAAAAGGACTTAGCAGATTTTTGACACAAAGGAAAAAAACAACAGAGCGCAATATAACTATTCGGTGCACGGGCGGGATATAGCGGGCTCACCACTGGGCTTCGCCCAGAACTGGAGAGGAGGAGGTGGCAGGCCGGCGCTGGAGATGGGCCTGGGCCCAGGAGGGAGGAGGCCGACCCAGGCGCTGGAGTCAACGGAGCGGATAGGGAGCTCGAGCGCCCGCTCCCCATGGCGGTTGGCTTGAACAGCCTGGAGGTCCGGCGAGGCATGCGGGATCGGCGTGGAGGCGGGCGTTCTTCGGCGACCTAGCGAGCTCCGGCGTGCTCCAGGCGTCGCGGAGGCGCGGATCCGGCGACCTGGCACCGGATCTGAGGTCGGGGCGGCCGGCTGGGGCGGATCGGCAACGGCGGCGGCAGAAGAGGTCCGGGCGGCGGCGAGCAAAGTCCGGCGGAGCGGCGGCTCGAAGGACGGTGGCCGGCGGCGGTCGAGCACTCCGGCGAGGCGGCGACGCCTGGCGATGGGAGCAAGGAGGCGGGGAGGCTCGGGCGGCCTGGCTCGGGGCGCGGCGCTCGGGCCCACGACGGCGGCGGCTCGGGCCCATTCGGCCCACGGCGGCGGGCTGCCTTCGGACCCCGATGGCCTCGCGCGGCTGGAGAGCCAGAGGGCGATGGAAGCACGGCGCGGCGACGGTGGAAGCACGGTGCGGCGGCGGTGGAAGCACTGCGCGGAATTTGAGGAGGGAGGTAGGGAAGGCCAAAAATGGACTAGGGGAGTCCATTTATAGTAGGAGGCCTAGGGTTTGGAGTTTGGAGGGGTTTTAGAGCCCTCCGATCGCGATCCGACGGATCCGATCGCGAGGGGAGTTAGGTTGGGTCAAGAGGAGGTAGTGGGTTGTGTAGGAGGGGTTGTGGGGAGAGTAGAGAAGAGGCCCGCGGGGGTTTTCGGAGACCGAAAACGTCCGACGAAATAACCGGCGACTAGTGCCGCTATATATATCCGTTGGGCTATCAAACGAGCTCCGAATGCGATGAAATTTGGCAGGCGGCCTGTATACAATATAATAAGACCACATGCCAAGTTTCACCCCATTCTGAGAACATTTTTCGGCCACTCATAAAATAAATATTTGGAGGCACCGCGGGCGCGTGCAAGTGTGTCTGGCTCAGAACGGACAACGGAAAGGACGAGGAGACTCGGGCGGATGCAAGTTTTGAAAACATGCTGATGCAACACACAAGATGACATGGCAAGATGGAACACGCAAGCAGATGACATGGCACTGACAACGAATAACTGGCTGACACCTGGCGCACCGGTCTCGGGGTGTCACAGAGATTGCCCAATTCATGAATGAATGTGATGTCTGCAGAAGAGTCAAGGCAGAGCATCAACGTCCGGCCGGACTCCTTCGACCTCTACCTATTCCTTAGTGGAAATTCGATCACGTTGAGATGGATCTCGTCACCAGTTTTCCCAAGTCCAAGAAGGGAAATGATGCTATCTTTGTGGTGATTGACAAGCTAACTAAAGTAGCTCATTTTCTTCCCGTCAAAGAATCCATCAACGCAGCTCAGCTGGCAGAGCTGTACACCTCAGAGTTGTTTCTTTGCATGGAGTTCCTCAAGTGATCTCCTCAGACCGTGGAAGCTTGTTCACTTCCAAGTTCTGGGATTCTTTTCAGTCAGCCGTGGGCACAATTCGCTTCAGCACTGCGTTTCACCCTCAGACTAGTGGTCAAGTCGAAAGAGTGAACGAGATCCTCGAAGATATGCTAAGAGCTTGTGTCATCTCCTTCGGTATGAAATGGGAAGATTGCCTTCCAGTTGCTGAATTCTCCTACAACAACAACTTCCAAGCAAGTGACGGCAAAGCTCCTTTTGAAATCCTCTATGGAAAAAAGTGCTGTACCCCTCTCAACTGGTCCGAGACTGGTGAATGCCAACTTCTTGGAAATGATTTGATCTCAGAAGCCGAAGAAATGTGCAAAGTCATACGTGGGAATCTCAAAGCCGCGCAATCGCGTCAAAAGAGCTACTATGACGGCAAGCATCGTGACTTGGCTTTCGACATTGGAGACCATGTCTATCTCCGTGTTTCTCCCATGAAGGGCACTCAGAGGTTCGGTATCAAGGGCAAGCTTGCTCCAAGATATGTGGGCCCTTTCAAGATTCTTGGTAAGAGAGGTGATCTAGCCTACCAACTCGTGCTTCCCTCCAACTTTGTAAATGTGCATGATGTGTTTCACGTGTCTCAACTCCGCAAGTGCTTCAAGACACCTGAACTCACCATTCCATTCGAAGAGATTGATCTTCAACAAGACTTGTCTTATCATGAGCACCCCGTTGCTATTCTTGAAGAAACTGAGCGCAAGACCCGCAACAAGTCCATCAAATTCTTGAAGGTGAAGTGGTCACACCATACCGACCGAGAAGTTACGTGGGAACGAGAAGATCACCTTCGTTCCGAGTATCCCTCCTTATTTCAGTCCTAGATCTCGGGACGAGATCTTTTAGTAGTGGAGGAGAGTTTGTAACACCCCATGTGTAATACTTTCCATATATGGCAATAAAGCATTTATCATTTTGATCCTTGTCCTTTTCCTTGGGGGTTCTTGTCATTTAAGCTTTATTTTGTTTTGCATTGTCATTTTATTTTTTTCTTATGCATCCATGAATTGCTTCATCATCAATATGGCATCATATTCATCTTAGCTTCATTACTTGTCTTTGTTTGTGATGTGAGGTCACCTTGATGGTTGTTGTGTGCTGGTGGTGTCAAGCCATGCCTTTGCTTAAATCCTAACCCCCTCCTTCTTCTTCACCTCTTCTCCTTCCTCCTTTTCTTACTTTCTTTAAGTAATTTTGCAAGTGACTTAGCCTATTCCAATAATGTTCATCTCCTCCCCACATCCAAGTTACCCTGTCATGAGTCACCATGCAAAGCCTTGCCCCATTTTAAAGTGATTTGGTTAGGTTAAAAAATGACAGAAGTTTGAACCATATTCAAACTCATTTTATTTTTCTATCTCTAAACATGCCCAAACCAATTTTATAAATAGGGAATAAATCAAGGAGCATGGGGATATTTTATTTATCTCCTAACTCTTTTTCCTTGAGCCTGTATGTTTTCTTTTATTTTCTGTCTGAGGAAAATGGAAAAAGAAAAGGAATTAAAGCAGCAACAGCCGCAGCAGTGCAGCCCAGCTAGCAGGCCCAACTCTTCCCCTCGGCCCAGCTCCAGTCGGCTCGCGCCAGCAGCCCAGCATGTCCCTCGCACCCTTTCTCACCCGCGCGCCCACATACCCCCGCTGGTTCGCTTCCACGTGGACTCCCAGGCCCCACTCGTCAGCGGCTGCACCCGCTAGTCCACCCACCTTTTCTTCCTCCTCCCCCGATGCCATGGGGACCGCGAGCCCGACGCCGTCGTCGCACCGTCGTGCCTCTGGCCCCCTTTTTAAGCTCTCCCCGTGTCCAACCCACTCCCTAGAGTTCCTTCTTCCTCCTCCCGCCGCCTGGTGAGCTGAGGGCCACCAGATCCGCTGCACGGTAGCTGTCCCGAGCGCATCTGAGAGCGCGAGCACGTTACCGGCGTGCCTCCAGTTGACCTCGGCCTCGCCAACCTTGCCGGACTGCTTCCTCGACGTTGACTACGTCGTCTACGTCCACTACAGGGAGCCGATCGCCTCGCCTACGACTTCTTCTTCCTCTTCTTCCACTCCGGCCACCACAGCTATTCGATCATCGCCGTCGTCGACTCCGACCACCTCCGGGCCAGCCGAACATCTCATTATGTTCGTGGTAAACATCTCCACCTCCCCGTGCACTTTCCCCTTCCTTCGCGCCATCTAGCCCGTAGTTCTTCGTACACCCGAGCATGTCGCCATCGGGACTCATCTCCGGCAAGTATTCCGGCCACCGTAGCCCTTCCCCTATTGCCCGTCTGCTTCGTCTTGTCGCGTAGATGCTGCCAGCGCAGTCGCCACTCCGTTTAGGCCTCTGCTTCGACTCGTCGAGATCCGCCGCCACCGTTCTGTTTTGCGCTCGCCACCGGCGTTGTAGTTGTTGCTAGGAGCTGCTCGCGCGTGGCGGGGATGCGGAGTTTGTCACATCCCTAGTCAGTGCTTGAATTAGGACTAGCTAGAGTGTGCATCATGTTTACTTTCCACAGAAACTTAAAATGGGAATGACAGAAACCCCAGCACCCCTCTTCTAACAACTAGGGTTCAATAAAATCTTTTCCAATGTACCCAAAATGCCCTTCAAAAATGTTCATCATCTTTGCCTTGGTCTTAAACCTCTGCCAAAAATGGTGCACAATTTTCTAGGACATCCAAATGACTCTGGATTAATTCATATTGTAATTGCATTTGGGCATTTAAATGCTTTAAAATATTTTATGTGCCCAAATAATCCTGAACTGAAATGTTTCATGTTGGTTATATGCTAAACAATGGGCATGAGCAGTTTGGTGATTTTTGAAAGTGCCTAAGCATTTTTAGAAAAGCCACAAAGTTACAAAAGAAATAGAAAACAGAAAACAAATAAAACAAAAGAGGAAGCAGAGACTTACCTGAGGCCCACTTACCTGCCTGGCCCAGCACGGCCCAGCCCACCAGGGGCACGCTCGTCTTCTTCCCCGTGCCAGCGCATGAAGTAGCTCGGTGGCGAGCGCCGACGACGCGCTGGCCACCTCCTGCCTGCCTAGCTACTCCCCCCGACGCCCTGGACGGCTCTGGGCGTCGCCACGCAGACCCCCTCGACCCCCTCGACCGCTCCCCTCTCTCCCTGCCTCGTCTCTCTCGCTCTGCGCCTCGTGGCCGAGCGCCACCATCGCCATCGATGCCGTTCGCCGTAGCCACCGTGCTCCTCTCGCCCACCCGTTTTGCCCAGGAGCTCCGCCTCGTCCTCCTCATCCTCCGCACCGAGTTACAGGACGCCGGGAAGCCCCGCTTCATCTTCACTGTTGCCGTCTTCAACCTACGGCCGCGGAGATCGCCGGCGACCATGCGCCCGCCCCGACGCATCCCTGAGCCCGCTGAGCATCTCATCCGCCTCCCTGTGAGCTCCTGCGTCGAACCCCCCTCCTCCCCGCTTCGTTTGCTCGCTGTAGACGCCGCTCCCTTGCTCGCCGTAGCACGCTGCCGACGAGGCTCCGGTGACCAATTGGCTCCGTGCACATGCCCGTCGTCTTCGTGAGCGCACGTAGCACCCATAGGAACCAACCGTTGGTCCTCCTGCGCCCTGTGTCGTAGTTTTCATCGGCGCCCGAGCTCCGGCCGCCGCCGTTGAGGTCGCCGCCGACATTTCCGGCCACCCCAGCTGCTCCGACCTGTTCCGTTGGATGCACGACTTCTCCAGCTCTCCGTAGATGCCCTCCGCCGCTATTTTGGTCATCGAAACGCTGTTTCCGAGCCGCGCCGCCGTCCTGGCTCTCGCCGGCGGCAAGTCGCCGGTGGGGTTGACCCGCTTTGACATGTGGGACCGGCCTTTGACTAGTTTTAGTTTAGGTTTTTAATTAAGTACTAATTGTTGTCATTAGTTTAATGAGTCACTGACACGTGGGGCCCAGCCCCTGTTAACTTTTAGCTTAGTGTTAAACTTATTTAGTTAGTACTGAGAGACTGACCAGTGGGGCCCACTGGTCAGGTTTGACCTGGACGCCCTGTTGACCTGCTGACGTCAGCATGATGTCATGCTGACGCAGTAAATGTTTTTCTGGGATTATTAGATTTAAAACAATTCAGGAAATTCTAGAAAATGCTTTAAACTTCAAAGAATCATATAAATTCAACAGTAGCTCAGATGGAAAAGATTTATATATGAAAATTGATCAGAAAAATCCAATCTTTCCAATGGCACTAGTTTCATGCATGTTTGAGCAAGTTAACCTTGCTGTTCACATTAAAACATGATAATGCACTTTATTAAATAATAGTTTGGGTTTCAATTTGAATCTTTGATTCAAATGGGCTCAAACCCTTCTGTCTATAGATGCATTAGCCCAAAACACATGCATCTTGCCATATAATGAGCATGCATCATATTGTTGCATTTGTTTGCTTATTGATTGTATTGCCGGTGTTCTCCGTGTTAGGTCCTGCTCCCGAGGATACTTCTGCGTATCCAGCTGAAGAGCAGTACCCGACAACCACTCTGTCAGGCAAGAAACCATTGATCATTCCGATACAAACCCATCTTCTCACTCCTGCTCTCTTTTACTGGATTAAGGCAACATCGTGTGAACTGCTACTTGCTGCGGTAGTTGAACCCTATTCCCTTGCATGACCTGTCATTGCCACAGTAAATAGTTGAAACCCACTAGCATGTGTAGGAGTTGATTGAGACATGTGATGTGTGATCCACCATGCTATTTGTTTATGTTGCCTGTTATGCTTAGAGTTGTGTCAGGTCTGGTTCATCTGGGAGATGGATCAGAGTGAAATGATCATACTCGGTAAAGAGAGGGAAGTGTGGAACATGTTTGGTAAAGGTATCGATGAAAGGCCATGTAGGAGTACGTGGTGGGTTGTTTCATTGGAACCGTCCATAGGACCTGAGATTTGTATGTGTGGTTCAAGTTACAGCTACTACCACACATTGGGCCCTGAAATATGACCCCGTTCGACTTATTGGCTGCCCATGTTCTCTGTCCAGGAGTTTCAACTAGTTTCTGGTGTTTGTAGTTTACTGGTGGTCGTGCACAGCGCTGACCCTCGGGGTGGGCTGTGATGCGACAGGTACGTGGCACGGTGTACCGGTCGCCCGTTTGGTGACTCAGGAACTCTGTACACATCATTTGGGGCCGTGAGCGACACCCCGGCCGGATCTCCCCACGGATGGAACCCAAATAGGCGATAAACCTGGACGAGAGACTTGAGTGGTTGGTTAGGTCGTGGTCTACACCCACTTCGGCTTTCGCTTGAAGTCTGCCGAGCACATGTCGTGTGCAGACACTAAGTGGTGGAAACATGTGTGAGGAAGTACACCCCTGCAGGGTTACCAATGTATTCGAATAGCCGTTGTTCGCGGTACGGACTACTTGGTTACTCTTACAGTTCATAGACAAGTTGATGCATACCACTAAAAGCCTCAAGACAAGTGTGAGTGCCGTGGATGGCCCTTCCGTAGGATGACAGAAGAGGATCCACGGTGGTGTATTGTTGTGGTGAGTAGAGGACTCGAGTACGTAGTATTATTTTGCTATGAACTCCACTACCCCCTGTTGATAATGTTGCATGTATGATAGGTTCTGTTGTAAGACTTGTTGAGTACCTTTGTACTCATGTTTGCTTCATAACTGATGCAGAGGAGAACCCTGCCCCTTCTGATGGGTTCTACATAGACGTTGACATCGACGAGTAGCTTGCTACCCAGATGGAGATCCTGAGCTTGTGAAGGGCCTTGTAGATAGTCAGGCTACACCAAGCCTATTTTATTTTCTAAGTTGTGTGTACTGAGACATGTTAGCTTCCGCTTGTGCTTGTATGATTGTATGACTTGAGTGTTGGGTCATGTGACCCCTACCTGTATGGATATGTTATGTATGGCTCTTCGGAGCCTCTTAAATAAAGTACTTTGAGTCATAGAGTTCTGTTGTGATGCAATGTTGTATTTGCACATATTGAGCATATTGTGTGTATGATTAAAATGCTTTGTATGTGTGGGATCCGACACCTAGTTGTTTCCCTTTGGTAGCCTATCTTACAGGGAAATGCCTCCTAGTGCTTCCAATGAGCCTTGGTAGCTTGCTACTGCTCGGAACACGTAGGCTGGCCGACATGTGTCCTTCTTCGTTCCTGTGTCTGTCCCTTAGGGGAAATGTCACGCGTTGTTCCTTTAAGTCCATGTAGCTTGCTACGACTTGGGTTCATACGTTGATGACTGACATGTTCGTTGCTGGGTCATGCATGCCTGTCTCTGTAATTTAGTGCCACTTTTGGTTTATAACTAGCCATGTCGGCCTGGGTTCTCTGTCATATGGATGCTAGCGACACTGTCATATACGTGTGCCAAAATGCGCAAACGGTCCCGGTCCAGGTAAGGTGGCACCCGTGGGATACCGTGCATGAGGCTGCAAAGTGATATGACGTGTTAAAAGCTAGATCAGTGTGACTTAGGATCGGGGTCCTAACAGAGTTCCCCCAGGAACAGCTCGCACCCCTCCACCGTCAGTTTAGGTCGCCGGAGTAGCTCCGACGAGCAGCTCCGACGTGCCCCTATTTTCCCCTGTTGCCCGCGTCTTCAGATACCTCTTAAGGCTATAGGCCCGTTCTCTGTCAGGAACACTTGCCTAGCCTAGTGGCTTGGCTCTTCATCATATAGCAGGAGGTCGCGGGTTCGAAACCCACCGGGAGCAGTGGATTTCCCCCTTTTTGCAATTTCAGAGACGCTGACAGGAAGGCCCCACCTGTCGGCCTCTCTGCATAGTTCCACCCACCGCTGCCACATCAGCGCCTCTGACCCCACAGGTCAGTGGCTGCGGCTAGGTTAGTCTGGGTCAGTTTGACCTTTTCGGTTGTTTTTCTTTTCTATTTTTGGTTTTCTTTTTCTTTTTCTGCATTTACTTTGCATATTTAATATCTGTTTAAATATGCATATGATGAAAATGAGTTATATATGAAAACTGCTTAGTTTTTCATGTAGAATATTTATATGCTATTTGTTGCCATGTTTAAAACATTTAAAATGCTGTTTGATTTAATTTGTGTTTAAAATATGCTTAAACTTGTAAAAATCATAACTAAATATCTACAACTCCAAATCTAACAAACTTTATATGCATTTGGGGCGAAAAAATGTGTAGATTAATGTGGTGCTATTGTTTTGCATGTTTAACAACTTTAAGATATGAGTTTATCAGTTCTGTCCCAAATGTATATATATGAATATGGGAGTTTCCGGAAATTGTTGTTTGTTCTTTCCGGCCCATTTAAAAATTCTAGCATGTTGCTGTAGTCCTAGTTGCACCCTTGCCATGTTAATCAACTCTTTTAAACTTGTTGGGTGCTTGTTTAAATAATCTACATAACCTTTGTGGCCATGTTAGTTTTGTTCCTTTGCTTGTGATCTACATGTGTGTGATCTTGTTATTGCTATGATGCTTGTGCACTCTTTGTGTCACTAGGAGATGCATCATGTCCTACCATGTCCATATGCATCATATTCATGCATCATGTGTTTGAGCATTGCATGATGATTGATTGTTGTTTCAGTGTTGCATTGTTGTGTTGGTTAGAGCCCGGTGACGATTCGGATTTCGAGGTTCCTACCGAGGCTGAGTTTGAGGAGCAAGGTTACGATCCCTCCGTGGAATCAATAGGTAAGATGACCATTCCCAGATATCACTTCTATATTTGCCTATGCTAGATGTCTAGCTCTTTAGATATTGCCTCGATGCCTATTCCTGTTTGTCAGCCCTCCTATTGTTGCCACGAAACTCTCTAACCACCTTCCTAGCAAACCGTTGTTTGGCTAAGTACGCATCGCTCAGACCCTCTTATAGCATTGTTAGTTGCAGGTGAAGTTTTTGAAGATTCCAACTCCATGTTGAAGTTGTTGTTGGGATAACACAATATATAATCCATTAAACTAATTCACCTATATATTGGTAATGGGTGGAAGGCTAATCCTTTCTGCTTGGTGTTTTGTTCCACTAATGCCACCCTAGGAACCGATAAACCGGTGTTATGTTCCTTGATTTTGCATTCCTAACACGGTTGGGGTTTATGGGCCCCCTTGATAATTCGTTCTGTTTAAAGCTTTTCCAGTAAGGCCCAACATTGGTTTTACATTTGCCTAATAACTAAAACTTGCATAGGGCGTTGCAAACCCGAGTTCTTAATTAACAACCCGGGCCAGTGCTCCTCATGAGTGTTAGTCCAAACCAGGGGTTCTGCGGGGCCACCATGGGGGAACCCGAGGTTTGGTATATACCTGTAGAATCACCCATCCGGACATGGCCTGAGATGAGATACGCGCGGCTACTATCAGGGTGTCGGCACACCGGGAGGTCTTGCTGTATTAGTTTTACCTTTGTCGAAATATATTGAGCACGGGATTCCGAGAATACTCGGGTCTTCCCACTTTGGAGTTGCGACTCCGCAGATCGTGAGCTTGTGATGGGCTAAGTTGGGACACCCCTGCAGGGTTTGATCTTTCGAAAGCTGTGGTCGCGGTTACGTGGCAGATGGGAATTTGTTAATATCCGGTTGTAGATAACTTGACACCTTATTCATGAATACACTAACTGCGTGAGTAACCGTGATGGTCTCTTTCCGAAGGGCTTCGGGAAGTGAGCACGGTGGGGTTATGTTTGACCGTGAGTAGTTAGGATCACTTCTTGATCAACTTGGCGATCGTTGGCACTTGTTCTCTTCTCGCTCTAAACTCGTAAGCTAGTGCTTAGTGCTTGCTGCAACCCTTCTTTACACCCTTTTCCACACCTAAGGCTTTGGTTGTTTTGATACCCGGGATCGGGATTACTGAGTCCTCTGTGGCTCACAGATTCAACACACCAGATGCAGGTACCGTTGAGAACTATGCATGAGATGGTTCAGAGCTGTACTGGGAGTTCGATGAAGAGCGTGGACAACACTATGTGTCTTATCCCGACAATCAGTAGTGGTTCTTACTAGGAGGATCCGGGCTTGTGTTATTTATGGTATCTTTTCGTTTGGATTTCGTCCGTAGTCGGACCCTGATGTTCTTTGGATGATGTATGCTATTGTATTTATTTGTGTGACGTGGCGAGTATAAGCCAACTATCATTTTACACTTTCATCCCCGAATTTTACATGAGTTGTGCAAAGATACCATACTTGAGATCATTCTAGTATGCGTTTATGTCCTTAAGTCGTGCCTCGACACGTGGGGGACATAGCCGCATACTGGGCATTACATTATATTCCTACTGGGATTTTGAAGATCAAGAAGTGTGAATTCCTCGCCCTCATTCAAGACAACATGCCAGCCAATGAGTACCTGAATAAATTCAACCATTTGGCCCGGTACTCACTCTACGATGTGGCCACAGAAGAACGGAAGATCGACAGATTTCTTGGCGGACTAAATCAGCATCTCAGGTGCACCCTCATCATGTTTGATTTTCTGGATTTCATGACCTTGGGGAACAAGGCACTCATCGCAGAAAAAGAACACAAGCTCCTACACGATGTCAAGCCAATTAGTAATGACCACAAGCGCAAATTTGAGCCAAAGAAGGATGTGCAACCGATGCAGAAAGCTCGTATTTGGCAACAGACGTACAAACCCAACTGACAGCAAAATGTCAACAAGAACAACACTCAAGTCAAGAATGTCGTGGCCAGTCTAGTGCGTGAAGATTGCCAGCGCAACAATTCCTGCTTCAGCTATGGGCAAACCGGACATTACACCCGACAGTGCCCCAAGAACAACAAGCAAGCCGCTCATTCCATCTACGAGCCAACTACATGGAGCAGTATTCCGCCCCAGATATGACCCATGGGAAAATTCATCACATCTCCGCGAACGAAGCCCACGGGGACCCAGAAGTCGTCATTGGTATGTTTCTTGATAATGGCATACCCGCTGTAATTTTATTTTACTCTGGGGCTTCCCACTCTTTTATTTCTAGGAGTTTTGCCGCCCAAAACAATTTTCCTTGATCGGTTTTGGGAAAACACATGCTGCTACAATCCCCGGGATAAATGCTCAGAAGCAATCTCGTTTGCCACAATTTGGTAATTGACATCAAGGGCGTCAAGTTCCCAACATCTCTGATTATCCTGGAATCAAATAAGTTGGACATTATTCTGGGCATGAATTGGTTAACTCAATACCAAGTGTGCATCAACTATGCGACCAGAGAAGTTACCATGAAAAATACGGAAGGTCGCATCATAAGTGTTTATGCCCGCAAGCGCATACCCAGCAAGGATATGGTTTTCACCATCGTGCCAGAAGAGGTGGAATTAATTCCAGTGGTCAGTGAGTATCCAGATGTATTTCCTGAAGAATTGCCAGGCATGCCACCAGACAGAGAATTGGAGTTTGCAATCGACTTGGTGCCTAGAACCACTCCGATACACAAGAAATATTATCATATGCCTTCATCAGAATTGGTGGAACTGAAGAAACAACTGGATGAGATGCTACAGAAAGGATACATCCGCCCAAGCTCTTCACCATGGGGATCCCCGGCGATCTTATTGGACAAAAAGGATGGCAACCTACGAATGTGCGTGGACTATCGACAGCTGAATGATGTCACCATAAAAAACAAGTATCCACTACCAAGGATTGACGATCTGTTCGATCAACTTAGTGGGGCCAAAGTATTCTCAAAAATTGATTTGAGGACCGGATATCATCAGCTTAAGATAAAGAAGGAGGATATTCCTAAGACCGCGTTCACCACTCGGTACGGTCTTTATGAGTACACCGTTATGTCCTTCGGCCTCACCAACGCCCCAGCTTTCTTCATGCATATGATGAACAAGGTGTTTATGGATTTCTTGGACAAATTTGTGGTGGTGTTCATTGAATACATCCTCATTTACTCCAAGAGTAGAGATGAACATAAGGAGCCTCTATGAGCAGTTTTGCAAAAGCTACGAGACCATCAGCTTTATGCTAAGTTCCGTAAATGTGAATTTTGGCTTGAGCAAGTGGGATTCCTCGGACATGTCCTCTCGGTGGAAGGAATCTCAGTGGACCCAAGTAAGGTGAAGGATGTACTTGATTGGTCCACACCCACAACCGTCTCAGAAATCCAGAGTTTCCTTAGACTAGCCGGATACTATCGTCGTTTTATCAAAGGATTCTCCAAGATCGCCAAGCCAATGACTGAGCTCCTCAAGAAGGATAAGAGGTTTGAATGGACTAAGGACTGCGAAAGGAGTTTCAATGAGTTAAAAGTCAAGCTAACATCAGCTTCGGTTTTGACACTCCTCGACATTTATCGCAGTTTTGATGTCTACTGCGACGCATCCAGAAAAGGATTGGGATGTGTGCTTATGCAAGATGGCAAAGTCGTGGCTTATGCATCCCGACAACTGCGGCAGCACAAAGGAAATTACCCTACTCATGATTTGGAATTGGCCGCAGTGGTGCACGCTTTGAAGATCTGGAGGCACTATCTAATTGGAAAGAGGTGTCAAATATTTACCGACACAAAAGCCTCAAGTATATATTCACTCAGCCCGACTTGAACCTTCGACAACGAAGATGGCTCGAGCTGGTTAAAGACTACGACCTCGGAATAAACTATCACTCGGGCAAAGCTAATGTGGTGGCTGATGCCCTCAGCCGTAAACCAGCCAGCCTGAACGCTCTCCTGGGTTTATTGCCTCCTAAGCTTCATGAAGAAATAAATCAACTCAATTTGGTGACCACCGATGCCAGTCTTACCAATATATTAGAAGTTCCCATACCCTTGAAGAAGAAATCCGCCGTGCTCAGGCAAATGAAAAGCTATTAAAAATATATGCCCAAAAGATGCAAAAAGGGCATGCACCAGATTTCTCTAGGGATCAACAAGGTATGCTAAGGTTCCGAGGTAGGATTTGTGTACCTAAGCTTGAAGGCCTAAAGCGTAAGATATTGGCAGAAGCACATGAAGCGCCATACTCAATTCACCCATGTGGTACCAAGATGTATGAAGACCTTCGTCAGGTATTCTGGTGGGACGGAATGAAGAAAGACATCGCGTACTTGGTGGCATGTTGCGGTACCTGCAACAAGGTAAAGGCGGAACACCGAAAACCTGCCGGAATCCTCCAACCCCTGCCAATGTCCCAATGGAAATGGGACGATATCTGCATGGACATCATCACCGGACTACCAAGGTCTCACCGAGGAAATGACGCCATATGGGTCATAGTGGACACCCTAACCAAGGTGGCACACTTTCTTCCTATAGGACCACCCACCGTGCCAATCAACTTGCCAACTGTATGTATCGCAAATTGTCAGTTTGCATGGAGTACCCAAGACTATCACTTCCGACCGGGGATCTCTCTTCACCTCCACATTTTGGTCCCAACTCCATCAAGCCTTGGGGACCGCTCTGAAATACAGCATGACTTATCATCCTCAGACAGATGGGCAAACTGAGCGAGTAAATCAAATACTCGAAGATATGCTTCGAGCCTGTGTGTTGGCCCAAGGAACCAAGTGGGAAGACTGTCTGCCTTACGCCAAGTTTTCCTACAATAATATCTTCCAGACCATCTTAAAGATGCCACCTTATGAAGCCCTGTATGGCCGAAAATGCCGCACTCCATTTTGGCATCATATTTTGGGACTGATTTAATGCTCGAAGCGGAGAAGCAAGTCAGAGAAACCCGAGACCGACTGCAACTGGCCAAAGCGCGACAAAAGAGCTACTATGATGCCAAACACCGCCAGATCAGCTTCGAACCCGGAGAACACGTATATCTCTGAGTCACCCCTATGAAAGGAGTCAAGAGGTTTCAGACCCGCGGAAAATTTGCTCCCCGATACATCCGTCTGTTTTTGGTCATGGCCGAAGTCGGAGCAGTGACATATCAGTTGGAATTGCCGCGAGAACTGTCAGAAGTACACAATGTGTTTCATATCTCACAGATGAGAAGATGCATTTCGCCACCGGAGAAAAGGACTGATATGGCAGAAAGATAATTGGCTAAGGATTTGACATATGAGGAAAGGCCAATCAGGATTTTGGATCTGACAGTCATGGTCACCCGCAGCAAAGAAATAAGGTTTTATAAAGTTCAGTGGGAACATCACACCGAGGAAGAAGCAACCTGGGAAAGAGAGGAATTTTGAAGGACCGCATACCCAGAATGGGTTTCCCAAGCAACCGAATCTCGAGGATGGGATTCATCCTAAGTGGGGGAGGTTTGTGATAGCCTGGATTTTGCCCTCTCTCTTTTTCCGGACTTGCCTTCTCTCTGTTTCCGAACTTGGTTTCTGCTTTGCTTTGATTTGGGTTTTGGAATCATTTCAGATGGACTTGTCACTTGGTCATATCCTTGACTTTCAGCCAAGTGTCCTATCTCAACATTGCTTCTCTGATAAAACCCAAAAATCATCCTAGGAATATTTTTCATAAAGGAAAAATATTCATTTTCCCTTCATAAACCTACTTTGGAGACTAGTGCTCCAAAGCAACCCTCATTTTTCTTGCTCCAAAAATCCTGAGATAATTCCTGAATTTTCTTAGGACCTTGGCACACCTTCCCATGCAAATATATTGCATAACTTTTCATAATATTTTTTCTATAGAAAATCATTTCCATTCTGGACAAGAAATGCACTTTGTACATCAAGTGCATTTTTCCTTGAGTGTTTGGCCTTGAACTTTCTTGAGCTTAAACACCCTCCTAAGAAACCCTAAACCCCAGGAGATCAGCCCTAATGGCCTTCTAGAAGCTTGCTTAACTTGGCGACCAAGTTTCTGGTCAGAAACTTGCCAACAAGGTTTAGTCACATCGGGTCGGCCTGTGCATGAGCCACCGGGGCGTCGTCTTGCCCATGCCAGGGCGGTGACCGCGTGAAGACACGGTGCCTGGCATGCGTTTGACGCGCTCTGGCTGGCGCCTTCTCCTCTGTTTCAGGTGTGATTGATCCAGAGCTCACCGACGACTGCCGCGCCGCGCCACCACCCCGACCCATCACCCTTGACTACTCCCTGGCGCTCGGCGATGCCGGAGCCGCCGCAGCGAGCACGGGCACGTTGTGGCCAAAATGCCACAGTGCGCGCGTGGGCTTGTCCCTTTCCCCCACCGCCTCCTGTGCTCGTCCACGAGTGTAGGCAAGCTCCGGAGTCGACGCTGAGCGCTTGCCCCTTCTAGTTGGAGCTTCTCGTCGATGTTCACCACGTGTCCAGAGCGCTCCGACGACGACACGTCCCCCCTCTCACTCCGGCTATATATAGTCCCCTCCTCGCTTCCCTAGCCATTCACCACTCTACACCATCCCCACGAGCACGTAGACAAGCCATAGCTCGGCCGGGCAGGCCTCTGGCCGTCGCCCCGACCCGAGGACTCCGGCGACCACCGCAGTCCAGCCACCGCGCTAGAGTGCCTCTCGAGCTCAAGCAAATGCTCGGGCGGGGCATTGGGAGGTTGTTGGTGCTGCCTGGACTGCACCGAGCCCTCAGAGCTGCCCCTAGCCTTCGTCTCCTACCTCTCCGGCAAACTCCGTCCGCCACCGCAGCTTGCGAGCTCGACCGCGAGCAGCTCCGTCCACCCCAAGCCAAGCCATGGGTACGGGCAGGTGCGCCTTGAGCCCCGCTTCAATCCTACCCCACTAGCCTAGCCCCAAACCCCCTCGTCGCCGGCATGAGCTCCGGCGAAGCCCCACCTCTCTCTGATCTCGCGCTCTCTCTCGCTCCTGACGCATGGGACCCACCTATCGGTCTCACCACTCGCGCCGGAAGTGGTACGAGTGGAGGCGCATTTGTAGTTTACGTCTTCGACGTCACCCCCTGGTTTTCTGTTTAATTCAATTTTTTATTCACAAATTTGACTAAACTTTGAACAACCACCATTTCTAAACCACAAGTCCAAATGATTTGATTCTTTTTGCATTGTCTTTGTTTCAGAAAGCTCTAGCAGCACACCAAACGGTAGAATTTTCCTTGCTGTCTAGAATTTCTCGTGAATTTCAGAATGTACTTTCATATTTGTTTTTGTGGTTTTAAAATCTTTTTAGAAGGAGAAACTTGTCTTGAAGCAAACCAAGAGGGTTGTGATCCTCCTCTGCACTAAGGCAAGCCACACCAGCATTTGGATGGTGTTATTTCAATATCTACGATTTTCTACTTGAATATGAGCTCTTATTTGCATTAAAATTTGATAAATAAATTTGGTTAACTGTAGTAACTTTATTCTGTTGAATATGCTTGTTTTATGGTACTGGTTGAATGCATAAAATTGTTTGGCTAAGAAGAGTAAGATTTTTACATTAGATATGGACTATGTAAGTGTATGATAGTTATTGTACTTAGTGATATTTTAATTAGATGATGACCTAATAAAAATATTGCTGGATAATAAAAATGAGCTGTAGCGAGAGAAGAACTTTAGTATGGCAAGATATTAATGTTTAAAAGTTTGATAACTATGAGTGATTGTTTTACATGACGAGTAGTTGCATGTTTATTTGCATTATGTCATGATCTTGATAAAAAGTTTTAACAAAGTAAAACTTGATTACATGAATATGATGTTGATCCCATCATGGTGCCACTGAATCGGGTTTATATTCAGTGCGACCACACTTACCTTGTGGGAAGGTCTTGACCCGACCCTTTGTTGTGCCTCTCACTGGTGCCTCCCGCGAGGGAAGGTTATGGGCATGCATACCCTGGCCCGGTAAGCAGACATAACCTTGTGTGCTTGTTTTTATTTTTATGGGACCTTGTCCCCGTTTGGGACCGTTTTGCCACGACGGTGGCCGTTGGTGTCTTTGGTAGACACGGGGCTACCCAAGACCTATCCCGGAGAGGGAGATGGTCGGAGTGGCCAGGAGAGTGCCATGACAAAGGGAGGGTTTCGTCAGAATCTGTTGGACCGCACATATGGGAGTGCGAGGCCAAAGTTCCGTAGTGTGGGTAAAGTGCGCTACCTCTGCAGAGTGTATTTAAAACTATCGATAGCCGCATCCTCGGTTACAGGCATAGCTTGAAAGTAAGTCACACCATGGATGAACTTTTATAAATTATCTTGCAAATTAAATGGTTGATACGATGCATGTTTCTCGAGGTGATTCATGACCGCTGGGGTTGTTCATGATAAATTGTTTTCAGTTGTGACCCGGTTGTGGTCACCGGTTGGTAAGAGGTACTCGACTGGTAAGCGAGTCTGTGTGACTCGGAGTAAGTATTGGCTTCATTGCACCAGGAATAGTTTTTGCATTGCATTAATCTGATATATTGTCTGGATATTGTCTGTCATCATGTTTATATTTGTTGTGATGTTGCAAGTACATTCAATGTACTGACCTGGCGTGTTATGCCAGCTTTCAGGAAAGTCGATTCGCATCGGAGCGTACCTCACGTTTAGGCCGTGTGCACGACGGTGTCCCTGTGCTATGGAGTTCCGCTTCTTCGCTCTTCCGCTGCCATGTAGTTTGCGTGATCGAGGCCCTGTCTTGTTCATTAAATAATGTACATACTGTCCAGCAGCATCGTGTGTGCCGCTTGGCCTCGAAGCCCGATGTAATATCAAACCTATGTAATTCCGTTAGCATCAAAGGTTGGAGAAGTCCAGCTAGACGTTGATGCTCTGCTTTGACTCTGCGGCAGGCATCACACTCGTTCATGAATTGAGCCATTTCTCATTTCATGTAAGTCCACCAATAGGATTGCTTGAGGTCATGGTACATCTTTGAGCTGCCTGGATGTATCGAGAGAAGGGAATTATGAGCCTTGTTCATTATGACCTTCCACAGGTCACCTTTTGGAACCATAATCCGGTCCTCAAAGAATAAGGTTTCCTTGTCATCAATGCGGTAGCACTTGTACTTTGGAGTACCTTTGGCAATAGCATGCTTCACTTTTTTCACCATAGCATCGAGAAGTTGAGCTTCCTGGATTTGATCTTCCAAGGTAGGAGCGACTTGAAGGTTGGCAAGAAATCCTTGTGAAACAACTTGAAGGCTGAGTTTCCAGAATGCTTCACAAAGATCTGGTTGGAACGGTTCGATGATGAGACTGTTGCAATAAGCCTTTCTGCTCAAGGCATCTGCAATCACGTTGGCCTTTCTGGGAGTGTACTCAATGCTTGGACTGTACTCTTGAATCATTTCGACCCAACGAGTTTGACGGAGGTTGATGTTTGGTTGTGTGAAGATATCCTTCAAGCTCTTGTGATCGGTGAAGATGTCCACCTGTCTGCCCAACAAGAGGTGTCTCCAGGTTATCAAGGCGTGGGCAACTACCGCCAACTAAAGATCGTGAGTGGGGTAGTTCTTCTCGTTTGGCTTGAGCTGCTGAGAAGTGTAGGCCACAATCTTCTTCTCTTGCATAAGGACACCACCGATACCTTTCAAAGAGGCATAGCAGAACACTTGGTATGGTTTGGATTCATCAGGAGGAGTTAAGACTGGAGTGGAGACAAGCTTCTCTTTGAGTGTATTGAATGCCACATCACACTCAGGACTCCAAGAATACTTGACATTCTTTTGCAAGAGGTTGGGGAGAGCCTTAGCAATCTTGGAGAAGTTCTCAATGAACCTTCTGCAATAGCTTGCAAGCCCGAGGAAGCTTCGGAGTTGCTTGACATTTTGAGGAGGTTCCCATTTAACGATTGCTTCAAACTTCTCGGGGTTAACTGAAATGCCCTTGGCAGAGATGATATGACCAAGATAGAGGACTTCATCAAGCCAGAATTCGCACTTTGAGAATTTCGCATAAAAGCGGTGCTCTCTGAGCCTGTCGAGAACCAAACGGAGGTGCTTGGCGTGGTCTTCTCTTGTCTTCGAGAATACCAAAATATCATCGAGATAGACGAGAACGAACTCATTGGTGTAGGGGCTGAATACGAAGTGCATCATCCGAGAGAAGGTGGGAGGTGCATTTGCAAGCCTGAAGGACATGACTGTGTACTCGAAGGAGCCAAAACTTGTCCTGAATGTGGTCTTGGGAATATCCTGCTCACGGATATGGATTTGATGATAGCCCATTCGGAGATCAAGCTTCGAGAAAACCTTGGCTCCTTTGAGCTGCTCGAACAGTTCATTGATATTGGGGAGAGGGTACTTATTCTTAATTGTCTTCTTGTTCAATGGATGATAATCAATGCAGAGTCGATCCGTGCCATCCTTCTTCTTGACAAAAAGAACACCACAGCCCCAAGGAGAAGAAATCGGTCTGATCAAACCCATGCGTTCTTGCTCGTCGAGTTGCTTATTCAATTCCTTCAGCTCTTTAGGAGAAAGTTTGTACAGATGCCGACAGGCTGGCTCTGTACTAGGTTCAAGTTCAATGAGTAATTCAACTGGATGGTTGGGAGGCATCCCTGGCAATTCTTCAGGAAATACGTCCTCATATTCACAAACCACCGGAATCTGGGATATGACATTAATCTCGCCCTTGTCATTGAGAGAGAATAGCCTGATTGTGTTATCTCGAGCTGCGAAGATAATCATGTCTTCAGAAGGATGAGTTAGATTCACCTCTTTGTTAGCACCATCGAGAAGAGCATCGTGTTTAGAGAGCCAATCCATTCCAAGAATGAGGTCGATGTATGAATTGCCGAGAACAACTGGGGAACCTAGAAATGAATAATTGCCCATCTTGATGGAGACATCCGGAACCATTAAGTGAGAATTCATCCTAAGACCCGGAGAAGCAATTATCAATGGTCTAGGCAAGTAGTCCAGGAAGAAATCATGCTTCGCCACAAACGGTTCTGATATGAAAGAATGTGATGCACCAGAATCGAATAACAGTTTAGAAGGAAAAGAGTTAACTAGAAGAGTACCCATGATCACTTGAGAAGAATCTTCGGCTTGAGCTGCGTTAACCAAGTTAACTCTCACCGTCTTGGGATTGTACTTGACGATGGCGTTACTTGAAGGCCTGACAGGTGGAGGAGGCGGAAGGCGCCTCTGGTTGGGAAACTTGTTGGCATAGTGACCCTTCTGACCACATTTGTTGCAAACAATCTCTGAGAGTGGCTTATGATAAGGCCCGCTTGACCTTGGAGCTTGAAACTGAGACTTGTTCTGGTTTCTTGGATTGGGTTGGTGGGAATATCCACGACCACCTGAGTGCTTGTTCTGACTCGGAGGACGGAACACTGGAGGTGGCGGAAGCCAGAACTTCTGCTGCTTAGCAACCACTTGTGAGGAAGAAGAAGAATGGACTGCATCTCTGATTCTTTCCTTTGAAGCCTCACACTTGAGCTGGGCAGCTTCTTGTTTGAGAGCCATGTTGTAGAATTGATCAAATTCGTCTGGCTCAAAGAGAGTGAGAGCAAGCTGGAGTTCATCTTTCACACCACCTCGGAATTGGTAGATCTTGCTCTTGGCATCGGGAATGTCTTGCTTTGCATAACAGGCCAGATTCTGGAACTTGACATTGCATTGATACACGGACATGCTACCTTGCTTCAGATTGCGCAATTGCTCATGCATTCCTTCAATGACACTTGCTGGAATGTGATGAGAACAAAAGTTACGGCAGAAGTCAGTCCAAGAGATCTCACGACCCGCTTTTGAGTCTTTGTATTGTTGCCACCAATCTGCATCCTGGTCTTTCAGCTGAAAGGATGCGAACTTGACATAGTCCATTGGGTTAACATTACTGTACTTGAAATGCTTGTTGATGTCAGTGAGCCAGTCCTCGGCATCGAGTGGATCAACACAAAAGATGAATGTCTTGGGTTGATTTGCAAGGAATTGATTCAGAGTAGCAAAGTGGGGCTGATTGTTGAAGTTAGCTTGGCCTTGATTCCCTTGGTTGTTCTGACTTGCTTGAAAAGCTTGCATCATCTGAAGCATCATCTGAGTATTGGCGGTGGTAGCTGCCATCACAGCTCGCCATGCCTCAGGCGGAGGAGGAGGGGAGGGTGTCCGTTCTTCCTCACCTTCCGGGTTCTGGCTGGGAACTTTTTTGGGTGCCATCCTGGAGATGATGACAACCGTTGGAATCCCAATTGCAAGATAGATAAGCTGAATCAAAGTCTAAACATGTTTCAACATAAGTCTTCACAAAATCATTTGAACAGAGCAATGAACGAATGAATTCCATAAGCTTAAAAGACACATCAACTTGTTGAGAAGCCACGTGAATGAGATTGAAGAATAAACCAACAAGGTAACAACTGGAACAAATACATGATAGAGGTTTCGTCCAAAATTTCCGTGATGAGGGCCCTCGGGCACGATATTACAAAGGACATTGCATCCCCGAATCAGCATAGCCAAGGATTCTTTAAGATGCAACAACCAGTGTAAAATCGACCGTGACAAACGAACCACTAGACGTTGAACCCCAACCTCATATCATGCATTCATTGGAAGATTACCTAAGAGCTACTTGAATTCCCACCTATTAATTCCAGAAACTTCATGGTTATGCAATATGGTGTTGGGGATACAGGGGAAGAAATATATCTCACCCAACTAACAATACCTACATCCAGCTGTATCCATCCGTCAACACATAACCAGGCACCTTCGGAAACCATGTACCTCAGACTTTAGAAAAGCATCCGCTATACTAGCCATGGCAATAATCCCGAACCATCCCCCAATAATAGGTGACGTCGGGGTTATCTCACCACTAGACATGCATAGAAGCGTTTTCGATGTCGGCCACCTCTGGTATTCCGAAATTGTAACGATACACAATGCGACAACAAGACCTCAGAGCTCAACTCCCCGGGACTAAGCCTAAACAGACGAGAGGCACCAAGACAGAATTCTCATCACGAAGATATCGGAACAATCCCAACAATACCTGCGTGATCCTATTTTTTGTGTGGAAAAGAGGGTAGGAAGTCATAACTTCTACGTCAGGAGTCCTCACCAGAGCAACGAAGGGGATAAGGAGAAAAATAATCCCCACCGACCATGGCGCCGCCGTGGCCATAGTTGCCACAACCCGCGGATGACCATCCCAACGTGCTCACCGTGCTCCTAGGACCCGAACGCACGCACCATCTCCCCTCCTAGTGCACCACAACCCCAAACCCGCACAGACCCGAGCTCCGGCCGCCGCAAATCCCGCCGCCGGCGCTGTTTCCGGCCACCCCAGGCCAGAAGACCACCACCAACCGACGCGGCACATCGCCAGCGTCTCATTTATGCCCTCAGCGTGCCCAGCCGCAGCCTGCAGCGCCGCCCCGACCAACTCCGGCGAGCCACCGCCGTGTTTTCTGGTCGCTGGCGCCTATCGCCGACATGGGCATTTAATTAGGGCCTAACCACTCCGGTAATCACGGCCTAGTGCCACTGCCATGTGGGCCCAGTGTTTTAATTAATCTGTTTAATTCTCCTGTTTAGTTTAGTACTAATCCCGTGGACCCCACGTGCCAGTTTTGACTTTGGTCAAGTCAACATTGACCGGTCCCACCTGTCATCCACACAAACCAGCCCAGAGCCACTGACCAGTGGGACCCACTGGTCAGGTTTGACCTGGACCCGACTGTTGACTTGCTGACGTCACACAGACGTCATGCTGACGCAGTAAAGCCTTTTCTGGAATTTTTATAAATCTAAATGATTTATTTATTTTCAGAAAATGCTTTAAACTTCTAAAAATCATATAAAATCAACTGTAGCTCAGATGGAAATAATTTATATATGAAAATTGATCAGAAAAATTCAAGGAATCTGTTCATGGCATTTTCATGCATGTTTGAATAACTTACAGCCACTGTTTAGGACAATTTGAATAAATGGCATTTGAATAACCACATATGGAGTTTGAAATTGAACCTTTGGTTCAAACCAACTTCATTTAATTGTGTTGCTAGTTGCATTAGCTCAATAAACAGCATATTGCCATGTCATGTTCATGCATCATATTGTTGCACTGCATTGATTGTGTTCTTTCTCTGTTTGTCGGTTTTGTCCCCCCCCTCAGTAGACGACGTTCCGACGATGAGTTCGATGACACCGATGAAGAGCTATTAATATCTTCAGAAGTGCCAGGCAAGCAGAACCCCCTTATTCATTCCGATACAATCCCACTCTCTCGCTCCTGCTCTCTTTACTGCATTAGGACAACAACGATTGAACTGCTTTTTGCTGCGGTAGCTGAACCCCTTTCCTGTGCATGACCTGTCATTGCCACAGTAAATAGTTGAAACCCACTAGCATGAGTAGGAGTTGTTTGAGCCATGTTGTGCCTACTCGTCCATGTTTTCTGGTTATGCCTGCTATTGCTTAGAGTTGTGTCAGGTTTGATTCATCGGGTATGAATTGGAATGTGGTGAACATGTCCTACTGTTGAGAGCTAAGTGTGTGAACACGATTTGGTAAAGGTAGCGGTGAGAGGCCATGTAGGAGTACATGGTGGGTTGTCTCACTGGAACCGTCCTTAAGAACTGAGTTCTGTGTAAGTTGTCCAATCACAAACCACACATTGGAATGTTTAAGTGCCCATCTCGACTTATTAATCAACTCAATCTCTGTCCAGGAGTTGCAACTAGTTTCTGGTGTGTGTAGGTAGTGCTAGTTGTCTACCAAGTGGCACCCGGTACAGGTGGGCCTGGGTCAGACTAGGCACCGTGGCACGGTGTACCGATCACCCGTTTGGTGATGCGGGAAGCCTGTACACATCATTTGGGGCCGTGAGCGTCACCCCGGCCGGATCTCCCCACGGATGGAACCCGAATAGGCGATAAACCTGGACGAGAGACTTGTGTGGTTAGTCAGGTCGTGGCCGACACCCTCGCCAGGCCTCCGCTTGAAGGTTGCCGAGATACATGACGTGTACATGGCGGTAAGTGGCGAGAGCGTGTGTGAAGAAGTACACCCCTGCAGGGTTAACATGATCTATTCGAATAGCCGGGTCCACGGATATGGACTTCTTGGATGCTTACGTGGTTCAAAGACAATTGAAAGTGGATATTCTAAAATACTCAAGACAAGTGTGAGTACTATGGATGGCCTTCTCGTAGGGAGACGGGAGCAGATCCATAGTGGTGTATTGATTGGTGAATATGTGGACTTGTGTGCGCCACCTCAAAAGTTACCTGCAGTCATAGTTCAGGATAGCCACCGAGTCAAAGCTGGCTTGCTGCAGTCAAACTCCACCACCCCTTTGTTGATACTGTTGCATATGTAGTTAGTTCTGATGTAAGTCTTACTGAGTACCTTTGTACTCACGTTTGCTTAATTTATGTTTTGCAGAGAGACTTCAGTCTCGCTAGTGGTTCTGCGTGGACTTCGACGTTTAGCTTGTTACCTCAGCTACGGTCTTGTACCCTTGGAAGGGTCTTGTAGATAGTCAGGCTTCTCAGCCTTTTTCATTTGTAGTTGTCTGTACTCAGACATGTTATGCTTCCGTTGCCTGTATGCTCTGTATGTTGGGTCATGTGACCTCTGTTTGTAATAAATGCTATGATGGCTCTTCCGGGCCTTTATCTATATGAGTTGTTGAGTTATGTTGTGATGCCATGTTGTACAGCACATACTTGCATGTTATGCGTACGTGTAATGTGTATTGCTATGTGTGGGTTCCGACACCTAGTTGTTTACCTTTGGTAGCCTATCTTACAGGGAAATGTTTCCTAGTGCTTCCACTGAGCCTTGGTAGCTTGCTACTGCTCCGGAACACTTAGGCTGGCCGGCATGTGTCCTTCTTCGTTCCTGTGTCTGTCCCTTAGGGGAAATGTCACGCGTTGATCCTTTAAGTCCTTGTAGCTTGCTACAACTTGGGTTCATACGTTGATGACCGACACGTTCGTTGCTGGGTCATGTATGCCTGTCTCTGTAATCTAGTGCCACTTTTGGTTTATAACTAGTCATGTCGGCCCGGGTTCTCTGTCATATGGATGCTAGCGACACTATCATATACGTGTGCCAAAATGCGCAAACAGTCCCGGGCCAGGTAAGGTGGAACCCGTGGGGATATCGTGCGTGAGGCCGTAAAGTGATATGATGTGTTACAGGCTAGACCTGTGTGACTTAGGATCGGGGTCCCGACAGCTTTGGTATCAGAGCCTGACTGCCTGTAGGATTAGCAAGCCAAACTGGTCGAAGTCGTGTCTAGAAACTCTTTAGTTATATTAAGGGAATTGATTGTGGAAGGGAACATAAGGCTCTTTTTACTCCTTTACCCTATGACCTTCTGATCTGAGTCACCTTCTTCTATTCTACGTGGATTAAGAACTAGGAATCTCATTCCATTTATCAGGATCACGTTAATGGTGTATTCAACCCTTAGTTCAGTTTCTACTACTTCTTTGTGTTCAACTGTTGATCTCAGAACCCTGACATTATGATGTTGAGTGGTTATGCTATCTTTGTGCATGAGTCTCAACAGTATTTTCGAGCATTTACAGCCGTTATGCTGTCCGAGTCATCCCAGGTCTCTTAACAATCTGATGCATTTGCAAATCATTCCTACCTATTCTTAATGTCCTTTTAGGCCATATTAACCACACTAGTCGGTGTGTTGAGGTACTCCGTTGCCTCGACATATATGTTGGAGCTATTATTATGACCCTAGGTGTCTAGAGTATCACCAGTAGTCTAGCAATGCTTATATTCCCAGTGTGATGATTCTGGCCATTATTCTCGAAAGCATCCCGTGATGCCATTTAGTTAGTAGGCATTCTATTCCTGGGTTCTTGAACCCAAGACTCACCCCACTTACCTCTTGTTGGTAGTATTTGCTCGCCCCTTTAGGATATTAGTAACCTTGTGATAGTCCTCGAGGTCCGTGGTTATCGTTCTTCCAATACCATGAACCATCCTTGGCAGAAGTTCTTCTAAACCAAAAGATCACAAGCAGAGTGCTCTTGAGTAGTACTCCATTCATATTGTGACTCTGCAAGTCCTACCTTTCTGCATAGGTTATCCGGAAGAAATATGTTGAACTAGTTCGACACGCTAATCTATGCATCCGCAACTCAGAAAGTTATATGTTCCTTGAGTTGTCTCCCTTCAGTTATTTTCCGACCTTCATCTATCAATTGATAGTCAGGAGTAGTCGTGCATTCGTGTTCGTCGATGCCTTTTATTCTTGTGGTCCGTCAAGCCATTCTAATCTGGAATGACTAGGAGAAACAAACTCCAGTACCTCATCCATTCCGAGGATTGGGTCAAAGAAGTTGTACTCCGCAGATCAAAATGACAATCCGGTTTTTATTCTGTTCTACCTTGGAGTATTACCATCTTTATATCAAGAATGTCATGGGAATTGCACCACCTCCTATGAACTTTTGATAAGGTGATACTTCTCGCCATCATCGTTCATTCCTCGGCCTCCGTGTTATTGTAACCGGAATGCTGACAAGTGAATTGTGATGTGTGAAATCAATACTCCTAGCAACTTCGTTCCTTGGTAGTTAAAGGACAACAATATCATTCTTAGCGTGTTGATTACTGAATCATCATTCTAAGATTGATCGTGCTTCTAGTCCATCTTCCCTGGTGCACTCTTCGATCAATGGGTTAGGATTATTCAATCCCTTGCTTATTTGATCATATCGTCCTGTCCTGAAAAGCAAGATTGTTCTCGAGCTCAGGAACATATCGGTGGTCCGTGATTTTCCGAATATCTTCTCGGAAGTATTACCAGGTTTCTCCCTGACCATTATGTTGAGTTCGTGATCAAGTTGGTTTTCTTATAAACCACCCCTTCTCCAAGAATCTATGTTGGATACCCCTGAACTAGTTGGTTAAGCTAAGCAACAACTTGGAGGGTTGAAAGATAAAAGCTTAAACCACATAGCTCACTCCAAAGGGATATCTTGAGTATGTATTGAAGATAGATGATATCTTCATCGATTGATCTCCGTGATCATTTGTGGATCTATTGTCTTATCCAAACTTTGACTTGAGTATGGGTTACCATCAAGTCAAATCAGAACCAACGATATTCATAACGTTGTCTTACTCGTGGTTGATTCCTCGAGCATACACCATTATATCTCTTGGTCTGCCCAATGCTAACACCATGTTCACTTAATTGTGGAATTCCACCTATATGGAAACCTGGGTGAGTTATTGTTGAGCCCATCAGCAACATTGTTATCTTCTCCATGATCTATGTTGAACATCCAGTTAGTATTGGAAACTTTTATAAGCATTATCTTCATGACCCGTTCGTGAAGCATAGGTACGTAAGAAAGAAGTGACTTCCTCTAATTCATGTGCATTTGATGCAAGTTGCCGCCGTGAATTAGAGAAAGCATGTTTTACCTCCTCTGGAGTCATCCCAAGTCAGTCATGCATACGTGCGAAGTATTCTATGGTCTGATAGACTGATCATCTTCATTCTGTATGTATCCCTAGCACACCAAGCCACTGATTGATTTATTCAAGGAGAAGAAGTTTCTTCTTAAGAGCTAGACTTATGTAAGGACTTCGTTATCCGCAATGATGGTTCCCTCTAAATTCGGAAGTGTTTTATCGTAAGACTTCTACGTGGTCATGCTTGTCTTGGACAACGTGTTCATGTGTATGTAGCAGAACCAACTCATGTTTTGGAGCTTACTACCGCAGTCCATTTCCCGAGAATCTCGCAACGTCGTCTCGTCGATTTGGGTTGCAAACTTTCATTTTTCTTCCTAGACTCGATGAGTCTGGAATATCCTGACACCAACCAGAACCGAATCCCAGGCAGATATGATGGTTGGAGCATTTTCCAAGAACTATAATATTGGTCTCTCGATAACCGGTAAAGTGGATGTCGTGGCCAACCCATCGAGCCGGAAGACCTATTGTTGTAGTATCTTGATTGAAGAAGTTGGCCACCTCCCCATAAGGATTTCGTAGGATTTACTCCCTAGCTGTTCCTTATGGATTCTTGTGCTCCCTAAGTCCGACCTTTACTTGATGTTCAAGATACCAAACATATCTATGAATGGATTACGCTA
Organism: Secale cereale; assembly: GCA_902687465.1. NCBI lineage: Eukaryota > Viridiplantae > Streptophyta > Magnoliopsida > Poales > Poaceae > Secale > Secale cereale. Next base: position 385,682,385 of record LR738711.1, on the reverse strand, counting down.
ACACATCAAGGAGAACATTAGAAGCGGAGTGCTAAATGTCTCTCGGTCGATCAGCCAGATTTTGCTCCTGACACTGTTAAGGTGGAATCTGAGGAAGTGTTGTCTTCCTTTGCATCTGCACCGTCCATTGCTATTCATCATGGTCGTATCTTGTGTTGCCAGGATCCTTGACACGGATATTGGTAAAACCTCGATGGAATATGGGAATGCTCAAGTTCTTGAGAGCACGCACAAGCACTAGATGTTATCACCGGCACTAACTGGGATTGCTCCTAGTCCCTTCGGTCAAGCTATAACCTCTCAAGGAATAGATTTACTCTCTACTGTTGGGATTTACCCCAGTTACCAGAATCACTCCCAGCATTTGCATTTTGTTCCCAGCTTGCACCGCCAATGTGCCATTTCACCATGGGTCCCATCCATTTCCAATGATAAGCAAAATCATCCCTGGTGTTTTCTTCAACAAGGTAGTCCACATCATCCATTCTGGCCCGAGAATGTCATTCTTACGGACTCTGTCAAATGATAGATTGTGATCCGCCTCAGGCTGGTATAGGGAATTTCAATGATCTCTTTATCAAAAGTAATTCTTTTTGCCACTTAAGGGAATAACTCTACGAGTCACCTTCGCTAAGGTGCCCCGTTTGGTGACATCGATCACCATCTTCTTAGGTGTGGAATTATTGCCTACCAAGTGAACCTTCATCATTTGTTTCACTCCATCCTCTTGGATGGTTGTTCCGTGTCTCAGCTCAAGAGATGCTTCAATGTCTCACTCCATAAGTTGATCTTGAGTTCCTCGATCTTCGGGAATATCGATTTCTATAGAGTATGTCTCCGTTATCATCTGGTTGGATGAAGATGTCAAAGCAAGGATGACAAGATCAATATGATGCAATAAATCAATATCTCCGAGAAGGAAATTTGGATCCTGAAGATTGTGCTAGCTTGTGTCCTCTCTGATTTCTTACCCTACGCTTGAATCTCGGGACGAGATTCTTGTTTTAGTGGGGGTGAGTTGTCACATCCCTAGATCAACCCCTGTGGTCCTTGCCTGGTCATCATGTCATCATGTTTAATTTTTGTTAAGCTTGAAATGGGGATGACTAAACCCTAGCACCAAATCAAAGCAATTAGGTTTAACCTAAAAATATTTTCAATAAACCCAAAAATTGCCTTCAGTAATGTTTGATAATTTTGGCAAGGGTTTTGGTCCAAACCAAAAATATTGAACATTTATGGGGAATTGTTTGGGCTTTGATTTAATTCACTAATGTATTTGAGTTGGAGCAAATAAATCCTATAATTATTTTTAATGCTCCAATTATTCTGAAAACATTTTGTGGAGTTCTGGAATAATCCATTTTGCTTCCACAAATAATTTCAGAAGCAACAAAAATGGTTTAGTATTAGTACTAAATCAAAATAGAGCAAAACAAATAGAAAACAGTAATTTAAATAGAAAGCAGAGAGGGAGAGAAGTACCTGGGCCTTCTTACCTGGCTGGGCCATGAGGAGGCCCAGCTCCTGTTTAGACCCAGCCCACCAGGGGCAAGGTTGTCTTCAACCTTGTGCCCACTGGCAGCCAGCGCACGCGCCGACCGCGCCACCTCCTGCTTCGCCGTGTCGCGCTCCCCTTCGACCCAAGCCAGGCGCCAAGAGACGTGGACGAAGCCCCCGCAGCGATTCCCTCCTTCTCTGGTCTCATCCCCTTTCTCCCCGCTCGCTTTCGAGCTCGACCGAACGAAGCCGTCGCCGCCGCTCGTCACCATCGCGGCCACCGTCGCCCCCTCGCTGCAGCGCCATGCCCGAGAGCTCCGCCGTCAACTGCTTCATCGAGAAGGCCGAGCCAGAAGCGCTCGTCTGCCCTGCACCACCCTCACCGAGCTTGTCCACGACTGCCGTCCCCGGAGATCCCCCTCGACGCCCTGCTCTGCTCCGAGCCTCCCCCGAGCCCACGTCGACGCCTCTGCAATCACCGTGAGCCCCCGCTTCGGATTTCCCTCTTCCCAAACTTGTTTACCTTCCCCAGCTAGCCTAGCCACCGCACCCGAGAATGTCGCCCCGCCGGCCATGGCGCTGCCGTGGCCATAGTTGCCACAGCCCGCGGATGAGCATCCCAACGTGCTCACCGTGCTCCCAGGAGCCGAACGCACACACGATCTCCCCTCCTAGTGCACCACAACCCCAAACCCGCACAGACCCGAGCTCCGGCCGCCGCAAATCCCGCCGCCGGCGCTGTTTCCGGCCACCCCAGGCCAGAAGACCACCACCAACCGATGCGACACATTGTCAGTGTCTCATTTATGCCCTCAGCGTGCCCAGCCGCAGCCTGCAGCGCCGCCCCGACCAACTCCCGCGAGCCACCGCCGTGTTTTCTGGTCACCGGCGCCTATCGCCGACGTGGCCATTTAATTAGGGCCTAACCACTCCGGTAATCACGGCCTAGTGCCACTACCATGTGGGCCCAGTGTTTTAATTAATCTGTTTAATTCTCCTGTTTAGTTTAGTACTAATCCCGTGGACCCCACGTGCCAGTTTTGACTTTGGTCAAGTCAACATTGACCGATCCCACCTGTCATCCACACAAACCAGCCCAGAGCCACTGACCAGTGGGACCCACTGGTCAGGTTTGACTTGGACCCGCCTGTTGACTTGCTGACGTCACACAGACGTCATGCTGACGCAGTAAAGCCTTTTCTGGAATTTTTAAAAATCTAAATGATTTATTTATTTTCAGAAAATGCTTTAAACTTCTAAAAATCGTATAAAATCAACCGTAGCTCAGATGGAAATAATTTATATATGAAAATTGATCAGAAAAATTCAAGGAATCTGTTCATGTCATTTTCATGCATGTTTGAATAACTTACAACCACTGTTTAGGACAATTTGAATAAATGGCATTTGAATAACCACATATGGAGTTCGAAATTGAACCTTTGGTTCAAACCAACTTCATTTAATTGTGTTGCTAGTTGCATTAGCTCAATAAACAACATATTGCCATGTCATGTTCATGCATCATATTGTTGCATTGCATTGATTGTGTTCTTTCTCTGTTTGTCGGTTTTGTCCCCCCCTCAGTAGACGACGTTCTGACGATGAGTTCGATGACACCGATGAAGAGCTATTAATATCTTCAGAAGTGCCAGGCAAGCAGAACCCCCTTGTTCATTCCGATACAATCCCACTCTCTCGCTCCTGCTCTCTTTACTGCATTAGGACAACAACGATTGAACTGCTTTTTGCTGCGGTAGCTGAACCCCTTTCCAGTGCATGACCTGTCATTGCCACAGTAAATAGTTGAAACCCACTAGCATGAGTAGGAGTTGTTTGAGCCATGTTGTGCCTAGTCGTCCATGTTTTCTGGTTATGCCTGCTATTGCTTAGAGTTGTGTCAGGTCTGATTCATCGGGGATGAATTGGAATGTGGTGAACATGTCCTACTGTTGAGAGCTAAGTGTGTGAACACGATTTGGTAAAGGTAGCGGCGAGAGGCCATGTAGGAGTACATGGTGGGTTGTCTCACTAGAACCGTCCTTAAGAACTGAGTTCTGTGTAAGTTGTCCAATGACAAAGCTACTACCACGCATTGGAATGCTTAAGTGCCCCTCTCGACTTATTAATCAACTCGATCTCTGTCCAGGAGTTGCTACTAGTTTCGGGTGTTTGTAGGTAGTGCTAGTAGTCTACCAAGTGGCACCCGGTACAGGTGGGCTTGGGTCAGACTAGGCACCGTGGCACGGTGTACCGATCGCCCGTTTGGTGATGCGGGAACCCTGTACACATCGTTTGGGTCCATGAGCGACACCCCGGCCGGATCTCCCCACGGATGGAACTCGAATAGGCGATAAACCTGGATGAGAGACTTGTGTGGTTAGTCAGGTCGTGGCCGACACCCTCGCCAGGCCTCCGCTTGAAGGTTGCCGAGATACATGACGTGTACATGGCGGTAAGTGGCGAGAGCATGTGTGAAGAAGTACACCCCTGCAGGGTTAACATGATCTATTCGAATAGCCGGGTCCGCGGATATGGACTTCTTGGATGCTTTACGTGGTACATAGACAATTGAAAGTGGATACTCTAAAATACTCAAGACAAGTGTGAGTACTATGGATGGCCTTCTCGTAGGGAGACGGGAGCGGATCCATAGTGGTGTATTGATTGGTGAATATGTGGATTGTGTGCGCCACCTCAAAAGTTACCTGCAGTCATAGTTCAGGATAGCCACCGAGTCAAAGCTGGCTTGCTGCAGTCAAACTCCACCACCCCTTTGTTGATACTGTTGCATATGTAGTTAGTTCTGATGTAAGTCTTGCTGAGTACCTTTGTACTCACGTTTGCTTAATTTATGTTTTGCAGAGAGACTTCAGTCTCGCTAGTGGTTCTGCGTGGACTTCGACGTTTAGCTTGTTACCTCAGCTACGGTCTTGTGCCCTTGGAAGGGTCTTGTAGATAGTCAGGCTTCTCAGCCTTTTTCATTTGTAGTTGTCTGTACTCAGACATGTTATGCTTCCGTTGCCTGTATGCTCTGTATGTTGGGTCATGTGACCTCTGTTTGTAATAAATGCTAGGATGGCTCTTCCGGGCCTTTATCTATATGAGTTGTTGAGTTATGTTGTGATGCCATGTTGTATAGCACATACTTGCATGTTATGCGTACGTGTAATGTGTATTGCTATGTGTGGGATCCGACACCTAGTTGTTTACCTTTGGTAGCCTATCTTACAGGGAAATGTCTCCTAGTGCTTCCACTGAGCCTTGGTAGCTTGCTACTGCTCCGGAACACTTAGGCTGGCCGGCATGTGTCCTTCTTCGTTCCTGTGTCTGTCCCTTAGGGGAAATGTCACGCGTTGATCCTTTAAGTCCTTGTAGTTTGCTACGACTTGGGTTCATACGTTGATGACCGGCACGTTCGTTGCTGGGTCATGTATGCCTGTCTCTGTAATCTAGTGCCACTTTTGGTTTATAACTAGTCATGTCGGCCCGGGTTCTCTGTCATATGGATGCTAGCGACACTATCATATACGTGTGCCAAAATGCGCAAACGGTCCCAGGCGAGGTAAGGTGGCACCCGTGGGGATACCGTGCGTGAGGCCGCAAAGTGATATGATGTGTTACAGGCTAGACCTGTGTGACTTCGGATCGGGGTCCCGACACTAAGTTTCTGGCTGGCACACCCATTGGTGGCCCCGGCTACTGCCATTTTGGACCAACACTCATGAGGAGCACTGGCCCGGGTTGTAGATTAAGTATCCACGAGGTAGCTAATCCCTATGCAAATTTTAGTTGTTATTAGGCAAATGGTAAAACCAAAGTTGGTCCTTGCTGGAGGAGTTTTATTCAAAGCGAACTATCAAGGGGGGCCCATAAACCCCAACCGCGTTAGGAACGCAAAATCAAGGAACATAACACCAGTTTATCGGTTCCTAAGGAGGCATGAGTGGAACAAATCACTGAGCAAAAGGCCAAGCCTTCCACCCATTACCAAGTATATAGGTGCATTAATGTAAATAATAGATATTGTGTTATTCCCAAAATATCCAATCCACATGGAGCAAACTTCATCTTCACCTGCAACTAACAACGCTATAAGAGGGGGCTTGAGCAAAAGCGTAACTTAGCCAAACAATGGTTTGCTAGGAAGGTAGTTAGAGGTTTCATGGCAAGGTAGGGGCTGACAAGAAAATAGATAGGTAGCGAGGCATGGCGATAGAGCGAGACAACTATCGTGGCGACGATAGAGGTGATATCAAGAAATTGTCATCTTGCCTGGTAAGTCTTCTGTGTTATCGGGACCTTGCTCTTCATAATCGAACTCAGCGGCTGTCTCGACCTCGGACTCGAACTCGTCTCCCAGTGCTACCCAAACACAAACAAGCATCCACATAAACACACATGGCAAGAAAAGAACACATGCTATGCAAGAGGAATGCAAGTATGATGCTACGAAGCTACCATTATGAAAGGAGATGAAGCCGAGAAGGACATGTGAGTGCGTGATGGTTGTGGGCAAGATCTTGGCAAACCAAGCATGCCACTGGATAGATCTAAAGATTTTGGTCAAAATCGATATAAAGATCATCGGAATCGGATGCACGGTTTGCAAATGAAAAGCAAAACAAGATGCAGTGCAAAACTGATGATAACAGCAACATGGCATCTTTGGAGCAAGGTTTAATTATGCTACAGCACCCAAACATGATGACAAAAGGCATGGCTATGAAGTCGACATGATTCTCTACAAATATGAACTCAGAGCACATCCAAAAACTTACTGGAACACAACTAAAATAGCTTGGCAAAAATCAATAAGTCAACAGGTTTTCAGACTTGGAGAAATTTACTGGGCATGCAACCAGGAACAATATGATGCTGACTTTACATGCACATAACAGCAAACATATCAATTATATCAAGCATGCAAATTAGATGAGCATGAAGAAGATATAATATACTTCCAATTCATCCAAAGAAACAGTTCATCCATGCAAGGGTTGATTAACATGAGCTTTGCCAAAATGAACATTCGGTTAACAGGCTGACAATTCAGATTTGAAGCATTTTGAGAGCAAGATGAAAACAAGCTAGTTCAGGGCATATATGCAAACAAAGGCATGGATTTATAGACAAATACGTGGACATCAAGACATGCTCGCTGGTTATTCCAAAACATGCATGGAAATGATTGTAGCATCAAGTTTACATGGCAACATGTTATAACAGATTCCAGACTTAGCAGTTTTTCACTAAGTGTAAAAACAACAACAATGACATGGCATGTTTGCAAGCTTGTGCAAGTCACCACAGGGCATATCATGAAAAACCAGTTGCACCACTTCAAAGCAAACATGATTATTCTCCTAAAACATGTTGACATGATGCTCAAAATAAATTCATACAAAATGCTATGAAAAAGACAAATCAGCAAGTTATAATAGTTTCAGCCACTTAACAACATCAAGCACTTTTGTAACAGGGATAAAATGTCATAAATGCAACCTAACATGTATGAAAATGCATCCACCATGAAGAGCATCAGAATATGAACATTTTGTCATATCATACACTCCATTTGGACAAATATGCACAAAGATATGACCTCCCAAACAAGCTAATATGCTATTAACAGACAACTAGAGCTGAACAGTAACAGAACAACAGTTTGGCAACGAAGATTAAGACATCAAGATGAACCCTAACATGCATGCAACCCACTCGAAAAGTGGACGGGAATGTCTCGGGATGGAGAGATCCGGGGCGGAGCTGGGCGTTTGGATGGGCGTGTTGGTCGATCTCGCCCCGATCCAAACGGGAGGAGGGCGGCGGTGGATCCGGCAACGAAGATGGTTACGATGGTGGTGACCTGTGGTGGTGGCCAAGGAGGCGACCGGCGGTGGCGCGGGGGTCATGGCGACAAGGTGGCGGCGAGCCGATGGGCGGCGCGTCCGAGGCGAGGTGGCGGAGCACAAAGGCGGTAGAGGAGTCCGGCGGCACGGGGCTCGGTCCGGTGGCAGTGGAGGCAGAGCGGGCCAGGAGGGCCAGATCCAGGCCGCGCGGTCTGCGGCGGGCGAGGAGAGAGAGTCCGGCGGCAGGGCGACGTGGCGTGCCGCAATTAGCTGAGGGGCGGCTGGACGGGTCCGGCGGCGGCGGAGAGCTCGGATCTAGTTTTTTTTTACCCGAAAATGGAGGGGGGTGCCTTTTTATAGGTAGAGCGAGCTAGGAGAGGTATTTTTCAGAGCGGTTTTCACCCACACGATCGTGATCCAACGACGAAGAGCATGAGGGGGGTTTGGATGGGCTAGTGGGCTGTTGAGGAGGGGTGCTGGGCTAAAAGAGAAATGGCTTTCGGCGGTTAACGCGGTTAACCATTGGGGCATCAAACGACCTCCAAATGGAACAAAATTTGACAGGTGGTCTACCGGTGATATACCAAGACCACTCAACAACTCTCGTCCCATTCCGAGGATGTTTTTATCCCGCTCACGAAACAAGAACTGAGGGGTGCAACAGATGCGTGTGAGAGAGTCAGAAACCGAAATGGACAACAGAGAGGACGGAGACGATGCAACTACTAGCGGATGCAAGTGAGACTATGCCAATGCAATGCACACGATGAAAATGACATGGCAATATGCAACACATGCTCGAAGCAAAACACAAAAGACCCAAAATAAAGGAGCCCAAAATGGAATTGATTATGTCAATGTTGAATACATTGCCATATAGGGAATTGTTACATCTGGGGCGTTACATGGCCCCTAACGAGAAAGCAGATAAGGTAAAGAAAACTAGTAGGGACACCAGCAAAGAGTCCGGGAAGCGCGCCTCTTCGGAGTGCGCTGCTCCTGTCGACGACCCGCCGGAGAGTTCCACTGGTAAGAGATCCAAGGTTGCCTCGCCTGCTGTGAAGAAGGTCCCGGCAAGGCATGATACGCTGACAATACATTCACCATCAGCGCCACCCTCGATGACAAATAGGAATGTGCGCTCGTTGCCTTCCTGTGGGCGAATGTCAATGTGTTTGCTTGGCAACCATCGGACATCCCTGACGTTCCCAGGGAGGTAATCGAGCACCACCTTGCTGTCTGCCCTCATGCCTGGCCTTTCAAGTATTAGTCAGGAAGCAAGCTTTGGAGCGGCAACAGTTTATTGCCGAAGAAATAAAGAACCTTGACGCAGCTGGTTTGGTCAGAGAAGTGTTGCATCCGACATGGTTGGCAAACCCCGTGGTGGTGCACAAGGCGAACGGGAAATGGAGGCTTTGCATATACTTCACGGATCTGAATAAAGCATGCTCGAAGGACCCATTCCCCTTGCCGCGCATTGATTAGACTGTGGACTCCACTTCAGGATGTGACTTGATTTCCTTTTTGGATGCATACTCTGAGTACCACCAGATATTCATGTACAAGGAAGACGAAGAGAAGACTTAGTTCATAACCCCGTGTGACACGTACTGCTTTGTGCGGATGCCTTTCGGGTTGAAAAGCGCTGAATCTACCTTTGCGAGAGCCATGCAGAACAGTTTCGAACCTCATTTGCATAGGAATGTGGAAGCCTACATGGATAATATCGTGGTCAAGACTAAGGAAAGATCAACACTTATTCAAGATTTGGAAGAGACATTTTCAAACTTGCACAAGATCAACCTCAAGTTGAATCCTGAGAAGTGTGTATTCGGCGTCCCCTCCGGCAAGCTACTTGGTTTCTTTGTGTCCCACCAGGAGATAGAAGCCAACCCCGACAAGATCCGGGCAATAGAGCAGATTCAAGCACCCCGACCTGTCAAGGATGTGAGGCACCTGACTAGGTGCGTTGCCGCGCTAAGCAGGTTCATTTCCAAGTCCGTTGAGCGGGCCTTGCCCTTATTTAAAATTTTGAAGAAGGTGGGACCAATGAGGTGGACTCCGGAAGCACAAGCAGCGTTGCGAGACCTAAAAGTGTACCTTTCCTTCGCTCTTACATTAGCCGCACCTAAGCCACAGGAGCCGTTGCTGCTATATTTAGCGACAACGAATCAAGTGGTTACCGCTGCGCTGGTAGTGCAGAGGGAAATGGATGAAGAAGCAATTGCAGTTTCAATTCCTTCTGGGAACGGGATCGAGCTAGTCGTGATAGGCCCAAGCACTGATCAGGGGGGAGAAGAGCAAGTTGGCGAAGGCAATTCCAAGATCCCGTCAAAGAAGAAAGTGGTACAACGACCGATATACTTTGTTAGCTCCCTATTACATGGGGCTAGGTCGAGGTATTCTGGAGTCCAAAAGTTAATCTTTGGCCCCATCATGGCCTTGAGGAAATTACGCCACTACTTCCAAGCCCACAAGATCACGATGTTCACTTGCTTCCTGCTGCGGCGCATACTGAGGAACCCCGAAGCTACTGGCAGGATAGTTGAGCGGGCACTGGAGTCGTCAAGCTTTGGCCTAAAGTATGAGAGCACTTCAACCATTCAGAGCCGAGCACTAGCAGAATTCATCACGGAATGGACGCCAACCCCGGAAGAAGAAATTCCAGAGACAGTCATCCCCGGCAAGGAAGCACCTCAAGAATGGATCATGTATTTCTACGGTGCCTTCTCGCTACAAGGCGCTGGGGATGGAGTGCTCCTTGTTGCACCATCTAGAGAGCACCTCAAATATGTGATTCAGATGCACTTCCAACAGGAGAAAGCTACCAACAACACTTCTGAGTACGAAGGGCTCCTTGCCAGACTCAGGATCGCGGTAGAGTTGGGAATCAAGAAGTTGATCATTCGTGGGGACTCGCAGCTCGTGGTGAGGCAAGTAAATAAGGATTACCAGAGCCCATTGATGGAAGAATATGTAGAGGACGTGAGGAAGTTGGAGGAGTGTTTCGACGGATTGCAAACGGAGCATGTGCCGCGTGCGGAAAACAACATTGCTGATCACCTGTCGAAATGCGCTGCACAAAAGCTCCCTGTGGAACCAGGAACCTTTGTCCTTCACTTGACTCAACCATCCGTATCCCCTTTAGTGATGGCCAAAAAATGAGGAAGATGGACTCCAGCAAACATCTGCCGAGAGAGCTCCCTAAAGCCCCTGGTAGAGAGGTTGCCGAGAACGACCTTGTTTCACTTGGTGAGCAGCATCCTCCCGCCGGACCAACCGTTCTGGCGGTCGAGGTAAGCGTTCCCATGGACGAGGAAGTGACATTTGTTCTTGTTGTCGAGCCTCGGGCTCCAACTTGGGCACGGCACATTGTCCACTGCCTCCAAATAGGAGAACTTCCCGAAGAGCAAGAAGAAGTTGAAAGAGTAGCTCTGAGGGTCAGTATGTACTAGTTTGTCGATGACACATTATACAGAAGGAGGCCCAACGGTGTGAAATTAAGGTGCATGTGCCGGGAAGAGGAGCAGGAACTTTGGGCAGAAATACACAAAGGTGTGTGCGGCTCTCACATTGGATCACGAGCCTTGGTCGAAAATTCTTTCCGACATGGTTTCTAATGGCCCACGGCCCTCCAAGATGCGATCGAACTAGTCACTAGGTGTGAAGCCTACCAGTTCCACTCCAAGAACATTCATCAACCAGCTCAAGCCCTCTAGACGATCCCTTTGTCCTGGCCCTTCTCGGTATGGGGGCTCGACATATTGGGCTCCTTCCCCCGCTTGGTCTGGGGCTTTGAATTCTTGTATGTTGCTATTGACAAGTTTACAAAGTGGCAAGAAGTGGAACCAATGAGGAAGGTAACCGCACAGTCAGCTATCAAGTTCTTGAAGGGATTGGTGTGCCATTTTGGGGTTCCCGCCAGAGTGAGCACTAACAACGACACCCAATTTACAAGTCAGGCCTTCATGCAGTATGTTCAATCCCTTAGAAGCAAAGTTTCATTCGCCTCTGTTGCCCATCCCTGGAGCAATGGACAAGCTGAGAGGATGTCACATCCCTAGTCAGTGCTTGCATTAGGACTAGCTAGAGTGTGCATCATGTTTACTTTCCAAAGAAAATTGAAATGGGAATGACAGAAACCCCATCACCCCTCTTCTAACAACTAGGGTTTAATAAAATCTTTTCCAATGTACCCAAAATGCCCTTCAAAAATGTTCATCATTTCTGCCTTGGTCTTAAACCTTTGCCAAAAATGGCGCACACTTTTCTAGGACACCCAAGGTCTCTGGATTAATTCATATGGTATTTGCATTTGGGCATTTAAATGCTATAAAATATTTTGTGTGCCCAAGTAATCATAAACTAAAATGTTCCATACTGTTCATATTATATACAGTGGGCATGACTAGTTTTATGAGCTATAACAATGTTCTAGCATTTTTATTAATTCAACAAAGTTGCAAAAGAAATGAAACAGGAAGGAAATAAAAAAAAATAGGAAGAAGAAAACTTACCTGGCGCCACTAACAGGCCCACCTGCCGGCCCAGCCCAGCCACCGCTCCAGCGAGCTGCTTGGCTCGGCCACGTAGGCAGGCAGGTGCTCGACGGCGGCCGCAGCGCGCGCCACGCAGCTGCCCGCCGCACTGCTTCCTCCCCTCGCCGTTCTGGTGGGCGGGATCGACCACCCACTTCCCCCCAAGCTCGCAGACACGCTCAACCTTCCCCAGCTCCTCTCCCTCGCCTTCCCCGCACCATGGTCGATGCCTCCGCTCTCGCGCCATCTGATAGCCGCGTCCACCACCGTCCCCGAGCTCCGTCATCGTGTCCGTCCGCTCCGTCGTCATCGACTACGTCGAGCAGGCTGAGCCCCGAGCGCTCGCCCGCTCTGGAGTCGCCCCCGACCCCATCTTCCCCAACTCCGGCCGCAGAGATCCCCATCGCCGCCCCGCTCAGCTCCCACCGTCCCCGATCCCGCCTCGACGTTTACTGCAACCGCCGTGAGCTCAGCTCCGTCCTCCCCCTCTCCGTTAGTTCTCTCATGCACCGTACGCACCGCACGAGGCTCACCTGCACGCGCCGCCGCGGAGCTCGTCACCGACGAGGCTCCGACCATTTAACGGCCTGGCCATCGTGCCCACCAGCTTCACCGTCCTGTGTAGGTGCTGTAGGATCACTCCACGCACCTCTACAAGCACCGCACCGATGAGTTCGACCTCGTCCGAACTCCGGCAGTCGCTGGACTCGTCGCCGGAGTTGTTTCCTGCGACCCCGAGGACAACCACCACCACCACTCGACGCGGCTCACTCCCAGCTGCCCGTAGGCGTGCTCCGCCGTTGTTTTGGCAGCCGAAGCACAAATCCCGCACCTCACCGCCGCGTTTGGCCTCGCCGGCGGCTAAACGCCGACGAGTTAGCCCCATTTGACCAAGGGTTTGACCCCCCGGTGTCACTGACATGTGGGGCCGGCCGTTGACTAATTTCAGTTTAGGTTTTTAATTAAGTACTAATTGCTGTCATTAGTTTAGTGAGCCACTGACATGTGGGGCCCAGCCCATGTTAACTTTTAGTTTAGTGTTAAGCTCTGTTTAGTTAGTACTGAGAGACTGACCAGTGGGACCCACTGGTCAGGTTTGACCCGGACGCCCTGTTGACTGGCTGACGTCAGCATGATGTCATGCTGACGCAGTAAAGGATTTTCTGGGATTATTTGATTTAGAAACAATTCAGGAAATTCCAGAAAATGCTTTAAACTTAAAAAAATCATATAAATTCAACAGTAGCTCAGATGGAAAAGATTTATATATGAAAATTGATCAGAAAAATCCAATCTTTCCAATGGCACTGGTTTCATTCATGTTTGAGCAACTTAACCTTGCTGTATACTCTAAAAAATGATAATGCACTTAAATAAATAATAGTTTGAGTTTCAGTTTGAATCTTTGATTCAAATGGGCTAAAACCCTTCTGGTTATAGTTGCATTTGCCCAAAACACATGCATCTTCCCATATCATGAGCATGCATCATATTGTTGCATTTGTTTGCCTATTGATTGTATCGCCGTTATTCTCCGTGTTAGGTCCTGCCCCCGAGGATACTTCTGCGTATCCAACTGAAGAGCAGTACCCGACAACCACTCTGTCAGGCAAGCAATCATTGACCATTCCGATAAAAACCCATCTTCTCGCTCCTGCTCTCTTTTACTGCATTAAGGCAACAGCGTGTGAACTGCTACTTGCTGCGGTAGTTGAACCCTATTCCCTTGCATGACCTGTCATTGCCACAGTAAATAGTTGAAACCCACTAGCATGTGTAGGAGTTGATTGAGCCATGTGATGTGTGATCCACCATGCTATTAGTTTATGTTGCCTGCTATGCTTAGAGTTGTGTCAGGTCTGATTCATCTGGGTGATGGATCAGAGTGAAATGATCGTACAGGTAAAGAGAAGGAAGTGTGGAACATGTTTGGTAAAGGTATCGATGAAAGGCCATGTAGGAGTACGTGGTGGGTTGTTTCATTGGAACCGTCCATAGGACCTGAGATCTGTATGTGTGGTTCAAGTTACATCTACTACCACACATTGGGCCATGAAATATGACCCCGCTCGACTTATTGCCTGCCCATGTACTCTGTCCAGGAGTTGCAACTAGTTTCTGGTGTTTGTAGTTTACTGGTGGTCGTGCACAGCGCTGACCCTCGGGGTGGGCTGTGATGCGACCGGTACGTGACACGGTGTACCGATTGCCCGTTTGCTGACTCGAGAACCCTGTACACATCGTTTGGGGCCGTGAGCGACACCCCGGTCGGATCTCCCCACGGATGGAACCCAAATAGGCGATAAACCTGGACGAGAGACTTGAGTGGTTGGTTAGGTCGTGGTCTACACCCACGTCGGCTTTCGCTTGAAGTCTGCCGAGCACATGTCGTGTGCAGACGCTAAGTGGTGAAAACATGTGTGAAGAAGTACACTCCTGCAGGGTTATCAATCTATTCGAATAGCCGTTGTTCGCGGTACGGACTACTTGGTTACTCTTACAGTTCATAGACAAGTTGATGGATACTACTAAAAGCCTCAAGACAAGTGTGAGTGCCGTGGATGGCCCTTCCGTAGGATGACGGAAGAGGATCCTCGGTGGTCTATTGTTGTGGTGAGTAGAGGACTCATGTATGTAGTAATATCTTGCAATCTGTTGAGAGTTGTCGTATAGGTTAGGCAAGAGTCAAAGCTGGCTTTCTGCTATGAACTCCACTACCCTTGTTGTTAATGTTGCATGTATGATAGGTTTTGTTGTAAGACTTGCTGAGTACCTTTGTACTCATGTTTGCTTAATAACTGTTGCAGAGGAGAACCCCACCCCTTCTGATGGGTTCTACATAGACGTTGACGTCGACGAGTAGCTTGCTACCCAGACGGAGATCTGGAGCTTGTGAAGGGCCTTGTAGATAGTCAGGCTACACCAAGCCTGTTTTTTTTCCAAGTTGTTTGTACTTAGACATGTTAGCTTCCGCTTGTGCTTGTATGACTGTATGACTTGAGTGTTGGGTCATGTGACCCCTACCTGTATGGATATGTAATGTATGGCTCTTGGAGCCTCTTAAATAAAGTACTTTGAGTCATAGAGTTCTGTTGTGATGCAATGTTGTATTTGCACATATTGAGCATATTGTGTGTATGATTGAAATGCTTGGTATGTGTGGGATCCGACACCTAGTTGTTTTCCTTTGGTGGCCTATCTTACAGGGAAATGCCTCCTAGTGCTTCCAATGAGCCTTGGTAGCTTGCTACTGCTCGGAACATGTAGGCTGGCCGGCATGTGTCCTTCTTCGTTCCTGTGTCTGTCCCTTAGGGGAAATGTCACGCGTTGTTCCTTTAAGTCCATGTAGCTTGCTACGACTTGGGTTCATACGTTGATGACCGACACGTTCGTTGCTGGGTCATGGATGCCTGTCTCTATAATTTAGTGCCACTTTTGGTTTATAACTAGCCATGTCGGCCCGGGTTCTCTGTCATATGGATGCTAGCGACACTGTCATATACGTGTGCCAAAATGCGCAAACGGTCCCGGGCCAGGTAAGGTGGCACCCGTGGGGATACCGTGCGTGAGGCCGCAAAGTGATATGACGTGTTACAACTAGATCGGTGTGACTTAGGATTGGGGTCCTGGCAGCGTTGGCATCAGAGCCGGACTGCATGTAGGTTTCTCAAGCCAAACTGGTCGATGTTGAGTCTAGAAAAATTCTTAGTTATATGTAGGGGAATTGATTGTGGAAGGGAACGTAAGGCTCTTTTTACTCCTTTACCTTATGCCCTTCTGATCTGAGTCAGTCTATTCTTTCTACGGGGATTTAGGACTAGGCCTCTTATCCTTACTAGGTTCACGTGTTACTAATCCGTAGACTCTTAGGATTGTTGGTTTCAAGCCTCAGCTCAGTTTCTACCCTTTTAGTATGATGATTTGTTGGACCCGGAACCTTGATATGATATTGTTGAGTGGCTATGCTATCATTTGTATGATGTCTCAAAATCTTTTTTTTTGAGCATTTACAGTTGTTATGCTGCCCGATTTCTTCCAGAAACACTAATGCCTTTGCATTACTTCGTGTTTCAGATGTCTGGCCGCACACCTCACCAAGTGGTTCGTTTGACTCGGTGCATTAATGTGCCCGGTCACATGGCCATGCTAGTCCGTGTGTTGACTGAGACCGGTTACCGCTGGTATCCTGAGTACACCATGGAGGAATAGTACCGGGATTTCAATCAGAGTCAATATTTCTGCACAGTCCGGATATACCCCTCATATCCCGGAGCTAACGACCCCATCCATTGGTCTTATGGACTCGGGGTTACCATTGAGATGGCAGTGCAGGATGCCGCTTATTCGATGATGACCATCCTTCGGGCTAGGCATGCCCTGCTGCTGAACACTAAGTTCTATTACATGCCAGCCTCACTTCCCGGAGAGGAAGACTACTACACTGGTCTGTATACTGATGCTGCTCATGAGGAGCCACTGCTTCAGACTACTGTCCAGATGCTGGAGGATAGGGACCGTGAGGTCTGTGCTCTCCGGATGGAGCTGTATAACACTGGAGCCGCCCACTGGACTACTTTGACACGGCTTGCACCTGTTGTGCACGCCGGATATCTGGATATGCGGGATTTGTACCCCGTGCGGACTCGTCTGCCAGATCGTATGGATTGGCGTGACGTTGGGGGTATTACACCTCCACGTGGGCGTCAGTTACCACCAGCATCAGGCCCGAAGCCACATCCATGTCCCTATGGTCCACAGCCTTCGAGTGCTCGAGAGTTTCAAGATCCATCTGTTCCACTCCCAGGCTACAGTGGTAATCTTTACGAAGATTACTACGGGAATGTCTGAGCTAGACTGTGGCAGTAGTACTATCGTAGTAGTTGTATTTCCACATTCCTGCGCGTCTTGTGGAATATGACTTAGTGTGTACTGAGTTCCGGAGGTGTAGTTAAATAATGTATAGGAGCTTGGAATGCCTCTGATGGGATGTATCGTCTTTCACCGCTGTTGTACTTTAGCCTTGGCTTGTACTCCCTCCGTTCAGAATTACTTGTCGCAGAAATGGATGTATCTAGATGTATTTTAGTTCTAGATACATCCATTCCCGAGACAAGTAATTCCGAACGGAGGGAGTACTAAACTATGTATGGTGTGTATGACCACTGGTGTATATATGGCAGTTTCTATATTACCATGTCATACGGATGAACATCTCTGCATTCCGTGTCATCCATTACATTCTGCACTCCTATGTCAAGTTTTTGCCATCCTTGTCTAAACCGTTGTTTTGTTTTCCTAGGATGGTCAACACTCGCAGCATTCCTGCTACTCAGGAGCAGGGTGAGGCTAGTGGGGATAGAGATGAGAATCTGCCCCAGCCACCCTCCTTGGCTGAAGTTATGCTCGAGGTAGAACGGAACAAGAGAGAGACCAACCGCCTGCTGGAATGCATAGAGCAGAACACTGGGTTTCGTCAGAGGAATGACGTGGTGTCAATCAATGACTTTATCAAGATGTGCCCACCTAAGTTCCATCATTCCACTGAACCTCTAGATGCGGATGACTGGCTTCGTAGTATCACCCATAAGCTACACTCTGCCCGTGTGGCCGAAGCTGACAAGGTTACCTACGCCGCCTACCATCTTGAAGGCCCTGCCAGTCTCTGGTGGGAGAACTTTGAGGCTATGCATCCTGCTGGCCAAATCACTACTTGGGATGAGTTTAGTGAGGCATTCCGTGAACATCACATTCCGGAAGGTCTCATGGATCGCAAGCGGGAGTAATTCTGCAATTTCACCCAGGGCCGGTTAACCGTGGATGGCTATAGTCGCGAGTTTGGCAACTTGGCATGCTATGCACCTGAGGAAGTATCCACCGATGCCAAGAAGCAGGAGAGGTTCCGCAAGGGACTCAGCCCTGAACTCCGCCGAGATCTACGTCTGCACGAGTGCACTTCCTTCCAGAAGTTGGTGAACAAAGCTATCAATGCTGAGACGGGCCAGACTGATTTCGAAGCCACACGCAAGCATCCTCGTGACTTTGGTTCCTCATCCGGCTCTGGCTCTCACAAGCGTCGTGTGTGGGTTCCTAACACTGCTCTGCCACCCAAGTACACACCGAGGCCATCCTATGAGGCGCCTCGCCCAACCCAACAGTATGCACCTGCCAAGACTTATGGAGGACCACCTACCAACTTTGCTCCACGCACTGGCATTGTGACATGCTTCAAGTGTGGAGAACCGGGGCACTACATGCGTGAGTGTCCTCAGAACCAACCAGGAAAACCCGTTGGCCGTGGTAAGCCAACCGGCAAGGTGAATTATGTCAAGCCAATTCCCACTGCACGTGGTCATGTCAACTATGTCTCTGCTGAGGAAGCTTATGAGGATCCTAACGTCGTCCTTGGTACGCTTCTCGTTAACTGCCATCCGACATCTGTTCTTTTCGATACTGGAGCATCCCATTCATTCATATCTGAGAGCTATGCTCGAATGCACAACATGACTTTTTGTGACATGCCTACTTCCATGGTTATTCAAACTCCTGGCTCAAAGTGGCAAACCTCTAGGGTAAGCCATGGAAATGAAATTCTTGTCGACAGACTTGTTTTCCTTGCATCTCTAATCGCTCTCAAGTCCTCGGACATAAACATCATCTTGGGTATGGATTGGTTGACAACTCATTACGCCAAGATTGATTGCTACACTAGGACCGTTCAACTTACAAACCCATCCGGCAAGACAGTCAATGTCTTGACCCGAATGGCTGAGCGTCAGCTCTACTCTCTTAATGCCAGCCCTCTACCAGAACTCGAAGATATCCTGGTAGTCCGTGACTTTTCGGATGTTTTTCCAGAAGAACTGCCAGGTGTTCCACCTGACAGAGATGTCGAGTTCGTGATATATCTTATTCCAGGAATTGTTCCAATCTCTAGGAGACCTTATAAGATGGCACCCCTAGAATTAGGTGAGCTTAAGAAACAACTCGATGAGTCCTTGAAAAAGGGTTTCATCCGTCCTAGTTCTTCCCCTTGGGCTTGTCCCGTCCTCTTCGTCAAGAAGAAGGATGGAACGGAACGGATGGTCGTAGATTACCGACTTGTCAATCTGGTCACCATAAAGAACAAGTATCCGCTCCCCAGGATCAACGATCTGTATGATCAGCTCGCTGGATCCTCAGTCTTTTACAAAATGGATTTGAGGTTGGGCTACCATCAAATCAAAATCAAGAACGGGGACATTCCTAAAATGGCTTTTGTTAATCGTTATGGCCAATACGAGTACACCGTCATGTCCTTCGGATTAACCAATGCCCCAGCCACCTTCTCTCGGCTAATGAATTCTATATTTATGGAGTATTTGGATAAATTCGTCGTGGTATATCTCGATGATATACTCATCTACTCCAAGAACAAGAAAGATCATGCCGAGCATCTAAGGCTGGTATTGACGAAACTTCGAGAGCACCGCCTTTATGCCAAATTCTCTAAATGTGAATTCTGGTTGCTGGAAGTGACCTATCTAGGTCATGTGATTTCTGGCAAGGGTATTGCTGTCAATTCCGAGCGAGTTCAAGCCGTCCTTGATTGGACTCCCCCTAAATCGGTCAAGCAAGTTAGGAGTTTTCTTGGCTTAGCAAGTTATTGCTGACGCTTTGTCGAGAATTTCTCCAAGGTTGCTAAACCTCTAACTGAACTCCTCAAGAAAGATAAAAAGTTCGAATGGACCCCACAATGCGAGTCCAGCTTTCAGGAACTGAAAAGACGCCCGACATCTGCACCCATACTGGTACCACCAGACTTTTCCAAGGACTTTATTATCTACTGGGACGCCTCGCGACAAGGACTAGGTTGCATACTCATGCAAGATCGTCAAGTGATCGCATACGCATCCCGACAGTTGCGTCCACATGAGGATAACTATCCTACACATGATCTAGAGCTTGCAGTTGTAGTCCACGCACTCAAAACATGGCGACATTACCTTCTTGGTAATCGCTGTGAAATCTTCACCGATCACCAAAGTCTGAATACATCTTCACCCAACCGGATCTAAATCTCAGGCAAAGACGTTGGGTTGAGTTGCTCACAGATTACGACTTAGGAATCACTTACACCCCTGGGAAGGCCAATGTCATGGCCGACGCACTAAGTCGTAAGTCTTATTGTAACAACCTGATGTTACAACAAGGGAAACCACTTCTTCACGAGGAATTTCGTAAGCTTAACCTTCACATTGTTCCTCGAGGATTCCTTTCCACCTTGGTGGCGAAACCTACCCTTATGGATCAAATCATAGCTGCCCAGAAGCGTGATAAGGGTATATCCCGACTCCAGGAGATCATCGCTAGCGGAGTCGCTAGAAGTTTCTCTACGGATGATCGAGGTGTTGTCTTCTTCGAGAACCGTTTAGTGGTTCCCAAGAACCAACATCTACGACAGTTAATCCTTAAGGAGGCTCATGAATCTCCTCTCACGATTCATCCCGGTGGTACCAAAATGTATCAGGACCTACGTCAGAGATTCTGGTGGACTAGGATGAAGAGAGAAATCGCTCAATTCATTGCTAACTGCGACGTTTGTCGTCAAGTCAAAGCAAAGCATCAACAGCCTACTGGCACCCTTCAACCCTTAGCCATTCCTGAATGGAAATGGGACAAGGTCGGTATGGACTTCATCAACGGGTTTCCCAGGACCAGGAAAGGGAATAACGCTATCTTCATCGTTATCGACCGCCTCCCTAAAGTAGCTCATTTCCTACCTGTTCGAGAGAGTATAACCGCTAGCCAGCTAGCAGACTTGTATATCTCTCGGATAGTATCACTTCATGGTGTGCCGTTGGAGATTAACTCAGATCGTGGAAGTCTTTTCACTTCACGATTTTGGGAAAGTTTCCAGAATGCTATGGGAACTCATCTCTCTTTCAGCACCGCCTTCCATCCTCAGTCAAGTGGTCAAGTGGAACGAGTCAATCAAATTCTGGAAGACATGCTGCGAGCCTCTGTCATCTCTTTCGGTATGGAATGGGAGAAGTGTCTTCCATTTGCCGAATTCGCCTATAACAATAGTTATCAAGCCAGCTTGGGCAAGGCTCCGTTCGAAGTTCTATATGGACGAAGGTGTCGAACACCTCTTAACTGGTCAGAAACCGGGGAAAGACAATTATTTGGTCCGGATATGATCCAGGAAGCAGAAGAGCAGGTTCGCATCGTTCGTGAGAAATTGAAAACAGCCCAGTCTCGCTAGAAGAGCCAATATGATAGTCATCATAAGGCTGTAACTTTTGAAGTCGGCGATAAGGCTTACCTTCGGGTTACTCCTCTTAAGGGAACCCATCGCTTCGGTATCAAAGGCAAATTGGCCCCTCGTTACATCGGTCCTTTTCGCATTCTTGCCAAACGAGGAGAAGTTGCCTACCAATTGGAACTACCTCCGCACCTTTCCAGAGTTCACGATGTCTTCCACGTTTCTCAACTCAGGCGTTGCTTCTCGGATCCTATCCGCGGAGTGGACCACGAAACGCTTGATCTCCAGGACAATCTCACATATCGAGAATAACCCGTTCGTATTCTTGATCAAACCGAGCGTACCACTCAACGTCACAATATCAAGTTTCTCAAGGTTCAATGGTCACATCATTCCGAGAGTGAAGTTACTTGGGAAAGGGAGGATCGTCTTCGACTTGAGTACCCCACCCTCTTTCCGGAGGAACCCGAATCTCGGGACGCGATTCTTTTGAGTGGGGGTGAGTTGTCACATACCTAGTCAGTGCTTGCATTAGGACTAGCTAGAGTGTGCATCATGTTTACTTTCCAAAGAAAATTGAAATGGGAATGACAGAAACCCTAGCACCCCTCTTCTAACAACTAGGGTTTAATAAAATCTTTTCCAATGTACCCAAAATGCCCTTCAAAAATGTTCATCATTTCTGCCTTGGTCTTAAACCTCTGCCAAAAATGGTGCACAACTTTCTAGGACACCCAAGGTCTCTGGATTAATTCATATGGTATTTGCATTTGGGCATTTAAATGCTATAAAATATTTTGTGTGCCCAAATAATCATAAACTAAAATGTTCCATACTGTTCATATTATATACAGTGGGCATGACTAGTTTTATGAGATATAAAAATGTTCTAGCATTTTTATTAATTCAACAAAGTTGCAAAAGAAATGAAACATAAAGTAAATAGAAAAAAATAGGAAGAAGAAAAGTTACCTGGCGCCACTAACAGGCCCACCTGCCGGCCCAGCCCAGCCACCGCTCCAGCGAGCTGCTTGGCTCGGCCAGGCAGGCAGGCAGGTGCTCGACGGCGGCCGCAGCGCGCGCCACGCAGCTGCCCGCCGCCCTGCTTCCTCCCCTCGCCGTTCTGGTGGGCGGGATCGACCACCCACTTCCCCCCAAGCTCGCAGACACGCTCAACCTTCCCTAGATCCTCTCCCTCGCCTTCCCCGCACCATGGCCGCCGCCGCCGCGCTCGCGCCGTCGTGATAGCCACGTCCACCGCCGTCCCCGAGGTCCGTCACTGCGTCCGTCCGCTCTGTCGTCATCGACTACATCGAGCAGGTTGAGCCCCGAGCGCTCGCCCGCTCTGGAGTCGCCCCCGACACCGTCTTCCCCAACTCTGGCCGCAGAGATCCCCATCGCCGCCCCGCTCAGCTCCGACCGTCCCCGAGGCCGCCTCGACGTTTACTGCAACCGCCGTGAGCTCAGTTCCGTCCTCCCCCTCTCCGTTAGTTCTCTCCTGCACGGTACACACCGCACGAGGCCCACCTGCACGCGCCGCCGCGGAGCTCGTCGCCGACGAGGCTCCAGCCATTTAGCGGCCCGGCCATCGTGCCCACCAGCTTCACCGTCCTGTGTAGGTGCTGTAGGATCACTCCACGCACCTCTACGAGCACCGCACCGACGAGTTCGACATCGCCCGAACTCCAGCAGCCGTTGGACTCGTCGCCGGCGTTGTTTCCGGCGACCCCGAGGACAGCCACCACCACCACTCGACGCGGCTCACTCCCAGCTGCCCGTAGGCGTGCTCCGCCGTTGTTTTGGCAGCCGGAGCACAAATCCCGCACCTCACCGCCGCGTTTGGCCTCGCCGGCGGCTAAACGCCGGCGAGTTAGCCCCGTTTGACCAAGGGTTTGACCCCCCGGTGTCACTGACATGTGGGGCCAATCGTTGACTAATTTCAGTTTAGGTTTTTAATTAAGCACTAATTGTTGTCATTAGTTTAGTGAGCCACTGACATGTGGGGCCCAGCCCCCGTTAACTTTTAGTTTAGTGTTAAGCTCTTTTTAGTTAGTACTGAGAGACTGACCAGTGGGACCCACTGGTCAGGTTTGACCTGGACGCCCTGTTGACTGGCTGACGTCAGCATGATGTCATGCTGACGCAGTAAAGGATTTTCTGGGATTATTTGATTTAAAAACAATTCAGGAAATTGCAGAAAATGCTTTAAACTAAAAAAAAATCATATAAATTCAACAGTAGCTCAGATGGAAAAGATTTATATATGAAAATTGATCAGAAAAATCCAATCTTTCCAATGGCACCGATTTCATGCATATTTGAGCAAGTCAACCTTGCTGTATACTCTAAATAATGATAATGCACTTAAATAAATAATAATTTGAGTTTCAATTTGAATCTTTGATTCAAATGGGCTCAAACCCTTCTGGTTATAGTTGCATTAGCCCAAAACACATGCATCTTGCCATATCATGAGCATGCATCATATTGTTGCATTTGTTTGCTTATTGATTGTATCGCCGTTATTCTCCGTGTTAGGTCCTGCTCCCGAGGATACTTCTGCATATCCAACTGAAGAGCAGTACCCGACAACCACTCTGTCAGGTAAGCAATCATTGACCATTCCGATACAAACCCATCTTCTCGCTCCTGCTCTATTTTACTGCATTAAGGCAACAGCGTGTGAACTGCTACTTGCTGCGGTAGTTGAACCCTATTCCCTTGCATGACCTGTCATTGCCACAGTAAATAGTTGAAACCCACTAGCATGTGTAGGAGTTGATTGAGCCATGTGATGTGTGATCCACCATGCTATTTGTTTATGTTGCCTGCTATGCTTAGAGTTGTGTCGGGTCTGATTCATCTGGGTGATGGATCAGAGTGAAATGATCGTACCGGTAAAGAGAAGGAAGTGTGGAACATGTTTGGTAAAGGTATCGATGAAAGGCCATGTAGGAGTACGTGGTGGGATATTTCATTGGAACCGTCTATAGGACCTGAGATCTGTATGTGTGGTTCAAGTTATAGCTACTACCACGCATTGGGCCCTGAAATATGACCCCGCTCGACTTATTGACTGCCCATGTTCTTTGTCCAGGAGTTGCAACTAGTTTCTTGTGTTTGTAGTTTACTGGTGGTCGTGGACAACGCTGACCCTCGGGGTGGGCTGTGATGCGACAGGTACATGGCACGGTGTACCGATTGCCCGTTTGGTGACTCGGGAACCCTGTACACATCGTTTGGGGCCGTGAGCGACACCCCGGCCGGATCTCCCCATGGATGGAACCCAAATAGGCGATAAACCTGTACGAGAGACTTGAGTGGTTGGTTAGGTCATGGTCTACACCCACGTCGGCTTTCGCTTGAAGTCTTCCGAGCACATGTCGTGTGCAGACGCTAAGTGGTGAAAACATGTGTGAAGAAGTAGACCCCTACAGGGTTATCAATCTATTCGAATAGCCGTTGTTCGCGGTACGGACTACTTGGTTACTCTTACAGTTCATAGACAAGTTGATGGATACTACTAAAAGCCTCAAGACAAGTGTGAGTGCCGTGGATGGCCCTTCCGTAGGATGACGGAAGAGGATCCTCGGTGGTGTATTGTTGTGGTGAGTAGAGGACTCGTGTACGTAGTAATATCATGCAATCTGTTGAGAGTTGTAGTATAGGTTAGCCAAGAGTCAAAGCTGGCTTTCTGCTATGAACTCCACTACCCCTGTTGATAATGTTGCATGTATGATAGGTTCTGTTGTAAGACTTGCTGAGTACCTTTGTACTCATGTTTGCTTAATAACTGTTGCAGAGGAGAACCCCGCCCCTTCTGATGGATTCTACATAGACGTTGACGTCGACGAGTAGCTTGCTACCCAGACGGAGATCTGGAGCTTGTGAAGGGCCTTGTAGATAGTCAGGCTACACCAAGCCTGTTTTATTTTCCAAGTTGTCTGTACTCAGACATGTTAGCTTCCGCTTGTGCTTGTATGACTGTATGACTTGAGTGTTGGGTCATGTGACCCCTACCTGTATGGATATGTTATGTATGGCTCTTGGAGCCTCTTAAATAAAGTACTTTGAGTCATAGAGTTCTGTTGTGATGCAATGTTGTATTTGCACATATTGAGCATATTGTGTGTATGATTGAAATGCTTGGTATGTGTGGGATCCGACACCTAGTTGTTTTCCTTTGGTAGCCTATCTTACAGGGAAATGCCTCCTAGTGCTTCTAATGAGCCTTGGTAGCTTGCTACTGCTCGGAACACGTAGGCTGGCCGGCATGTGTCCTTCTTCGTTCCCGTGTCTGTCCCTTAGGGGAAATGTCACGCGTTGTTCCTTTAAGTCCATGTAGCTTGCTACGACTTGGGTTCATACGTTGATGACCGACACGTTCGTTGCTGGGTCATGGATGCCTGTCTCTGTAATTTAGTGCCACTTTTGGTTTATAACTAGCCATGTCGGCCCGGGTTCTCTGTCATATGGATGCTAGCGACACTGTGATATACGTGTGCCAAAATGCGCAAACGGTCCCGGGCCAGGTAAGGTGGCACCCGTGGGGATACCGTGCGTGAGGCCGCAAAGTGATATGACGTGTTACAGCTAGATCGGTGTGACTTAGGATCGGGGTCCTGACAGAGGATGAATGCTGAAGTCCTGCGTGGGCTCAAGACAAGAACTTTTGATAAATTGCAAAGGTGCGACAGACGCTGGATCGACGAGGTGCCAGTGGTTCTTCTGTTCCTCCGTACGACACCAATTCGAGCTACCGGCCAGACTCACTTCTCCCTAGTCTATGGGTTAGAAGCAGTGATCCCCACATAACTCATATACGGGTCACCTCGAGTACTTGCCTATGATGAAGTAGTGCTAGAGCAACACTGACATGACGATGCCTTGCTCCTTGAGGAGGATCATCTTCGGGACGTTGTGCGTGCCGCAAGCTACCAGCAAGCCTTGCGCCGCTATCATAGACGCAAGGTTCATGCCCAGAGCCTTGAGAAAGGAAACCTTGTCCTTAGGCTTGTTAAGTCCGCCAAGGGTTCCAACAAGTTGATGCCAAAGTGGGAAGGCCCTTACCGGGTAGTACGAGTCACCATACCTGGCGCGGTCCATCTGGAGACCGAAGATGACATCAAGGTGCCTCATGGAATATTGAGCATATTAGTAACTTCTACCCGTAAGGCGCGTCTGTCGGGTTCAACCCAGCAACCACCCTTTTGTACAAGGCTTGCCGATGCGCATGTAACCCTTTGTACAAAGCTAGCCGCAGACCCTGTGCAAAGATAATGAAGCGCTGGCACCCAAAAAACTTGCATGCATGATTAATTTAACTTAAGTTGCCATGATCATTTAGAGAGGGTCATATGCTGCTATGATTTCCTTCTGTACTAACTACATGACCCCCTTTCGCGGATTCAGATCACAGAAAGGAGGTGTGGAAATGAGTTGGCATGCCGATCCTCGATAGATAATCAGAAAAGTTCTCTTTGAGATATCCATAGTGTCCCTCTGTAAGGAAAAATACTTGCGCGTAGGAAAAAACTCGTCTCCTTTGGAACATTTGTGCTCCCACCTTTTGACTCGAAGTTTTCTTCGGTCGAGGCGGTCGCAGTGGCATTTGGAGAAAAATGATTTGACAAGGGGCTGGTTCCTTCCGTCACCCCTAAGCCTGCCAGGCTAAGCCTCGCGACAATGATGGGAAGGACCGGCAAGGCAGCTTGCTGGGAAATCTTGTTTACATGAAAGTATAGAGGAGTCCGTCCTCTTCATGGATGTAATGCATGCACAAGTCCCTGGAGAACATGTTCTTTTTCATTAATACGCACCCAAGCAAGTACGAACCATGCAAAGTACAAATATGGATAAAAGAGATTACATATTTAAAACCAAAGTTTGGCAAAACTCTACATGTTTTAAACTAAAAAAGGATAAGTGCCAGTAATCCTTTTCTTATCCCTCTCCTCTTAGGAACTACAGAAGGGGGTAAAGAAGGCAAAAGGAGCGCCTACCTGGGATTCGACTCCTCCCCGCCAAGGCCAACGGGGTGCGTCCTCTTGGGGGGGGGGGGTAGAAGGCCCCTACCTCTGGCCAAGGTGGATGAAGCTAGCAGGGAGGAAGAAGACGGAGGGTGGGTGCATACGGAGGTGTTGCCGGGGTACGACCAGTGATGACGGTACTGCCAACGATCGTGGCGCGTCGAAGCGGTCGTCTCCGTTCTTGACGTGTCGTGGGTCACCAGCGCCGTTATCTTCCTTATCGCCACTGTCATGCAAGACGCCGCCGCCATCGTTTGGGCCCCCAACACGATAGCTGAAGCGAATGCCATGCTTCCCGAAGAACCTCACAGAGAGCACGGTCATCCCCGTCGGCGCGGAGCATGGAAGACACTCCACCCTAAAGAAGCACACACGGGCAAGGAACTCGCACCCAGGTGCGTGATACATAGCACCATGGGTGGGAAACTCTGCCGCAACCCACGGCCATCCGTTGCTACGACCATGTGCACGCACCCCATGGCTGATCGAATGTTTTTTCCTCTTCATCCCATAGGAGCACTAGAATCATGGACGATCCCGATGGCGTGTCCCCGCCGAAAGGACCAACGTTGTATTGCCTGCGCGGCGTTCCACCAGGACTGAAGTAGCGGGAAACGCGACGACGGATGCACCGTCGCGGTCACCCTAGATGCAGCTGCCATGCCGCCCGCTCTCCCATCCAAGGCCCTCTCTGCGGACGCTTGGCCCCAGACCGCCAACCCAAGCCGAGAACTGGGTACGAGCGCAGGAAGGAGGCCCTACCACAATGAATATCCTCTGCTGGCCCTTCGCCCCTATCATCTCGGGGAAGGGGAGAAGAGTGCTAGAAGGTGAAAAAGGAGAAGATGTGTGTGAGTTAGCCCCTCACCTGCTTCCTTTTTTATAGGCACACACGACCGGGGCTGGATCCTCACCCAGGGGGAACAACCCCGCTCCACCAATCCGACTCCTCTGCGTCATTGATGGCGCATAGAATCAGGACCGCCCACTTGCACCTATCCATGGCGCATAGCTTTCTGCCAGGGCACTCCTCCCCGTGCCCAATGTTTTCGCCACAAACCCTGCGCAATGCATGCAGCGTATGTGGCAGAAATGGCAGGAGCGGTGGGTGGGTAAAAAAGCAGTTGCCACCCTATGAGCATGGGACGTGGGCAACCGACGATTCATGGCTTTAAAATCATCCCACAACGTCTTGCACGATGAGCAGGAAAAGCGGAAACTAATTCCATTACAGGTTAATGAAGAAGCAGGAGGGATATCAAGAAGAATGTAACTCCCGTAGGGATACAATGTAATGCCCAGGATGGAGTTATACCTCCTACGTGTCGAGGCACGACTTAAAGGCATAAATCCATCCTAGAATGATCGCAAGTTTGGTATCTTTGCACGACTCATGTAAAATAGGGATTAAAATGCAAAAGGAGATAGTTGGCTTACACTCGCCACTTCACACAATACATTACATAAGCAATACATCATTCAAAACATCACAACCCGACTACGGGTGAAGATCCTAAAGAAAGATACCAAAACAACAAAAACCACAGGTCAGGATCGAATCCTAGTAGAAACCACTACTGAACATCGAAACGTCACAAGCAAACGGCCACACTCTTCATCGAGCTCCTGGTGAAGTACTTGAACCTGCTCCTGTATCGAGCTCGGCTGAACCTGCATCTGGTGTTGTGAAGTAACTGTGAGCCACAGAGGACTCAGCAATCCCGTTCCCGGGTAACAAGACTATTTAAGCCTTGGGTGAGGATAAGGCTGAAGAATGAATATGAGGTGAAGGAACAAACAAGAGTCTGCAGCAGCAACTAGCACTAACTTACGCAAAAGAGTGCGAGAAGAGAAGAGCATCGGTCGAAAGATGATCACGAAGTGATCCTAGCTACAACCGGTCAAACATAACCCCACCGTGTTCAACTCCCGAATCCCTATTCGGAAATTGACAGTCACGGTACACACGCTGGTAGTGTATTGAAACATTGTGTCAAGTTATCTACAACCGGAATTAACAAGCTCCCATCTGCCACATAACCGCGGGCACGGCTTTCGAAAGTTCAAACCCTGCAGGGGTGTTCCAACTTGGCCCATCACAAGCCCACGATCCGCGGAGTCGCAACTCCATAGTTGGGAAGACCCGAGTATTCTCGGAATCCCGTGCTCAAGTTAAACCGAACTAAGGTAAGGCTAATCCAGCAAATCCTCCCGGCGTGTCGACACCCTGATAGGTAGCCGCGCGTATCTAGTCTTAGGACACGACCGGATGGGCGAAGCTACGGGTTTTTACCAAACCTCGAGTTGCCTCGTGGTGGCCCCGCAGGCTCCCCGTTTCGGACCAACACTCATGTGGAGCACTGGCCCGGGGTTGTTGAATTAAAATAAAAGGGATAGCTAGTCCACATGCAAGTTTTTTTATTAGTTTGTTATTAGGCAAATAGTACCAAAGGTTGGGACTTGCTGGAAAAGACTTAGCACTTAGCGGTTTATCAAGGGGGTCCCATACACCCCAACCGTGTTAGGAACGCAAAATCAAGGAACATAACACCGGTTTAAACGGTTCCTAACGGCATGAGTGGAACAAATCACCAAGCAAAAGGCTTAGCCTTCCACCCTGCCAGTATATAGATGATTTCAATTTTTAAGCATTTATATAGTGTGATATAACCCAACCAAACTTCAACATGAAGCAAGCATCTTCAATCTTCACCTGCAATTAACAATGCTATAAGAAGGGCTGAGCGAAGCGTACTTAGCCAAGCAACGGTTTGCGTAGGTAGGGTGGTTAAACATGGCAATTGGTTACAAGTAGGAGGCTGACAAGAAGACATGGGCATCGAGGCAAAAACTAAAGAGCGGATCTACTAGCAAAAAGGCAAAGATAGTAATGATATCCGGGTTCGGTCATCTTGCCTGGGATTCCACAAAGGAGAAGAACGGATCCAAGAAGAAGACGAAGAAGAAGCCTCACAACTCCGGAACGAAACCGAAGCTATCAACAGAAGCAAACCGGAAAGAGACAAACAACACGGTAAACTCACAAGCATCAACATGGCATACGATGCACAAACAAGAATGATGCATGTCCGGTTTAAATATGCAAGGCATGGCAAAGTGCACAAACAACACTACAAGTTAAGTGGAGCTCAATATGCAACGAGTTGCATATTGAAGAAACACCACATTTAATTATTTAATTGTCTCTTGTTATTAACAAGACAAGATTAATTGTTTTTAGCATGGCAAGAGGTGAAACATAAGAAACTACACTATTAGGCAATTTAAATGAGGCCGGAGAATAACAACAACATATCCGGAAAATCCCCATGAGCATGTTTAATAATTATAAGCAAACAACAATTAACCATATAATGTTGTTATCATGATGCGGATGACATGATCAAGTTTATGCAAGTTTATTAAAAGGTTGACTTAAAGGAGACATGAAGCATTGTCACCGTGGTGGAATGAAAAAGGGTGCCACGGCAACGATCCGAAAATGATGCAACGCAACATATCGGTTCCGATGACTCGTTGAGAGACCGGTGCAAAAGGTAAGATGGCATGGGTGAGTCAAACGAGATGAAAGGTGGGCGATCCCGTTGCCGGGTTCCCACGAGTCGGTGACGAGGCAACCGAGGAACAAGTCAAAAGGTCGGAACGGGCACGACGGACACAAGGGAGACATTTCATACAACACAACAAGCATCACACGGGTCACGTCTCGGGGTTATACCTTCGAAGCGTGCGTCTCGGGGAGGTTCGAGACGTAGTGGAAGAAGTCGTTCACGGCCGTAGAGCGAAGTAGGCGTTCACGTTTCCGAAGTGGAAGTAGTCGTCCCGTAGAGGTACTTGGCGCCTCGGTAGTCGTTCACGGGGCGACGGTAGTGGTACACGGCGACGGTAGACGTACTCGTTCGTAGATGTACTTGGCGCATTCCTCGTTTCCGGGCGACGGTAGTCGTACTTGTCATGGCGATGGACGTAGGGGTACTTGCATCGGAGGGGTACTCGGTCGTGGAACTTGTCGGGTCGTCGTGTAGTCGAACTTGACGTAACGAAGGGGTACTTGACGTCTCGGGGTACACGGGTCCTCTGCCAAATCAACAGCACATAGCAACACCAAAACTAAACAAAAACTTCAGCACGTTCTAGCGGGAAGGCCTGGCAGTGGCCTGGACGCAGAGGAGGAGGTCGGGGCCTCTGCAGAGAAGCTCGGGGCTGGAGCAGAGAGGGTCGGGCGCGGCCCTGGCCGGACCTTCTGAGGAAGAGGCGAGGAACGACGCTCGGGCGACCTGAAGGGATGCGGACGCGGGGCTCCTGGCGCGGAGGAGGTCGAACTCCCTGGCGGTGCTGGAGGGATGCGGAGGTGCCTGAGGACGGCCGCATGGGGACGACGGCCGCAGGGCGCCGGAGAGGCGAGGAAGGCCACGGCGAGGAGGGCTCGGCGCGGAGACGAGGAGGGGCCGCGGTTGCTCGAGGTGGCGACCATGGAGGGAGGAGCGCTCGGATGCTGGACGGGGCGCCGCGCGAGGAACGGAGGGAGACCGACGGCTGGGAAGAAGGGCCTGGCCGCGGCGCTCGGTGCAGGAGACTGCAAGGGCAGCAGGACGCCATGGCGCAGGCGACCCTGGAGGCGCTGAGGGCCTGAGGCGACGCGGGGGAGGGAGCCCGCGCTGGGGCATCGGGGAAAGGGATCGGGATCGAGGCAGGGGACGAGGCGATCTGGAGCTCGAAGGAGAGGGAGATCGAGGGAAACGGGGAAGAGGGTGAGCGAGCGATGGGAACGGGGTTGCGGCGGCGTCGCACGAGGGGGAGAGGGAGCGAGGAGAGGCTGCGGTCGGGCTTTGGGTGCGCTGCAGCTAGGGTTGGGAGGCTGCAGGCCAGGAGAGAATGGGCCCAAGAGGGAGGAGGAGGCCCAAAGGAGGGAGAGGGAGGCCTGGGCCGCTGGGAAGAGGGGGAGGAGGAGGCCCAGAGGCTGGCTTCTTCTTTTAATTAAAACTGCGGTTGTTTTTCCAAATAAAACAGAAAAAACAAAAGAGGAATAGAAAGAAAAGAGGAGTTAGGAAAAAGGCTTAGGGCAAGGGGTAAAATCCCTGGACTCACAAAAATGTCAGGGTTTAAATAAAATTGAAGGAGGGTTTTGGAAGGACCTCGACACACTGACAAGAATTATTGGCAAGGGTTTTTGAAAGAGAAACTCGAAGTAGGAAAGCATGGGGAATATTGCAAGTGTGTTACGGTGATTCCGAAGCCATGGAATATTTTTTTAATATAGCTCCATAAATATTAGGAGGCTTTTATATGTTATAAAGAGAAGTCACCTTCCCTCGATTTAAATGGACCGAAGGTCCACACGATTTATTTAGGTTGAGATGCAAAATAAAATATGACATGATGGCATGATGACATGATGCAATGCAAAAAAATAAATAACACAAGCTCGAAAGAAACACACGGGAAACCCCGGAACATCTGGAATCTTCTGGAACCTTCTGGAATCTTCTGGGACGTCAGTCTCGGGCGTCACAACTCTCCCACACTAACAGAGGATCTCGACCCGAGATCCTAGAGATATCACCGGGTAAAAACGTAAGAGGAAGAGGTAAAACAAAGTTGCTTCTTTGACAGGCGAGTGAAACCAAAGAACCTTGAGAGGTTAAACAAGTGAAAGAAGAAAGCAACGGAGATGAACGGAGTTAAGAGCACTCCGGTAAAATGGAGGAACAAGGAACATACGGGAACCTTGTAGGTTGAAAGACATTAAACAAGAGCTCACGAACGAAAAGAATATGAAACCAGAACGGTATAGCCAAGGAATAAGAGTGACAGAATTTGGACAGCACTCCGTCTGAAAATGGAAGGAATTAACAAGAACTTGAGGAGATGAGATGATACTTGATGAAAACAACAACACACAGCCTCCGGAACAATTAAAAGAATGGCACAAGGGTAAGAAAGATTCAGATAGCACTCCGGTTAAAAGATAAACAAGGAAAAGAACATGATCTTGACAAAACGATATGATGGTTAAAGAGAGCAATATTACAATGCCTCCGGAATGAAAGAATAGCATAAAACTGAATGAAAGACTTGAACGGAGAAGAAAATGACAACTTCTCTCAAGATTGAATTTGAAAGAGCATCCTTACAAAGAAGGGTTGAATGGGGTTGATGGAAAATCAACAACGAAAAGAATAAGCTCGTTGTGGGCTTATGGAAAACATCTCAAAATTAAGAGGTGACAACCAGCCACAGACGAAACATTTGAAAGGATTGAGATCAACAAGGAGACGAAAAACTTATTTCACCGGAATGATAAATGAAGAACTTGGATCATTTATAAGCACCACAATAGCAACAATCCTTAGGGAAAGCTTTTAGGTGAAATACAACCCAAGATAACTCCAATGCATAGATTGAAGGGTTGAAAAGATCTCCTGAACAAAGAAAAAGATGGGTTTAAATATCTCATTCTTGAAAACTCGTGAATCATAAAACATGAAGGAATTGACAAGAATGACATAACACCACCTGAAAGATAAAGTAGAAAGGATTGCAATTTGAAGCATGATGAAGAATGCTTGAGCTCCAACAAGAAACTTGATGAATGCTACGAGGATGATTAAAACATGATGAACCAACATGAAGAACTCCGGTAATGAAAGCATGAGAAGTGAAAGATGAAAAGAATAAGATTCAAGGCCTGCGAAGCATTAGATGGAACTTGAAATGATATAATTGAAATAGCTTGAAGCTCCGGAAAACAAGATGAACAACTTAGAACCGAGAATATGATATGATGAACAAGCTCCAGACAAAAGAATTAAAACACCTTGAAGGAATAAGAATAAGAATTATGTTATGCATCTCCTTCACCAATTTAAATTGATGACAACCAAAGGATTTGGCATACTACTTATTCTCGTTGGAAAGAATTAAAGAGAGATCTAGCACAACCTTGGATAAATCTTCAACAAAGCACCGGTAGGATTATGAAAAGAACAAATGAATTAAAATGATAACAACGGAAGGGTAAACTTGAATGAACCGCCGTAAGAATTAAGAGACGAACGAAGAGACATCAATGAAGAATATTGGAGGACGAAGTTGAAAACTGAGAACGAAGAATCTTCTGAAATGATGGCCTTCGGAGGATCACAATAGGAAAAGAATTCATGAAATGCTTCGGATGGCATAAAAGAGTTCCTCACAATCTGAACAATAATGAGGATGGCATGAAGCTAGAAACACAACTCATCAAGAGAACGGCCAAGGTATAAGAGAAACACTTCTCCGGTCTCCAATATTGAGAATGAAGACGAGAAATGCCATGAAGAATTATTGAGCACTCCGGAATGAAGAATTAAAAAGGTTGAACCAACGATGGAAAGAATTTGAAAGCGATCTTGGAGAAGGCATATGACTGATGGAAATCATTCTTACGTCACACTTGAAAAGAATTTCAGAATACTCCGGAAAAAGAAGAGTCAGGTAAGATCCTGGGAAAAGACCTGTGGGTTAGGGCCCACTCAAAGAAACACCGTTGGAAAAGATTGCTTAAGAGACATTGCACCGGTTGAATTAAATGGCTTGAATAAGGTAACAATGCTCAAAATAATTTGAACGGATTAAGAATGGAATTATGAATCTTCAGCACTCCGGATATGAATAGCAAGAGGAGAATGATTAATCGGTGCACCGGAATAAGAAAGCATTGTGAAAAGAGGAAAAAGGATAAGATCAACACCGAAATCTTGAATTGGATCCACCAGAGAAGAAACAAGAACGAAGAATGATGAACTTGAAGCTCTTGAGCATCTTCATGATAAAGCACCGGATAAGAACATTTAAGGAAAAGAATGCAGAAACATCACATGAATAAAATGGATACTTCATTAAGAATTCTGGCTCCAAGAAAAGAAGGGAGGGAGGGTGGGGAAAAGCAAAGATAACTTGGGATGAACAAAATGGACACCGGTTGAAAAGAATTAACATGAAGATCTTGATGGTCAAGAAGGACTAGCACTCCCATAGAAATATGAGAACACCGATTATGAAAGGTATGGAATCAACATTTATCATCGAAGCAACTCGAATACCAGAATCAAAACAAAAAACAAAGGGGTAGATATGCAGCATGATCTTCACAATATCATTCGAACAGAGGATTGAACGAATGAATTCCACAGGTACATCAACTAGACGAGAATCCACTTGGAGAACAAAATGAAAATAAAAAGGAACAAGGAACAGATAGAACAAATACAAGATAGAAGTTTCGTTCGACATCTTCGTGCTGAAAGCTCATGGAACATGTTACAAAAGGGTTTTGCAATCCCCGGATCAGCATAGCCAAGGATCCTTTAAGATGCAACTCCCGATCAGAACAAGTCCATAAAACCACTTCACTCAATGTAGAACCCCGAACTTCATATCGAGCACTCGTTGGAAGAATGCCTAGAACTACTAGATGAACCCACCTATAGATTTCCGAAAGTTTCCAGTTATGCAATCAGGTGTTGGGGATACACGGGAAGCACCGCGCAATCAACTCTAAACCTACATCCAGGTGTATCCATCCTTCAACACATAACCAGTCTTTCTCGGAAACTGTTTACCTCGGACCTTCGAAAAGCATCCACTATAACAAGCTATGGCAATACTCTCGAACTACCTCCCCAGTACTGGGTGATGTCGGGGTTATCTTGCCACTGGCCGTATAGGAGAGATTTTCGATGTCGGCCGTCTTAAGTATTTAGTACTGTCACGATATGCTTGTGTCAATGATACCCCGAAGCTCAACTCCTCGGGAACAGGAGGCATCGAGAACAATATCCTTGTCACAAGAACATCGAAACAATCCCAGAATACTCGCGGGATCCTAAAAAAAATTTGGTGCAATTTTTGAAAGTAGAAGAGATAAGAGTAATCGTCAGGAGTCCTCACCAGAGAGAAAGGGGATGAGAAGCAAAGAAATCCTACTCTCCGATATAATATAGGACTCAAAAAGTTTTCAGTGTGTGCCTAGACTCAACCGTCAACGATTCGATCAAACAGTGGGGGCTTCTAGGTCGGAGAAGGCTCTGAATACCAACTTGTAATGCCCAGGATGGAGTTATACCTCCTACGTGTCGAGGCACGACTTAAAGGCATAAATCCATCCTAGAATGATCTCAAGTTTGGTATCTTTGCACGACTCATGTAAAAGAGGGATTAAAATGCAAAAGGAGATAGTTGGCTTACACTCGCCACTTCACACAATACATTACATAAGCAATACATCATTCAAAACATCACAACCCGACTACGGGTGAAGATCCTAAAGAAAGATACCAAAACAACAAAAACCACAGGTCAGGATCGAATCCTAGTAGAAACCACTACTGAACATCGAAACGTCACAAGCAAACGGCCACACTCTTCATCGAGCTCCTGGTGAAGTACTTGAACCTGCTCCTGTATCGAGCTCGGCTGAACCTGCATCTGGTGTTGTGAAGTAACTGTGAGCCACAGAGGACTCAGCAATCCCGTTCCCGGGTAACAAGACTATTTAAGCCTTGGGTGAGGATAAGGCTGAAGAATGAATATGAGGTGAAGGAACAAACAAGAGTCTGCAGCAGCAACTAGCACTAACTTACGCAAAAGAGTGCGAGAAGAGAAGAGCATCGGTCGAAAGATGATCATGAAGTGATCCTAGCTACAACCGGTCAAACATAACCCCACCGTGTTCAACTCCCGAATCCCTATTCGGAAATTGACAGTCACGATACACACGCTGGTAGTGTATTGAAACATTGTGTCAAGTTATCTACAACCGGAATTAACAAGCTCCCATCTGCCACATAACCGCGGGCACGGCTTTCGAAAGTTCAAACCCTGCAGGGGTGTTCCAACTTGGCCCATCACAAGCCCACGATCCGCGGAGTCGCAACTCCATAGTTGGGAAGACCCGAGTATTCTCGGAATCCCGTGCTCAAGTTAAACCGAACTAAGGTAAGGCTAATCCAGCAAATCCTCCCGGCGTGTCGACACCCTGATAGGTAGCCGCGCGTATCTAGTCTCAGGACACGACCAGATGGGCGAAGCTACGGGTTTTTACCAAACCTCGAGTTGCCTCGTGGTGGCCCCGCAGGCTCCCCGTTTCGGACCAACACTCATGTGGAGCACTGGCCCGGGGTTGTTGAATTAAAATAAAAGGGATAGCTAGTCCACATGCAAGTTTTTTTATTAGTTTGTTATTAGGCAAATAGTACCAAAGGTTGGGACTTGCTGGAAAAGACTTAGCACTTAGCGGTTTATCAAGGGGGTCCCATACACCCCAACCGTGTTAGGAACGCAAAATCAAGGAACATAACACCGGTTTAAACGGTTCCTAACGGCATGAGTGGAACAAATCACCAAGCAAAAGGCTTAGCCTTCCACCCTGCCAGTATATAGATGATTTCAATTTTTAAGCATTTATATAGTGTGATATAACCCAACCAAACTTCAACATGAAGCAAGCATCTTCAATCTTCACCTGCAATTAACAATGCTATAAGAAGGGCTGAGCGAAGCGTACTTAGCCAAGCAACGGTTTGCGTAGGTAGGGTGGTTAAACATGGCAATTGGTTACAAGTAGGAGGCTGACAAGAAGACATGGGCATCGAGGCAAAAACTAAAGAGCGGATCTACTAGCAAATAGGCAAAGATAGTAATGATATCCGGGTTCGGTCATCTTGCCTGGGATTCCACAAAGGAGAAGAACGGATCCAAGAAGAAGACGAAGAAGAAGCCTCACAACTCCGGAACGAAACCGAAGCTATCAACAGAAGCAAACCGGAAAGAGACAAACAACACGGTAAACTCACAAGCATCAACATGGCATACGATGCACAAACAAGAATGATGCATGTCCGGTTTAAATATGCAAGGCATGGCAAAGTGCACAAACAACACTACAAGTTAAGTGGAGCTCAATATGCAACGAGTTGCATATTGAAGAAACACCACATTTAATTATTTAATTGTCTCTTGTTATTAACAAGACAAGATTAATTGTTTTTAGCATGGCAAGAGGTGAAACATAAGAAACTACACTATTAGGCAATTTAAATGAGGCCGGAGAATAACAACAACATATCCGGAAAATCCCCATGAGCATGTTTAATAATTATAAGCAAACAACAATTAACCATATAATGTTGTTATCATGATGCGGATGACATGATCAAGTTTATGCAAGTTTATTAAAAGGTTGACTTAAAGGAGACATGAAGCATTGTCACCGTGGTGGAATGAAAAAGGGTGCCACGGCAACGATCCGAAAATGATGCAACGCAACATATCGGTTCCGATGACTCGTTGAGAGACCGGTGCAAAAGGTAAGATGGCATGGGTGAGTCAAACGAGATGAAAGGTGGGCGATCCCGTTGCCGGGTTCCCACGAGTCGGTGACGAGGCAACCGAGGAACAAGTCAAAAGGTCGGAACGGGCACGACGGACACAAGGGAGACATTTCATACAACACAACAAGCATCACACGGGTCACGTCTCGGGGTTATACCTTCGAAGCGTGCGTCTCGGGGAGGTTCGAGACGTAGTGGAAGAAGTCGTTCACGGCCGTAGAGCGAAGTAGGCGTTCACGTTTCCGAAGTGGAAGTAGTCGTCCCGTAGAGGTACTTGGCGCCTCGGTAGTCGTTCACGGGGCGACGGTAGTGGTACACGGCGACGGTAGACGTACTCGTTCGTAGATGTACTTGGCGCATTCCTCGTTTCCGGGCGACGGTAGTCGTACTTGTCATGGCGATGGACGTAGGGGTACTTGCATCGGAGGGGTACTCGGTCGTGGAACTTGTCGGGTCGTCGTGTAGTCGAACTTGACGTAACGAAGGGGTACTTGACGTCTCGGGGTACACGGGTCCTCTGCCAAATCAACAGCACATAGCAACACCAAAACTAAACAAAAACTTCAGCACGTTCTAGCGGGAAGGCCTGGCAGTGGCCTGGACGCAGAGGAGGAGGTCGGGGCCTCTGCAGAGAAGCTCGGGGCTGGAGCAGAGAGGGTCGGGCGCGGCCCTGGCCGGACCTTCTGAGGAAGAGGCGAGGAACGACGCTCGGGCGACCTGAAGGGATGCGGACGCGGGGCTCCTGGCGCGGAGGAGGTCGAACTCCCTGGCGGTGCTGGAGGGATGCGGAGGTGCCTGAGGACGGCCGCACGGGGACGACGGCCGCAGGGCGCCGGAGAGGCGAGGAAGGCCACGGCGAGGAGGGCTCGGCGCGGAGACGAGGAGGGGCCGCGGTTGCTCGAGGTGGCGACCATGGAGGGAGGAGCGCTCGGATGCTGGACGGGGCGCCGCGCGAGGAACGGAGGGAGACCGACGGCTGGGAAGAAGGGCCTGGCCGCGGCGCTCGGTGCAGGAGACTGCAAGGGCAGCAGGACGCCATGGCGCAGGCGACCCTGGAGGCGCTGAGGGCCTGAGGCGACGCGGGGGAGGGAGCCCGCGCTGGGGCATCGGGGAAAGGGATTGGGATCGAGGCAGGGGACGAGGCGATCTGGAGCTCGAAGGAGAGGGAGATCGAGGGAAACGGGGAAGAGGGTGAGCGAGCGATGGGAACGGGGTTGCGGCGGCGTCGCACGAGGGGGAGAGGGAGCGAGGAGAGGCTGCGGTCGGGCTTTGGGTGCGCTACAGCTAGGGTTGGGAGGCTGCAGGCCAGGAGAGAATGGGCCCAAGAGGGAGGAGGAGGCCCAAAGGAGGGAGAGGGAGGCCTGGGCCGCTGGGAAGAGGGGGAGGAGGAGGCCCAGAGGCTGGCTTCTTCTTTTAATTAAAACTGCGGTTGTTTTTCCAAATAAAACAGAAAAAACAAAAGAGGAATAGAAAGAAAAGAGGAGTTAGGAAAAAGGCTTAGGGCAAGGGGTAAAATCCCTGGACTCACAAAAATGTCAGGGTTTAAATAAAATTGAAGGAGGGTTTTGGAAGGACCTCGACACACTGACAAGAATTATTGGCAAGGGTTTTTGAAAGAGAAACTCGAAGTAGGAAAGCATGGGGAATATTGCAAGTGTGTTACGGTGATTCCGAAGCCATGGAATATTTTTTTAATATAGCTCCATAAATATTAGGAGGCTTTTATATGTTATAAAGAGAAGTCACCTTCCCTCGATTTAAATGGACCGAAGGTCCACACGATTTATTTAGGTTGAGATGCAAAATAAAATATGACATGATGGCATGATGACATGATGCAATGCAAAAAAATAAATAACACAAGTTCGAAAGAAACACACGGGAAACCCCGGAACATCTGGAATCTTCTGGAACCTTCTGGAATCTTCTGGGACGTCAGTCTCGGGCGTCACATACAACACTAGTGCTTGCATGTGTACTTGTTGGGGCCTACCACAACGATATCCAGTAGCATATTTGGGCCAGGCGCGGGGGCTCCTGTCGGTGCAACGAACATGTATGTTCATTGCCCGCACCGTACACAGGCACGACAACCCTCTACGTTCAGCAGCTACATAAAAGCCAGAGAAGTAGCTCTTTGAGAGGTCAAAGAGCGGATCAAGAAGACCAAGACAACAAGGTTTCATCTTGGGAAAGCCTCCATTGCCAGGCAGAACAGCCTGGCCAGGTCCAGGCCTCCCCAAGAATAAGTCCAAGTTTTTCCCCGGCAGGCTTGCTGGGGCCATTGAAGGGCGGATTTCCCTGCCAAGACGCCACTGCTCCACCACACCACAACGAAAGTCAGCCATCGACGCGGTGTAGAGCCCTCAAATTATTAGGTGGCTTTCACTAAGTATGTGGCAGCTGCTTGGAAGACAAATAACCCCCAAATTACACCCGTCCAGAGGCATGTCAAGATGACATGTAAGAGATGGTTAAGTGGTGCGGCAGGCTTTCCGGGTTGCATCCTCAACATGAAACCTAGTAGTGCATTTAATGCACTTTGTCCTAAGTGCCAGAGTTAGGTATGGTAGCACTGTTAGCTATCAAATCAAACAAATACTGACTGTTTGCTACTGTGGATGCCCCTTAAACTATAAAAGAAGGCCTGAGGCTAACTAGGAAAGGATTTGGACCCTCACATACTTGTACCCGCATAGCTGCTCTCCCCAAGGCCTCCTTGCCAGGCATGAGTGTTGCGTCTTCTTTGGTTCCTCCCATCATTCCTACCAAAGCAAGAGTAGGATTTTATGCCTCACGGCGGCCCGAACCTGGGTAAAATTCTCTAGTGCCACCGTCGCTGCGTTGTTCTACGACTTCCGCTCTTTGTGCAAGGTGATTCCCCCTGCCGAACCAGAAAGGGGCCGGTGGCCCCATAGGTGATCGTGTTTCCCCATGAAAAATCTGTATTTGGTAGTAGCCAATTTTAAGATCAATTTTTGAGAAAATGCTGGCTCCACTTAATTCGCTAGCATGTCATCAAGGCATGGAATGGGGTGTCGGTATTTAATGTTAATAACATTTATGGGACGACAATCAGAACACATACAAAACTACCATCTCACTTAGGAACAACAATAACCGGAACGACATAAGGACTTAGGGTCTCACGGACATGCCCATTCTCAATGAGATGTTGTACTTTCCTTTGTATTTCTTTTGTTTCACCGGGGTTGACGTGGTACAGTGCCTTGTTCGGTAAAGGTGTGTTGGGGATAAGATCGATGGTGTTTTATGCCATGTAGAGGAGGTAGACCCGGAGGTAGGTCATCGGGAAATACATTCTTAAAGTCATGCAACAAACGATACAACACTAAAGGTAGATGGTGAGAATTGTTAGTCCGTGCTACTTCATCCTTGCACACTAGGACATAGTGTATGACACTAGATGGGTTCTCACACACTTCTCTCATGTCTCTTTTGGTGGCTAAAAGCACTAGATGTTCCTTGTCGCTCATCATGGAGGCACTCAATTTGGGCTTGTGGCGCTCATTCTCCTTTTGGTGGCTCTCTCCATGATGGGTGGATGCTTGTTTGTCGGCGATCACTTGACTTGGTGACATAGGTCGTAGCACGAACTCCTTGCCCTTCATCTTGAAAATATAGTGATTGGTACACCCATTGTGGATGACGCGCGGTCGAATTGCCAAGGACGGTAGAAGGTGGCAAACAGACATATGAACAACATCACACTCCAATGTGTCTTCATATGCACTGATCTTGAAGGAGACTTGAATGGTATGCTCCACTAGAATGGTGTCGGAGTCACTCAGCCATTGGACCTTGTAGGGACGAGGATGCTTCATCTTGACGAATTGTAGCTTGTCACAAAGCTCATCGCTTGCCAAGTTGTGGCACCTTCCTCCGTCGATGATGGCCTTGACGGACCATCCATTGATGCCCGCTTTGGTATGGAAGATATGGCATAGTTGACATTCTTCTTGTTGGAGTTTAAATGTCAAGACCTTGGAGACGACAAGAGCCGGGCTTCCATCATTGTCACAAAATACATGATCGTCTACTCCCTCAATCACTTGATGGTGCATGCCATGTGGTCAAGCGATTCCATTTCCTCTTCACCGATAGAGTCATAGGTGCCGTCTTCATTAGCGGTCATGGTGCGCCTTGTTGGACATTCTTATGTCTTCTGACATCGGACTTGGCAAGTGAAACACTTGATAGAACTTGTCTTGTCAGTTTCAATGGTTGGAGTAGTAGATGATGAAGTTCTCGACTTGAAGTTTCTTGTGGAGGAAGGACGACTTGAAGGTGTCGAGGATGATGAAGTTCTCTTGTAGCTTGACTTGTCACCGTTGCTCAGGGAAGGTTTCATCGAGGTAGAAGGCATCATAGTTGTCGAAGCTTGATTGTATGAACCAAAGGTCCTCGAAGAGTACTTGGAGTACTTGTAGTCTGCTTGCCCTTGTCACTCCGCCTTGGTAGCTTGGTATACTAGTTCGATGAGGTTCTTGTAGCGTTGGAAGTCGGTGATCTTCTTGATAGGATGGTTGAGTCCATTCAAGAACCGTGCCATAGTTTGCTCCTCATCCTTTGTGACATTGGCTCGGATCATGGCGATCTCCATCTCCTTGTAATACTCTTCAACATACTTCATGCCTTGCTTGAGGAGGTGCAACTTCTTGAATAAGTCACGACTATAGTACGTGGGTACAAAGCGCGCTCGCATGAGATCCTTCATTTGGTTCCATGTTGTGATAGGTGGCTCGCCTTTTGCTTCTTGCCACTTAGTGACTTGATCCCACCAAATGAAGACATAAACTTGAAACTCAAGAGATGCCATGGTGATCTTCTCCTCTTCATAGTTGTGTAGGAAAAAAATCTTGCCGACCTTTGATGCCCGTGGGAGATAGTCTTCGAGATCGTTGCTTCCGGAAAACATAGGCATGTTGAACTTGAACTTGCCATAGCGGTGCTCATCATTGTGTTTATGTCGATATGGTGATGGCGCTCTTGCCGTGGTGGAGGTGCTTCAACCTCTTGATCCTCGTGCTCCTCTTGATGTACTTGACGTAGAGGTCATGTGATTCTTGCATGGTTCCTCATCTCTTGGCCATACTCAAGGCTTGTGGCTTCTTCTTATCACACTTGGCTGAGGGCCTCTTCTTGTAGAAGTACTTGGCGGTTGCACTCTTGCACATTTTTGATTGATTCACGTAAAGCACGTTGGGCTTCCACGCGGTGTACTTACTCATGTCGAAGTGTGTTGCCATCTTGATGTTCTTGTCATTGGCGTTGTGGAGCTTGCTCTTGTTCCATTGGATCATTAGCTTGACAATGTAGTCATTCACGTTCTAGAAGGTGGTCTTTGAACCATTGCCATGAAATTGGTTTTGTGGAGCTTGATGATCTTCATGGACTTGTCGATGATGCGAACAAAGTCGGGAAAGGATTACATCCAAAAGAAGATTCCGAGGACTGTCGGCTTGAGTGGCACCATTTTGAATTTTTATGATGACGATGTCATAGAAGAATGGTTGACTAACAAGGCATGAAACTCCTCCATTGGAGTCTTGGGGGAATGTATCATGCAATTTAAAAAAAATCCTACGCTCATGCAAGATCTATCTAGGAGATGCATATCAACGAGAGGGGGAGAGTGTGTCTACGAACCCTCATAGACCGAAAGCGAAAGCATTTGACAACGCGGTTGATGTAGTCAAACTTCTTCTAGTTCGACCAGTCAAGCACCGACGTATGGCACCTCCGAGTTCTGCACACGTTCAGCTCGATGATGTCCCTCGCCCTCTTGATACAAAAAGATGTCGAGGAATTAGATGATTTCCGTCAGCACGACGGCGTGGTGACGGTGACGGTGATGTGATCCGCACAGGGCTTCGCCTAAGCACTATGAAGATATGATCGTGGGAGTAAACTATGGAGGGGGGCTCCGCACACTGCTAACAATTGATGTTGCGTGTTCTAGGCGCCCCCTCCCCACATATATATAGGTTGGAGGGGGGAAGAGGCAGCCAAGGGGTGCCCAAGTAGGCCGAATCCTACTTGGGGTCATACCCAATTTGCCCCCCTTACCATATTCTAGATGGAGAAGAAGTTAGGAGGAAGAGAGAAAGCAAGGGGGGGGGACCCCCCTTGTTCCTTCTCCAATTCAGCCACATGCCTAAGGGGTGGCGCACAACCCCTCGTGGGCTAGTGTGCACCCCTCTTATGGCCCATATGGCCCATATACCTCCCCGGGGGTTCCTGTAACCTCCCCAGCACTCCGATAATTACCCGATACACTTTGGCACACTTTTGGTGTCCGAATACTGTCATCCTATATATCAATATTTATCTCTCGACCATTTCGAGACCCATCGTCATGTCCGTGATCTCATTTGGGACTCCGAATAACGTTCGATC
Source organism: Secale cereale (assembly GCA_902687465.1). Classification (NCBI taxonomy): domain Eukaryota; kingdom Viridiplantae; phylum Streptophyta; class Magnoliopsida; order Poales; family Poaceae; genus Secale; species Secale cereale. Next base: position 385,637,409 of record LR738711.1, on the reverse strand, counting down.
ATCAAATCACATAACTCATATAATACAATATCATCATCGAATGTTAAGCGTGCGGACCCTACGGGTTCGAGAACTATGTAGACATGACCGAGACACTTCTCCGGTCAATAAACAATAGTGGAATGTGGATGCTCATATTGGATCCTACATATTCTACAAAGATCTTTATCGGTTTAACCGTTATGACGACATATGTTATCCCCTTTGTCCATCGGTATGTTACTTGCCCGAGATTCGATCGTCGGTATCTTCACACCTAGTTCAATCTCATTACCGGCAAGTCTCTTTACTCGTTCTGTAATACATCATCCCGAGACTAACTCATTAGTCATTTGCTTGCAAGGCTTATTATGATGTGTATTACCGAGAGGGCCCAGAGATACCTCTTCGATACTCGGAGTGACAAATCCTAATCTCGATCTAGGCCAACTCAATAAACACCTTCGGAGATACCTGTAGAGCATCTTTATAATCAACCAGTTACATTGTGAGGTTTGATAGCACACAAGGTATTCCTCCGGTATCCAGAAGTTGCATAATCTCATAGTCGAAGGAATATGTATTTGACATGAAGAAAGCAATAGCAATAAACTGAATGATCGTTATGCTAAGATAACGAATGGGCCTTGTCCATCACATCATTCTCCTAATGATGTGGTCCCGTTATCAAATGACAACTCATGTCCATGGTTAGGAAACCTTAACCATCTTTGATCAATGAGCTAGTCAAGTAGAGGCTCATTAGGGACACAATGTTTGTGTATGTATTCACACATGTATCAAGGTTTCCGATTAATACAATTCTAGCATGAATAATAAACATTTATAATGAGTAAGGAAATATAAATAACAACTTTATTATTGCCTCTAGGTCATATTTCCTTCAGTCTCCCACTTGCACTAGAGTAAATATTCTATATTACATTGTAATGATTCTAGCACCCATGGAGTCTTGGTGTAGATCATGTTTTGCTCATGGAAGAGGCTTAGTCAACGGATCTGCTACATTCAGATCCGTATGTATTTTGCGAATCTCTATGCCTCCCTCCTTGACTTGATCATGGATGGAGTTGAAGCGTCTCTTGATGTGTTTGGTTCTTTTGTGAAATCTGAATTCCTTCGCTAAGGTAATTGCTCGAGTATTGTCACAAAAGATTTTCATCGGATCTGATGCACTAGGTATTACACCTAGATCCTATATGAAATCCTTCATCCAGACTCCTTCATTTGCTGCTTCTGAAGCAGCTATGTACTCCGCTTAACACGTAGATCCTGCCACGACGCTCTGCTTGGAACTGCACCAACTGATAGCTCCACCATTCAATAAAAATACGTATCCAGTTGGTGACTTAGAGTCAACCGGATCAGTGTCAAAGCTAGCATCAACGTAACCATTTATGACGAGATCTTTGTCACCTCCATAATGAGAAACACAATGATGTTCTTGACCGCTTTCCAGTGATCCACTCCTGGATTACGTTGGTACCTCCCCGCCAGACTTATGGCAAGGCACACATCAGGTCTGGTACACAACATAGCATACATGATAGATCCTATGGCCGAGGCATAGGGAATGACTTTCATTATTCTCTCTATCTTATGAAGTGGTCGGGCATTGAGTTTGACTCAATTTCACACCTTGTAACACAGGCAAGAACCCTTTCTTTCAATGATCCATGTTGAACTTCTTCAAAACTTTATCAAGGTATGTGCTTTGTGAAAGTTCTATCAAGCATCTTGATCTATCTCTATAGATCTTGATGCCCAATATGTAAGCAGCTTCACCGAGTTATTTCATTAAAAAATTCTTATTCAAGTATCCTTTTATTCTATCCAGAAATTCTACATCATTTTCGATCAATAATATGTCATCCACATATAATATCAGAAATGCTACAGAGTTCCCACTCACTTTCTTGTAAATACAGGCTTCTCCGAAAGTCTGTACAAAACCATATGCTTTGATCACTTCATCAAAGCGTATATTCCAACTCTGAGATGTTTGCACCAGTCCATAGATGGATCACTGGATCTTACACACTTTTTTAGCACCTTTAGGATCGACAAAACCTTCTGGTTGCATCATATACAACTCTTATTTCTGAAATTCATTAAGGAATGTAATTTTGACGTCCATTTGCCAGATTTCATAATCATAGAATGCGACAATTGCTAACATGATTCGAACAGACTTAAGCATTGCTAGGGTTGAGAAAGTCTCATCATAGTCAACTCCTTGAACTTGTCAAAAACCTTTTGCAACAAGTCGAGATTTGTAGACAGTAACATTACCATCAACGTCAGTCTTCTTCTTGAAGATCCAATTATTCTCTACGACTTACCGATCATCGAGCAAGTCCACCAAAGTCCACACATTGTTCTCATACATGAATCCTATCTCAGATTCCATGGCCTCAAGCCATTTATTAGAATTTGGGCTGATCATAGCTTCTTCATAGTTCGTAGGTTCGTCATGGTGTAGTAACATGACTTCCAGAATAGGATTACCGTACCACTCTGGTGCGGACCGTGCTCTGGTTGACCTACGCAGTTCGGTAGTAACTTGATCTAAAGTTTCATGATCATCATCATTAGCTTCCTATCTAGTTGGTGTAGGCATCACGGGAACGGTTTCTGTGATGAGCTACTTTCCAATTCGAGAGAAGGTACAATTACCTCATCAAGTTCTACTTTCCTCCCACTCACTTCTTTCGAGAGAAACTCCATCTCTAGAAATGTTCCATTCTTGGCAACAAATTTTTTGCCTTCAGATATGTGGTAGAAGGTGTACCCAATTGTTTCCTGAGAGTATCCTATGAAGACACACTTCTCCGATTTGGGTTCGAGCTTATCAGGTTGAATTCTTTTGACATAAGTGTCGCAACCCCAAACTTTAAGAAACGACAGCTTAGGTTTCTTGCCAAACCACAGGTCATACGGTGTCGTCTCAACGGATTTAGACGGTGACCTATTTAATGTGAATGTAGTTGTCTCTAATGCATAACCCCAAAATGATAGTGGTATATCGGTAAGAGACATCATAGATCGCACCATATCTAATAAAGTACGGTTACAACGTTCGGACACACCATTACGTTGTGGTGTTCCAAGTGGCGTGAGTTGTGAAACTATTCCACATTGTTTTAAATGAAGGCCAAACTCGTAACTCAGATATTCTCCTCCACGATCAGATCATAGAAAAAATATTTTCTTGTTACGATGACTCTCTACTTCACTCTGAAATTCTTTGAACTCTTCAAATGTTTCAGACTTGTGTTTCATTAAGTAGATATACCCATATCTGCTCAAATTATCAGTGAAGGTTAGAAAATAATGATACCCGCCGCGAGCCTCAACACTCACCCGACCGCATACATCGATATGTATTATTTCTAATAAGTCATTGGCTCGCTCCATTGTTCCAGAGAACAGAGTTTTAGTCATCTTACCCACGAGGCATGGTTCGCAAGTATCAAATGATTCACAAGCAAGTGATTCCAAAAGTCCATCTACTTGGAGTTTCTTCATGCGCTTTACACCAATATGACCTAAAAGGCAGTGCTACAAATGTGTTGCACTACCATTATCAACTTTGCATCTTTTGGCATCAATATTATGAATATGTGTATCACCACAATCGAGATTCAACAAAAATAGCCCACTCTTCAAAGGTGCATGACCATAAAAGATATTACTCATATAAATAGAACAACAATTATTCTCCGATTTAAATGAATAACCATTTCACACTAAACAAGATCCAGATATAATGTTCATGCTCAACATTGGCACCAAATAACAATTATTCAGGTCTAAAACTAACCCCGAAGGTAGATGTAGAGGTAGCGTGTCGACGGCGATCATATCGACCTTGGAACTATTTCCCATGTGCATCGTCATCTCGTCCTTAGCCAATCTTCGTTTAATCTGTAGCTCCTGTTTCGAGTTACTAATATGAGCAACCGAACCAATATCGAATACCCAGGCGCTAGTACGAGCATTAGTAAGGTACACATCAATAACATGTATATCAAATATACCTTCGTTCACTTTGCCATCCTTCTTGTATACCAAATACTTGGGGTAGTTCCGCTTCCAATGACCAATCCCTTTGCAGTAGAAGCACTCAGTTTCAGGCTTGGGTCTAACTTTGGGCTTCTTCCCGGGAGTGGGAACTTTCTTGCCATTCTTTTCGAAGTTCCCTTTATTTCCCTTTCCCTTTTTATTGAAACTAGTGGTCTTGTTAACCATCAACACTTGATGTTCCTTATTGATTTCTACCTCCACAACTTTGAGCATTGCGAAGAGCTCGGGAATTGTCTTATCCATCCCTTGCATATTATAGTTCATCACGAAGCTTTTGTAGCTTGGTGGCAGTGATTGGAGAACTCTGTCAATAACACTATCATCTGGAAGATTAACTCCCAGCTGAGTCAAGTGATTATGATATCCAGACATTATGAGTATGTGTTCACTGACAGAACAGTTCTCCTCCATCTTGCAGCTATAGAACTTGTTGGAGACTTCATATCTCTCAACTCGGGCATTTGATTGAAATATTAACTTCAACTCTTGGAACATCTCATATGCTCCATGACGTTCAAAATGTCTTTGAAGTCCTGATTCTAAGCCGTAAAGCATGGCACATTGAAGTATTGAGTAATCATCAGATCAAGTTTGCCAGATGTTCAAAACATCAGCATTTCCTCCTACAGCAGGCCTTTCACCTAGTGGTACATCAAGGACATAGTGTGCCTCTGTAAGGAAAAATACTTGCGCGTAGGAAAAACCTCATCACCTTTGGAACATTTGTGCTCCCACCTTTTGACTCGAAGTTTTCTTCGGTCGAGGCGGTCGCAGTGGCATTTGGAGAAAAATGATTTGACGAGGGTCTGGTTCCTTCCCTCACCCCTAAGCCTGCCAGGCTAAGCCTCGCGACAATGATGGGAAGGACCGGCAAGGCAGCTTGCTGGGAAATCTTGTTTACATGTAAGTATAGAGGATTCCCTCCTCATGATGGATGTAATGCATGCACAAGTACCCGGAAAACATGTTCTTTTTCATTAATACGCAACCAAGCAAATACGAACCATGCAAAGTACAAATATGGATTAAAGAGATTACATATTTAAGACCAAAGTTTGGCAAAAGCCTACATGTTTTAGACTAAAAAAGGATAAGTGCCCGTAATCCTTTTCCTTTCCCTCTCCTCTTAGGAACTGCAGAAGGGGGTAAAGAAGGCAAAAGGAGCGCCTAACTGGGATTCGGTTCCTCCCCGCCAAGGCCAACGGGGCGCGTCCTCTAGGGAGGGGGGGGGGGTAGAAGGCCCCTACCTCTGCCCAAGGTGGATGAAGCCAGCAGGGAGGAAGAAGACGGAGGGCGGGTGCATACGGAGGCGTTGCCGGGGTACGACCAGTGATGATGGTACTGTTGGAAATATGCACTAGAGGCAATAATAAATTGGTTTTTATTATATTTCCTTGTTCATGATAATTGTTTATTATCCATGCTAGAAGTGTATTGATAGGAAACTCAGATACATGTGTGGATACATAGACAAACACCATGTCCCTAGTGAGCCTCTAGACGACTAGCTCGTTGATCAATAGATTGTTACGGTTTCCTGACCATGGACATTGGATGTCGTTGGTAACAGGATCACATCATTAGGAGAATGATGTGATGGACAAGACCCAATCCTAAGCCTAGCACATATCGTGTAGTTCGTATGCTAAAGCTTTTCTATATGTCAAGTATCTTTTCCTTAGACCATGAGATTGTGCAATTCCCGGATACCGTAGCAATGCTTTGGGTGTACCAAACGTCACAACGTAACTGGGTGGCTATAAAGGTGCACTACAGGTATCTCCGAAAGTCTCTGTTGGATTGGCACGAATCAAGACTGGGATTTGTCACTCCGTATGACGGAGAGGTATCTCTGGGCCCACTCGGTAGGACATCATCATAATGTGCACAATATGTGATCAAGGAGTTGATCACGGGATGATGTGTTACGGAACGAGTTAAGAGACTTGCCGGTAACGAGATTGAGCAAGGTATCGGGATACCGACGATCGAATCTCGGGCAAGTACTATGCCGATATACAAAGGGAATTGTATACGGGATTGATTGAATCCTTGACATCGTGGTTCATCCGATGAGATCATCGTGGAGCGTGTGGGAGCCAACATGGGTATCCAGATCCCGCTGTTGGTTATTGGCCGGAGAGTTGTCTCGGTCATGTCTACATGGTTCCCGAGCCCGTAGGGTCTACACACTTAAGGTTCGATGACGCTAGGGTTATAGGGAATAGATGTACGTGGTTACCGAATGTTGTTCAGAGTCCCGGATGAGATCCCGGACGTCACGAGGAGTTCCGGAATGGTCAGGAGGTAAAGATTTATATATGGGAAGTCATCATATGGTCACCGGAATAATTCGGGGGGTTACCAGTAATGTACCGGGACCACTGAAGGGGTTCCGGGGGTCCACCGGGAGGGTCCACCTGCCCCGGAGGGCCCTATGGGCTGTATGTGGAGAGGGACTAGCCCCTTAGTGGGCTGGGCGCCTCCCCCTAGGGCCCATGCGCCTAGGGTTTTGGGGAAACCCTAAGGGGGGGCGCCCCCCTTGCCTTGGGGGGCAAGGCAACCCCCCTGGCCGCCGCCCCCTCCTCAGATTGGATCTGAGGGGGCCGGCCCCCCTCTCCCTTGCCCCTATATATATGTGGGGGGTGGGAGGGCAGAAGCACCACAAGTTCTGGCGCAGCCCTCCCCCTCTCCCAAGTCCTCCTCGTCTCTCGCAGTGCTTGGAGAAGCCCTGCTGGAGTCCCGCGCTCCTCCACCACCACCACGCCGTCGTGCTGCTGCTGGATGGAGTCTTCCCCAACCTCTCCCTCTCTCCTTGCTGGATCAAGGCGTGGGAGACGTCATCGGGCTGCACGTGTGTTGAACACGGAGGCGCCGTTGTTCGGCGCTTAGATCGGAATCAACCGCGATCTGAATCGCAGCGAGTACGACTCCTTCATCCGCGTTCTTGCAACGCTTCCGCATCGCGATCTACAAGGGTATGTAGATGCACTTCACTCTCCTTTATGCTCGTTGCTAGATTACTCCATAGATAGATCTTGGTGATGCGTAGGAATTTTTTTGATTTTCTGCTACGATCCCCAACAGTGGCATCATGAGCCAGGACTATGCGTAGTATCATGCACGAGTAGAACAAAAAGTAGTTGTGGGCGTAGATCATGTCAATTTACTTGCCGTTACTAGTCTTATCTTGATTCGGCGGCATCGTGGGATGAAGCGGCCCGGACCGACCTTACACGTACTCTTACGTGAGACTGGTTCCACCGACTGGCATGCACTAGTTGCATAAGGTGGCTAGCGGGTGTGTGTCTCTCCCACTTTAGTCGGATCGGATTCGATGAAAAGGGTTCTTATGAAGGGTAAATAGAAATTGGCATATCACGTTGTGGTTTTGGCGTAGGTAAGAAACGTTCTTGCTAGAAACCTATAGCAGCCACGTAAAAACTTGCAACAACAATTAGAGGACGTCTAACTTGTTCTTGCAGCATGTGCCGTGTGATGTGATATGGCCAAAAGGATGTGATGAATGATATATATGTGATGTATGAGATTGATCATGTTCTTGTAATAGGAATCACGACTTGCATGTCGATGATAATGACAACCGGCAGGAGCCATAGGAGTTGTCTTATTTATTGTATGACCTACGTGTCACTGAATAACGCCATGTAATTACTTTACTTTATTGCTAAACGTTAGCCATAGTAGTGGAAGTAATGTTTGGCGAGACGACTTCTTGAAGACACGATGATGGAGATCATGATGATGGAGATCATGGTGTCATGCCGGTGACGATGATGATCATGGAGCCCCGAAGATGAAGATCAAAGGAGCAAGATGATATTGGCCATATCATGTCACTATTTGATTGCATGTGATGTTTATCATGTTTTACATCTTATTTGCTTAGAACGACAGTAGTGAATAAGATGATCTCTCACTAAAATTTCAAGAATTGTGTTCCCCCTAACTGTGCACCGTTGCTAAGGTTCGTTGTTCCGAAGCACCACGTGATGATCGGGTGTGATAGGTTCTAACGTTCGCATACAACGGGTGTAAGCAAGATTTACACACGCGATACACTTAGGGTTGACTTGACGAGCCTAGCATGTACAGACATGGCCTCGGAACACGGAAGACCGAAAGGTCGAACATGAGTCGTATAGAAGATACGATCAACATGAAGATGTTCACCGTTGATGACTAGTCCGTCTCACGTGATGATCGGACACAGCCTAGTCGATTCGGATCATGTATCACTTAGATGACTAGAGAGATGTCTATCTGAGTGGGAGTTCATTAGATGAACTTAATTTTCATGAACAATAGTCTAAGTTGTCTTCGCAAATTATGTTGTAGACCAATAACTGCGTTGTAGCTCCCTGTTTAATACGATCCTAGAGAAAGACTAAGTTGAAAGATATTGTAAGCAATGATGCGGCCTGGGTCCGTAGTCCGAGGAGTGTCCTCACTGCTGCACAGAAAGCTTACGTCTTTGATGCACCGCTCGATGTGCAAACCCCTACAACGTTGTCTGTGGATGTTGTGAACACCTGACAGACACATCCTGATGACTACTTGATAGTTTAGTGCACCATACTTCACAGCTTAGAATCGGGATTCCAATGACGTTTTGAACGCCATAGAACATATGAGATGCTCTAAGAGCTGAAATTGGGATTTCATGCTCATGCCCGTGTTGAGAGGTATGAGACCTCTGACAAGTTATTTTTCCAAAAAGGATGGAGGAGAATAGCTCAACCAGTGAGCATGTGCTCAGAATGTCTGGGTGCTAAAATCACTTGAACCAAGTGGGAGTTAATCTTCCAAATGAGATAGTGGTTGACGGAATTCTCTAGACACTATCACCAAGCTACTAGAACTTCGTGATGAACTATGACATGCAAAGGATGGAGATGATCCCGGAGCTATTAGCGGTGCTTAAGACCGCAAAAGTAGAAATCAAGAAGGACCATCAAGTGTTGATGGTTTATCAAGACCACTGGTTTCAAAAGGGGCATGGGCTAGAAGGGAAAGTTCATGAATGGAAAACCAGTTGTCGCTCTAATGCAGGAACCCAAGGTTGAACTCAAACCTCGAAACTAAGTGCTTCTATTGTAAGGGAAACGGTCACATGGTAGCGGAATTACCCCAAATACATGGTAGATAAGAAAAGCTAGCAACTTCAACAAAAGTATATTTGATATACGTGTTATTGATGTGTACCTTACTAGTACTCCTTGTAGCACCTGGGTATTGGATACCGGTTCAGTTGCTATTATTAGTGACTTGAAGCAAAAGCTACGGACTGAACAGAGACTAGCTAAGGGCGAGGTGACGATGTGTGTTGGAAGTGTTTCCAAGGTTGATAAGATCACCATCGCACGCTCTCTCTACCTTCGGGATTAGTGTTGAAACTAGATAAATGTTATCAGGTGTCTACGTTGAGCATGAATATGATTAGATCATGTTCATTGTAATACGGTTATTCATTTAAGTTAGAGAATAATGGTTATTCTGTTTACATGAATAATACCTGTATGGTCATGCACCCAATGGTTTGTTGAATCTCGATTATAGTAATACACATGATGATAATATTAATGCCAAAAGATGTAGAATTAATAATGATAGTACCACTTTCTTGTGGCACTGCCGCTTAGGTCATTTCGGCATAAAATGCATGAAGAAACTCCATGCTGATGGATGTTTGGAGTCACTTGATTTTGAATCACTTGACACATGCGAGCCATGCCTCATGGGTAGGATGACTAAGATCCCGTGTTCAGGTACAATGAAACGGGAAAGTGACTAGTTGGATATCATACATGCTGATGTGTGTGATCCAATGAGAATTAAGGCGTGTGGTGGATATCGTTATTTTCTCATCTTCACTGACGATTTGAGTGGATATGGGTATATTAACTTAATGAAGAAAAATTCTGAAATGTTTGAAAAGTTCAAGAAATTTCAGAGTGAAGTGAAGAATCATCATAACAAGAAGATCATATTCCTACGATCTGATCAAGGGGAGATTTTCTGAATTATGAGTTTGGCAATCACTTAAGACATTGTGGAAATGTTTCTCAGTTGAAGCCACCTGGAACACCACAAATAATGGTGTGTCCGGACATCGTAATCGAACCTTATGAGATATGGTGCGATCTATGATGTATCTTACCGATCTATCGCTATTATTTTGAGGTTATGCATTAGAGACATCTGGATTCACTTTATATAGGGCACCATCTAAGTCCGTTAAGACAACGCTGTATGAACTATGGTTTGGCAAGAAACCAAAGTTGTCGTTTTCTTAATGTTTGGGGCTGCGATGCTTATGGCTTCAGCCGAAAAAAAGCTCAAACCCAAAGCAGACAAATACATCTTCATAGGATACCCAAAGGTAACAGTTGGGTATACCTTCTATCTCAGATCCAAGGACAAAATGTTTGTCGCTAAGAACGGGTCCTTTTTTGAGAAGGAGTTTCTCTCGAAAGAATTGAGTGGGAGGAAGATATAACTTGATAAGGTTTTTGAACCCTCACTTCAACCGGAGAGTAGTGCAACACAGAAAGAGGTTTCTGTGGAACCTACGACTGTTGAAGAGGAAACTAATGATAGTGATCATGAAGCTTCGGATCAAGTTGCTATCGAACCTCGTAGGTCGACAAGGATATTTACTACTCCTTAGTGGTACGATAATCCTGTCTTAGATGTCATGTTGTTGGACAACAATGAACCTACGAACTATGGAGAAGCGATGGCGGGCCCGTATTCCGACAAATGGTTAGAAGCCGAGAAATCCGAGATAGGATCCATGTATCAAAACAAAGTATGGACTTTGGTGGACTTGCTCGATGATCAGCAAGCCATTGAGATAAATGGATCTTTAAGAAGAAGACAGACGTGGACGGTAATGTCACCGTCTATGAAGCTCGACTTGTGGCAAAGAGTTTTTCACAAGTTCAAGGAGTTGACTACGATGAGATTTTCTCACCCGTAGCAATGCTTAAGTCCGTCAGAATCCTGTTGCATAAGCTGCATTTATGAAATCTGGCAGATGGATGACAAAACAAGTTTCCTTACCAGTTTTCGTAAGGAAAGGTTGTATGTGATACAATCAGAAAGGTTTTGTCGATCCTAAGGATGCTAAATGGTATGCTAGCTCCAGCGATCCTTCCATGGACTGGAGTAAGCATCTCGGAGTCAGAATATACGCTTTGATGGAGTGATCAAATTTTTTTGGTATACAATGTTTGTTAGAAACTTGTATTTGCAATAAAGTGAGTGGGAGAACTGCAACATTTCTGATAAGTATATGTGAATGACATATTTGTTGATCCGAAATGATGTAGAATTTTTGGAAAGCGTAAAGGGTTGTTTGAAAGGAGTTTTTCAAAGGAAGACCTTGATAAAGCTGCTTACATAATTGGGCATCAAGATCTATAGAGATAGATCAATACGCCTAATGATACTTTCAAAAGGAACACACACCTTTGACATGATTTTGGAGGAGTTCAAAATAGATCAGTCAAAGGAGTTCTTACCTGAGTTGTAAGGTGTGAAGTTGAGTAAGACTCAAAGCTTGACCGTGGCATAAGGAAGAGGAGGGACGAAGGTCGTCCCCTATGTTTTTGTCATAGGCTCTATACGGTATGCCATGCTAAGTACCGCACCTGATGTGTGCCTAGCTACATGTCTGGCAAGAGGGTACAAAAGTAATCCAGGAGTGGATCACTAGATAATGGTCAAAATTATCCTTAGAGGAATAAGGAAAATGTTTCTCGGTTATGGAGGTGATAAAGAGTTCGACGTAAAGAGTTACGTCGATGCAAGCTTAACACCTATCCGGATAACTCTAAGTAGAGATACCAGAGACATATAATGGAGCAACAGTTTGGAATAGCTCCAAGTGGAACGTGGTAGCAGCATTTACGATATGACATAAAGTTTTGCGAAGTACATAGGGATCTGAATGTTGCAGACCCATTGACTACAACCTCTCTCACAAGCATAACATGATCAAACCCAGAACTCATTGAGTGTTAATCACATATTGATGTGAACTAGACTATTTACTCTAGTAAACTCTTTGATGTTGGTCACATGGCGACGTGACCTGTGAGTGTTAATCACATGGCGATGTGAACTAGATTATTGACTGTAGTGCAAGTGGGAGACTGTTGGAAATATGCCCTAGAGGCAATAATAAATTGGTTATTATTATATTTCCTTGTTCATGATAATTGTTTATTATCCATGCTAGAATTGTATTGATAGGAAACTCAGATACATGTGTGGATACATAGACAAACACCATGTCCCTAGTGAGTCTCTAGATGACTAGCTCGTTGATCAATAGCTGGTTACGGTTTCCTGACCATGGACATTGGATGTCGTTGATAACAGGCTCACATCATTAGGAGAATGATGTGATGGACAAGACCCAATCCTAAGCCTAGCACAGATCGTGTAGTTCGTATGCTAAAGCTTTTCTATATGTCAAGTATCTTTTCCTTAGACCATGTGATTGGGCAACTTCCGGATACCGTAGGAATTCTTTGGGTGTACCAAACGTCACAACGTAACTGGGTGGCTATAAAGGTGCACTACAGGTATCTCCGAAAGTCTCTGTTGGGTTGGCACGAATCAAGACTGGGATTTGTCACTCCGTATGACGGAGAGGTATCTCTGGGCCCACTCGGTAGGACATCATCATAATGTGCACAATATGTGATCAAGGAGTTGATCACGGGATGATGTGTTACGGAACGAGTAAAGAGACTTGCCGGTAACGAGATTGAGCAAGGTATTGGGATACCGACGATCGAATCTCGAGCAAATACTATGCCGATAGACAAAGGGAATCATATACGGGATTGATTGAATCCTTGACATCGTGGTTCATCCGATGAGATCATCGTGGAGCGTGTGAGAGCCAACATGGGTATCCAGATCCCGCTGTTGGTTATTGGCCGGAGAGTTGTCTCGGTCATGTCTACATGGTTCCCAAGCCCGTAGGGTCTACACACTTAAGGTTCGATGACGCTAGGGTTATAGGGAATAGATGTACGTGGTTACCGAATGTTGTTCGGAGTCCCGGATGAGATCCCGGACGTCACGAAGAGTTCCGGAATGGTCGGGAGGTAAAGATTTATATATGGGAAGTCATCATATGGTCACCGGAATAATTCGGGGGGTTACTGGTAATGTACCAGGACCACCGAAGGGGTTCCGGGGGTCCACCGGGAGGGTCCACCTGCCCCGGAGGGCCCTATGGGCTGTATGTGGAGAGGGACCGGCCCCTTAGTGGGCTGGGCGCCTCCCCCCTAGGGCCCATGCGCCTAGGGTTTTGGGGAAACCCTAAGGGGGGCGCCCCCCTTGCCTTGGGGGGCAAGGCAACCCCCCTGGCCGCCGCCCCCTCCTCAGATTGGATCTGAGGGGGCCGGCCCCCCTCTTCCTTGCCCCTATATATATGTGGGGGGTGGGAGGGCAGCCGCACCACAAGTTCTGGCGCAGCCCTCCCCCTCTCCCAAGTCCTCCTCGTCTCTCGCAGTGCTTGGCGAAGCCCTGCTGGAGTCCCGCGCTCCTCCACCACCACCACGCCGTCGTGCTGCTGCTGGATGGAGTCTTCCCCAACCTCTCCCTCTCTCCTTGCTGGATCAAGGCATGGGAGACGTCAGCGGGCTGCACGTGTGTTGAACACGGAGGCGCCGTTGTTCGGCGCTTAGATCGGAATCAACCGCGATCTGAATCGCAGCGAGTACGACTCCTTCATCCGCGTTCTTGCAACGCTTCCGCATGGCGATCTACAAGGGTATGTAGATGCACTTAACTCTCCTTTATGCTCGTTGCTAGATTACTCCATAGATAGATCTTGGTGATGCGTAGGAAATTTTTTGATTTTCTGCTACGATCCCCAACAGGTACTGCCAACGATCATGGCGCGTCGAAGCGGTCGTCTCCGTTCTTGACGTGTTGTGGGTGACCAGCATCGTTATCTTCCTTATCGCCACTGCCCTGCAAGAAGCCTTCGCGATCGTATGGGCCCCCAACACGAGAGCCGAAGAGAATGCCATGCTTCCCGAAGAACCTCACAGAGAGCACAGTCGTCCCCGTCGGCCCGGAGCATGGAAGACACTCCACCCTAAAGAAGCACACACGGTCAAGGAACTCGCACCCAGGTGCATGATACATAGCACCATGGGTGGGAAACTCTGTCGCAACCCACGGTCATCCGTTGCTACGACCATGTGCACGCAGCCCATGGATGATCGAATGTTTTTCCCCCTCATCCCATAGGAGCGCTGGAATCGTGGACGATCCCGATGCCGCGTCCTCGCCGAAAGGACCAACGTGGTATTGCCTGCGTGGCGTTCCACCAGGACTGGAGTAGCGGGAAACGCGACGACGGACGCACCGTCGCGGTTGCCCTAGATGCAGCCGCCATGCCACCCGCTCTCCCGTCCAAGGCCCTCTCTGCCGACGCTTGGCCCCAGACCGGCAACCCAAGCCGCGAACTGGGTACGAGCGCAGGAAGGAGGCCCTACCACAATGAAGATCCTCTACTGGCCCTTCCCCCCGATCATCTCGGGGGAAGCGGAGAAGAGTGCTAGAAGGTGAAAAAGGATAAGATGTGTGTGAGTTAGCCCCTCACCTGCTTCCCTTTTTATAGGCAAACACGACCGGGGCTGGATCCTCACCCAAGGGGAATAGCCCCGCACCACCAATCCGACTCCTCTACGTCATTGATGGCGCATAGAATCAGGACTGCCCACTTGCACCTATCCATGGCTCATAGCTTTCTGCCAGAGCACTCCTCCCCGTGCCCGATGTTTTTGCCACCAACCCTGTGCAATGCATGCATCGTACGTGGCAGATATGGCAGGAGCGGTGGGTGGGTAAAACAGCAGCTGGCACCCTATGAGCATGGGACGTGGGCAACCGACGATTCATGGCTTTAAAATCATCCCACAACGTCTTGCACGATGGGCAGGAAAAGCGGAAACTGATTCCAGTACGGGTTAATGAAGAAGCAAGAGGGATATCAAGAAGAATGTAACCCCCGTAGGGATACAACACTAGTTCTTGCATGTGTACTTATTGGGGCCTACCACAACGATATCCAGTAGCATATTTGGGCCAGGCGCGGGGGCTCCTGTCGGTGCAACGAACATGTATGTTCATTACCTGGACCGTACACAGGCACGACAACCCTCTACGTTCAGCAACAACATACAAGCCAGAGAAGTAGCTCTTTGAGAGGTCAAAGAACGGATCAAGAAGACCAAGACAATAAGGTTTCATCTTGGGAAAGCCTCCATTGCCAGGCAGGACAGCTTGGCCAGGTCCAGGCCTCCCCAAGAATAAGTCCAAGATTTCCCCGACAGGCTTGCTGGGTGTAGCGACCATGCTCCGAATGGACCGAAGTCTCTGTGTTTCAGTGTCATCCCTGGATCGGTAATGCTGACACACACAGTACTTGAAAGATTTATAATATAGTAGCAATCACACACTTATTACATCGAATGTCTCCAAAGAGAACTTATTACAAAAGTGTATGGCTTAAGGCCATCTAACAAAATAACAGCGGAAGCCTTGGAAGATAAGTGAGTCCATCAACTCCAACGGCATAGCTGAGTGCATGACAAATGACCTAAAACGTCTTACTCCTCGTTTGAAAAGTCTGCAATGTAATATGTTGCAGCCCGAAAACGGGTCAGCACATGGAATATGCGGGCAAGATAACACAGAAGTTGCAAGTAACAGAATAAAGGCTATACTATATGCATATTTGGCTGGTGGAGGCTCTAAGGTTAAAGTTTTTGCATAAAGCCAATGTTTCACTACAACAAAGGAATAAACTTTTATTTTAACTATCATGGTAGTTGAAACATCATTGAGAAGGTACCTCCAACTCAATCCCAATTAAAAGTTATCATTAACCCAACAAATTAACTTTAGAGTGATGAGATCAACCAATAATTCAAGTACCAGATACTCAAGATTGTCCATAACCGGGGACACGGCTAATCATGATCAGTTTGTACACTCCGCAGAGGTTGTGCACTTTTCCCACAAGACTCGACCGCCTCCGTTTGGTTTCTCGCACTGCATGGTGTTTGAGAAACGGATGACCGAGACACAGTCTTTCCGAAGAGGTACCCTAAACCAGATAGATAGGCCGGTACACCTACAATCTCTCTACATCTGCTAGCCCATCATGGAAAGGTTTCCCACAACTTACTCAACTATGGCAGAGCCCATAATGGCATTGTGGCTACACACGAAATTTTCTAGCATGAATAGTTTTATGATCCCTTTGAGCCTGGGTGGCATTCCATAGGAAAAATCACACGGAAACCCTGGGATTTCCTAGGACAACACTGGATTCCCCAGGTGCCCTGCAACCAATCCACCCAGATGTGTATTCAAGTAGCCACCTTAAGTTGAATCCTTAATTAACAACTCACATCTGTCATGGATTTCACTCAAACCCAAACCACGTCTACGAGCATAGCATGGCAACCTAAGCATAACGTAGAAGTAACTCCAAAGGGTTTGAAGATACTGCAGGTAATAGGTTCTACCTCAATCTACTTCCCAGTCCCACAAGTTAAGAGATCCTATTCATGCAATGTGTGAGGGTTTGATCTATTGCATAAAAACTGGGTAATAAAAAGGTATGATCAAAGTGTTACTTGCCTTGCTGACGATTCGCAAAACTGAGAGACTCGTAGTAGCACGCTTCATAGTCCGGATATTCTATCGCAAGCAAACAATAACATACATAAGCAATCAGGCAATGATGCACAAACAAAACTCCAAAATATAATATCTAACCAGAAAGTTCAACTTAAGAACTCCGGTTTGCAAAAAGAATCAAATCGAAAGAAGCAACGAAACTCAAACTGCGAAAGAAACGAGATTCGTTTACTAATTTGATCTAAAGTCAAATTTTACAGTAGCCAAAACCTTGTTCAAGTTGGTTAAACGAAAAGAGGGCGTCGAGACGAAGATCTGGGATTTTGAATCACCTGCTTCCGACTCTCGAGGGAAAAGAAAAACAAAAAATAAGTTCAAGGCAGAAATCACGATCGGAATAATCGCAGATAAATACCCCAAAAAGAAAACTGACAAACAAGCTAACGAACGAACATTTGCTGTCTGCGGCTAACGTTGAACAACGTTCGTTAGAACGAACATATGGACGAACGTCAGCTAAATAACTAAACCGGACAAAAAATCGATCTAACCTAAAAAAACGGATCTAGGGTTTTCTAAAAAAACGGATCGATTAAAAAGAAAAAACCAGCGGCGGCGGGCTCCGGCGGTCGGCGGCGGTCTCCGGCGGCGGCGCGGCGGCGGTGCGGCGCAGCGACGGCAGGCGGCGGCGGCGGAGGCGGCGCGGCTCGGCTCGGCTAGGGCTTTGGCGGGGCGGCAGGCTGCACGGGCTGGGGCGGCTAGCGGGCCGGGGCGGGGCTATATAAAGGCCCCAGGCCAGGGAGTCCTGGCCGGGTACGGCCCGGAGGCGGTTTCCTTTTTTCTTAAAAAAAAAGAGTCACGACGTAGTAAAACGGGCGAAAAAAATACTAAACGGAGTCCAAAAATTCCTAAATAAATTTTCACCATCCTCTAATAATATTTAGGACAAAGTGAACATTTTTCCCGGACCTAAATGCAATTTTGAAAAACGTGTATTTTTCCTATGCAAATAAAATCACAAAATAAATCCAGAAAAATACCAAAAGTGATTTTAATATTTTTCCTCCAATATTTCTGTTATTTTGGAGAAGTCATATTATCTCCGCTCATATATTTTATTTAGAAATATTTTTAGGAGAGAAAAATAATTAAAACCAACACTATCCTTGTACCGGCATTCGAGTGAACTCAAATACAAAACGGTAGAATTCCCAATTCTCTCGGTAGGTCCTTGAGTTGCTTAGAATTTCGAGGATCGCCACAAAAAAATGCAAAGAAATATGCAATGCAATACGATCTATGTATAACATTCCAAATTGAAAATTTGGGATGTTACAAACCTACCCTCCTTAGAATGAATCTCGCCCTCGAGATTCGACTTAGCTAGAGAACAGGTGTGGGTGATCCTTGCGTAGATCATTTTCTCGTTCCCAGGTGGCTTCTTCCTCGGTGTGGTGACTCCACTAACCTTTGCAAAACTAGATAACCTTATTGCGGGTGACTCTGCTCGAAAATTCGAGAATCTTAACAGGCTTCTCCTCGTAGGTCAGATCACTATACAACAGAATTGCTTCCACGGGTATTGTGTCTCTATGCGGGATATCGACCATCTCCGCATGGCACTTCTTAAGCTGCGAAACGTGAGACACGTTGTGCACTCCTGACAATCCTTCGGGCAATTCCAACTTATAGGCAACCTCTCCCATGCATTCTAAAACAAGGTAAGGTCCCACAAATCTCGGGGCTAGCTTTCCCTTAACTCCGAAACGTTTAACTCCTCGCAGAGGCGATACTCTGAGGTCCGCTCTGTCTCCGATTTCGTAAGCTAACTCCTTGCGCTTCGAGTCTGCATAACTCTTCTACCTGGACTGAGCTACCTTCAATCTATCTCGAATCAACTTAACCTTCTCCTCAGACTCTTTGATCAAGTCCGATCCAAACAACTGTCGGTCTCCAACTTCATCCCACATTAACGGTGTTCGACATCTCCTTCCGTACAATGCCTCGAACGGTGCCATCTTCAAACTGTCCTGGTAACTGTTGTTGTACGAGAACTTCGCGTAGGGCAAATTGTCATCCCAACTAGATCCATAATCTAGCGCACAAGCTCTCAACATGTCCAAAATCTGGTTGACTCTCTTGGTCCGTCCATCTGTCTGTGGGTGAAATGCTGTAATAAATTCCAGCCTCGTTCCCAAAGTCTGGTGTAGCTGATGCCAAAACTTTGAGGTGAACTGTGTTCCTCTATCTGATACAATGGTCCTCGGAACTCCGTGCAGACATACGATCCTGGTCATGTATATCTTGGCCAATTTCGCACTGGTGTAAGTGGTTTTCACGGGGATAAAGTGGGCTACTTTGGTCAAACGGTCCACTACTACCCAGATTGAGTCATCTCCTGATTTAGTCCTGGGCAATCCGGTGATAAAGTCCATGCCAAGCTTCTCCCACTTCCATTTAGATATCGGCATAGGCTGAATCAATCCCGCTGGCTTCTGATGCTCTGCCTTTACTCTCTGGCATACATCACATACGGCTACATACTCGGCAATATCCTTCTTCATTCCCGTCCACCAGAAACGTTCCTTCAAATCCAAATACATCTTGGTGTTTCCGGGGTGTATCGAGTATGACGAATCATGTGCTTCCTGCAGTATCAACTTCCTGATCCCCGGGTCGTTGGGCACATAGATTCGATCCTCAAACCACAAGGTGTCGTGCTCATCCTCACGAAATCCCTTGGCTTTTCCTTCACTCATCCTTTTCCTTATCTCGGCAATTTCCTTATCATCCTTCTGGGCTTCACTTATATTTCCCAGCAATGTTGACTGAACCCCCAACGTTGCAATGAAACCTCTAGGAACTATCTCCAAACGAAGGTCCCTGAGATGTTCTGCTAACTCTTGTGGCAATCCCCCTTTTACTAGGGTATTTGCATAACTCTTCCGACTCATAGCCTCTGCCACGACGTTGGCCGTCCCTGGGTGATAGTGCAACTTCATATCATAATCCTTTATAAGCTCCAACCATCTCCTCTGTCTGATGTTCAGCTCCTTCTGTGTCAAAATATACTTCAAACTCTTGTGATTCGTGTACACATCACAATGATTTCCAATAAGGAAATGTCTCGAGGTTTTCAGTGCGTGCACTACAGCTGCTAACTCCAGATCGTGCGTCGCATAATTCAACTCGTGCGGTTGCAGTTGACAGGATGCATAGGAAACAACTCTTCCATCCTGCATAAGTACTCCTCCAAGTCCTAAGCGTGAAGCATCGCAGTACACTTGGAAATCCTTACATATATCTGGCAATATAAGCACTGGGGCTGTCGTCAACCGTTTCTTCAACTCATGTAAACTTTCTTCGCACTCTTCAGTCCAATCAAACTTTGTCTCCTTCTTCAACAACATGGTCATTGGCTTGGCAATCTTGGAGAAATTTTCTATGAATCTCCGGTAGTATCCCGCGAGTCCAAGAAAACTGCGGATCTCTCCAACTGAAGTGGGTGCCAACCATTCAGTGACTACCTGCACTTTGACGAGGTCCACTGTTATACCTTCTCCTGATATAACATGCCCTAGGAATCCAACTTCCTTCAACCAAAACTCGCATTTGCTAAACTTGGCATACAACTGATGTTCTCTGAGCTTCTGCAATACCAAACGCAAATGTTCCGCATGTTCCTATTCATTCTTCGAGTACACCAAAATATCATTAATGAATACCACGACAAACTTATCCAAGAACTCCATGAACACCTTGTTCATCATACTCATGAAATAGGCAGGGGCGTTGGTCAATCCAAATGACATAACCGTATACTCATATATCCCGTACCTTGTGGTGAAGGCTGTCTTAGGTATGTCCTTCTCTCAGATCTTCAACTGGTGGTATCCAGATCGTAGATCGATCTTGGAGAATACTTTCGCTCCCTGGAGTTGGTCGAACAAATCATTGATCATCGGCAACAGGTACTTCTTCTTAATAGTCACTTCATTCAGTGCACGATAATCAACGACCATGCTTAAAGATCCATCCTTCTTCTCGACCAACAGCACTGGGGCTCCCCAAGGTGATGAACTTCGGCGAATAAATCCTTTCTCCAATAACTCCTTAATCTGCTTCTTGATCTCCTCCAGATCATTCGCTGGCATCTGATACGGTCTCTTAGATATGGGTCCGGTGCCATGCAACAACTCAATCAAAAACTCAATATCTCTATTCGGTGGCAAGCCAGGTAACTCCTCCGGAAACACATCCAGATAATCCTTTACTACCAGCACTTCCTCCTGATCAACTCCCGTGAGAGAATGCACTTGTGTCCGTATAGGCGAATGCCTAGATACATACTTAATCCTGTTTTCCCTCCAGGGTGGTAAGCAAAATAGACTTGCTGGCACAAAATCGATGTTGCCTCCATACTTCGAAAGCCAATCCATTCCTAATATCACATCCAATCCTTGTGACTCCAGAACTATTAGGTCTGAGGGGAAAACATGGCGTCCTATGTTCAATGGCGTCTGAAAACACCCTTGGTGTGCCATATATTCTGCTCCTGGTGAACTTACTAATATGGGGGTCTTAATAACTTGGGTGGCCATCCTATGTCTATTTACGAATCCCCTTGAAATGTATGAATGCGATGCACCAGTATCGAAAAGAACTATTGCGGTAAATGTCTTAACCAAAAACTTACCGACAACAGCATCTGGTTGCTCTTCAACCTCCTCCACAGTCACGTGGTTCACTTGTCCTTTGTTGAACGGGTTGGGCTTCTTCCCGGCGCTTCCATTTCCATTCCCATTCTTAGCTTCAGGGCACTCATTGGCATAATGTCCATTCTACCCACACTTGAAACAGGTGACATGACTTAAATCCTTCTTGGCGGGTGTGGACGGGGTAGAGCGACTCTGGTTATTGCTAGTTCCATTCCCATTTCCATTCTTAGGGCCATTGTGGTTGTGGGAACTTCCTCCAGTGTGGTTGCGGCTTCCATGGTTATGGGTGTATCCTCCCGAATTCGGAGTGAATCGGGGCTTCTGCTGGGCTCCAGAATTATTCTTTCCTTGTCCATACTTCCTCTTGCGGCTCTCAATCTGCTGCTGCTTCCCTTCAATCATAAGAGCTTTATCTACCAACTCCTGGTAGTTGTTGAAAGTTGCCACCATCAACTGTACGCTCATCTCATAATTTAGCCCTTCCATAAATCTCTCCTACTTAGCGGCATCTGTGGCCACATCGTATGGGACATAACGAGATAGGGTACTAAACTCATCTACGTATTGAGCCACAGTACGATTTCCTTGGCGCAAGTTGCAAAACTCCCACTTCTTCATGCTCATAGCTCCAGTCGAGACATGGGCAATACGGAAAGCTTGCTGAAACTGCTCCCAGGTGACATTGGCTATAGGGAAGGTGGCTGTGTAATTCTCCCACCATGCTGCGGTTGGTGCAGACAACTGGTGTGCGGCAAATCGCACCTTCTTAGCATTCGAGCAATTGGCGGTGGTCAAATCCCTTCAAATCTTGCGCAGCCAGTCATCAGCTACTATTGGTTCAATGCTGCTAGCAAACACCGGTGGTTGCAAACTTAAGAAACGTGTCAGGTTGTCCATGGGTGGTGGTGCTGGAGGGTTGTTGTTGTTGTTCTGGTTGTTCTGAGTGTTCTGGACAAGAAGTTGCATCCAGGTGTTCTGCTGCTAGATCAACTGAGTGAGCTCAGGGGGAAACTCAAATCCGGGCTCACATCTTGGAGGCATCTGATGGGTGTAGAGGGAGGAGATTAGAATAGAACTGGGGTCTAAGGGAAAATCACTACCCATATGCACATGAGACAAACACAATCATATCACACCAATCAATTTCAAACAAGGTCTTACAAACCTAACTAACGTTACAAAGTGCTCTAAATACTACTTTGTGGGGGAAAACTACTAGTCATAGGGTGGTCATCTAAAATTTTTGATCGGCGGAAGATTCCATGATGTCTGCTCCAGCTTCATCTTCATAGTGTTCGTCTTCACTATCATCGGGGTCTGAATCCGTGTCGTCGATGATGATGTAATCTTCAGAATGAATCTCCTTGGGTTCTTCTTCCTCTTCTTCTCCTCCTGGTGCTGGATCTCCCATGAATACCCCTAGCTTCCTTGTCAAATCATCATTCTTCTCCACTAGTATTAACATCTCCTCCTCGTATCCGTCACGAGTAGACTTGATTTCTTCTAGCTCCAAATTCCTGTTTAGTGCCTTCTTCAGATCTATCATCCCAGCGCACATCTGGTGCTCCTGTCGATGAATGTGCCGGTTTAACTCCTGGATGAACGCTGCAATGGACCTATCCTTCCGGGTGCTGATCATGTCCCAATGCTCATCTTGGCATCCACAAATCTGGTAGATAGTGTCCTTCAGCTCCTACTTGTAGACTTCTCCGATCCTTCCCATAATGTTGTGGGCTGCCATACTCTTGCCTAGGCTCCAGGTTGGTGCATCAAAATAACACTCTATTGGCTCAGTGGATGGTGCGAAGGTTCTCCCTGGAATTTGAACTTGAATGCTCCATGGCTCCTCTTCTGGTAAAGTGGCGGTGTAGGTCCCGGTAAAGCTTGGTATTCCTATATTCAGGTACCTAGTGACTTCCTTCAAGCATCGTCCAAAAGGTGTGTCTTCATCCGGTTGTGTGAACTTGTTCCTTGGGTCCACCATCCTAAACAAGTAGAAAATGGAGAGGAGTCAGAAATGAGTAGAGAAGAGTGACCTAGGGTTTGTCTTAGTGGTCGTGTCCTACATTCAGCGTGTGCTCTGATACCATCTTGTAGCGACCACGATCCAAATGGACCGAAGTCTCTGTGTTTCAGTGTCATTCCTGGATCGGTAATGCTGACACACACAGTACTTGAAGGATTTATAACAGAGTGGCAACCACACACTTATTACATCGAATGTCTCCAAAGAGAACTTATTACAAAAGTCTATGGCTTAAGGCCATCTAACAAAATAACAGCGGAAGGCTTGGAAGATAAGTGAGTCCATCACCTCCAACGGCATAGCTGAGTGCATGACAAACGACCTAGAACATCTTACTCCTCGTCTAAAAAGTCTGCAACGTAATATGTTGCAGCCCGAAAACGGGTCAGCACATGGAATATGCTGGCAAGATAACACAAAAGATACAAGTAACAGAATAAAGGCTATACTATATGCATATTTGGTTGGTGGAGGCTCTAAGGTTAAAGGTTTTGCGTAAAGCCAATTTTTCCCTACAAAAAAGGAATAAACTTTTATTTAAACTACCATGGTAGTTGAAACATCATTGAGAAGGTACCTCCAACTCAATCCCAATTAAAAGTTATCATTAACCCAACAAATTAACTTTAGAGTGATGAGATTAACCAATAATTCAAGTACCAGATACTCAAGATTGTCCATAACCGGGGACACGGCTAATCATGATCAGTTTGTACACTCTGTAGAGGTTTGTGCACTTTTCCCACACGACTCGATCACCTCCGTTTGGTTTCTCGCACTGCATGGTGTTTGAGAAACGGATGACCGAGACACAGTCTTTCCGAAGAGGTCCCCTTAACCAGATAGATAGGCAGATACACCTACAATCCCTCTATATATGCTAGCTCATTATGGAAAAGTTTCCCACAACTTACTCAACTATGCCAGAGCCCGTAATGGCATTGTGGCTGCACACGGAAGTTTCTAGCATGAATAGTTTTATGATCCCTTTGAGCCCGGGTGGCATTCCATAGGAAAAATCACACGGAAACCCCGGGATTTCCTAGGACAACACTGGATTCCCCAGGTGCCCTGCAACCAATCCACCCAGATGTGTATTCAAGTAGCCACCTTAAGTTGAATCCTTAATTAACAACTCACATCTGTCATGGATTTCACTCAAACCCAAACCACGTCTACGAGCATAGCATGGCAACCTAAGCATAACATAGAAGTAACTCCCAAGGGTTTGAAAATACTGCACGTAATAGGTTCTACCTCGATCTACTTCCCAGTCCCACAAGTTAAGAGATCCTACTCATGCAATGTGTGAGGGTTTGATCTAATGCATAAAAACTGGGTAATAAAAGGTATGATCAAAGTGTTACTTGCCTTGCTGACGATTCGCAAAACCTAGAGACTCGTAGTAGCACGCTTCACAGTCCGGGTATTCTATCGCAAGCAAACAATAGCATACATAAGCAATCAAGCAATGATGCACAAACAAAACTCCAAAAGATAAGATCTAACCAGAAAGTTCAACTTAAGAACTCCGGTTTGCAAAAAGAATCAAATCAAAAGAAGCAACAAAACTCAAACTGCGAAAGAAACGAGATTCGTTTACTAATTTGATCTAAAGTAAAATTTTACAGTAGCCAAAACCTTGTTCAAGTTGCTTAAACGGAAAGAGGGCGTCGAGACGAAGATTTGGGATTTTGAATCACCTGATTCCGACTCTCGAGCGAAAAGAAAAACGAAAAAACAAGTTCAGGGCAGAAATTGCGATTGGAATAATCGCGGATAAATACCCCGAAAAAGAAAACTGACGAACAGGCTAACGAACGAACGTTCGCTGTCTGCGGCTAATGGACGAACAACGTTCGTTAGAACGAACGTACGGACGAACATCCGCTAAATAACTAAACCGGAGAAAAAACTGATCTAACCTAAAAAAACGGATCTAGGGTTTAAAAAAAACCGATCGATTAAAAAGAAAAAAACCGGTGTCGGCGGGCTCCGGCGGTCGGCGGTGAGGCGGCGGGGCGGCGGTGCGGCGCGGCGGCAGTCGGTGGCGGCGCGGCACGGCTCGACTAGGGTTTCGGCGGGGCGGCGGGCTGCGCGGGCTGGGGCGGCTAGCGGGCCGGGACGGCGCTATATAAAGGCCCCAGGCCAGGGAGTCCTCGCCGGGTACGGCCCGGAGGCGGTTTCCTTTTTTTAAAGAGTCCTAACGTAGTAAAACAGGCGAAAAAAATACTAAACGGAGTCCAAAAATTCCGAAATAAATTTTCACCGTCCTCGAATAATATTTAGGACAAAGTGAATATTTTTCCCGGACATAAATGCTATTTTGAAAAATGCGTATTTTTCCTATGCAAATAAAATCGCAAATAAATCCAGAAAAATACCAAAAGTGATTTCAATATTTTTCCTCCAATATTTCTGTTATTTTGGAGAAGTCATATTATCTCCGCTCATATATTTTATTTAGAAATATTTTTAGGAGAGAAAAATAATTAAAACCAACACTATCCTCGTACCGGTATTCGAGTGAACTCAAATACAAAACGGTAGAATTCCGAACTCTCTCCGTAGGTCCTTGAGTTGCTTAGAATTTCGAGGATCGCCACAAAAAAATGCAAAGAAATATGCAATGCAATATGATCTATGTATAACATTCCAAATTGAAAATTTGGGATGTTACACTGGGGCCATTGAAGGGCGGATTTCCCTGCCAAGACGCGAGTGCTCCACCACACCGCAATGAAAGTCAGCCATCAACACGGTGTAGAGCTCTCAAATCATTAGGTGGTTTTCACTAAGTATGTGGCAGCTGCTTGGAAGACAAATTACCCCCAAATTACACCCGTCCAGAGGCGTGTCAAGATGACATGCAAGAGATGGTTAAGCGATGCGGCAGGCTTGCCGAGTTGCATCCTCAACATGAAACCTAGCAGTGCATTTAATGCACTTTGTCCTAAGTGCCAGAGTTAGGTATGGTAGCACTGTTAGCTACCAAATCAAACAAATAGTGACTGTTTGCTACTGTGGACGCCCCTTAAACTATAAAAGGAGGCCCGAGGCTAACTAGGAAAGGATTCAGACCCTCACGTACTTGTACGCGCATAGCTGCTCTCCCCAAGGCCTCCTTGCCAAGCACGAGTGTTGCGTCTTCTTTGGTTCCTCCCATCATTCCTACCAAAGCAAGAGTAGGATTTTACGCCTCATGGCGGCCCGAACCTGGGTAAAAATTGCCAGTGCCACTGTCGCCGTGTTGTTCTACGACTTCCGCTCTTTGTGCAATATGATTCCCCCCGCCGAACCACAAAGGGGCCGATGGCCCCATAGGTGATCGTGTTTCCCCATGACAAATCTGTATTTGGTAGTAGCCACTTTTAAGATCAATTTTTTAGAAAATGCTGGCTCCACTTAATTCGCTAGCATGTCATCAAGGCATGGAATGGGGTGTCGGTATTTAATGGTAATAGCATTTATGGGACGACAATCAGAACACATATGAAAACTACCATCTCACTTAGGCACAACAATAATCGGAACGACACAAAGACTTAGGGTCTCACGGACATGCCCATTCTCAATGAGATGTTGTACTTTCCTTTGTATTTATTTTGTTTCACCGGGGTTGACGTGGTACAGTGCTTTGTCCGGTAGAGGTGTGTTGGGGATAAGATCGATAGTGTTCTATGCCATGTAGAGGAGGTAGACCCGGAGGTAGGTCATCGGGAAATACATTCTTACATTCATGCAACAAACGATACAACACTAAAGATAGATGGTGAGAATTGTTAGTCCGTGCTACTTCATCCTTGCACACTAGGACATAGTATATGACACTAGATGGGTTCTCACACACTTCTCTCATGTCTCTTTTGGTGGCTAAAAGCACTAGATGTTCCTTGTCGCTCATCATGGAGGCACTCAATTTGGGCTTGTGGCGCTCACTCTCCTTTTGGTGGCTCTCTCCATGATGGGCGGATGCTTGTTTGTCGGCGATCACTTGACTTGGTGACATAGGTTGTAGCACGAACTCCTTGCCCTTCATCTTGAAAATATAGTGATTGGTACACCCGTTGTGGATGACGCGCGGTCGAATTGCCAAGGACGTCCAAGTAGAAGGTGGCAAACAGACATATGAACAACATCACACTCCAATGTGTCTTCATATGCACTGATCCTGAAGGAGACTTGAATGGTATGCTCCACTAGAATGGTGCCGGAGTCACCGAGCCATTGGATCTTGTAGGGATGAGGATGCCTCATCTTGACCAATTGTAGCTTGTCACAAAGCTCATCACTTGCGAAGTTGTGGCAACATCCCCCGTCGATGATGGCCTTGACGGACCATCCATTGATGCCAGCTTTGGTATGGAAGATATGGCATAGTTGATATTCGTCTTGTTGGAGTTTAAATTTCAAGACCTTGGAGACGACAAGAGCAGGGCTTCCATCATTGTCACAAAATACATGATCGTCTTCTCCCTCATTCACTTGATGGTGCATGCCATGTGCTCAAGCGATTCCATTTCCTCTTCACCGATAGAGTCATAGGTGCCGTCTTCATTAGTGGTCATGGTGCGCCTTGTTGGACATTCTTATGTCTTCTGACATCGGACTTGGCAAGTGAAACACTTGATGGAACTTGTCTTGTCAGTTTCAATGGTTGGAGTAGTAGATGATGAAGTTCTCAGCTTGAAGTTTCTTGTGGAGGAAGGACGACTTGAAGGTGTCGAGGATGATGAAGTTCTCTTGTAGCTTGACTTATCATCGTTGCTTGGGGAAGGTTTTGTCGAGGTAGAAGGCGTCATAGTCGTCGAAGCTTGATTGTATGAACCAAAGGTCCTTGAAGAGTACTTGGAGTACTTGTAGTCTGCTTGCACTTGTCACTCCGCCTTTGTAGCTTGGTATACTAGTTCAATGAGGTTCTTGTAGCGTTGGAAGTCGGTGATCTTCTTGATAGGATGGTTGAGTCCATTCAAGAACCGTGCCATAGTTTTCTCCTCATCCTCTGTGACATTGGCTTGGATCATGGCGATCTCCATCTCCTTGTAATACTCCTCAACATACTTCCTGCCTTGCTTGAGGAGGTGCAACTTCTTGAATAAGTCACGGCTATAGTACGTGGGTACAAAGCGCGCTCGCATGAGATCCTTCATTTGGTTCCATGTTGTGATTGGTGGCTCGCATTTTTCTTCTCGCCGCTTAGTGACTTGATCCCACCAAATGAAGACATAAACTTGAAACTCAAGAGATGCCATGGTGATCTTCTCCTCTTCATAGTTGTGTAGGAAAAAAGTCTTGTCGACCTTTGATGCCCATGCGAGATAGTCTTCGAGATCGTTGCTTCTGGAAAACATAGGCATGTTGAACTTGAGCTTGCCATAGCGTTGCTCATCATTGTGTTTATGTCGATATGGTGATGACGCTCTTGCCGTGGTGGAGGTGCTTCAACCTCTTGATCCTCGTGCTCCTCTTGATGTACTTGACGTTGAGGTCATGTGATTCTTGCGTGGTTCCTCATCTCTTGGCCATACTCAAGGCGTGTGGCTTCTTCTTATAACTCTCGGCTGAGGGCCTCTTCTTGTAGAAGTACTTGGCGGTTGCGCTCTTGCACATTTTTGATTGATTCACGTAAATCACGTTGGGCTTCGACGCGGTGTACTTACTCACGTCGAAGTGCGTTGCCATCTTGATGTTCTTGTTGTTGGCGTCGTGGAGCTTGCTCTTGTTCCATTGGATCATTAGCTTGACAATGTAGTCATTCACGTTCTCGAAGGTGGTCTTTGATCCATTGCCATGAAATTGGTTTTTTATTACTATAAACAGTAGGGTAAGACCCCACTGCAATTTTTATAAATAAGAGAGCAAAGTAAAAAGAAGTCTGAAAAGGCTTGAGGTAAGCCTAGAGAACAAAAAGAAACTAAAACCTAGGAGAAAGGAAAGAAAAGAAAGAAAAACAAATATCCTACTAGCCTACAAACATAGGAATTACAAAAGGCCTTCAAGCCAAACAGAAAATTGCCTCCCATGCTTCTTCCTCATTCTAAACTTTAGAAGCTTTAGTTCCTCCAGAAAGATGAACTTCCAACCTTGAAATGAAGGTGAATTTTTTTCAAAAATCTTATTGTTTCTGGTTATCCAAATGGCCCATGCTCCAAGAATGATGATCTCCATGTAAAATGGGTACCTTAGTTTGTCTTTAAGATCTTGGAACGCTTCTAACACAGACAAGTTTGGGGTTCTTGTTGGACATATGAAATCCCAGCATTGTTGAACAAATTAGCAACCCCAAAAGAGATGATGCAATGTTTCTTCTTGTTAACAACCTCGAACAGCACAATTATAAGCCTCCAACACAAAATTCTGTCTTCTAAGTAAATTTCTTGTGTTGACTCGATCATGGAGAAGTTGCCAGAAGAAAACTTTATGCTTTGGCTGATAGGAGCTCTGCCAGATCCAATTGAAATGTGGAGGGGTCTGCTTGTCTCCAATTAAGACTTTATATGCTTTGATGGAAGAATAGTGTTCAGTCCCCCAAATGTAGCTCCATGTGTCAAATGTGTCCAAATACTCAGATTGTCTCATGGAAATGCAAATGTCTTCCATTTGTAAGAATTCCTCATATGCCTCAGTTGTTAATGGGAGAAAGAAGAGATCCTGCAACTACTCAGTCTGCAACACTTGGTGCACATTTAGTTGAGGGTTTCTGACAAAGGAGAATAAGTGAGGGAATTGGTGTTTAAGTATTGCTTGGTTCCATAGGTCATCCCAAAAGAATG
Source organism: Secale cereale (assembly GCA_902687465.1). Lineage (NCBI taxonomy): Eukaryota > Viridiplantae > Streptophyta > Magnoliopsida > Poales > Poaceae > Secale > Secale cereale. The sequence goes on along the minus strand of LR738711.1, from coordinate 385,607,101 downwards.
CACTGACACCATCTCCACATTACATCTTGCAATAGCTTTGTACTGGTCAATGAGAGCTAAGTTGGACTTCCACTAGAATGATCCTATCATGTTGCCCCCTGGTAATTTGCCATCACTATAGTATGTTTCCCAGATGAGGTTGACCGAAGGAATATCATGTCTGTTGAAGAATTTGTGAAGGTTCTTCATGAGCAAGGTTTTGTTGTGAGTAAAGATATCAAGCACTCCTAATCCCCCCTGGTCCTTGGGTCTACACACTGTGTGCCACGCAACCAAAGCAGGTCTTTTGTCCTCCATATCAGGGCCTCTCCAAAGGCAGTGTGTCAAATACTTGATGATCTGTTTTTGTATTGTAACAGGTATGTCCAGACAGCACATGAAGAAAACTGATAATGAGGCCATCACAAACTTTACCAATAGTAATTTCCCAGCTTGGGTCATGAATATAGAGATACCAGCCAATCTTTTAGCAATCCTGTTAACTAGGGGAAGGCATTGCTCAACAGTCGGTTTGTAAATTCCCAAGGGCAGACCAAGGTAAGTAAAGGGGAATTGTCCTCTAGCACACTGCAAGGTGTTTGTATAAATTTCAACCCTGTCTTCAGCAATATTCAAAGGTACCATGATTGACTTCCCATAATTCACTTTGAGCCCAGTTGCAGTGAAAAGTATTGAGAAGTGCCGTTAAATAAGACAACTGCCTAGAATCAGCTTGCATAACCACCAGAGTGTCATCTGCTTATTGCACAATTGGGAAGTGAGGGAAGGAGTTGACTTGAAGTGGGGCAGTGATCAGGTTTAACCTCATGGCTTTGTTAAGAATGGATTGTAACAGATTAGCAACTAGCACAAAAATTAAAGGAGAGTAAGGGTCTCCTTGTCTTACTCCTCTTTTTATGTAAATTCTTTTCCCAGGTACACCATTCAGTAATACAGAAGAGGATGCAGTTGTGAACAGAGCTTTCATCCATGAAATCCATTTCTCTCCAAAACCTTTAGCTCTAAACATATCAATAATTGCAGCATGCTCAATTATATCAAAAGCCTTCTCAAAATCCCATTTAATTACTAGGATTTCCTCCCTAGACTTATGACACTGGTGAATGTACTCATATGCCCATCCTAGGCAATCCTGGATCACTCTATCTTTGAGGAAGCCATATTGATTAATATGCACCATTTGCAGAATAACTCTTTGTAATCTAGTGGCCAACAATTTTGTAATGATTTTCAGAACTCCATTTAGCAAGGAAATTGGCCTGAAGTCATTTGGGGAAAGTGGCACCTCTTCTTTTTTGTACTAGAGTGATGAAAGAGGAGTTAATGCTCTCAAGATTTACATTCCCAGCATGGAATGCCATTATAAGCTCAAAGACATCAGTCTTAATAATATCCCAACAACTTTTGATAAACTCATTATTGAATCCATCTGTCCCTGGTGATTTATCTGCTGGCAGGTTTTTAACCACCTCTTCAACTTCTTCTTGAGAAAATGATTTTTCCAGATCAATGAAGATTTGGGGGTCCACTGTGTTTTCATAAAGATCATTGAGGTCAAAGTGCATTCAGTGTCCATTAGATTGTCCCAATCTATTTTTAAAAGCCTCCCAGAGGATTGCAGCCTTTCCATCATGACCTGTTACTTCAACTTGATCCTTTTTCAACAGCATAGCAATATTATTGTGTCTATGATTAATAGAGGCTTTAGTGTGGAAGAATTTTGTGTTCTCATCTCCAAACTTTACTCCTTTAATTTTACCTCTCTGTTTCCAGTAAATCTTCTGATCATTGAGCACAGTTAATAAATAGTCCTTGAGCATGGTCCTACAATTATTCTCAAACACTGAAAGCTCCCTGTATTCCTCAATCATATCCCAAATAAAGATACACTCATTTAGATCTGCAATTTGCTTCTTATGTCAAGCAATGTTTTTAGCCCATACCTTAAGAGCTCTTCTGACATTTTTAAATTTTGCATTGATCTTCTTTGCACAATCTGTATGACCTACTGGAATATTCCAAGAAGCCTCAACCACCTGTTTAAAAGAGCTGTGATTAAGCCAATAGTTTTCAAATCTCAACACCTTAGATTTTGGGATATTTGTGCCAATTTTAATCATGCAAGGGAGGTGATCAGAAATTGGTTTAGCCATGGGAAGAGCCAAAGTATCTGGGTAGCTGGTCATCCAAGCAGCAGAGGTGAAAACCCAGTCTAACTTTTCTAGGAGTGGGCTTCTTGCATGTTACTCCAGCTAAATTGCCTGCCTTTTAGAGGGAGTTCAATCAAACCAAGTTCACTTATTGCCTCATTGAACATAAGCATTTCATTAACATCCCCTCCAGGTCTGTTTCTATCTTCAGGTGTTCTGATGAAGTTAAAGTCCCCCATGATAATCCGATCCACTTCATTAGGCATTTGTATATTACCAAACCAGTCAATAAACTCAATTTTATTCTCATGATTGCAAGGACCATAGATGTTTGTGAGGATCCAACTTTTGGAAGATGTTCTACAGGTGAACTGAATGGATAAGTAAAACTTGTTTTGAAACATTAGTTCTCCAGTAAATAAAGCTCCATTCCAAGCAATCAATATACCACCTGATGCCCCAATGGAAGGTAAGTATTCAAATTTATTAAACCTCTGAGGACACACTTTATGAATATATGCTAAATCAAAGTTTTCTCTCTTAGTTTCCTGCAAGCACACAATCCTAGCAGCACTTTCTTCCACTTTTTGCCTAATAGGCAGCCATTTATCTGAAGAATTGATACCCCTCACATTCCAATTTAGGAGATTCCAAGTTCTATTGTTATTCATGAAAAACCAAGTTTATGTTTCTTTGATCAGAAGGGCCAACCCCCTGATGATTATCCCAAACAAGAATGTTATTGGGATCCACATAAAGGACCATGCACCTTAAGCAAGGGGGTACATGCCAACATTTCACAGAATCATAAGACCAAGAAAACCAAAGCAACCAGTAATGAGAACCAATAGCTTCCACAGTATGAGATAAAGTAATAGTCACTCCCACAGTAAGATACCATAACTGACATTTCAACAAAGTACAGGTAACAGACAAAAGGTGCCACCCAGGGCAGACATCCATTGTGCAGCAGGTGCAAGGGTTACATTTCATTGCATACATATGACAAATATTTCCCAAAAGAGAACTGCAGACCATTATGCTATCTGACATGGGTTGGTGTTGTAGACTCATCATCACACATGCCTTGACTTGATTGCATCTCCTGTGGCCTTGGGCACCTTGGCCAAGTCTTCCTGCCCCTTGTTCTTAGGTTTCTTGGACAACTTTTCCTGTAGCTCTTCCTCAGCAACCTTACAGAAAGATTTTGACAGGTTTTTAACCACTGAATTCTGAATAAGTGGAGGTATAGCATTACAAGGCAAACAAGATTTAGCATCACATGATTTTCTTCTAAAGCCCTTATTATCATGTTTAATCCTGTCACTCCTTCTTACCTCAGTTTCCAACATAGGTTCTTTCTCTCTCCTTTTTCTTGAGATAGCCTCTCCAAGTGGCAGTACTTTATTTGGAGACACTTGCTGAAGAGGACTACTTGCTCCAGTGGAAGAATGAGCAGCAGGACTAATACCTTCATTTTCCTTGCCCAGTCCTAGGATGAAATCTTTGCAGGTGGGAGCCTGAGAAGTGGTACATCCATCAGGAATATGAAAAGTAGGGTTTTTTCTTGCTCACAATTAGTAGTCAACAGTTTCCAAATATCAGATTTGAGCAAATGCATGGTCCAGCCAAACTTATCAGGTGTCAACAGCAAATGGATTATGAAGTTAAACCAACTTACTGGAATTTCAATTTTGAAAGTGGGTGTTGCTCCTTGGGTTGCTGGAGCAAAGTGATGTATCCATAGGTCTAGCCCTTCTTCAGAAATTAAATGCGAGCCATCAATAACTTCCATAGCATGATCTTGTGCCAATGTATGTAATTCAAGCATAGAAGGAGAACCTGGCAAGGAGAAGGACCCATAGTTACCTGTAGGGTTTGCTTCTGATGAGGATCCAATGTGAGGGATTGGAACATCTGCCTTGCCCTTGATATCTGAAATAGGAACTTGATGTGTAGGGATAGAAATTTCAGTATTAACACTGCCAGCTACAACAAATGGTACTGCTCTATTTTCTGTAGGAGGAAATTCCTTCATATTCTCATGTTGCTTGTCTATGTCCAAGATGGGTAAAGAAGTTCCAGTAACTTCACTGTGTCTGACAGCAGTGGGCATACCTGATATGTGAGCTGGCTGCAAATTTTGTTGTTCTTCAGCAACCACAATCTGAGTCAGTTGAGCATGTTCCATGACCATATTCCGAGGGTGATCATCATTGGGCTGCAGCACCTGTAAATCTTCATCTTCTCCCACATCATTATATGCCAAGGCAATGTTAAGAAGCCCTTGACCAATTGGAGGGACTTGAACACCCTGGTTGACCTCTTCACTGGCTGAGTGAGTCAGGGAAAGTAAACCATCAGATATAGATACAGTTGTGGTAATGCTACTGATGGGTGTCCCATCTTCTGGCAGAGCTGGAATTTCAATTTGTGGCTGCTGAGGTAGAACATGAACTGGTTGTTGGAAAGCCCTGTGTTCCTCTTGCTCTGCTTGCTCTTCCCAGGCATCCCAGTCATCATTAGGAGCATGAATATTGTGATTAGGCAATGGTTGAAAACCTGGAAAATCATTAGCATGCTGAGGCACAGGGTGTGGGTCGACACCATCAGGTGGAAAAGGGTCCTCATCAGTAGGCCCACCACCCAACATTTCCTCAAGAAGAACTTCAATAGAGCATGTCCATGATTCCTCCTCAAATTGTTCCCCTTCAGACCATCTTATACTCTTAGGGATGTCATCAAGCTCTGTGACCCTAGCCTTGACCAAGATCTTACCCTTCAGGGCATCCTCTCTCTCCCAACTAATGATCTTTCCCCACTTGGATATCGCAGAAGCAATATCTTCAGAGTTACAGAAATCAAAGGGGACCCCCACAAACAGCAACCAACAGGTTCTGTTGAAATGAACCCTGCGCCAATTTCTTCCTTGATTGTGTTTCGTAAATGAGATAAAAACATCACCAAAAGCATGCGGACCCTGCTGAATGAGCCTATCTCTATCTCTGATATGCACGAACTTGACATAAGCTTCCCCAAAAGGGCAAGGCTTAATTTCTCTAAAACCAACTTGCTCAACTCTCTGGAAAAACTCTTCTAGAACTTCACGCACATTTGAAAAAAATACCTCATTCGGATGCGGGTGGATGTTGGCAATCGCCAACTCTTCGTGCCTTCTCTGGCGACGAGGTACAATCACGCGAGAAACCCCATTGCGACCCTCAATCGCCTGAATCTGAAAACCATGCGGGACGAAAGGTTGAGGGTCTATGGGGATATTGGCCATCGACGACGACTCTGGCAAGGAGGCAACTAGAGCCCTGTCCGACAACAATGGCAGCGACAGCGAGCTTGTCAAGGCAGTAGCAGAGGTGGTAGAAGAGAAGGAAAGTGAAGTGGAATGCGAGGAGGCAAGCGACGGTCTCGGCTGGTAGTTTGGGACAAAAAAAATCCTTGACCAGCTCCTTAAATGAAGGCACCTGCAGAATCTGTGCTGCCAGCCCAAGACAACAAAACCAAGACTCCACTTCACCTTCGGCCCAAGCCGCTGCTGGTGGGCTCGGGAAAGAGTCAAAATGAATAAACGGCCAAAGCCCAGGCAGATTCGGAGTAGTGCAAAAGCGGGCCATGTGACCGTTGTCTCCACATGCATGGCAAACCACGTGATTACGTGCATGACCTGGCGCTCCATCTGAGGCCTGACTTGACCAGGATTAAGGTGCAATGAATTGTTGTTAAGGCCTTGATTAGAGCTCTCCTGAATGGGCCCCAATAATCGTTCGAGAACATATCTGCCATCCCGGACCACCGCGGAGTAGCTCCGGTGATCACCGGAGTGAGGAACAATGGCCTTGTCGGAGCTACCCACTAAGGTCCATTCTTTGTCAAGCTCAGCATAGCATAGAGCTTCTTCCCGTTGCCAATTCGGGCCACCGAAGTTCCAAAGGTTAAAAACCAACTCAAAATCCTTCTCAACAATTTTACCCGCATTATAGATCTCAAAACCCACTGCTTTTGAAGCAACCGAGAACTTGTAAGATATATCCTTCAAGAATCGAACCCGAAAACCTTGGGCATAGCCCACAAACATGGCAAGAAGAGAAACACTAACCGTGTGCACGTTAAGCCTGAAAGAAGCCCGGCTAAATGAAACCACCATGGTGAATTCCTTTTGACGAAAACCCGGAGAGAAGACCATCGGGTGACCAAACTTGGCCTTCATATCCGCTTGAAACTTCTTCCCACGATCGAAGTTGAGGGCAAAGGGCACCATTTTGAAGAGAGGGGTGGCTACCAGTGCCGGAGCGGCCACTGGTAGGGAGTGTGTGGCCGCCGGGGCCGGAGTGTCCACCGGCGCAAGGTTGGAGGAGCTAGGTGGAGGAGCCTTTTGTAAGCTAGGTAGATGACAATACACGGTACCTGAAGAACTGTGGAGCCAGACACCATCTTGAAATGAGAACAGAGATCATGTATTACACCCAAGGTCTCCAGTTTAGGCGCAGAGACGACAATTATTTGCGATGGTGAATAACTGGAATCAAGGATCAACCTTTGAAGTGAAGGGGCATCTTCGATGATGAGCTGCCTTCCGTCAAAAGAAATTCCAATTCTTACAAGGTTAGCCCATGAAATTGGTTTTGTGGAGCTTGATGATCTTCATGGACTTGCCGATGATGCGAACAAACTCGGGAAAGGCTTACATCCAAAAGAAGATTCTGAGGAATGTCGGCTTGAGTGGCACCATTTTGAATTTTGATGATGACGATGTCGTAGAAGAATGGTTGACCAACAAGGCACGAAACTCCTCCATTAGAGTCTTGGGGGAATGTATCATGCAATTTAAAAAAAATTCCTACGCTCATGCAAGATCTATCTAGGAGATGCATAGCAACAAGAGGGGGACAGTGCGTCTACGCACCCTCGTAGACCGAAAGCGGAAGCATTTGAGAACGCGGTTGATGTAGTCGAACTTCTAGCTTCGACCGATCAAGCACCGACATACGGCACCTCCGAGTTCTGCACACGTTCAGCTCGATGATGTCCCTCGCCCTCTTGATACAACAAGATGTCGAGGAATTATATGATTTCTGTCAGCACGACGGCGTGGTGACGGTGACGGTGATGTGATCCGCGCAGGGCCTCGCCTAAGCACTACGAAGATATGACAGTGGGAGTAAACTATGGAGGGGGGCGCCGCACATTGCTGACAATTGATGTTGCGTGTTCTAGGCGCCCCCTCCCCACATATATATAGGTTGGAGGGGGGAAGAGGCAGCCAATGGGTGCCCAAATAGGCCGAATCCTACTTGGGGTCATACCCAATTTGCCCCCCTTACCATATTCTAGATGGAGAAGAAGTTAGGAGGAAGAGAGAAAGCAAGGGGGACCCCCTTGTTCCTTCTCCAATTCGGCCACATGCCTAAGGGGTGGCGCACAACCCCTCGTGGCCTAGTGTGCACCCCTCTTATGGCCCGTATGGCCCATATACCTCCCCCGGGGGTTCCGGTAACCTCCTCGACACTCCGATAATTACCCGATACACTTTGGAACACTTCCGGTGTCATAATACTATCATCCTATATATCAATATTTATCTCTCGACTATTTCGAGACTCCTCGTCATGTCTCTGATCTCATTTGGGACTCCGAATAACGTTCGATCACCAAATCACATAACTCATATAATACAATATCATCATCGAATGTTAAGCGTGCGGACCCTACGGGTTCGATAACTATGTAGACATGATGTAATGCCCAGGATGGGACTATATCTCCTACGTGTCGAGGCATGACTTAGAGACATAACCCCATGCTGGAATGATCGCAAGTCTGGTATCTTTTCGCAACTCATGTAAAAGATGGGGATGGAAAACATAAAATAGTTGGCTTACACTCGCCACGTCACACAAATACAGTACATGTCTCAAACATCATCAATAAAACATCACAACCCTCTAAGGGTAAAATCCAAATGACAAGATACCAAACATAATTAAATCCACAGGTCGGATCGAATCCTAGTAGAAGTCTCCACTACTGATCATCAGGATAACGAACATAGTATCGACTACGCTCCTCGTCATACTCCCAGTCTAGCTCGGTGCCATCACCTGGATAGCTCACCATCGGACCTGCATCTGGTGTGGTGAAGTAACTGTGAGCCACAGAGGACTCATCAATCCCATTCCCGGGTAACAAGACTATATAAGCCTTGGGAGAGGATAAGGCTGAAGAAAAGTATAAGTGTCTGCAGCAGCAACTAGCACTAGCTTACGTGAAAGAGTGCGAGAAGAGAAGTGCCTCGGTCGAGAGGTGATCACGAAGTGATCCTAGCTAAAGCTCAACAAACATAACCCCACCGTGTTCAACTCCCGAATCCGTATTCGGAAATTGACAGTCATGGTACACACGCTAGTAGTGTATTCGAACATTGTGTCAAGTTATCTACAACCGGATATTAACAAGCTCCCATCTGCCACATAACCGCGGGCACGACTTTCGAAAGTTCATAACCCTGCAGGGGTGTTCCAACTTGGCCCATTACAAGCCCACGATCCGCGGAGTCGCAACTCCAAAGTGGGAAGACCCGAGTATTCTCGGAATCCCGTGCTCAAGATACTCCGAACTAAGGTAAGGCTAATCCAGCAAATCCACCCGGCGTGCCGACACCCTGACAATAGCCGCGCGTATCTAGTCTCAGGCCACGACCGGATGGGCGATTCTACAGGTTTTTACCAGACCTTGAGTTCCCTCGAGGTGGCCCCACAGACTCCCCGTTTCGGACCAACACTCATGTGGAGCACTGACCCGGGGTTGTTGAATTAAGAAAGAGGGTTAATTACTCCCTATGCAAGTTTATTTAGTTATTAGGCAAATAGTACCAATGTTGGGACTTGCTGAAAAAGACTTAGCACTTAGCGGTTTATCGAGGGGGTCCCATACACCCCAACCGTGTTAGGAACGCATAATCGTAGTGCTAGTCACCACGAACGTCTGGACACAAACATGCATGGCACAATGGAATGAATCGTAGTGCTAGTCACCACGAACGTCTGGACACCTCATTTGCGCAAAACGGAGCAACACACACAAAGTTATTGCAGTTCTAAAATTGCATCAGAGAACAAAAATACAGGGACTTAGAAGGATTTGAAGTCAACCTTCTCAGATCTGGGGAAAAACAACGGGCTGCGGAGTGGATCTGGAACTAGGCCGGCGGAGAAAGTGGCCCGCCTCGGGGCCTGCAGCGGAGGAGGCCCGGCGGGAGGAGAGCGGCCCGCGCGGGGAAGTGGCCCTCGGCCGGCTCGGGGCAGCGGCGCTGGACCCTGGAGGCGACCGGATCGGCGGCCCAGCCGGCTGGAATCGGCGGCGCGGAGTGGCGTGGGCCTGGAGGCGGCTCGGCCCACCTGGGCGCCTGGCGGCTCTGAGGCGATGCGGGAGGAACGGCCTGACCCGACGAGGCGATGCGGCCTGGCGACGCGAGGCCCGGGAGGCTGGAGACCCCGGCGGCGCCTGGAGGGAGGCGGCCCAGCCGCTCGGGCCGTTGCGGCAGGGGCCTGGCGAGCGGAGCACTGGGCCCCTAGGGTTTCGATGGAGGAAGGCCCAGGGACGCGCAGATCCGATCGGGACGAGGGAAGGAGGCTCCCTCGATCCTTCCTGGCGGCGGCGGTGAAGAAGCTTCGATCGAAGCTGCGGGAGGCTAGGAGCCTCGATCTGAACGGGGCTTTGATGCGGGAGGTGGCTGGCCAGAGGAAAAAAACGGATCTAGGGCGGCATGCGTGGTTGGAGAGGTGGGAGGAGGTGGTCTCCGGCGAGGTGGTGGTGCTCCGGCGAAACTCCGGCGAGATTCCGGCGAAACTCCGGCGAGGTGGCTGGTGGCTGGAGGTGGAAGAAGGAGAGGTCTAGGGTTTCCTTGTTTTGGGGCACAAATTTGGGGGAGTGGACAAATATATAGGCACAAGTAGCTAGGGTTGTCCAAATGGAGTGCGGTTTTCGGCCACCGGATCAGATTTGGATGGCCTAGATGATAGAAGTGTCTAGGAGTGGTTTGGTGGGCTGTTGGAGGGGTGCCTTGGGCCACAAAGTGGAGGCACTTTGAGCCCACGAGAAAAACTGTTGGGGTAGCAAACGGACTCGAAACGCGACGAGATTTGACAGGCGGGTTACACACACCAAAACAACAACACACGACAAGTCACGCGCCAAACCGGCAACGTTACACGGCCAAACAACAAAGTAGGCCTACAGGACGCCACGGACACGTGAGGGAGCTCCGGAACGCGAAACGGACAACGGGAAGGAACGCGTGGAACCGAATGCAACCGACAACACAAATGCAATGCGATGCACATGTCTACATGATATGAATGAATGCCACACACGCACACAACAAAACGACGAAAACCCGAAAGGCAAAGAACCCGGAATGGAATAGATGAAGCCGGAGATATATTATATGCCCAAAAGGGAAAGTATTACATCCGGGGTATTACAAATGACCAAGACACTTCTCCGGTCAATAACCAATAGCGGAATGTGGATGCTCATATTGGATCCTATATATTCTACGAAGATCTTTATCGGTCTAACCGTTATGACGACATATGTTATTCCCTTTGTCCATCGGTATGTTACTTGCCCGAGATTCGATCGTCGTAATCTTCACACCTAGTTCAATCTCATTACCGGCAAGTATCTTTACTCGTTCTGTAATACATCATCCCGAGACTAACTCATTAGTCATTTGCTTGCAAGGCTTATTATGATGTGTATTACCGAGAGGGCCCAGAGATACCTCTCCGATACTCGGAGTGACAAATCCTAATATCGATCTAGGCGAACTCAATAAACACCTTCGGAGATACCTGTAGAGCATCTTTATAATCACCCAGTTATGTTGTGAGGTTTGATAGCACACAAGGTATTCCTCCGGTATCCAGGAGTTGCATAATCTCATAGTCGAAGGAATATATATTTGAGATGAAGACAACAATAGCAATAAACTGAATGATCATTATGCTAAACTAAACGAATGGGTCTTGTCCATCACATAATTCTCCTAATGATGTGATCCCATTATCAAATGACAACTCATGTCCATGGTCAGGAAACCTTAACCATCTTTGATCAATGAGCTAGTCAAGTAGAGGCTCACTAGGGACACAATGTTTTGTATGTATTCACACATGTATCAAGGTTTCCGATTAATACAATTCTAGCATGAATAATAAACATTTATAATGAGTAAGGAAATATAAAATAACAACTTTATTATTGCCTCTAGGTCATATTTCCTTCAGTCTCCTACTTGCACGAGAGTACATATTCTATATTACATTGTAATGATTCTAACACCTATGGAGTCTTGGTGTTGATCATGTTTTGCTCATGGAAGAGGCTTAGCCAACAGATCTGCTACATTCAGATCCGTATGTATTTTGCGAATCTCTATGTCTCCCTCCTTGACTTGATCATGGATGGAGTTGAAGCGTCTCTTGATGTGTTTGGTTCTTTTGTGAAATCTGAATTCCTTCGCTAAGGCAATTGCTCGAGTATTGTCACAAAAGATTTTCATCGGATCCGATGCACTAGGTTTTACACCTAGATCGTATATGAAATCCTTCATCCAGACTCCTTCATTTGCTGCTTCCGAAGCAGCTATGTACTCCGCTTCACACGTAGATCCTGCCACGACGCTCTGCTTGGAACTGCACCAACTGACAGCTCCACCATTCAATAAAAATACGTATCCGTTTGGTGACTTAGAGTCATCCGGATCAGTGTTAAAGCTAGCATCAACGTAACCATTTATGACGCGATCTTTATCACCTCCATAATGAGAAATATAATGATGTTTTGACCACTGTCCAGTGATCCACTCCTGGATTACGTTGGTACCTCCCCGCCAGACTTATGGCAAGGCACACATCAGGTCTGGTACACAACATAGCATACATGATAGATCCTATGGCTGAGGCATAGGGAATGACTTTCATTTTCTCTCTATCTTATGAAGTGGTCGGGCATTGAGTCTGACTCAATTTCACACCTTGTAACACATGCAAGAACCCTTTCTTTGACTAATCCATGTTGAACTTATTCAAAACTTTATCAAGGTATGTGCATTGTGAAAGTTCTATCAAGCATCTGGATCTATCTCTATAGATCTTGATGCCCAATATGTAAGCAGCTTCACCGAGTTCTTTCATTGAAAAATTCTTATTCAAGTATCCTTTTATTCTATCCAGAAATTCTACATCATTTCCGATCAATAATATGTCATCCACATATAATATCAGAAATGCTACAGAGTTCCCACTCACTTTCTTGTAAATACAGGCTTCTCCGAAAGTCTGTACAAAACCATATGCTTTGATCACTTCATCAAAGCGTATATTCCAACTCTGAGATGTTTGCACCTGTCCATAGATGGATCACTGGATCTTACACACTTTTTTAGCACCTTTAGGATCGACAAAACCTTCTGGTTGCATCACATACAACTCTTATTTCTGAAATTCATTAAGGAATGCAATTTCGACGTCCATTTGCCAGATTTCATAATCATAGAATGCGACAATTGCTAACATGATTCGGACAGACTTAAGCATTGCTACGGTTGAGAAAGTCTCATCGTAGTCAACTCCTTGAACTTGTCAAAAACCTTTTGCGACAAATCGAGCTTTGTAGACAGTAACATTACCATCAACGTCAGTCTTTTTCTTAAAGATCCAATTATTCTCTACGACTCGCCGATCATCGAGCAAGTCCACCAAAGTCCACACTTTGTTCTCATACATGGATCCTATCTCAGATTCCATGGCTTCAAGCCATTTATCAGAATTTGGGCTCATCATAGCTTCTTCATAGTCGTAGGTTCGTCATGGTGTAGTAACATGACTTCCAGAATAGGATTACCATACCACTCTGGTGCGGATCGTGCTCTGGTTGACCTACGCGGTTCGGTAGTAACTTGATCTAAAGTTTCATGATCATCATTATTAGCTTCCTCTCTAGTTGGTGCAGGCATCACGGGAACGGTTTCTATGATGAGCTACTTTCCCATTCAAGAGAAGGTACAATTACCTCATCAAGTTCTACTTTCCTCCCACTCACTTCTTTCGAGAGAAACTCCTTCTCTAGAAATGTTATATTCTTGGCAACAAAAATCTTGCCTTCAGATATGTGGTAGAAGGTGTACCCAATTGTTTCCTGAGAGTATCCTATGAAGACACACTTCTCCGATTTGGGTTCAAGCTTATCAGGCTGAAGTCTTTTGACATAAGTGTAGCAACCCCAAACTTTAAGAAACGACAGCTTAGGTTTCTAGCCAAATAACAGTTCATACGGTGTCGTCTCAACGGATTTAGACGGTGACCTATTTAATGTGAATTTAGTTGTCTCTAATGCATAACCCCAAAATGATAGTGGTATATCGGTAAGAGACATCATAGATCGCACCATATCTAATAAAGTACGGTTACAAAGTTCGGACACACCATTACGCTGTGGTGTTCCAAGTGGCGTGAGTTGTGAAACTATTCCACATTGTTTTTAATGAAGGCCAAACTCGTAACTCAGATATTCTCCTCCACGATCAGATCATAGAAAAAATATTTTCTTGTTACGATTATTCTCTACTTCACTCTGAAATTCTTTGAACTCTTCAAATGTTTCAGACTTGTGTTTCATTAAGTAGATATACCCATATCTGCTCAAATCATCTGTGAATGTTAGAAAATAACGATACCCGCCGCGAGCCTCAACACTCATCGGACCGCACCCATCGGTATGTATTATTTCCAGTAAGTCATTGGCTCGCTCCATTGTTCTGGAGAACAGAGTTTTAGTCATCTTACCCACGAGGCATGGTTCGCAAGTATGAAATGATTCACAATCAAGTGATTACAAAAGTCCATCTACTTGGAGTTTCTTCATGCGCTTTACACCAATATGACCTAAACGGCAGTGCCACAAATGTGTTCCACTACCATTATCAACTTTGCATCTTTTGGCATCAATATTATGAATATGTGTATCACCACAATCGAGATTCAACAAAAATAGCCCACTCTTCAAAGGTGCATGACCATAAAAGATATTACTCATATAAATAGAACAACAATTATTCTCCAATTTAAATGAATAACCATTTCACACTAAACAAGATCCAGATATAATGTTCATGCTCAACACTGGCACCAAATAACAATTATTCAGGTCTAAAACTAATCCCGAAGGTAGAAGTAGAGTCAGCGTGCCGACGGCGATCACATCGACCATGGAACCATTTCCCATGCGCATCGTCATCTCGTCATTAGCCAATCTTCGTTTAATCCGTAGCTCCTGTTTTGAGTTACAAATATGAGAAACCGAACCAGTATCAAATACCCAGGCGCTACTAAGAGCATTAGTAAGGTACACATCAATAACATGTATATCAAATATACCTTCGTTCACTTTGCCATCCTTCTTATATACCAAATACTTGGGGCAGTTCCGCTTCCAGTGACTAGTCCCTTTGCAGTAGAAGCACTCAGTGTCAGGCTTGGGTCCAACTTTGGGCTTCTTCCCGGGAGTAGGAACTTGCTTGCCATTCTTTTTGAAGTTCCCTTTCTTTCCCTTTCCCTTTTTATTGAAACTAGTGGTCTTGTTAACCATCAACACTTGATGCTCCTTATTGATTTCTACCTCCACAACTTTGAGCATTGCGAAGAGCTCGGGAATTGTCTTATCCATCCCTTGCATATTATAGTTCATCACGAAGCTTTTGTAGCTTGGTGGCAGTGATTGGAGAACTCTGTCAATAACACTATCATCTGGAAGATTAACTCCCATCTGAGTCAAGTGATTATGATATCCAGACATTATGAGTATGTGTTCACTGACAGAACTGTTCTCCTCCATCTTGCAGCTGTAGAACTTGTTGGAGACTTCATATCTCTCAACTCGGGCATTTGCTTGAAATATTAACTTCAACTCTTGGAACATCTCATATGCTCCATGACGTTCAAAACGTCTTTGAAGTTCCGATTCTAAGCCGTAAAGCATGGCACACTGAACTATTGAGTAGTCATCATATCAAGTTTGCCAGACGTTCAAAACATTAGCATCTGCTCCTGCAGCAGGCCTTTCACCTAGTGGTGCATCAAGGACACAATTCTTCTTTGCAGCAATTAGGATAATCCTCAAGTTATGGACCCAGTCCGTCTAGTTGCTACCATCATCTTTCAACTTAGCTTTCTCTAGGAGCGCATTAAAATTTAGGGGAACGGTAGCACGGGCCATTGATCTACAACAAACATGTGAAAATACTATCAGGACTAAGTTCATGATAAATTAAATTTAATTAATCAAATTACTTAAGAACTCCCAGTTAGATAGACATCCCTCATAGTCATCTAAATGATACGTAATCTGAATCAACTAAACCATGTCAGATCATCATGTGAGATGGAGTAGTCTTCAATGGTGAACATCTCTATGTTGATCATATCTACTATATGATTTACGTTCGACCTTTCAGTCTCCAGTGTTTCGAGGCCATGTCTTTACATGCTCGGCTCGTCAAGTTTAACCCGAGTATTCCGCATGTGCAAAACTGTCTTCCACCTGTTGTTTTTGAACGTAGAGTCTATCACATCCGATCATCACGTGGTGTCTCAACATGACAAACTGTAGCGATGGTGCATACTCAGGGAGAACACTTTTACCTTGAAATTTAGTTAGGGGATCATCTTATAATGCTACTGCCGTACTAAGCAAAATAAGATGCATAAACGATAAACATCACACACAATCAAAATATGTGACATGATATGGCCATCATCATCTTGTGCTTTTGATCTCGATCTCCAAAGCATCATCATGATCTCCATCGTCACCGTCTTGACACCTTGATCTCTATCGTAGCGTCGTGGTCTTCTCACCAACTATTGCTTGTACGACTATTGCTAACTCATAGCGATAAAGTAAAGCAATTACATGGCGTTCATGTTTCATACAATAAAGAGACAACCATAAGGCTCCTGCCGGTTGCTGTTAATTTACGAAACATGATCGTCTCATACAATAACGTATAACTCATCACGTCTTGACCATATCACATCACAACATGCCCTGCAGAAACAAGTTAGACGTTCTCTACTTTGTTGTTGGAAGTTTTACGTGGCTGCTACGTGTTTCTAGCAAGAACCGTTCTTATCCACGACACAAAACCACAATGTTGTTTCGTCAAGTTTGTTGTTTTAACCATCTCAAGGACCAGCCACAGTCAAATTTGATTCAACTAAATTAGGAGAAACAGACACCCACCAGTCACCTTTATGCAAAACTAGTTGCATGTCTGTCGGTGGAACCGGTCTCATGAACGCGGTCATGTAAGGTTGGTCCGGGCTACTTCATCCCACAATACCGCTGAATCAAAATAAGACGTTGGTGGTAAGCAGTATGACTATCACCGCCCACAACTCTGTGTGTTCTACTCGTGCATATCATCTACGCATAAACCTGGCTCATCATGCCACTGTTGGGGAACATATCATGCAATTTAAAAAATATTCTATGCTTACGCAAGATCTATCTAGGAGATGCATAGAAACGAGAGGGGGAGAGTGTGTCTACGTACCCTCATAGACCGAAAGCAAAAGCGTTTGACAACGCGGTTGATGTAGTCGAACTTCTTCTACCTCCGACCGACCAAGCACCGAACGTACAACACCTCCGAGTTCTGCACACTTTCAGCTCGATGACATCCCTCGTCCTATTCATCCAGCAAGATGCCGAGGAAGTAGATGAGTTCCGTCGGCATGATCGCGACGGTGACGGTGATGTGATCCGCGCAGGGCTTCACCTAAGCACTACGAAGATATGACCGTGGGATTAAACTATGGAGGGGGGGGGGCGCACATGGCTAATAATTGATGTTGTGTGTTCTAGGCGCCCCCTCCCCAGATATATATAGATTGGAGGGGGAAGAGGCAGCCAAGGGGCACCCCTCTTATGGCCCATATGGCCCATATAGCTCCCCCGGGGGTTCCGGTAACCTCCCCGGTACTCCGATAATTACCCGATACACTTCGGAACACTTCCGGTGTCCGAATACTATCATCCTATATATCAATATTTATCTCTCGACCATTTCGAGACTCCTCGTCATGTCCGTGATGTCATCCGGGACTCTGAACAATGTTCGGTCACCAAATCCAATAACTCATATAATACAATACGGTCATCGAACGTTAAGCGTGTGGACCCTACGGGTTCGAGAACTATGTAGACATGACTGAGACACTTCTTCGGTCAATAACCAATAGCGAAACATGGATGCTCATATTGTCTCCTACATATTCTATGAAGATCTTTATCGGTCGAACTGTTATGACAACATACATTATTCCCTTTGTCCATCGGTATGTTACTTGCCCGAGATTCGATCGTCGGTATCTTCACACCTAGTTCAATATCATTACCGACAAGTCCTTTTAATAATTCCCTAATACATCATCCCGAGACTAACTTGTTAGTCATTTGCTTGCAAGGCTTATTATGATGTGTATTACCGAGAGGGCCCAGAGATACCTCTCCGATGCTCGGAGTGACAAATCCTAATCTCGATCTATGCCAACTCAACAAACACCTTCGAAGATACCTATAGAGCATCTTTATAATCACCCAGTTACGTTGTGACATTTGATAGCACACAAGGTATTCCTCCGGTATCCGGGAGTTGCATAATCTCGTAGTCGAAGGAATATGTATTTGACATGAAGAAAGCAATTGCAATAAACTGAATGATCATTATGCTAAGCTAACGAATGGGTCTTGTCCATCACATCATTCTCCTAATAATGTGACAACTCATGTCCATGGTTAGGAAACCTTAACCATCTTTGATCAACGAGCTAGTCAAGTAGAGGCTCATTAGGGACACAATGTTTGTCTATGTATTCACACATGTATCAAGGTTTCCGATCAATACAATTCTAGCATGAATAATAAACATTTATCACGAATAAGGAAATATAAAATAACAACTTTATTATTGCCTCTAGGGCATATTTCCTTCATGGAGTAGACATCCTTGCATCGAGCTCGTCCATGTTTATGGAAAGCTTGGTGTCGAAGTAGTCTCTTGTATGTGGCTCGAATTGTCGGAAGTCGGTGACGAGTAGGTCAATGCGATCGTTCGAGGCTTCATTCTCTTGATGCAATGCTCTTTGCGCACCGAGTAGGTGATTCTTGGTGACATAGTTGTACGGTTCTTCTTCATGCTCGGTGAAGAGTGGATTCGAAGAAGTGCTTCTCCTATCCATCATCTCAAGGAAATATGTGATTGGAAGAAAGGAAGAACTAGACCAAATGTACCTTATCCGATGTTGAAGATGGATCAATGATCACTCAATAATGTAGTATGGAAATAGCACAATTGATATCAGATCTTGTCAATTCTTACACCTACACAAGTAAGTCTATGGAGTAGCTTGGTGCGGGTCCCAAATTTATGCAATTGTTAGCAAGATTCAGTAATGTTGAAAAAGATTCACAAATTCGCAAGTGCAACAAGTAGACCAGTAGAAATATGTGGAACACGGAAACACACGCATAGATAGATAAATGGGGTCGTGCAACCAAGGAATGGGCTCAAAATGTGGTATCCAAGAAAAATGCTCTTGTTGCATAACACTAGAGAGACGCTAGCATGATTGCTCAATAAGCGGATATGAACTTGTGCATTACCTATAAGAGACAAAACATAGCGACTTCCTATCCCAAGTGCTACTATGTATGATGATTCGAGTGTTTCTCTCAAGATGATCCAATATGATCAAGTATGGAAAATTTCGTATGCAATGTGGTATGATGCTATGGCTCTTGCTTCCAAGCTTCTTTGTTCTCTTTTCACTTAAAAGCTTTTGTTTCTTGCTCTTTTCATATCTTTCTTTGTCCACTTTTGCTAAATTCTTGAACCAAGATAGCAATTGTGTATATGCGGGAACAATGTGTGACACTATACATGATACGATGATATATCCACGCAATGGGGGGTGTATAGATGATCACTAAAGGGCACACGTAGCGTTGCCCAGCAATACTCAAAATGGCTAGTCTTGATAGGAAAGTGATGCAAAATGGGCTATGGGTTAGCAATGCAATGGCTAGTAAGTACACAAAGGTGTCGACGAGGTTACCACCTTGCTTATGGTTGGTGTCAAGTTTATGAAATGGTCGAAGTCGTTGTCGAGTCATAGCGAAGATGAGCGGTGGTGATGACGAAGCCAAACCATTCATAGTTAGCCAAAACACCCTAGGAAACGAAATAACTGCTACTTCTTGAGCTTGCGTTGGTTTTTCCCTTGAAGAGGAAAGGGTGATGCAGCAAAATATAGATAAGTATTTCCCTCAGTTTGAGAACCAAGGTATCAATCCAATAGGAGACGAACGCACAAATCACCAAAACCTGCACAAACAATCAAACAACTTGCACCCAACGTGATAAGGGGTTGTCAATCCCTTCACGATTACTTGCAAAAGTGAGATATTATAGAGATAGATAAATAAAAGATAAAATATTTTCGGGTTTTTGGTTTATAGATCTGAAAGTAAAAGATTGGAAAATAATAGGTCAGAAACTAATAAGATAGAAAATAGACCCGGGGGCCATAGGTTTAACTAGAGGTTTCTCTCTTGAAGGCAAATAATACGGTGGGTAAACAAATTACTGTTGAGCAATTGATAGAAAAACACAAAGTTATGACGATATCTAAGGCAATGATTATGAAATATAAGCATCATGTCCGTGTCAAGTAGACTGAAATGATTCTGCATCTACTACTATTACTCCACACATCGATCAAAATGATTTTGCATCTAGAGTATTAAGTTCATGAAGAACGAAGTAATGCCTTAAGTAAGATGACATGATGTAGATGAATTAACTCAAGAAATATGATAAAATCCCCATCTTGTTATCCTAGATGGAAACAATACAATACGTGCCTCGCTACCCCTACTTTGTCACTAGGTGAGGACACCGCAAGATTGAACCCAAAGCAAATCACTTCTCCCATTGCAAGAAAAACCAATCTAGTTGGCCAAATCAAACCGATAGTTCAAAGAGAATTACTAAGATACCAAATCATGCATATAAGAATTCAGAGAAGATTCAAATAATATTCATAGATAAGCTGATCACAAATCCACAATTCATCGGATCTTGGCAAACACACCACAAAAGAAGATTACATAAGATAGATCTCCAAGAACATCGAGGAGAACATGGTATAGATAATCAAAGAGAGAGAAGAAGCCATATAGCTACTAGCTATGGATCCGTAGGTCTGTGGTAAACTACTCACGCTTCATCGGAAGGGCAATGGTGTTGATGTAGAAGCCCTCCGTGGTTGAATCCCCCTCCGGTAGAGTACTAGAAAAGGCCTCCAGAAGGGATCTCACGGGTATAGAAGGTTGCGGCGGTGGAAAAGTGGTTTCGATGCCCCCTCTAGAGTTTCTGGAATATTTTAGAATATATAGGCGGAAGAAGTTGGTCAGGAGGGCTGCGAGGGGCCCACAAGGTAGGGGGCACACCCTACCCCCTGGGTGCGCCCTTCACCCTTGTGGCCACCTCGAGGCTCCTCTGACTTGGTCTCCAAGTCCCCTGGGTATCTTCTGGTCCAAGAATATTCATCGTAAAGTTTAATTCTATTTGGACTCCGTTTGACAATCCTTTTCTGCAAAACTCAAAAACAAGGAAAAAACAGAAACTCGCACTGAGCTCTAGGTTAATAGGTTAGTCCCCAAAATAATATAAAATAGCAAATTAATGCACATAAAACATCCAAAATAAATCATATAATAGCATGGAGCAATCAAAAATTATGGATACGTTGGAGACGTATCAAGCATCCCCAAGCTTAATTCCTGCTTGTCCTCGAGTAGGTAAATAATAAAAACTGAATTTTTGATGTGGAATGCTACCTAACTTATTTATCCATGTAATTCTTCTTTATTGTGGCATGAATGTTCAGATCCATAAGATTCAAAACAAAAGTTTAATATTGACATAAAAACAATAATACTTCAAGCATACTAATAAAGCAATCATGTCTTCTCAAAATAACATGGCCAAAGAAAGTTATCCCTACAAAATCATATAGTTTGGCTATGCTCCATCTTCATCTCATAAAGTATTAAATCATGCACAACCCTGCTATTAGTCAAGAAATTGTTTCATACTTTAGTATTCTCAACCTTTTTCAACTTTCACGCAATACATGAGCGTGAGCTATTGATATAACACTATGGGTGGAATAGAATATGGTGGTTGTGTAGAAGACAAAAAGAAGGAGATAGTCTCACATCAACTAGGCGTATCAACGGGCTATGGAGATGCCCATCAATAGATATCAATGTGAGTGAGTAGGGATTGCCATGCAACGGATGCACTAGAGTTATAAGATTATGAAAGCTCAAAAGGAAACTAAGTGGGTGTGCATCCAACTCGCTTGCTCATGAAGACCTAGGGAAATTTGAGGAAGCCCATCATTGGAATATACAAGCCAAGTTATATAATGAAAAATTCCCACTAATATATGAAAGTGACAACATAGGAGACTCTCTATCATGAAGATCATGGTGCTACTTTGAAGCACAAGTGTGGAAAACGATAGTAACATTGTCCCTTCTCTCTTTTTCTCTCATTTATTTTATATTTTTTATTGGGCTTCTTTGGCCTCTTTTATTTAATTTGGGCTTCTTTGGCCTATTTTATTTTTCATAAAGTCCGGAGACTCATCCCAACCTGTGATGGAATCATAGCTTCCATCATCCTTTCCTCACATGGGACAATGCTCTAATAATGATGATCATCACACTTTTGTTTACTTACAACTCAAAGATTACAACTCAAGGTAAAAACTTAATGACGGAACTGTGGAAGTTGCATGACAATATATTTTGAATGGCTATGGAAATGCCATAATAGGTAGGTATGGTGGCTGTTTTGAGGAATGGTGTAAGGTGGTTGAATGCACCCGCGAGAGTTGCGCGGTACTAGAGTGGCTAGCAATGGTGGAAGGGTGAGAGTGCGTATTGTATTGCCCCGGATGTAATACTTTCCCGGGCAATATATATATATATATATATATATATATATATATATATATATATATATATATATATATATATATATATATATATATATATCTTTGGCTCCATCAATTCCATTCCGGGTTCTTCGTCTTTCGGGTTTTCGTCGTTTTGTCGTGTTGCGTGTGTGCATTCATTCATAGCATGTTGTCATGTGCATCGCATTGCATTTGTGTTGTCGTTTGCATCCGGTCCCACTCGTTTCTTCCCGTTGTACGTTTCGAGTTCCGGAGCTCTCTCACGTGTTCGTAACTTGGCCGTGTAACGTTTCCGGTTTGGCGTGAGACTTGTCGTGTGTTGTTGTTTTGGTGTGTGTAACCCGCCTGTCAAATCTCGTCGCGTTTGGAGTTCGTTTGCTACTGCAACAGTTATTCTCGTGGGCTGAAAGTACCCCCTCTTTGAGGCCCAAGACACCCCTCCAACAGCCCACCAAACCAACCCAAACCCCTCCCTTCATCTAGGCCATCCAATTGTGATCGTGTGGTCGAAAACCTCACCTCATTTGGACAACGCTAGCTCCTTGTGCCTATATAAACGTCCATCTCCCCCAATTTTCGCGTCTGAAACCCTAATGCTTCCACAGTGTGCCGCCGGTGCTTCCACCGTTGATCCGCGGTGCTTCCACCGTTGAAAATCCGTGCTTCCAACGTCCCAGGAAATCGTGCTTCCGAAGTTCTTCTCCGTGCTTCAGTAGTGCCGGAGCTGCGCTGCCGTCCGACGCGCGGGCCCCGCGACGTCATCTCCTACCTCCGCACTGCCGCCGTTCTTTCCCGCCTCCGGCAACGCCACCGCCCGCCGGCCACTCACCTCGTCGGGCCGAAGCCCCTCCTCCCGCCGGCCGGATCCCCCGCCGCCCGCCGGCCTTCTTCTCCTCCTCCGCGCCGCCGCCTCCCGCCGGCCGGTGCCGCTCCGGTCCCCCCGCCGGCCACCACTTCCCGGCCGGGGCGCTCCGGCCGCCGGCCCCGCCAGCCTCCGTCGCCCCAGGGCGCTCGCGAGGAACTCCTCGGTCAGGATCCCGATCGGGATCTCGATCTCTCTCCCTAGCGGGCCGCCCCCGTTAGCCCGTTCCGCTGCGGGCCGGCCCGATCCGCTCCGCCGCCAGCGCCCGCTTCACTTCGGGCCGCGCCCTATCCGCCCAGGAGCCCACGGACCCGTTTGACTTCAGCCGCCGTTGACCCGAGGAGGTTGTTTTTTTTTCACTAAGTCCCTGCTACTTTTGTTGTCTGATGCAGTTTTGTTTCGATGATAACTTTTTGTGTGTTGGTCCGAATTGAGCATATGATATGTCAAAATGTTCGTGGAGACTTGTACTACGTTTTGTTCCATTGTGCCATGCATGTTTGAGGTCATCTAGATGTCTTAATCTTCATGAGAAGAGTGCTACTTGTTATAAACTGCTGTTAGTAGTTGTTTTCATGCCATCTTTGCAATGTGATAACTTGGTGCATGTTTATCCAAATGATGCAAATGATATGTCCACGTGTTCATCATGTTATGCTCTGCATGTTGGGTGCTTTAGCTTGCATGATAGATTTCATATTGCCATGTTTATCTCCTTTGCAAAGTGCTATGTGGCTATTATGTCGTTAAACTTGTTACGAGATGCCTCGTAGAGGAGCTCGTTGCTATTGATGTGGATGTCCCCTTGATGCATGCTTAGATGTTTTGGATTCACCATCATGTGTACTTTGCTGTGGTACTTACCAATTGTCTTGATATGCTTTGAGGTGACTTAAACTTGCTCTCAAAGATGCCATGATGAAACTGCTGTTTAACACTTAGTGAAATTTCACTAAGTCTGGAATCTGTTATTTTTCAGATGCCATGTTTGCTTGTTGTTCTAGGCATATCCATGATAGTTTTGGGGTGACTCTTGATGATTCCTTGTTGTATAAGTTGTTGGCTATCCATTCATGCTCTCACATGCTTATTTGGGTGGCTGTAGCATATTTAACTCTTGCTCCCAAGTTGCAACAAATTACTGCTGTCAGGTTTTTGTTGTCAAGTTCAATATCTCAAAGCTTGTTGCTATTGATCCATGGCTCCTTTGGAGATGCTCCAATGGAATTGTTTGCTGTAGGATATGTCTAGTTTATGTCCATGCTCCTTGCCATGATGTTTGGGTGCTGTAGGCCATTTATCTCTTGCTCCGAATTTGCTATGCTGCTGTTATTTTCAGCTTGTGCATGTTTATTGTTTCGGGTGTAACTTTTAGCCCGTTGCTCCGTTTTGAGCAAGTCCTATATGTAACTTGTGTGATTTTGCATGTAGATTCATATTATCCTCTTGTTATCATGTTTTGAAGCTTTGTGCTTGATGCATATTGTTGTGCTATAACACTGTGCTTCCTAAGTAGACTTTCTGTGCTTCCATAGTGCATCTGTTTTGCTTCCATAGTGCATCAGTCATGCATCCAGTAATTTTTCTGCGCATTGCATCTTGTTTGATTTGTTGCCTTGTGTTCTTGTGTTTGAGTAGAGCCGGAAGCTGAGACCGAGTACGAGTACGAGCACGAGGTTACTACCGAGGTTGAGAACGAGGACCCCTCTTACGATCCCATCGACAACTCTTCAGGCAAGATGACCGAACCCCGATAACATTACTATCTTTGCCTATTGCTAGAAGTCTCGATCTATAGTTTTGCCTCGATGCCCATGTTTTTTCCTGTCAGCCTCCTATTGTAACCATGAACCTGTTTAACCACCCTACCTATGCAAACCATTGATTGGCTATACGTAGGCTTCGCTCAACCCCTCTTATAGCATTGTTAGTTGCAGGTGAAGATTGAAGATTCTTGCTTCTTGTTTAAGCTTGTTGGGATATCACACTATATTAATTATTAAATGAAATCATCTATATATTGGTAATGGGTGGAAGGCTAAGCCTTTTGCTTGGTGTTTTGTTCCACTCATGCCGCCTAGGAACCGTATAAACCGGTGTTATGTTCCTTGATTATGCGTTCCTCACACGGTTGGGGTTATGGGACCCCCTCAATAAACCGCTAAGTGCTAAGTCTTTTCCAGCAAGTCCCAACATTGGTACTATTCGCCTAATAACTAAAAACTTGCATAGGGTCTTGCAAACCCGAGTTCTTAATCAACAACCCCGGGCCAGTGCTCCACATGAGTGTTGGTCCGAAACGGGGAGCCTGCGAGGCCACCATGAGGAAACTCGAGGATTGGTATAAACCCGTAGCTTCGCCCATCCGGTCGTGGCCTGAGACTAGATACGCGCAGCTATTGTCAGGGTGTCGGCACGCCGGGAGGATTTGCTGGATTAGCCTTACCTTAGTCGGAGTATCTTGAGCATGGGATTCCGAGGATACTCGGGCCTTCCCACCTTGGAGTTGCGACTCCGCGGATCGTGGGCTTGTCATGGGCCAAGTTGGAACACCCCTGCAGGGTTATGAACTTTCGAAAGCCGTTCCCGCAGTTCTGTGGCAGATGGGAGCTTGTTAATATCCGGTTGTAGAAAACTTGACACCATGTCTCAATACACTACCAGCGTGTGTACCATGACGGTCATTTTCCGAAAGGGATTCGGGAAGTGAACACGGTGGGGTTATGTTTGACTTGCTTTAGTTAGGATCACTTCGTGATCATCTCTCGACCGAGGCACCTTCTCTTCTCGCTCTCTTTTACGTAAGCTAGGCTAGTGCTGCTGCAACCTCTTGTTCTTTTTCAGCCTTGTTCCTCACGTATGGCTTGAGTAGTCGTGTTACCCAGGAACGGGATTGTTGAGTCCTCTGTGGCTCACAGTTACTTCAACACACCAGATGCAGGTACGATGGTGAGCTACACAGGCGATGGCACTGAGCTAGACTGGGAGTACGACGAGGAGCGTAGCCGTTACTATGTGAACTATACGGTTGATCAGTAGAGCTTCTACTGGGATTCGACCTAGACCTGTGGTTTAATGTTATGTTTGGTATCTTGTCATTTGGATCTTTACCCTTAGATGGGCTGTGATGTTTATTTGGATGATGACTGGATATGTAATGTATTTGTGTGATGTGGCGAGTGTAAGCCAACTATCTTTTCAGTTTTCCATCCCTATTTTTACATGAGATGTGCAAAGGTACCAAACTTGCGATCATTCCAGAATGGGCTTATATCTTTAAGTCGTGCCTCAACACGTAGGAGATATAGTCCCATCCTGGGCATTACAAGTTGGTATCAGTGCCTTCTCCGACCTAGAAGCCCCCACTGATTGATCGAATCGTTGACGGTCGAGTCTAGGCACACACTTAAAATGTTTTGAGTCCTATATTTATATCAGAGAGTAGGAATTCTTTGCTCCTCATCTCTTTTCATTCTGGTGAGGACTCCTGACGACTACTCTTGCCTCTTCTACTCTCAAAAATCGCACCAAATTTTTTTAGGAATCTCGCGAGTATTGTTGGATTGTTTCGATGTCTTTGTGACGAGAATATTGTTCTCGATGCCTCCTGACATTAGGGGTTGTGGCAGTGTCCCGGGGAGTTGAGCTTCGGGGTATTGTCGTCACAAACATATCGCGGCAATACTAGAATACTTAAGATGGCCGACATCAAAAACTCTCCTATACGGTTAGTGGCAAGATAACCCCGACATCACCCAGTACTGGGGAGGTAGTTCGGGAGTATTTCCATAGCTTTGTATAGTGGATGATTTTTGAAGGTCCGAGGTAGACGGTTTCCGAGAACAACTGGTTATGTGTTGAAGGATGGATACAGCTGGATGTAGGATTAGAGTTGTGTGCGCGATGCTTCCCCTGTATCACCAACACCTGATTGCATAACTGGAAACTTTCGGAAATTAATAGGTGGGTTCATCCAGTAGATCGTAGGCATTCTTCCAACGAATGCAGGTTACGGAGTTCGGGGTTCTACATTGAGTGAAGTGGTTTTATGGCCGATGTTCCGATCGGGAGTTGCATCTTAAAGGGTCCTTGGCTATGCTGATCCGGGGATTGCAAAACCCTTTCGTAACACGTTTCATAAGCTTTCAACACAAAGATGTCGAACGAAGCTCCTATCTTTTGTTTGTTCTATCTGTACCTTGTGTTTTTCTTATTTACCTTTTGTCTCCCAGTGGCTTCTCGTGAAGATTGTTGTTATCATTAAACTGAGAATTTCATTCGTTCCTCTTGTTCGAATGATTCTTGTGAAGACTATGTTGCATTTCTATCCGTTGTTTCAGCTTATACCTTCTTTCAATCAAATTGCTGATTGGTGGTCATCTCTTTCAGGATGGCTCTGAAACGGGTTCCCAACGCTAACCCAGAGGGTGAAGAGGTTCCAGACCGTCCTCCTTCCCCTCCTCCTCCGTCTGAGGCCTGGAGAGCGATTATGCAGACTACAAATCAGAACACCCAGATGTTGATGCACATGATGCAGCAGATGCAAGCAAATCAAGCAAATCAGGGTGCTCCAGGGAACCAAGGCAATTTCTTCAACCAACAGCACCATGCTACGCTCAACCAGTTCTTGGCTAATCAACCAAAGGCTTTCAGTTACTAAGTCGACCCTCTCGATGCTGAAGATTGGATAACCGATATCAAGAAGCATTTTGAGTGCAGCAACGTAAGGCCTGAGGACTATGTGAAGTTTGCAGCCTTCCAACTCAAGGACCAAGCAGCTGATTGGTGGCAGCAGTACAAAGACTCCAGAGAAGGGCATGTGATCTCTTGGGATGATTTCTGCAAGGACTTTCGCTCTCACCACATTCCAACAAGTGTCATCGAGGGTATGCGTGAGCAATTCGGCAACCTGAAGCAAGGCTCAATGACTGTCTACCAGTATAATGTCAAGCTCCAAAACCTTGCCCGCTATGCTAAGCAAGACATCCCAGATGCCAAGAGCAAGATCTATCAGTTCCGTGGAGGTCTGGTGGATGAACTTCAACTTGCTCTCACCTTGTTCGAGCCTGATGAGTTTGACAAATTCTATAACATGGCGCTTAAGCAAGAGGCAGCCCAGCTCAAGATGGAAGCTTCCAAAAAGAGGATTCGAGATGCTGTTCACTCCTCCTCATCTTCTCAAGTGATCGCGAAGCAACAGAAATTTTGGCTTCCACCTCCTCCAGTGATCCGAGCTCCCTACAACAACAACAACAACAAGAACTCCGGTGGCCATGGTTTCTCCCACCCACCCAACCCAAGAAAGCAGTCCAAGTCGCAGTTCCAAGCTCCAAGACCGAGTGTTCCTCCTACTCGTCCTCTGTCTGAGGTCACTTGCTACAAGATTGGCCAGAAGGGTCATTATTCCAACAAGTGCAACAACCCAAGGAGCCTTCCGCCTACTCCACATGTCAGCACAGCTATTGTCAAGCATGATCCAAAGGCAGCAAGGGTGAATCTGATGAATGCAGCACAAGCGGAGAATTCTTCTGATGTCATATTGGGTAACCTTCCAGTGAACTCTTTTCCTGCAAAAGTGTTGTTTGATTCGGGTGCTTCATGTTCCTTCATGTCATATCCATTTGCATCCAAGCACGATATTGTCACCAAAAATTTGCCTCAGAAGTTGCAAGTTATTTCTCCGGGGAGACGTATGTCTTCTAATATATTTGCTCCGGATGTATCTATTCGCATGGGTGATTATCGATTTCTGGCCTCTCCGGTGGTTCTCGGCAATTCTGACATCGATCTTATCCTCGGAATGGATTGGCTTTCTCAGCATGATGCTCAAATTGACTGTGCACAGAAGGAAGTCAAGATTACTCATTTCGATGATGATGTGATTATCTTCGCCTCCAGGGATAACAAAATCAGGCTAATCTCTCTCAATGACAAGGGCGAGATGAATGCCATATCTCAAATTCCGGTGGTAAACGAATACGAAGACGTCTTTCCTGAAGAACTTCCAGGCATGCCTCCACACCGTCAAGTGGAATTCGTC
This sequence comes from Secale cereale, assembly GCA_902687465.1. Classification (NCBI taxonomy): domain Eukaryota; kingdom Viridiplantae; phylum Streptophyta; class Magnoliopsida; order Poales; family Poaceae; genus Secale; species Secale cereale. The sequence goes on along the minus strand of LR738711.1, from coordinate 385,577,923 downwards.
ACTGAACTCGAGCCTGGTACTGAGCCAGCATGCCGGCGTCCGTACAAGCTCTCTCCTAAAGAGTTGAAGGAGTTGAAGAAACAGCTTGATGAACAGGAGCGTATGGGTCTGATCAGGCCTAGTACGTCTCCTTGGGGTTGTGGTGTCTTATTTGTCAAGAAGAAAGATGGCACGGAGCGCCTTTGCGTCGATTACCGGCCATTGAACAAGAAGACAATAAAGAACAAGTATCCGCTCCCCAACATCAACGCATTGTTCGAGCAACTCAAAGGAGCTAAAGTGTTCTCTAAGCTCGATCTTCCAATGGGATATCACCAAATTCGCATTCGTGAAGAGGATATCCCCAAGACTGCCTTCAGAACGAGCTACGGCTCATATGAGTATACAGTCGTGTCTTTTGGTCTCGCCAATGCTCCACCTACCTTCTCGAGAATGATGCACTACATTTTCAACCCCTACACCGGCGACTTTTTGCTTGTGTATCTGGATGACATTATTTTCCAAGAATGAAGAGGATCACGAAAAGCACCTCCGTCTGGTTCTCGACAGACTCCGTGAACATAAGTTCTATGCCAAGTTCTCCAAGTGCGAATTTTGGCTCGATAAGGTCTTGTATCTGGGCCATATCATCTCCGCTGACGGTATTGCGGTAAACCCCGAGAAAGTTGAAGCAATTGTCAACTGGGAACCTCCTCAGAACGTCAAGCAAATCCGAAGCTTTCTTGGTCTTGCCAGCTATTGCAGAAGATTCGTTGAGAACTTCTCCAAGATTGCCAAGCCTCTTTCCAACTTGCTGCAGAAGAATGTCAAGTACTACTGGTCTCCAGATTGTGAAGTGGCATTCAAAACTCTCAAAGAAAAGCTCGTCTCTGCTCCAGTTCTCACTCCTCCAGATGAGTCCAAGCCCTATGAAGTATTCTGTGATGCTTCTCGTCAAGTACTTGGTGGTGTGCTAATGCAGGACAAGAGAATTGTGGCATACACTTCTCGTCAGCTGAAGCCAAGTGAGAAGAACTACCCCACACATGATCTTGAACTAGCAGCTGTGGTACATGCTTTGATTACGTGGAGACACCTTCTGTTGGGCAGAAAAGTCGACATCTTCACCGATCACAAGAGCTTGAAGTACATCTTCACACAGCCGAATCTGAACCTCCGCCAGACTCGTTGGGTTGAAATGATCCAAGAGTATGATCCAAGCATCGAATACACACCTAGCAAGGTGAATGTGATTGCAGATGCCTTGAGCAGAAAGGCATATTGCAACAGCCTTCTTATCAAGCCGTTCCAGCCTGAGCTTTGTGAAGCATTCAGGAAGCTCAACCTCCAAGTTGTTCCGCAAGGTTTTCTTGCAAATCTTCAAGTTGCTCCTACCTTGGAAGATCAGATCCGCGAGGCCCAACTCAGTGATGCTATGGTGCAGAAAGTGAAACATGATATCGCAAAGGGTACTCCTAAATACAAGTGCTATCACATTGATGAGAGAGATACCTTGTTCTTTGAGGACAGACTTGTGGTTCCCAAAGGTGATCTCAGGAAGCTCATTATGGACGAAGCATATGATTCTCTCCTTTCCATTCATCCCGGCAGTTCCAAGATGTACCAAGACCTCAAGCAATCTTACTGGTGGACTCGCATGAAAAGGGAGATTGCCCAATTCGTGAATGAATGTGATGTCTGCAGAAGAGTGAAGGCAGAGCATCAACGTCCAGCCGGTCTTCTCCAACCTCTTCCTATTCCCGAGTGGAAATTCGACCACATTGAAATGGATTTCGTCACTGGCTTTCCTAAGTCAAAGAGAGGGAATGATTCTACCTTTCTGGTGATTGACAAGCTTACCAAAGTCGCTCACTTCCTTCCAGTCAAAGAATCCATCAATGCAGCTCAACTGGCAGAATTGTACACTTCCAGAATTGTGTCTTTACATGGCATTCCTCAAGTTATCTCCTCAGACCGTGGAAGTTTGTTCACTTCTAAGTTCTGGGACTCCTTTCAGTCTGCCATGGGCACTAAGATCAGGTTCAGCACTGCATTTCACCCTTAGACTAGTGGTCAAGTCGAGAGAGTGAATCAGATTCTAGAAGACATGCTCAGAGCCTGTGTCATATCTTTTGGCATGAAATGGGAAGATTGCCTTCCATTTGCCGAGTTCTCTTACAACAACAGCTTCCAAGCAAGTGCCGGCAAAGCTCCGTTTGAAATCCTCTATGGCAGAAAGTGCCGTACCCCTCTTAACTGGTCCGAGACGGGTGAACGTCAACTTCTTGGCAATGACTTGATCTCAGAAACCGAAGAAATGTGCAAAGTCATACGCGAGAATCTCAAGGCCGCTCAGTCGCGTCAGAAGAGCTACTATGACGGCAAGCATCGTGATTTGGATTTCAACATTGGGGATCATGTCTATCTCCGTGTTTCTCATATGAAAGGCACCCAAAGATTCGGTATCAAAGGAAAACTTGCTCCTAGATACGTCGGGCCTTTCAAGATCCTTGGCAAAAGAGGCGATCTAGCCTATCAACTTGAGCTCCCTTCCAACTTCGCCAATGTTCATGATGTGTTTCATGTGTCTCAACTCCGCAAGTGCTTCAAGACACCTGAACGCACCATTCCGTTCGAGGAGATTGATCTTCAACAAGACTTGTCTTACCGAGAGCACCCAGTTGCTATTCTGGAAGAAACCGAGCGCAAGACCCGCAACAAGTCCATCAAATTCTTGAAAGTCAAGTGGTCACACCATACCGACCGAGAAGCTACGTGGGAACGAGAAGATCACCTTCGTTCCGAGTACCCTTCCTTCTTCCAGTCCTAGATCTCGGGACGAGATCTTTTTGTAGTGGAGGAGAGTTGTAATGCCCCGGATGTAATACTTTCCCTTTTGGGCAATATATATATCTTTGGCTCCATCAATTCCATTCCGGGTTCTTCGTCTTTCGGGTTTTCGTCTTTTTGTCGTGTTGCGTGTGTGCATTCATTCATAACATGTTGTCATGTGCATCGCATTGCATTTGTGTTGTCATTTGCATCCGGTCCCACTCGTTTCTTCTCGTTGTACGTTTCGAGTTCCGGAGCTCTCTCACATGTCCGTGGCATCCCGGAGGCCTACTTTGGTGTTTGGCCGTGTAATGTTTCCAGTTTGGCGTGAGACTTGTCGTGTGTTGTTGTTTTGGTGTGTGTAACCCGCCTGTCAAATCTCGTCGCATTTGGAGTTCGTTTGCTACTCCAACAGTTATTCTCGTGGGCTTAAAGTACCCCCTCTCTGAGGCCCAAGACACCCCTCCAACAGCCCACCAAACCAACCCAAACCCCTCCCTTCATCTAGGCCATCCAATTGTGATCGTGTGGTCGAAAACCTCATCTCATTTGGACAACCCTAGGTCCTTGTGCCTATATAAACGTCCATCTCCCCCAATTTTCGCGTCTGAAACCCTAATGCTTCCACAGTGCGCCGCCGGTGCTTCCACCGTTGATCCGCGGTGCTTCCACCGTTGAAAATCCGTGCTTCCGACGTTCCAGGAAATCGTGCTTCCGAAGTTCTTCTCCGTGCTTCCGTAGTGCCGGAGCTGCGCTTCCGTCCGACACGCGGGCCCCACGACGTCATCTCCTACCTCCGCACCGCCGCCGTTCTTCCCCGCCTCCGGCAACGCCGCCGCCCGCCGGCCACTCACCTCGCCGGGCCGAAGGCCCTCCTCCTGCCGGCCGGATCCCCCGCCGCCCGCCGGCCTTCTTCTCCTCCTCCGCGCCGCCGCCTCCCGCCGGCCGGTGCCGGTCCTGTCCCCTCGCCGGCCACCACCTCCCAGCCGGGGCGCTCCGGCCGCCGGCCCCGCCAGCCTCCGTCGCCCCATGGCGCTCGCGAGGAACTCTTCGGTCAGGATCCCGATCGGGATCTCGATCTCTCTCCCTAGCGGGCCGCCCCCGTTAGCCCGTTCCGCTGCGGGCCGGCCCGATCCGCTCCGCTGCCAGCGCCCGCTCCGCTTCGGGCCGCGCCCGATCCGCCCAGGAGCCCGCGGACCCGTTTGACTTCAGCCGCCGTTGACCCGAGGAGGTTGTTTTTTTCACTAAGTCCCTGCTACTTTTGTTGTCTGATGCAGTTTTGTTTATATGATAACTTTTTGTGTGTTGGTCCGAATTGAGCATATGATATGTCAAAATGTTCGTGGAGACTTGTACTACGTTTTGTTCCATTGTGCCATGCATGTTTGAGGTCATCTAGATGTCTTAATCTCCATGAGAAGAGTGCTACTTGTTATAAACTGCTGTTAGTAGTTGTTTTCATGCCATCTTTGCAATGTGATAACTTGGTGCATGTTTATCCAAATGATGCAAATGATATGTCCACGTGTTCATCATGTTATGCTCTACATGTTGCATGCTTTAGCTTGCATGATAGATTTCATCTTGCCATGTTTATCTCCTTTGCAAAGTGCTATGTGGCTATTATGTCGTTAAACTTGTTACGAGATGCCTCGTAGAGGAGCTCGTTGCTATTGATATGGATGTCCCCTTGATGCATGCTTAGATGTTTTGGATTCACCATCATGTGTACTTTGCTATGGTGCTTACCAATTGTCTTGATATGCTTTGAGGTGACTTAAACTTGCTCTCAAAGATGCCATGATGAAACTGCTGTTTAACACTTAGTGAAATTTCACTAAGTCTGGAATCTGTTATTTTTCAGATGCCATGTTTGCTTGTTGTTCTAGGCAAATCCATGATAGTTTTGGGGTGACTCTTGATGATTCCTTGTTGTATAAGTTGTTCGCTATCCATTCATGCTCTCACATGCTTATTTGGGTGGCTGTAGCATATTTAACTCTTGCTCCCAAGTTGCAACAAATTACAGTTGTCAGGTTTTTGTTGTCAAGTTCAATATCTCAAAGCTTGTTGCTATTGATCCATGGCTCCTTTGGAGATGCTCCAATGGAATTGTTTGCTGTAGGATATGTCTAGTTTATGTCCATGCTCCTTGCCATGATGTTTGGGTGCTGTAGGCCATTTATCTCTTGCTCCGAAGTTGCTATGTGGCTGTTATTTTCAGCTTGTGCATGTTTATTGTTTCGGGTGTAACTTTTAGCCCGTTGCTCCGTTTTGAGTATTAGGTGTCGAGAAGGTATAAGCATGAAGTAGACTCATGGGAAAGGGGTAACCTGGCTTAGGTGATGCTAGTGCGACACGTGCCACAGGGACGGACCCACGTGGCCTGGGGATGATGCAGCCTGAGGGGCACCCCGAATAGAGCAAGCTAAAGATGCAAAAGAGATACACGTCGCAATGGCAAGCCCGTGCGACTTGGGGATGATGCAGCCCGAGGGGCGCCCCCAACTGAACAAACTGAAACAAAGTCACCTAGTATCGATGCTGGAGGGGTGCTGATGTAGCCGAAGACGCTTGCTGCAGATGTCCCTCCTCACGAGCCGTCTGACTCCGGGGCCTCGTGAGGCTTCTGAGGTTCCGAGAGCTCGAGAAGAACCGATTCCATTTTCGCCAAGATTTTCTGATGCTTGGCCTAGCGAGCCGCAGGACTTCCTGCATGTGGCGCTGGTGCAGGGCCGCCTGGTTTGGCAAGCCGAAGGGCATGCGAACGTAGCTGTGAGGGGGACCCTCGCACCGGCCGACCTGAGATGGCCAGTAGAGCTCCTGAGACGCCATCCGGTTGAGTCCTGGGACGTTGACGCAGATGTGCAGCCCGTCGCCCCAGCCTGGGACGACAGCTGCACTCCTGGGCACCGGGCGGTGCTCGCCCCGCATCGCCCTTGGCACCTGCAAGTCTTTGATGGTCTAGTTGATGAACTCCTGAGCGCTTGGTGCTTCTCGCCTTGTGTCCTCCAGAGGGAAGAGTGCGGTGAAGCACGCCTCGACATGGTGCTTGAGCGCCTCCCTCGAGACGTTGGCTAGGTCTGATGCCCTCCAAAGGAGAGCCCCCGAGCCCAACCTGAGGGGGAGCCGGGCGCGCCTTCCTATGCGAGGGAGGGAGGCACCCCGTCCATGGGCGCGGATTCTGAGGTGCGGCTACCGGGTGCTGCATCTATGTGAGGCTCCAGGGCAATCAACTGCTTCTTCTTCTTCGGGATGGCTTTAGGGGGGTAGATAGTGTCTCCGTTGTCGGGATCTTTGACTGCAGCAGCCTGGTAGGCACGCTCGTGGGAGCACACTGCATCTTTTTCTTCGCAAGTGATGGTGATGATGTCTCGGCTCCCTGGCATCTTGAGAATGTTGTAGCCATGGTGGGTCACTACCATTAATTTGGCCAGGGCTAGATACCCAAGGATGGCGTTGTACGGGAGGCGGATGTGAGTGACGTCGAAGTTGATGAGCTCGGTGTGATAGTTGTCACGGGTGCCGAAGGTGACGGGGAGCCGGGTCTGTTCGATTGGGGTGGTAGAGCCATCAGTCACTCCCGAGAAAAGCCTGGTGGGTTGCAGCTGGTCGTAAGGTACTTGGAGACGGTCAAAGGTGTTGACGGAGAGAACATTGAGCCCTGCACCACCATCGATGAGAGTCTTGGTGACTTGGATGTTACTGATGACAGGTGAGTAGAGCATTGAGAGAGCGACGGCGGTCGCCGCGCACTTGAGCTGATCAGTAGAGCAGAAGGTGATGGCACACTTGGACCACTTGAGCGGCCGTGTGGCCTCTATCCTGGGAAGAACCGCGTTTACTTCTCTAGCGAACTGCTTGAGGAGGTGCTGAGAGGCTGGGGCCTGCGCACCGCCCAAGATGCAAGCAATGGCGCGAGGCTCCTGGAAGCCCCCAGCCCCCTCATCTTGGTCGTCCTTCCTCCTTGGTGGTGGCAGCGGAGGGAGGCTGGCCTTGCCCTGAGGATGGTCTTCGCGAGGCTGGTCCCTCCAGGCACCCTCGCGAAGCTGGTCCCTCCAGGCACCCTCTCGAGGCTGATCGTGCTAGCGGTCCTCACGAGGCTGGTCATGCCACTCCTGACGGGGCCGCGGTCGTCCCAGCGCCCCCAGTATGGCTTCCTCCACGACCATAGCCCCGACCACTCCACTTGGGGCGTCGGCCGATGCGCCCGTCGCGGATGGCCCTGAGCTCTTGGCAGTCATTGGTGTTGTGGCTGTGCACGTTGTGGAAGGCGTAGAACGGACGGCTGCTCTTGGATGAGTCCGGGTGGTCGCGGCCACGCTTCATCTCTGGTTCGACCGTGAGCATGGCGAGCCCTTTGCGCTTCACGTCCTTGGACTTGGCCTTCTTGTCTTCAGGGTCAGCGGTGGGGAGCTCGACGAGGGAGAGGCGCCCCTCCTCAGCTCTGGCGCACTTGGTCGCGAGGTTGAACAACTCTAGGGTCGTGCACAGATCTTCGTGGATGGCGAGCTCCTCCTTCATCTTGACATCACGGACGCCATCGGAGAATGCTGAGACGATGGCCTCGTTCGTGACCTTGGGGATCTTAATGCGTACGCTGTAGAAGCGCTGGATGAACTCCTGCAGAGTTTCTCATAGTTGTTGCTTGATCCGCCGTAGGTCACCTGCGGCCGGGGGGGAGGTCGCGGGTGCCCTGGAAATTGGCGATGAACCGCTCATGCATCTCACCCTAGGAGGAGATCGATCCCGCGGGCAGGTTCAGGAGCCACGAGCATGCGTCGTCCTTGAGAGCTATGGGGAACTAGTTCGCCATGATCTTCTTGTCGTCGTTGGATGCCTCGATGCTCAGCTTGTCGAGCTGTAAGAGCTTAGCAGGGCCGGGGGTGCTGTCGTAGCATGGAGGCAGGTCGGGCTTGAACTTCCCAGGCCAGTTGACGTTGCGCAGCTCGAGGGCGAGGGCCTTGCAGCCTGCTGTTGATACCAGAACTTGTCGCAGAGGCGCAGCTTGGTCTTGGTTTCCGCGCACACCTTGGCAGGGGGCGCACGGTCTCGACACGGTGGTCGAAGGAGCGCTGGTGCTCCTCCTCGAGGCCACTAGATCTCTGGGCAGCTGCCTTCTTCATGCACGGGCGCCCCGTGCGGTGGGTCACGTCGCGGGGCCGCGTGTCTTGGGTCGTGGATGACGCCTTGATGCGGAGGTGGTGGAGGCGCTTCATGGACCACACCGCCCACATGGGGAGGTGGGCGAGGTAGCAAGAGACGGGGCAGGAGAGCCCCCAGCGGCTCTAACGAGCTCGGCTATGCGATCGAGCCAGTCCTCGTAGAGTTCGTCGACGAGGCGGTAGCGCAGGAGCTCATGCGCCATGAGCAGCGCAGCCTGCGCATCCGCGGGTCCACGACGGCCGTGGGACGTCGAGCCAGCGGGGGTCATCGACGGTGTTGCGGTGCGTCCATCATGCCGCACCGAGGGATGCGGCAGCGAGGCTTGCTGCTCGTGCCGCGCGGGGATGGTGGCGGCGTTGGCGGCGGGCGATGGAGAACGACGAGGAGGTCCGCCGACGCAAGCTGTCTGAGTGACGCTTGCGGCAAGGGCATCCTGTCGCTCAGCACGAGCACGGCGAGCGTCAGCCATGGAAGCGATGGAGTGGTGACGTGCCGATCAACGGAAGAGAGGCTTCAGCACACCCTACCTAGCACGCCAAATGTCGGATTTTTGGTTCTGCAAACCCTTGAGAGGTTTGAACTCTAGGGTGCGCACGAAGAACACTCGCTCCCCAGCATGCTCACCCTACGATTCCGTGGCCTAGCTCGTCGTGCTCAAAGAACAAGGGACACAGAGAATTATACTGGTTAGGGCCACCCTATGGTGTAATACCCTACTCCAGTGTGTGTGGTGGATTGCCTTAGTATGGCTGAGGATGAACTAGTACAAGGGATGAATAGCCTCCGGAGGAGAGGTGTTCTTGGGCTCGGGTGAGCTTGTGGTGTGAGCAGGGTGGAGTGGATCCGATCCTAACTAGCTCAAGATGAGACCCCCCTCTATGGTGGTGCTAGGTCCTATTTATAGTGGCCTTGGTCCTCTTCCCAAATATCGGCTGGAAGGGATCCCACAACGGCCAAATTTGAAGGGGAACAACTAGTACAAGTTATCCTGACAAAAGTGGTCTTCGCCTTCCAAAGTCTCTGGTGGTGACGCCGCGCGGGGTCCACGGTGACCTCCGTTCTACAGCCTTGACGGTCCTTGGTCTTGTTGCATTGATATGCAAACCTTTGCCTGATCCCTTGGGACTCCGCGGCTGCGCTTGTCCCCTTAGCACCAAAGAGAAAACTGGTACACTGTGCCCGCCTGGCCTTAGTCGTCATGGCTCACGTCACATGAACCTCGCGAGGTACTCCTTGCATAGATATCTCCGCTCCTCGGGAGCCAGTTTAGAGAGACTACCCCAGGGAGGTCTTGCTGTCGCCCGCCTAGCGAGGCTTAGCCCCTCGTGAGGGTCTTGAGCTATAGTTGCTGAAGTTGGCCCGCACCAGGCCGCTGATGGAGCCACGTCACCGGCCGCATGCAGGCAAGTCTAGGTACCCCGTTCCGAGGACGCCGACACCCCCGGTGCCGGGTGGTCCATAGTAGGCCTCACGCCTGTCTGATTGATGGTGTGCTTCCCGCCGTCGCTCGATAGTGGTCCGAGCGTCTTCCTGGGCTCGCTCCCGAAGGACTTGACGTTGGTCGCGACGGGCTCGCGGGTCGAACGACGCCGTGGAAAAGTTGTCACGAGCGTCGGCCCGACAAGCCGACGGCTGCTGTTGCTGGCGT
>LR738711.1:385506470-385568239 GCA_902687465.1 Secale cereale | reverse complement strand
GGGGGGGGGGGGGGGGGGGGGAGAGTGCACCGTGGTCGTAGTAGCTCCGGTCCTCCCACCACCAGTGGGAGTCGGCTCACCAGAGAGCCGGCGCGATGGTCCTGCTGGTCGCGGTTCATCTTTATTGGCGAAGCTGATGAGGCTCCGGATGGTAGCTCATCACTCGTCAAGCTTCTCTGCGGCGGGAGGAAAGTCGAGGTGCAGTTGTATGCACGCCAATGCTTCTGCTGGCGTGGGTGGTGGCAAAGGCTACATGGACTGTGACGTGCTCTGACTTCTAACCACATTAGAATGAGCTCTATCACGGTCCCGCTGCCGCACGCCACTTCCGCCCGCGTCCGGACATGCATGCTGGCCCGGTGCATCTTGAGAGTGACGCAAAGGGCTCTTCCCGCGGCGGTGCCCGGGGACACGGATGTCGCAGCGTTGCTCATCATGTACCAGCTAGGAAGACCGCGGAACGAGCGCCGGCGGAGGTGTCCTGGAGGTCACCGCCGCCCATGGGCAGCACGACGACGCCCTTGGACCCAGCGACACGTGGCTCGTCATCTCGGGCACGAACGACGCTGCTCGCCTGGCTCCGATGGCCGGAGTGTCGTGGAAGCTCGCGGGCCACGCCTCCGCCACCATCCGCAGCCGCCTCATCACCCGCCCGCGTTGGCACGGGCGGTTCGGCCCCAGACGGAACGTTCGCCGCGATCCCCTTCTTCTTGGGAGCCATGGTGATGAAGAAGTCAATGCGCTGACTCCTAGACCAGATTTTCACAATGTAGCGCCCCCTACCTGGCGCGCCAAAGATGTCGGGGAAACGACACCTAGGGATCCCGAGGAGCCCTACTACGGTTGGTGGGGCATAGTGATGTGCAAAGAGCAGGTCTAGTCGATCAACGCGTGGGATTTTTTACCCAGGTTCGGGCCGCAGATTATGTGTAAAACTCTAGTCCTGCTTGTCTGAGTATATTAGGTGTTCTTGAGCTCTCGAACTGGGTACTATGCGTGCCTATCCAAAAAGTCCGAATTCTTCTCCAGTACGCCTCGGGCCTCCTTTTATATGACAAAGGGGTCGCCACAGTGGCACACAGGAGGTGGAAAGTATCTACAGTGTACAAGGTTATCTCCTGACATCCTAGGACAAACACATTTATTGCTCCACCTATGTGTCCTCTAGCTTTCTCGGGGACGGCAATGGAGCTTGTCCCGCCCGTTGCCACCTCACCTTGCTTCGACACGCGTCCAGGCTGACGAGGCATGCAGCGCCACGCTGGCTGCTGGCTAGTGTGGTGGCAGGGTCTTCGCGAAGATCTGCATGCCACCACACAGGTGCTTGGCTAGTTAGCTTGGAGGCTGCATGCTGCCACACAGGCACTTTTCCAGTTGGCGAGTTGGTTGCCGCGTAGGAGCGGCCGCGGGGCGGCAAAACCTTGGCGGGCACGGGCCTGGCTGTGGCCTCGTAGACACCCCCAGCAAGGGGTCTTGCCAGGGTCTCATGGCTGTCCCCGGCAAGGATCTTGCCGGCGGTCTTCGGTCGTCCCCGGCAAGGCTCTTCCTGTGGGTCTTCGTATTCTAGTCCCTTGTCCAGGTCTGCAGGCCCTTGTGTGACGCCCGAGACCGACGTCCCAGAAGATTCCAGAAGATTCCAGATGTTCCGGGTTCTCCCGTGTGTTCTTTGTGCTTGTGTTATTTATTTTTGCATTGCATCATATCATCATGCCATCATGTCATTAATTTTTTATATCTCAACTTAAATAAATCGTGTGGACCTTCGGTCCATTAAAATCGAGGGAAGGATGTCTTCTCTTTATAACATATAAAAGCCTCTCAATATTTAGGGAGCTATATAATAAATATTCCATTGTTTGGAATTACCAGCAACACACGTGCATAATTTCTCCATGCTTTCCTACTTCGAGTTTCTCCTTCAAAAACCTTGCCAATAATTCTTTTCCTATTTATCGAGGCTCCTCCAAAAATCTAGACTCCTTTTGAACTCCTTTAAGGCAAGCTAATTATTTTTAGTCTGCTTTCCCTATTTTGTTGGAACTATTTTGTGGGGTTGGAATTATTCCCTAAAGCCTTACAAAACGTTCCATCATTTTTTTATTCTTGTTCTTTGCCTCTTTTCTTTTTAATTTTGACTCTCTCTATTTCTTTATTCTGCAAAAGAAAAGAAATGCCAGAAGAAGAGCAGCCTCCCAGCAGCCCTTTAGCCCACTTGGGCCTCCCAGGCCTCTAGGCCCACTCCAGGCCGCCAGGCTTCCTTTTAGCTGCAGCCCATCCGGCCCGTTTTCCCCTAACCCTAGCTCCCTCAGGCCTCAGCGCCGCACTTCCCCCTCGCTCCTCCCTTTTTCCTCGTTCCCTGCCTCCTCGCCGCATCGCTCCCCGAGCCCCATCGTTCCCTGCCTCGATCGATCTCCCAGCGCGAACCCCAGCTCTTCCCGATTCCCTGCGGGCCTCCTCCTCCCGTCGGCCAGGAAACCGCTTCCTCCCTCGACCGCGCCACCGGCCTGCGGCCTCCTCCGCGCCAGGGCCCCACGGCCAGGAGCGCCCCTTCGTCCTCGCCGCACCCTCCGGGCCATGCCCAGCGCTGCAGTGCCGCGAGCCGGCGAGCCCCGCCGCGCCCGGCCTCGATCCACCCCGCCGGCCGCAGGCCACCAGAGCTCCAGCGCCTGGCGCCCCGCTCCCTTCTCCCGCGAGGCCAGGAAGGAGCTGCGCCTTCCCGCGACGACCGAGCCCCTCCTGCCTCCTTCGCCCCGCGAGCAGCACACCGTCGCCCGCCCGCGCCTCCTCTCCATCTCCAAGCGGAAGCCCGCCGCCCCGGTCCTGTCCAGCAGCGCGGTGACCTGCTCCCGTCCTCCTCGTCCGCCCCGTCTCCAGCGCCCGAGGCCTGCTGTCTCCTCCATCGCCAAGACTCCGTTCCTTCCTCGCCGGCAAGACCTTGCTGCCATGGCCAGCGCCAAGGCCAGCTCCGCTCCGTTTTGGTTGGGCATTTTTTGCCTTCTGTCATGTGCCAAGTTTGCTGCTGTTTTTTTTTCGCCAAGCACCAGGATGACGAGGTCCGTCAAGTTCATCTACCGTGTTTCCGGATGCGCCAAGTACCTCTGCGCAAGAACCGAACGTCTACGACCGAGCACAACTACCGTCGCCGAGAACAAGTACCACTACCGACGCCCGGAAACACCAAGTACCCCTCCGATGGCATGTACCTCTACGAACGGGAACGCCTACACGACTACACGATGACTCGCCAAGTACCACGACATGACAGATGAACATCTACAAAACGTGTTCCACGACGACCGAGTACAACTACGACCGGGACCGAGACCGGCAAGTACATCTACGACCGAGTACACCTACACGACAAATGCCAACGTGTTCCACTACCGTCGCCGAAGACCCGTGAACATCTACTTCCTCTTCGGCCGTGTACCACTACTTCCTCTACGAACGTGTGCCCCGACTCGCGAGAACGCCTTCTTCCTCTACGTCTCGAACCGTCCCGAAACGAGTGTTTCGAAGGTATAACCCCGAGTCGTGACCCGTGTGATGCTTGCTTGTGTTGTATGAAATGTCTCCCGTGTGTGCTTCGTGCCCGTTCCATCTTTTGTCGTGTTCCTCGGTTGCCTCGTCGCCGACCTGTGGGAACACAGTAACGGGATCGCCCCACCTTTCATCTCGTTTGACTCACCCACGCCATCTACCTTTGCACCGGTCTCTCAACGAGAAACCGGAACCGAGATGTTGCCGTTGCATCATCTTCGGATCGTTGCCGTGGCACCCTTTCTTTCCACCACGATGACAAATGCTTCTTATCTCTCTTGTCAACCTTTTAATAAAACTTGCATAAACTTGATCATGTCATCCGCATCATGAAAACAACATGAGAATGTTTAATTGTTGTTTGCTTATAATTATTAAACATGCTCATGGGGATTTTCCGGATATGTTGTTGTTATTTCCGGCCTCATTTAAAATGTCTAGATAGTGTAGTTCCTTTATGTTTCACCTCTTGCCATGTTAACCAACATTTAACCTTGTCTTGTAATTAACGAGAGTCAACTAAATAAATAAATGTGGTGTTTCATCAATATGCAACTCGTTGCATATTGAGCTCCACTTAACTTGTAGTGTGGTTTGTCCACTTTGCCATGCCATGCATATTTAAACCGGACATGCATCATACTTGGATGTGCATCGTATGCCATGTTTATGCTTGTGTGTTTACCGTGTTGTTTGCTTCTTTCCGGTTGCTTCTCTTGTTAGCTTCGGTTTCGTTCCGGAGTTGTGAGGATTCGCTCGACTGTTGCTCCGTCTACTTCACGGATCTCGTTCTTCTCCCTTGTGGAATCCCAGGCAAGATGACCGAACCCGGATACCATTACTATCTTTGCCTATTGCTAGTAGTTCCGCTCTATAGTTTTGACTCGATGCCCATGTCTTTCTTGTCAGCCTCCTACTTGTAACCATGAACCTGTTTAACCACCCTACCTATGCAAACCGTTGCTTGGCTAAGTACGCTTCGCTCAGCCCCTCTTATAGCATTGTTAGTTGCAGGTGAAGTTTGAAGATGCTTGCTTCATGTTGAAGTTTGGTTGGGTTATATCATACTATATAAATGCTTAAAATGAAATCATCTATATACTGGCAAGGGTGGAAGGCTAAGCCTTTTGCTTGGTGTTTTGTTCCACTCATGCCGTTAGGAACCGTATAAACCGGTGTTATGTTCCTTGATTATGTGTTCCTAACACGGTTGGGGTGTATGGGACCCCCTTGATAACCGCTAAGTGCTAAGTCTTTTCCAGCAAGTCCCAACATTGGTACTATTTGCCTCATAATAACAACTTAATTAATTAATTAAATTTGCATAGGGGGTCGCGTCCCCGAGGATTCTTAATTCTACATAGCAGGGGGGCCAGTGCTGATGGTGTTGGTCCCAAACGGGGAGCCTGCGGGGCCGCCTTGGGGAAACCCGAGTTATCTGGTATAACCCGTAGCTTCACCCATCCGGTCATGTCCTGAGACTTAGATACGCGCGGCTACTATCAGGGTGTCGACACGCCGGGAGGATTTGCTAGATTAGCCTTACCTTAGTTCGGTTTAACTTGAGCACGAGATTCCGAGAATACTCGGGTCTTCCCACTTTGGAGTTGCGACTCCACGGATCGTGGGCTTGTAATGGGTCAAGTTGGAACACCCCTGCAGGGTTTTGAACTTTCGAAAGCCGTGCCCGCGGTTATGTGGCAGATGGGAGCTTGTTAATATCCGGTTGTACAAAACTTGACACAATGTTCTAATACACTACCAGCGTGTGTACCGTGACTGTCGATTTCCGAATAGGGATTCGGGAGTTGAACACGGTGGGGTTATGTTTGATCGGCTTTAGTTAGGATCACTTCGTGATCATCTCTCGACCGAGGCTTTCTCTTCTCGCTCTCTATCACGTAAGCTAGTTGCTAGTTGCTGCTGCAGACACTACTCTTTTCTTCAGCCTTGCCCTCACCCAAGGCTTAAATAGTCTTGTTACCCGGGAACGGGATTGCTGAGTCCTCTGTGGCTCACAGTTACTTCACCACACCAGATGCAGGTTCAGCCGAGTTTGATGCAGGAGATGGATCAGAACTTCCAGGAGTTCAATGAAGAGTTTGGCCATATGCTTGTGACGTTTCGACGCTCAGTAGTGGTTTCTACTAGGATTCGATCATGACCTGTGGCTTTATGTTGTTTTGGTATATTTCTTTTGCTTCTTCGCCCGTAGTCGGGTTGTGATGTTCTGAATGATGTTTTGCTTATGTAATGTATTGTGTGAAGTGGCGAGTGTAAGCCAACTATCTCCTTTTGCAATTTAATCCCTCTTTTACATGAGTCGTGCAAAGATACCAAACTTGAGATCATTCTAGGATGGGCTTATACCTTTAAGTCGTGCCTCGACACGTAGGAGGTATAGTCCCATCCTGGGCATTACAAGTTGGTATTCAGAGCCTTCTCCGACCTAGAAGCCCCCACTGATTGATCGAATCGTTGACGGTTGAGTCTAGGCACACACTAAAAATGTTTTGAGTCCTATATTTATATCGGAGAGTAGGATTTCCTTGCTTCTCATCTCTTTTTCTCTGGTGAGGACTCCTGACGATTACTCTTGCCTCTTCTACTTTCAAAAATTGCACCAATTTTTTTAGGATCTCGCGAGTATTGTTTGGATTGTTTCGATGTCTTTGTGACGAGAACATTGTTTTCAATGCCTCCTGTCATTAGGGGTTGTGGCAGTGTCCCGGGGAGTTGAGCTCCGAGGTGTTGTCGTCACAAATCCATCGCGGCAGTACTAGAATACTTAAGACGGCCGACATCGAAAACTCTCCTATGCGGCCAGTGGCAAGATAACCCCGACATCACCCAGTACTGGGGAGGTAGTTCGAGAGTATTGCCATAGCTTGTTATAGTGGATGCTTTTCGAAGGTCCGAGGTACACAGTTTCCGAGAAAGACTAGTTATGTGTTGAAGGATGGATACACCTGGATGTAGGTTTAGAGTTGATTGCGCGGTGCTTCCCGTGTATCCCCAACACCTGATTACATAACTGGAAACTTTCGGAAATTAATAGGTGGGTTCATCCAGTAGTTCTAGGCATTCTTCCAATGGATGCTCGATATGAAGTTCGGGGTTCTACATTGAGTGAAGTGGTTTTATGGACTTGTTCTGATCGGGAGTTGCATCTTAAAGGGTCCTTGGCTATGCTGATCCGGGGATTGCAAAACCCTTTTGTAACACGTTCCATGAGCTTTCAGCACGAATATGTCGGAACAAAGCTTCTATCTTGTATTTGTTCTATCTGTTCATTGTTCCTTTTTATTTATCTTTTTCTTCTTCCAAGTGGCTTCTCGTCAAGCTGATGTACCTGCGGAATTCATCCGTTCAATTCTCTGTTCGAATGATATTGTGAAGATGATGCTGCGAAATATCTACTATTTGTTTTTGTTTTCATTCTGGTATTCGAGTTGCTTCGATGTCAAATGTTGTTTCCATACCTTCCTAATCGATATTCTCACATTTCTATGGGAGTGCTAATCCTTCCTGATCATCAAGATTTTCATGTAATCCCTTTTCAACCGGTGTGCCTTCTCTTCAAGTTATTCCATACGGACGTCGTTGAGAAATCTGACGATTGTCTGTTTCATTCATCCCAAGTTGTCTTTGTTTTCCCCCACCCTCCCACCCTTCTTCTTCTTGGAGCCAGAAATTCTCAAATGAAATATCCATTTTATTCATGTGATGTTTCTTCATTCTTTTCCTTTAATGTTCTTATCCGGTGTTTTATCGTGTAGATGCTCAAGAGCTTCAAGTTCATCATTCTTTTGCTCTCAATTCTGCCGGTGGATGTAATTCAAGATTTCGGTGTTGATCTTATCCTTTTCCTCTTTCCACAATGCTTTCTTATTCCGGTGCACCAATTAATCATTCTCCTCTTGCTATTCATATCCGGAGTGCTCAAGATTCATAATTCCATTCTTAATCAGTTCAAGCTATTTTTGAGATTGATATCTCATCCAAGCCATTTAATTCAACCGGTGCAATATCTCTTAAGCAATCTTTTCCTACGGTGATTTCTTTGAGTGGGCCCTAACCCACAGGTCTTTTTCCAGGATCTTACCTGACTCTTCTATTTTTCCGGAGTTATACTCAAATTCTTTCAAAGTGTGACGTAAGAATGATCCCCATCAGTCACATGCCTTCTCCAAGATCGCTTTCCAATTCTTTTTCTTCGTTGGTTCAACCTTTTTAATTCTTCATTCCGGAGTATCTCAATTCTTATGGCATTTCTCGTCTTCATTCTCAACATTTGAAGACCGGAGAAGTTTTTCTCTTAAATCTTGGCCCGTTCTCTTCAAGATTCGTGATTCTAGCTTCTTGCCATCCTCATAATTGTTTTCGATTGTGGGAATTGTTTTCATGCCCCTTTGGAGCAATTCTTGAGTTCTTCTCATTGTGATCCTCCGAAGGCCATCATTTCAGAATATTTCTTCGTTCTCAGCTTTCAACTTCGTCCTCCAAATATTCTTCATTGATGCCTCTTCGTTCGTCTCCATATTCTTACGGTGGTTATTTCAAGAGTACTCTTCCGTTGCTATCGTGTTAATTCATTTGTTCTTTTCTTAATCCTATCGGTGGTTCATTGAAGCTTTACCCAAGCTTGTGCTAGATCTCTCTTTAATTCTTTGCAACGAGAATAAGTAGTATGCCAAATCTTTTGGTTGTCATCAATTTAAATTGGTAAAGGAGATGCATGACATAATTCTTATTCTTGTTCCTTCCAAGTGTTTAATTCTTTTGTCTGGAGCTTGTTCATCATATCATATCTTTGGTTATAAGTTGTTCATCTTGTTTTCCGGAGCTCCAAGTTATTTCAATTATATCATTCCACAGCTCCATCTAATTCATCGCAGGCCTTGAATCTTATTCTTTTCATCTTTCACTTGTCATGCTTTCATTACCGGAGTTTTCATGGTGGTTCATCATGTTTTAATTCATCCTCGAAGTCTTCATCAAGATTCTTGTTGGAGCTCAACCATTCTTCATCATGCTTTCCAAGTGCAATTCTTTCCCCCTTATCTTTTGAGATGGTGTTATGTCATTTTGACAATTCCTTCATGTTTCATGATTCACGAGTTGTCAGGTATGAGATATTTAAAACCATCATTTCTTTCTCTTTAGGAGATCCTTTCAACCCCCTCATTTTTATCTCTTGGAGTAATCTTGGGTTGTATTTCACCTAAAAGCTTTCCTTGAGAATTGTTGCTATTATGGTGCTTATAAATGAACCAAGTTCTTCATTTATCATTCCGGTGAGATAAGTTTTTCGTCTCCTTGTTGATCTCAATCCAAGCAATTCGTTTCCGTTAGTGGCTGGTTGTCACTTCATAATTTTGAGATGTTTTCCATAAGCCCACATCAAGCTTATTCATTTCGTGTTGATTTTTCCCTCAACTCCGTTCAACCCATCTTCGTAAGGATGTTTTTCATATTCATTCGTGGGAGAAGTTGTCATCTTCTTCTCCATTCTTTTATTTCGTTGATTTATATGCTATTCTTTCATTCCGGAGGCATTGTGATGTTGCTCTCTCCAAACCATCATATCGTTTTCTCGAGATCATGTTCTTTCCTTTGCTTATCATTTAATCGGAGTGTTGTGTCCTCCATTCTAGTTCCGTCATCTTATCTAATTTTGCCTCTCTTTTCAACCGGAGTGCTGTCTGAATCTTTCTTACCCCTTGTGCCATTCTTTCATTGTTTGGAGGCAATATGTTGCTGTTTTCATCAAGTATCATCTCAACTTGTCAAGTTCTTGTTAATTCCTTCCATTTTCAAACGGAGTGCTGCCCAAATTCTGTCATTCTTACTCCTTGGCTATACCATTGCGGTTTCATATTCTTTTCGTTCGTAAGCTCTTGTTTCATGTCATTCAACCTACAAGGTTCTTGTTATGCTCCTTGTTCCTCTTTTCTAACGAAGTGTTTTCATCTTCGTTCATCTCTGTTGCATTGTTCTTTCAACTTGTTCAACCTCTCAAGGTTCTTTGGTTTCACTCCTCTGTCAAAGAAGCAACTTTGCTTTACCTCCTCCTTTTCGTTTTTACCCGGTGATATCTCTAGGATCTCGGGTCGAGATCCTCTGTTAGTGTGGGAGAGTTGTGACGCCCGAGACCGACGTCCCAGAAGATTCCAGAAGATTCCAGATGTTCCGGGTTCTCCCGTGTGTTCTTTGCGCTTGTGTTATTTATTTTTGCATTGCATCATGTCATCATGCCATCATGTCATTAATTTTTTGCATCTCAACTTAAATAAATCGTGTGGACCTTCGGTCCATTTAAATCGAGGGAAGGATATCTTCTCTTTATAACATATAAAAGCCTCTCAATATTTAGGGAGCTATATAATAAATATTCCATTGTTTGGAATTACCCGCAACACACGTGCATAATTTCCCCATGCTTTCCTACTTCGAGTTTCTCCTTCAAAAACCTTGCCAATAATTCTTTTCCTATTTATCGAGGCTCCTCCAAAAATCTAGACTCCTTTTGAACTCCTTTAAGGCAAGCTAATTATTTTTAGTTTGTTTTCCCTATTTTGTTGGAACTATTTTGTGAGGTTGGAATTATTCCCTACAGCCTTACAAAACGTTCCATCATTTTTTTATTCTTGTTCTTTGCCTATTTTCTTTTTAATTTTGACTCTCTCTATTTCTTTATTCTGCAAAAGAAAAGAAATGCCAGAAGAAGAGCAGCCTCCCAGCAGCCCTTTAGCCCACTTGGGCCTCCCAGGCCTCTAGGCCCACTCCAGGCCGCCAGGCTTCCTTTTAGCTGCAGCCCATCCGACCCATTTTCCCCTAACCCTAGCTCCCTCAGGCCTCAGCGCCGCACTTCCCCCTCGCTCCTCCCTTTTTCCTCGTTCCCTGCCTCCTCGCCGCATCGCTCCCCGAGCCCCATCGTTCCCTGCCTCAATCGATCTCCCAGCGCGAACCCCAGCTCTTCCCGATTCCCTGCGGGCCTCCTCCTCCCGTCGGCCAGGAAACCGCTTCCTCCCTCGACCGCGCCACCGGCCCGCGGCCTCCTCCGCGCCAGGGCCCCGCGGCCAGGAGCGCCCCTCCGTCCTCGCCGCACCCTCCGGGCCATGGCCAGCGCTGCAGTGCCGCGAGCCGGCGAGCCCCGCCGCGCCCGGCCTCGATCCACCCCGCCGGCCGCAGGCCACCAGAGCTCCAGCGCCTCGCGCCCCGCTCCCTTCTCCCGCGAGGCCAGGAAGGAGCTGCGCCTTCCCGCGACGCTCGAGCCCCTCCTGCCTCCTTCGCCCCGCGAGCAGCACACCGTCGCTCGCCCGCGCCTCCTCTCCATCTCCAAGCGGAAGCTGGCCGCCCCGGTCCTGTCCAGCAGCGCGGTGACCTGCTCCCGTCCTCCTCGTCCGCCCCGTCTCCAGCGCCCGAGGCCTGCTGTCTCCTCCATCGCCAAGACTTCGTTCCTTCCTCGCTGGCAAGACCTTGCTGCCATGGCCAGCGCCAAGGCCAGCGCCGCTCCGTTTTGGTTGGGCATTTTTTGCCTTCTGTCATGTGCCAAGTTTGCTGCTGTTTTTGTTTTCGCCAAGCACCAGGATGACGAGGTCCGTCAAGTACATCTACCGTGTTTCCGGATGCGCCAAGTACCTCTACGCAAGAACCGAACGTATACGACCAAGCACGACTACCGTCGCCGAGAACAAGTACCACTACCGACGCCCGGAAACACCAAGTACCCCTCCGATGGCATGTACCTCTACGAACGGGAACGCCTACACGACTACACGATGACTCGCCAAGTACCACGACATGACAGATGAACATCTACAAAACGTGTTCCACGACGACCGAGTACAACTACGACCGGGACCGAGACCGGCAAGTACATCTACGACCTAGTACACCTACACGACGAACGCCAACGTGTTCCACTACCGTCGCCGAAGACCCGTGAACATCTATTTCCTCTTCGGCCGTGTACCACTACTTCCTCTACGAACGTGTACCCCGACTCGCGAGAACGCCTTCTTCCTCTACGTCTCGAACCGTCCCGAAACGAGTGTTTCGAAGGTATAACCCCGAGTCGTGACCCGTGTGATGCTTGCTTGTGTTGTATGAAATGTCTCCCGTGTGTGCTTCGTGCCCGTTCCATCTTTTGTCGTGTTCCTCGGTTGCCTCGTCGCCGACCCGTGGGAACCCGATAACGGGATCGCCCCCACCTTTCATCTCGTTTGACTCACCCACGCCATCTACCTTTGCACCGGTCTCTCAACGAGAAACCGGAACCGAGATGTTGCCATTGCATCATCTTCGGATCATTGCCGTGGCACCCTTTCTTTCCACCACGATGACAAATGCTTCTTATCTCTCTTGTCAACCTTTTAATAAAACTTGCATAAACTTGATCATGTCATCCGCATCATGAAAACAACATGAGAATGTTTAATTGTTGTTTGCTTATAATTATTAAACATGCTCATGGGGATTTTCCGGATATGTTGTTGTTATTTCCGGCCTCATTTAAAATGTCTAGATAGTGTAGTTCCTTTATGTTTCACCTCTTGCCATGTTAACCAACATTTAACCTTGTCTTGTAATTAACGAGAGTCAACTAAATAAATAAATGTGGTGTTTCATCAATATGCAACTCGTTGCATATTGAGCTCCACTTAACTTGTAGTGTTGTTTGTGCACTTTGCCATGCCATGCATATTTAAACCGGACATGCATCATACTTGGATGTGCATCGTATGCCATGTTTATGCTTGTGTGTTTACCGTGTTTTTTGCTTCTTTCCGGTTGCTTGTCTTGTTAGCTTCGGTTTCGTTCCGGAGTTGTGAGGATTCGCTCGACTGATGCTCCGTCTACTTCACGGATCTCGTTCTTCTCCCTTGTGGAATCCCAGGCAAGATGACCGAACCCGGATACCATTACTATATTTGCCTATTGCTAGTAGTTCCGCTCTATAGTTTTGACTCGATGCCCATGTCTTTCTTGTCAGCCTCCTACTTGTAACCATGAACCTGTTTAACCACCCTACCTATGCAAACCGTTGCTTGGCTAAGTATGCATCGCTCAGCCCCTCTTATAGCATTGTTAGTTGCAGGTGAAGTTTGAAGATGCTCGCTTCATGTTGAAGTTTGGTTGGGTTATATCACACTATATAAATGCTTAAAATGAAATCATCTATATACTGGCAAGGGTGGAAGGTTAAGCCTTTTGCTTGGTGTTTTGTTCCACTCATGCCGTTAGGAACCGTATAAACCGGTGTTATGTTCCTTGATTATGCGTTCCTAACACGGTTGGGGTGTATGGGACCCCCTTGATAAACCGCTAAGTGCTAAGTCTTTTCCAGCAAGTCCCAACATTGGTACTATTTGCCTCATAATAACAACTTAATTAATTAATTAAATTTGCATAGGGGGTCGTGTCCCCGAGGATTCTTAATTCTACATAGCAGGGGGGCTAGTGCTGATGGTGTTGGTCCCAAACGGGGAGCCTGCGGGGCCGCCTTGGGGAAACCCGAGGTATCTGGTATAACCCGTAGCTTCACCCATCCGGTCGTGTCCTGAGACTTAGATACGCGCGGCTACTATCAGGGTGTCGACACGCCGGGAGGATTTACTGGATTAGCCTTACCTTAGTTCGGTTTAACTTGAGCACGGGATTCCGAGAATACTCGGGTCTTCCCACTTTGGAGTTGCGACTCCGCGGATCGTGGGCTTGTAATGGGTCAAGTTGGAACACCCCTGCAGGGTTTTGAACTTTCGAAAGCCGTGCCCGCGGTTATGTGGCAGATGGGAGCTTGTTAATATCCGGTTGTAGAAAACTTGACACAATGTTCTAATACACTACCAGCGTGTGTACCGTGACTGTCGATTTCCGAATAGGGATTCGGGAGTTGAACACGGTGGGGTTATGTTTGATCGGCTTTAGTTAGGATCACTTCGTGATCATCTCTCGACCGAGGCTTTCTCTTCTCGCTCTCTATCACGTAAGCTAGTTGCTAGTTGCTGCTGCAGACACTACTCTTTTCTTCAGCCTTGCCCTCACCCAAGGCTTAAATAGTCTTGTTACCCGGGAACGGGATTGCTGAGTCCTCTGTGGCTCACAGTTACTTCACCACACCAGATGCAGGTTCAGCCGAGTTTGATGCAGGAGATGGATCCGAACTTCCAGGAGTTCAATGAAGACTTTGGCCGTATGCTTGTGACGTTTCGACGCTCAGTAGTGGTTTCTACTAGGATTCGATCCTGACCTGTGGCTTTATGTTGTTTTGGTATCTTTCTTTTGGTTCTTCGCTCGTAGTCGGGTTGTGATGTTCTGAATGATGTTTTGCTTATGTAATGTATTGTGTGAAGTGGCGAGTGTAAGCCAACTATCTCCTTTTGCAATTTAATCCCTCTTTTACACGAGTCGTGCAAAGATACCAAACTTGAGATCATTCTAGGATGGGCTTATACCTTTAAGTCGTGCCTCGACACGTAGGAGGTATAGTCCTATCCTGGGCATTACACCTTGGTCCCACAAAGATCTGCATGCCACCATGCAGGCGCCCCTGAATCTTGGTCTTGACGTTGTCGATGGTGTCAGAGCTGTCAGACCCAATGGTGGTGGCCTTGCTGGAGTTGGGCAAGTTGCCCCCGGCAAGACTCTTGCCGGGTTTATGTAGGCCGCCCTGTCAAGGGCGTTGCCGGGGGAGGAGTCCACCTTGCCCCTCTGTTCTTCATGCCTCTGGCTTGAGTGTTGCCTTGGCAGTCTCATGCTCCTCCTTCTTCTGCCCTGCCAAGCGTGGCCGTAGGTGTGGCTACAACTGCCTGTGCACAAGTAAAGGGGTGCAAAAGGGGCCCCTACTTTTGTACACCGACACTTAGATTGGTTTGTCACGTGTTTTATATTCTCTCTTTGTGCTTCAATTCTTATCTTTCATGTGAGCATCATTGAGATCTCAATACCCAGCTAAAAGGTTTTAAAGAAAAATGCTTATTGGGAGACAACCCAATATTTTTATTTTCTGTTCTTGAATAAATCTATCATAGCATTTGGTTAGATGTGTTTTCATGTTTAAATTTAGTGTTTGTGCCAAGTGAGGCCTTTGGGATGATTTGGAAGATGGTAGATTGATTTTTTCTGAAAAACAGAAACTTTTGCGTCTAGTACCAAAATTGTTTCTGTCGCTGGAACATGAAAAAATTCTGCATTTTTGTCGGGACCCCGATACTAAGTCACACCGGTCTAGCATGTGACACACCATATCACTTTGCGGCCTCACGCACGGTATGCCCACGGGTGCCACCTTACCTGGCCCAGGACCGTTTGCGCATTTTGGCTCACGTACATGATAGTGTCGCTAGCATCCATATGACAGAGAACCCGGGCCGACATGACTAGTTATAATATCAAGGTGGCACTAACTTACAGGGATAGGCATACATGACCCAGCAACGAACGCGTCGGTCATCAACGTATGAGCCGAAGTCGTAGCAAGCTACATGGACTTAAAGGAACAACGCATGACATTTCCTAGAGGGACAGACACAGGAACGAAGAAGGACACATGCCGGCCAGCCTAAGTGTTCCGGAGCAGTAGCAAACTACCAAGGATCAGTGGAAGCACTATGAGACATTTCCCCATAAGAGAGGCTACCAAGAGGAAACAACTAGGTTGTCAGATCCCACACATACCAAGCATTTCAATAACAGACACACAATATGCTCGATATGTGCAAATACAACATGGCATCACAACAAGACTCTAAGAAACAAAGTATTTATTCATTAGGCTCCGAGGAGCCAGATATTACAAAGATGGGTCTCATGACCCAACATTCAGAGCATACAAGCAACAAGCGGAAGCACAACATGTCTGAGTACATACATCTACAAATGAAAAAGGCTGAAGAGCCTGACTATCTACAACACTCGTCCAAGATCGTAGCTGAGGTAAAAAGCTACTTGTTGAAGTCCAAGCGAAACTACTAGTGAGACTGAAGTCTCCTCTACAAAACATAAATTAAGCAAACATGAGTACAAAAGTACTCAGCAAGACTTACATCAGATCCTATCATACATGCACTTGTATCAAGAAGGCAAAGTGGGGTTTAGTTGCAGCAAGCCAGGTTTGACTCAGTGGCTATCCTGTTCTACGACTGCTGGAAACTCTTTTGAGGTGGCGCACACGAGTCCACTAAGGACCACACAATACAGTACTATGGATTCATCCCCTACTCCCTATGAGAAGGCCATCCATAGCACTCACACTTGTCTTGAGTATTTTAGAGTATCCACTTGAAGTTGTCTATGTACCACGTAAGCATCCAAGAAGTCCATAACCATGGACCCGACTATTCGAATAGATCATGCTAACCATGCAGGGGTGTACTTCTTCACACACGCTCTCGCCACTTACCGCCATGTACACCTCGTGTATCTCGGCAACCTTCAAGCGGAAGCCTGGCGAGGGTGTCGGCCACGACCTGACTAACCACACAAGACTCTAGTCCAGGTTTATCGCCTATTCGGGTTCCATCCGTAAGGAGATCCGGTCGGGGTGTCCTTCACGGCCCCAAATGATGTGAGTAGGGTACCCAAGCCCACCTTGCCGGATGGATCTATGCTTGGTACACCATGCCACGGTGCCTAGTCTGTCCCAAGCCCACCTGGCCGAGTGCCACTTGGTAGACTACTAGCACTACCTACAAACACCAGAAACTAGTTGCAACTCCTGGACAAAGATCATGTTGATTAATAAGTCGAGAAGGGTCGAGTTACCGGAACCCAATGTGTGGTAGTAGCTAGTCATTGGACAACAAACACAGAACTCAATTCTTAAGGACGGTTCCAGTGAGACAACCCACCATGTACTCCTACATGGCCTCTCACCGCTACCTTTACCAAAACGTGTTCACACACTTGACTCTCAGCATCAGAACATATCACTACACTCCAATTCATTCCCAATGAATCAGTCCTGACACACTCTAAGAAATAGCAGGCATGGCATGGTAAGATCACAACATGGCTTCAATCAACTCCTACACATGCTAGTGGGTTTCAACTATTTACTGTGGCAATGACAGGTCATGCAGAGGAATGGGTTCAACTACCGCAGCATGAAGTAGCAGTTGAATCGTTGTTGTCCTAATGCAATAACAGAGAGCAAGAGCGAGAGAGGGATTGTATCGGAATGAACAAGGGGGTTTGCTTGCCTGGTATAACATCGTGCAGAGCACTGCTCCTCTGACAGGTACTCTGGAACGGTCTCCGGAGCTGGACCTATCGAGAAGAACGGTGCCGACAATCAAACACAAGCATATGCAACAATATGATGCATGAACATGGCATGAAGATGTAATGTTATTTGAGCTAACGCAACTAGCATTCTATTTGAAAGAAGTCCAGTTGAACCAAGGGTTCAAATGCAATTCCAAATTTAACATTTAAAAGTGCCATTTATGTGTTTTCACCTATACAGCAAGTATAAGTTGGTTTATCATGCATGAAACTAGTACAGATGGATAGATTCAATTTTTCTGATAAATTTTCATATATAAATTATTTCATTCTGAGCTATGGTTGAATTTCTGTGATTTTTTTGAAGTTTAAACAATTTTCTGGATTTTCCTAAACAAAAACAATTCCAGAAAATTGTTTATTGCGTCAGCACTGCGTCATTCTTGCGTCAGCAAGTCAGCGGCGCTGACTCAAGTCAAACCTGACATGTGGGGTCAACACGTCAGTGACACAAGGCTAAACAAAGGGTTAAACTAAACTAACTAAAAGGGTTAGTGGCGCTGGGGCCCACTGTTAGTGTCACAGTTCTAAATAACAAAGTTAATTAGCACTAACACTAATCCTAACAACTAATTAGCTGGGCTGGGCCCACATGTCGGTGAGAGAGAGGGGAAGGTCAAACTGGCCAGTGGGGTCAACCCACGCCGGTCAATGCGTCAGCGGTCGCCGGCGTTTAACCGTCGGCGAGTCCAAACGCGGCGGTGAGCTGCGGGATTTGCCTACAGGGCGTCTTTTGGCGTGCGGAGCACATCTACGGGATGCGGACGCTCGTCCGCATCCAACCGTGGTGGTGGCGCGGCCGGGGAGTGGCCGGAGTGGCGCCGGCGACGAGCTCGGCGGCGACCGAAGCTCGGTCGAGCTCGGGCTCATGGTTGTAGTGGCCTAGGCGGGGCGGCGCTTGCATCTATAGCTCCTACGCGATGCAGGGAACATGCTGGGCACGCCGGAGTGACCAATTGGTCACCGGAGCTGCGTCGGCGACGAGCTCAGGCGGCGGTGGTTCTCGGTCGTCGACGAAACGGTAGCTGCGGCGTGCGAGAGAGGGAGCGGAGAGGGGGAGCAGGGGCAGGAGCTCACGGCGATTCTGACGGCGGTCTCAGCGAGCTCGGGGGAGGCCGGACGACGACGAGCAGGCGGTGGGGATCCACGGCGGCCGGCGGTGAAGAAGACGACGATGGCGTCGATGGAGGCTGTCCAGAGGTGCGTGACTCGACGAGGAGGACGAGGAGGACACGGCGAAACCCGTGGACTAGTCGGAGAGGCGAGGTCGTGGCTGTGGGCGCGGCAACGGCGGACGGCGGCGACGGCAGCGCTCGGGTCCGAGCGAGAGGGAGAGGGAGAGGACTAGGGAGAGTGAGAGAGCCCTGCAGGGTGCGTGGCGTATCTCCAAGGCGTCCAGGCGTCGAGGGAGAGGAGCAGGCAGGCAGGAGGTGGCGCGGCGCGGCGGTGCACGCGCGGGCACGCGCCCCTGGTCTCCTGGCGAGAGGTTGGGGGTGACTGGCATTGCCAGTCACCTGGGCCGGCTGCTGGTCCAAAGCAGATGGGCCGCCAGGTGAGCAGGTAAAACTCTTCCCTGTTATTTTTATTTTCTATTTCTGACATTTGTTTTCATTTAAACTAAATCATTTAAAAAAACTTCTGACAAATTTTGTAGGGACTAGAAAGAGAATTCCAAAACCCCTCAGAAAAATCCAGAATTATTGGATATGTATTAATAATATAATAAATATATATCCAATGCAAGTAATTATTGCATTAAATCCAAATGCCCAAACTAAATATTTATGAGCTCCTAAAAATATTGGTTTGAATTTTACTTCTGACCAATATTTTCATAAAGAAACATGAACATTTTCTTGGACCCTTTTGGAGCAATTTTTATGTGGGTCATTTTCAAAAAGATTTCTGAGGCTTTCACATGTCCTCAATTCAAATTCATTTGAAACATTAAACATGATGCGAACACCAAAACTAGCCTAGTGCATACCAGAACTAGGGTTGTGACAACTCACCCCCACTCGAAAGAATCTCGTCCCGAGATACAGGAGTCGGCGGAAAGAAAGTGGGGTACTCCAGTCGGAGACGATCTTCTCGCTCCCATGTAGCTTCTCTCTCGGAATGATGAGACCACTGAACCTTGAGAAACTTGATGTTATGACGTCGAGTGACACGCTCTGCTTGATCCAGAATGCGAACGGGGTACTCCCAGTATGTGAGGTTATCTTGGAGATCAAGCGTTTCGTGGTCCACTCCGCGGATGGGATCCGAGAGGCAATGCCTGAGTTGAGAGACGTGGAAGACATCATGAACTCGCGAAAGATGTGGGGGTAGTTCCAACTGGTAGGCAACCTCTCCTCGTTTAGCGAGAATGCGAAAAGGACCAATGTAACGAGGAGCCAACTTGCCCTTGATACCGAAACGATGGGTACCCTTCAAAGGAGTAACCCGAAGGTAAGCTTTGTCTCCAACTTCATAAGCCACTTCCTTATGATGACGATCATACTGGCTCTTCTGATGAGACTGGGTTGTTTTCAAATTCTCACGAATGATGCAAACTTGCTCTTCTGCTTTTTGGATCATATCTGGTCCAAAGAATTGTCTTTCACCGGTTTCTGACCAGTTCAAAGGTGTTCGACATCTTCATCCATAGAGAATCTCAAAAGGAGCTTTCTTAAGACTAGATTGATTGCTATTGTTATAGGCAAACTCGGCGAAAGGAAGACATTTCTCCCAATCCATACCAAATGAGATAACGCAAGCTCTAAGCATGTCTTCGAGAATTTGGTTAACCCGTTCCACCTGACCACTTGACTGAGGGTGGAAAGCGGTACTGAAGGAAAGATGGGTGCCCATGGCAGTCTGGAAATTGTCCCAGAAATGAGAAGTGAAAAGACTACCACGGTCTGAATTGATCTCTAGTGGAACACCATGAAGTGACACTATTCGAGAAATATACAAGTCAGCGAGCTGACTAGCAGTGATACACTCTCGAACAGGTAGAAAGTGAGCCACTTTGGAGAGACGATCAATGACTACGAAGATAGCATTATTCCCTCTCTTGGTCCTGGGAAAGCCGGTGATGAAGTCCATACCAACTTTATCCCATTTCCACTCAGGAATAGCTAGAGGCTGAAGGGTGCCAGCAGGTCTTTGATGCTCTGCCTTAACGCGACAACAAATGTCACAATTAGCAATGAACGGAGTAATTTCTCTCTTCATCCTAGTCCACCAGAACCTCCGGCGTAGGTCCTGATACATCTTAGTACTACCGGGATGAATCATGAGAGGAGATTCATGAGCCTCCTTAAGGATTAGTTGTCGAAGATGTTGCTTCTTGGGAACCACCAGCCGGTTCTGGAAGAAAACAACACCTCGGTCATCTATGGAGAAACTACCAGCAATACCCTTGGCAATGTTTCTCTTGATCCGGGTAATCCCTGTATCATGCTTCTGGGCTTCTATGATATGATCCACAAGAGTAGGTTTCTCCACCAAGGTAGAAAGGAATCCGTGAGGAGCGATGTGAAGGTTAAGCTTACATAATTCCTCATGGAGAAGTGGTTGGCCCTGCTGCAACATGATATTGTTGCAACAAGACTTACGAATCAATGCATCAGCCATGACATTGGCCTTGCCTGGGTGTAGATAATCCCTAAGTCGTAATCTGAGATCAACTCCAACCAACGTCTTTGCCTAAGGTTCAGATCTTGTTGGGTGAAGATATACTTGAGGCTCTGGTGATCGGTGTAGATCTCGCAACGATTACCAAGGAGGTAATGTCGCCAGGTCTTAAGTGCGTAGACTACGGCTGCAAGCTCTAGATCATGTGTAGGATAATTCTCCTCATGTGGATGCAACTGTCGAGATGCATAGGCAATCACATGACGATCCTGCATAAGAATGCAAACTAGTCCCTGTCGTGAGGCATCACAATAGATAACAAAGTCCTTCGTGAAATCCGGTGGCACAAGTATGGGAGCAGAAGTCAGGCGTCTTTTTAGTTCCTGAAAACTGTGCTCACACTCTGGGGACCACTCAAACTTTTTATCTTTCTTGAGAAGTTCCGTGAGTGGTTTGGCCACTTTAGAGAAGTTCTCAACAAAGCGGCGACAATAACTGGCTAGACCAAGGAAACTCCTAACTTTTTTAACTGTTTCAGGTGGAGTCCAATCAAGGACGGCCTGAACTCTCTTGGGATTGACAACAATGCCCTTACCAGAGATTACATGGCCGAGATAGGTCACTTCTGGCAACAAAAATTCACACTTGGAGAACTTGGCATAAAGGCGGTGCTCTCTGAGTTTTTCTAGAACAAGTCTAAGATGTTCAGCATGCTCTTCCTCGTTCTTCGAGTAAATAAGAATATCATCGAGGTAAACCACGACGAACTTATCTAAGTACTCCATGAAGATCGAGTTCATCAAGCGGGAGAAAGTGGCTGGAGCATTGGTTAGACCGAAGGACATGACGGTGTACTCGTACTGACCATAACGAGTGACAAAAGCCGTCTTGGGGATGTCCTCATTTCTAATCTTCATTTGATGGTATCCCAACCTCAAATCCATCTTGGAGAAGACTGAGGATCCAGCGAGCTGATCATACAGGTTGTTGATCCTGGGAAGCGGATACTTGTTCTTTACCGTGACCAAATTAACGGGACGATAATCTACAACCATCCGATCCGTACCATCCTTCTTCTTGATGAAGAGGACGGGGCAAGCCCAAGGAGAAGAACTAGGACGGATGAAACCCTTTTGCAAGGACTCATCAAGTTGTTTCTTAAGCTCAGCTAGTTCTAAGGGTGCCATCTTGTAAGGTCTCCTAGGGATTGGAGCGGTTCCTGGGATAAGATCTATAACAAACTCTACATCTCGGTCAGGTGGAACACCTGGCAGTTCCTCTGGAAAGACATCCGGAAAGTCACAGACTACTGGAACATCTTCAAGGTCTGGAAGAGGGCTGGCATTAAGAGAATAGAGTTGACGCTTTACAACTCTAGTGGTGACAGTGACTATCTTGCCAGATGGGTGTGTAAGCTGGACAGACCTAGTGAAACAATAAATCTTGGCATGATGAGCTGTCATCCAGTCCATACCCAAGATGATATTAATATCTGAAGACTTGAGGGCTACAAGTGATGCAAGGAACACAAGTCTCTCGACAAGGATTTCATTACCATGGCTTACACTAGAAGTTTGCCATTTGGATCCAGGAGTTTGAATGAGTAGTGGGGAGGGCATATCACAAAATGACATGTCGTGTAAGCGGGCATAACTTTTGGAAATGAAAGAATGAGATGCTCCAGTATCGAACAGAACCGATGCCGGATGACAATTGACAAGGAGTGCACCAAGAACGACATCTGGATCATCATGAGCGTTTTTGGCTGAGACATGATACACACATCCATGTTCAGTGGGAGCTGACTTGACACTGATCATCTTGCGTGATGGTTTACCATAGCTAATAGACTTCTCGGGCTGGGGTGGAGCAACAAGGGTCTGGGTGCAAATACGGGCAATGTGGCCCGGATCTCCGCACTTGTAACAAATCCTGGGGGTAGGACGTTGAACCCGCATTGGCAGACATTCTACCAATAGGCCTGGGTGGAGCATACTGCTGAACTGGAAGAGGTACCACATAAGATGGCCTCGGTGTACAACTGGGTGGAAGAACAGAGTTCGGAACCCAAATCCGGCGCTTCTGAGAACTCGAACCGGAGGAAGATCCCAAATCAAGGGTGTGCTTACGAGACTCTTCGTAAGTGAGCTGAGCTGTCTCTGCATTGATGGCCTTGTTCACAAGAGCCTGGAATGTGTTGCAATGATGCAAGTGGAGATCACGACGCAGCTTGGGGTTGAGACCCTTCCGGAACCTAGCCTACTTCTTGGCGTCCGTGGACACTTCATCTGTAGCATAGCGGGCAAGGTTCTCAAACTCTCTACTGTAAGCATCAACAGCCATCTTAGCCTGTGTAAGACTACAGAACTCTTCTCTCTTGCGATCGATAAGGGCTTGAGGAATGTGATGCTCGCGAAAAGCCTCTGTGAAATCTCTCCAGGTAGGAATCTGGCCAGCTGGAATCATGGCCTCATAGTTCTGCCACCAAAGACTAGCAGGACCTTCCAAGTGATAAGTGGCATAGATGACCTTGTCACCTTCAGCTACGTTCGCAGAACGCAGCTTGTGAGTGATACCACGGAGCCAGTCATCCGCATCGAGTGGCTCAATGGGATGATGGAAGGTGGGTGGTTTCAGACGAATGAAGTCATGGATGGTTGCTGACTCCTTGCACTGATATGCGGTGTTCTCCTCAATACGTGCCAACAAGTGGTTAGACTCACGCTTGTTTCTCTCCATCTCTAACATTAACTCTACCAACGAAGGCTGGTCGGGAGGATCCTCCTCATCCCTACCACCTCCGTGGTTCTGTCTACGAGTGACTGAGCTTCGCTTAACTGAAGACATCCTGAGAAGCGAAACCGAGAACAGAAACATCATCAATTATAGGATGCATAAGGTAGAACAAGAAATTAGTATCCCTCGAACTACTAGGATAATTCCGGCAGCATAACTGCAGTAAAATGCTCAGAATGAGACATCCTGCTAATAAAAGGGGTGGTACAACAACTCAACATCATCACTCAAGGTTATGTGATAGTACTAAACAAACTACACCGGAAGAACTTGAAAACAAGAGTAGGACTCTGATCAACCAATCCTATGGGACTACAGAGTAGTAACTCATGATCCTAATAACCGGATAAGAATCCTAGTTCCTTAACCCCATAGGAAAGGTAGGATGACTCAGATCAGAAGACATGAGGTATAAGGAGTAAAAGAGCCTTACGTTCCCTTCCACAATCAATTCCCTTATATAACTAAGGAATTTCTAGACTCACCTTCGACCAGTTGGGCTTGGTAATCCTATAGGCAGTCAGGCTCTGATACTAAAGCTGTCGGGACCCCGATCCTAAGTCACACAAGTCTAGCATGTAACACACCATATCACTTTGCAGCCTCACGCACGGTATCCCCATGGGTGCCACCTTACCTGGCTCGGGACCGTTTGCGCATTTTGGCTCACGTATATGATAGTGTCGCTAGCATCCATATGACAGAGAACCCGGGCCGACATGACTAGTTATAATCCCAAGGTGGCACTAACTTACAGGGATAGACATAGATGACCCAGCAACGAACGTGTCGGTCATCAACGTATGAACCCAAGTCGTAGCAAGCTACATGGACTTAAAGGAACAACGCATGACATTTCCCAGAGGGACAGACACAGGAACGAAGAAGGACACATGCCGGCCAGCCTAAGTGTTCCGGAGCAGTAGCAAGCTACCAAGGCTCAGTGGAAGCACTAGGAGACATTTCCCCATAAGAGAGGCTACCAGGAGGAAACAACTAGGTTGTCGGATCCCACACATACCAAGCATTTCAATAACACACACACAATATGCTCGATATGTGCAAATACAACATGGCATCACAACAAGACTCTAAGAAACAAAGTATTTATTCATTAGGCTCC
This sequence comes from Secale cereale, assembly GCA_902687465.1. NCBI lineage: Eukaryota > Viridiplantae > Streptophyta > Magnoliopsida > Poales > Poaceae > Secale > Secale cereale. Next base: position 385,543,869 of record LR738711.1, on the reverse strand, counting down.
GAGGAGCCAGATATTACAAACATGGGTCTCATGACCCAACATTCAGAGCATACAAGCAACAAGCGAAAGCACAACATGTCTGAGTACATACATCTACAAATGAAAAAGGCTGAAGAGCCTGACTATCTACAACACTCGTCCAAGATCGTAGCTGAGGTAAAAAGCTACTTGTTGAAGTCCAAGCGAAACTACTAGTGAGACTGAAGTCTCCTCTGCAAAACATAAATTAAGCAAACATGAGTACAAAGGTACTCAGCAAGACTTACATCAGATCCTATCATACATGCACTTGTATCAAGAAGGCAAAGTGGGGTTTAGTTGCAGCAAGCTAGCTTTGACTCAGTGCCTATCCTGTTCTACGACTGCTGGTAACTCTTTTGAGGTGGCGCACACGAGTCCACTAAGCACCACACAATACACTACTATGGATTCATCCCCGTCTCCCTATGAGAAGGCCATCCATAGCACTCACACTTATCTTGAGTATTTTAGAGTATCCACTTCAATTTGTCTATGTACCACGTAAGCATCCAAGAAGTCCATAACCGTGGACCCGGCTATTCGAATAGATCATGCTAACCCCGCAGGGGTGTACTTCTTCACACACGCTCTCGCCACTTACCGCCATGTACACCTCATGTATCTCGGCAACCTTCAAGCGGAAGCCTGGCAAGGGTGTCGGCCACGACCTGACTAACCACACAAGACTCTAGTCCAGGTTTATCGCCTATTCGGGTTCCATCCATAAGGAGATCCGGCCGGGTTGTCTCACCAGAAACTAGTTGCAACTCCTGGACAGAGATCATGTTGATTAATAAGTCGAGAGGGGTCGAGTTATCGGAACCCAATGTGTGGTAGTAGCTAGTCATTGGACAACAAACACAGAACTCAGTTCTTAAGGACGGTTCCAGTGAGACAACCCACCATGTACTCCTACATGGCCTCACACCGCTACCTTTACCAAAACGTGTTCACACACTTGACTCTCAGCATCAGAACATATCACTACACTCCAATTCATTCCCAATGAATCAGTCCTGAAACACTCTAAGAAATAGTAGGCATGGCATGGTAAGATCACAACATGGCTTCAATCAACTCCTACACATGCTAGTGGGTTTGAACTATTTACTGTGGCAATGACAGGTCATGCAGAGGAATGGGTTCAACTACCATAGCATGAAGTAGCAGCTGAATCGTTGTTGTCCTAATGCAATAACAGAGAGCAGGAGCGAGAGACGGATTGTATCGGAATGAACAAGGGGGTTTGCTTGCCTGGTATAACATCGTGCAGAGCACTGCTCCTCTGACAGGTACTCTGGAACGGTCTCCGGAGCTGGACCTATCGAGAAGAACGATGCCGACAATCAAACACAAGCATATGCAACAATATGATGCATGAACATGGCATGAAGATGTAATGTTATTTGAGCTAATGCAACTAGCATTCTATTTGAAAGAAGTCCAGTTGAACCAAGGGTTCAAATGCAATTCCAAATTTAACATTTAAAAGTGCCATTTATGTGTTTTCACCTATACAGCAAGTATAAGTTGGTTTATCATGCATGAAACTAGTACGGATGGATAGATTCAATTTTTCTGATAAATTTTCATATATAAATTATTTCATTCTGAGCTATGGTTGAATTTCTGTGATTTTTTTGAAGTTTAAACAATTTTCTGGATTTTCCTAAACAAAAACAATTCCAGAAAATTGTTTATTGCGTCAGCACTGCGTCATTCTTGCGTCAGCAAGTCAGCAGCACTGACTCAAGTCAAACCTGACGTGTGGAGTCCACACGTCAGTGACACAGGGCTAAACAAAGGGTTAAACTAAACAAACTAAAATGGTTAGTGGCGCTGGGGCCAATTGTTAGTGTCACAGTTCTAACTAACAAAGTTAATTAGCACTAACACTGATCCTAACAACTAATTAGCTGGGCAGGGCCCACATGTCAGTGAGAGAGAGGGGAAGGCTGGGCAGTGGGGTCAACCCACGCCGGTCAACGAGTCAGCGATCGCCGGCGTTTAACCGCCGGCGAGTCCAAACGCGGCGGTGAGCTGTGGGATTTGCCTACAGGGCGTCTTTTGGCGCGCGGAGCACAGCTACGGGATGCGGACGCTCGTCCGCATCCAACCGTGGTGGTGGCGTGGCCGGGAAGTGGCCGGAGTGGCGCCGGCGACGAGCTCGGCGGCGGCCGAAGCTCGGTCGAGCTCGGGCTCATGGTTGTAGTGGCCTAGGCGGGGCGGCGCTAGCATCTATAGCTCCTACGCGATGCGGGGAACATGCTGGGCACGCCGGAGTGACCAATTGGTCACTGGAGCTGCGTCGGCGACGAGCTCAGGCGGCGGTGGTTCTCGGTCGTCGACGAAACGGTAGCTGCGGTGTGCGAGAGAGGGAGCGGAGAGGGGGAGCAGGGGCAGGAGCTCACAGCGATTCTGACAGGGGTCTCAGCGAGCTCGGGGGAGGCCGGACGACGACGTACAGACGGTGGGGCTCCACGGCAGCCGGCGGTGAAGAAGACGATGATGGCGTCGATGGAGGCTGTCCGGAGGTGCGTGGCTCGACGAGGAGGACGAGGAGGACACGGCGAAACCCGTGGACTAGTCGGAGAGGCAAGGCCGTGGCTGTGGGCGCGGCAACGGCAGACGGCGGCAACGGCAACGCTCGGGTCCGAGCGAGAAAGCGAGGGAGAGTGAGAGAGGCCTGGGGGGTGCGTGGCGTCTCTCCAAGGCGTCCAGGCGTTGAGGGAGAGGAGCAGATAGACAGGAGGTGGCGCGGCACAGCGGTGCACGCGTCGGGCACGCGCCCCTGGCCTCCTGGCGAGAGGTTGGGGGTGACTGGCGTTGCTAGTCACCTGGGCCAGCTGCTGGGCCAAAGCAGATGGGCCGCCAGGTGAGCAGGTAAAACTCTTCCCTTTTATTTTTATTTTCTATTTCTGACATTTGTTTTGATTTAAACTAAATCATTTAAAAAATACTTATGACAAATTTTGTAGGGACTAGAAAGAGAATTCCAAAACCCCTCACAAAAATCCAGAATTATTGGACATGTATTAATAATATAATAAATATATATCCAATGCAAGTAATTATTGCATTAAATCCAAATGCCAAAAATAAATATTTATGAGCTCCTAAAAATATTGGTTTGAATTTTACTTCTGACCAATATTTTCATAGAGAAACATGAACATTTTCTTGGACCCTTTTGGAGCAATTTTTATCTGGGTCATTTTCAAAAAGATTTCTGTGGCTTTCACATGTCCTCAATTCAAATCCATTTGAAACTTTAAACATGATGCAAAGACCAAAACTAGCCTAGTGCATACCAGAACTAGGGTTGTGACAATTTTTTACATGTTTCTAATCTACAAATTTCCAACATTGTACTAATTTTGTAGAATTTTTAGAGATGTAGAAGTTTTACATCAATTCACATCTTTATAGACTGTTCCGTTTTTGACAGATTCTATTTTCTTTGTGTTGTTTGCTTATTTTGATGCATCTATGGCTAGTATCGGGGGGTATAAACAATGGAAAAGTTGGAGTACAATATATATTACACCAATATAAGATAATAATGAGTTCACAACTGTACCTACATGTAAGGATTGAGTTTGTTTTACTAACGGATCTCACGAGTTTTTTGTCAAGTTTTGTGTTGTGAAGTTTTCAAGTTTTGGGTAAAGATTGGATGGACTATGGAATAAGGAGTGACCAGAGCCTAAGCTTGGGGATTCCCAAGGCATCTCAAGGTAATATTCAAGGACAACCAAGCATCTAAGCTTGGGGATGCCTCAGATGACATCCCCTCTTTCGTCTTCAATCCATCGGTAAATTTACTTGAGGCTATATTTTTATTCACCACATGATATGTGTTTTGCTTTGAGCGTCTTGTATGATTTGAGTCTTTGCTTTCTATTTTGACACAATCATCCTTGCTGTAGACAACTTTTGAGAGGGCCACACATTAAACTTGAATTTATTATAATACTCTTTGTGCTTCACTTATATCATTTGAGCTAGATAGTTGCTCTAGTGCTTCACTTATATCTTTTTGAGCACGGCGGTGATGTTTATTTTGAAGGAATTGATGAACTCTCATGCTTCACTTATATTATTTTGAGAGTATGTAAAGAACATGGTAATTTTCTTGGGTTATGAATTTAGTCCTAATATGATAGGCATCCAAGAGGAATACAATAAAAACATTCATATAAAGAGCATTGAATACTATGAGACGTTTGATTCTGTATGATTGTTTTGAGATATAAAGATGGTGATATTAGAGTCATGCTAGTGAGTAATTGTGGATTGATAGAAATACTTGTGTTAAAGTTCGTGATTCCCATAGCATGCACGTATGGTGAACTGTTATGTGATGAAGTCGGAGAATGATGTATTTATTGATTGTCATCCTTTGTGTGGAGGTCGGGAGCGCGAGATGTTTTAATCCTACCAACCTCTCCCCTAGGAGCATGCGTATAATACTTTGTTTTGATAGCTAAGAAATTTTTGCAATAAGTTTGTGAGTTCTTTATGACTAATGTTGAGTCCAGGGATTATACACACTCTCACCCTTCCACCATTTCTAGCCTCTCTAGTATCACGCAACTCTCGCCGGTACATTGAACCCACCATTTACCCTTCCTCAAAACAGCCACCATACCTACCTATTATGGCATTTCCATAGCCATTCCGAGATATAATGCCATGCAACTTCCACCGTTCCGCCTTATGTTCTAGTATATAGTTGTAATTGTTGAGTTGTAAGTAAATAAAAGTGTGATGATCATTATCAGAGCATTGTCCCATGTGAGGAAAGGATTATGTAAGCTATGATTTCCTCAAAAGTTGGGACGAGTCCCCGGACTTTATAAAATAATAAAGGAGGCCAATGAAGCCCAAATAAAAAAGAGGCCACACAAAAAAAGAAAATAAAAAAAAAGAAAAAAAGACAGAGAAGAGAGACGGGGCAATGCTACTATCCTTTTTCCACACTTGTGCTTCAAAGTAGCACCATGATCTTCATGATAGAAAGTCTCCTATGTTATCAATTTCATATATTAGTAGGAATTTTTCATTATAGAACTTGGCTTGTGTATTCCAATGATGGGCTTCCTCAACTTGCCCTAGGTCTTCGTGAGCAAGCGAGTCGGATGCGCACCCGCTTAGTTTCTTTTTGAGATTTTATAAGCATATAGCTCTAGTGCATACGTTGCATGGCAATCCCTTCTCACTCAGATTGATATCTATTGATGGGCATCTCGATAGCCCGTTAATATTCCTAGTTGATGTGAGACTATCTCCTTCATTTTATCTTCTCCACAACCACCATATTCTATTCCACCTATAGTGCTATGTCCATGGCTCACACTCATATATTGCGTGAAAGTTGAAAAGGTTCGAGAATAATAAAGTTTGAAACAATTGCTTGACTAAAACCGGGGTTGTGCGTGAATTAATACTTCGTGTGATGAAGATGGAGCATAGCCAGACTATATGATTTTGTAGTGATAACTTTTTTGGCCATGTTATTTGAGAAGACACAATTGTTTTATTAGTATGCTTGAGGTATTATTGTATTTATGTCAATATTAGACTTTTGTTTTGAATCTTATGGATCTGAATATTCATGTCACAATGAAGAAAATTACATGGATAAATATGTTAGGTAGCATTCCACATCAAAAATTCCATTTTTATCATTTACCTACTTGAGGACGAGCAGCAATTAAGCTTGGGGATGCTTGATATGTCTCCAACATATCTATAATTTTTTATTTTTCCATGCTATTATACATTCTGTTTTAGATGTTTTATATGCATTATTCTATTTTATATTATTTTTGGGACTAACTTATTAACCTAGTGCCGAGTGCCAGTTTCTGTTTTTTTCCTTGTTTTTTAGTTTCGCAGAAAAGGAATATCAAACGGAGTACAAACGGAATAAAACTTTCGAGATGATTTTTCTTGGACCAAAAGACACACGTAGGACTTGGAGTACAAGTCAGAGAGTCCTCGAGGCGACCACAAGCCGGGGAGGCGCGCCCTAGGGCGGCGCCCACAGGGCTTGTGGCCCCCTCGGAGACCCCCTGACCCCCTTCTTTGGCCTATAAATTCAGAAGTATTCCAGAAACCCTAGAGGTATCCACGAAAATACTTTTCCACCGCCGTAGGTCTCTGTTCCCGTGAGATCCCATCTGGTGGCCTTTTCCGGTACTCTGCCGGAGGGGGACTTTGATCACGCAGGGCTTCTAAATAGACCTTGCCGTCCTTCCGATGATGCGTGAATAGTTTACCACAGACTACGTGTCCATAGCTAGTAGCTAGATGGCTTCTTCTCTCTCTTTGTTCTTCAATACAATGTTCTCCTTGATGTTCTTAGGATCTATTCAATGTAATCTTCTTTTGCGGTGTGTTTGTCGAGATATGATGAATTGTAGATTTATGATCAGATTATCTACGAATATTATTTGAATCATCTCTGAATTCTTATATGCATGATTTGATATCTTTGTACTTCTCTTAGAATTATTGGTTTGGTTTGGCCAACTAGATATGTAGTTCTTGCAATGGGAGAGGTGCTTAGTTTTGGGTGCAATCTTGCGGTGTCCTCACCCAGTGATAGATGGGGTTGCGAGGCACGTATTGCATTGTTGCCATAAAGGATAAAAAGATGGGGTTTATACCATATTGCTTGAGTTTATCCCTCTACATCATGTCATCTTGCTTAAGGCATTACTCTATTCTTATGAACTTAAAACTCTAGATGCATGCTGGATAGTGGTCGATGTGTGGAGTAATAGTAGTATATGCATAATCGTTTCGGTCTACTTGTCACGGACGTGATGCCTATATTCATGCTCATTGCCTTAGATATCAGCATAACTTTGTGCTTTTTCTATCAATTGCTCGACAATAATTTGTTTACCCACCGTATGCTTTATTGAAGAGAGAAGCCTCTATTGAAACCTATGGCCCCCCGGGTCTATTTTACATCTATTGTTGTCAGATCTATAAATCCAAAAACCCAAAAATACCTTGCTGCAATTATTTTGTGTTTACTTTATTTTGCTTTTTTTACTTTACTTTTAATTCCATCTCTATCAGATCTCACTCTTGTTTGTGACATTGAAGGGATTGGCAACCCCTTTTCAGCGTTGTGTGCAAGTGTTTGTTAGTTTATGTAGGTGCATATATTGGGGGCATGCTTGTACCTCCTACTGGATTGATACCTTGGTTGTCAAACCGAGGGAAATACGTATCTCTACTTTTCTGCATCACCATTTCCTCTTCAAGGAAAAAATCAACGCAAGCTCAAGAAGTAGCACTAGCATCCACTTGTACTAAGTAGATATACTACGTGTGCATCCAAAATCCTTAAACCTAGTTTTGCCACATGAGTCCACCATACCTTCCTATATGCGGTATTCCCTTGCCGTTCCAAGAAAATTTATATGTGCCATCTCTAATTTTCAAAATAAACTTCTCTTTTGTGTGCCCGTACCGCTCATGAGGCGGTGAGGGGTGGCCGATAGTTTCCCATGCTAGATGTGTTATTCTCAAGATGTGTGTTTATTCACTTGTCATTGCACGAGACTACGACAAAGGAATTAGGGATGCCAGTCCCAAAATGAAAAAGAATTTAATTTATGTTATCAAATAATAAAATCCTTGGATAGTGTTGGTATGGAGGGCACCCGTGGATACGAATAGCCATGGATTGAGAAAGAATGGTGGAAAAAGAAATAAACTTTAATTTATGTTTCGGAACCACCTATGATATATCTAGCATGGAAAGTATTTGAAACTCTGAGTCGTTTTTGTTGACAGGAAAAGTATGCCTCCCAAAAAATTTATCTCTCAGTGTAAGCTTTGTGCTGTGGCACCTCTACAAATCCCCACTTCCCTCTGCGAAGGGCCTTTCTATTTACTTTATGCAATTTTATTTTTATTTGAGTCTCTATCTTCTCTTATAAAGCACCAACTAAGGGGCACTATTATCATACTTGAGCATTGGTTGTAGCTAATATGCGAGTGTGTTTCATGAATGGATCCATGATTGCGCATGATGGGCTAGGGATAACTTGCTTTAGTATTGATATTTTGAAAGACATGATTATTTGTTTATATGCTTGAGTATTAAAGTCTTCATGTCAAAACTAGACTATTCCTTTGAACCATATAAAAGTCCAAATGTCCACGCTAAAAAGAAAATTATATGTGACGAACATGATAGGAGACATTCCACATCAAAAATTCTATTTTTATCATTTACCTACTCGAGGATGAGCATGAATTAAGCTTGGGGATGCTGATATGTCTCCAACGTATCTATAATTTTTGATTGTTCCATGCTGTTATATTATCATTCTTGGATGATTTACAATCATTTTATATCATTTTTGGGACCAACCTATTGACATAGTGCCCAATGCCAGTTGATGTTTTTGCTTGTTTTTTACATCATGGAAAATCATTACCAAATGGATTCCAAATGCAGCAAAACTTTTTGGAGATTTTTTTGGACCAGATGACACAACATGAGCCGGAGAAGTACCAGTGGGGTGCCCTGAGGGGGGCACAACCCACCTGGGTGTGCCTGTGGGCCTAGGCACGCCCTGGTGGGTTGTGCCCACCTCGGTGGCCTCCCGCACCACCTCTTCGATCTATAAATACCCCAATATTCCAGAGACCCTAGGGGAGTTGAAAATTTTGTTATTCTAGCCGCTGTAAGTTCCAAAACCACGAGATCCAATCTAGAGCCCTTTTCCGGCACACCGTCGAAGGGGAACACGATCATCTAGGGGTTCATCATCCTCATTGGTGCCTCTCCGATTATTCGTGAGTAGTTTACCATAGACCTACGACTCCGTAGGTGGTAGCTAGATGGCTTCTTCTATCTTTGTATCTCAATACAATGGTCTCTTGGATATCTATTTGAGGTATTGATTTTGTGTGGTATGTTTGTTGGGATCCGATAAATTGTGAGTTTATGATCAGATTTGCCTTGATTTAATATCCATTCTTGATTATTATAGCCTCGTATTTCTTCTCCGATATTTGGTTTTTTTGGACAACTTGATATATTTATCTTGCAACAGGAAGATGTGCTTTGCAATGGGTTCGATCTTGCGGTGTCCTTTCCTAGTGATAGAAGGGGCAGCAAGGCACGCTTTTATCATTGCTATTAAGGATAAAAATATGGGGTCTATTCCTACGTTAATAGATGTTGTCTACATCATGACATCATTCTTATTGCATTACTCCTTTTTTCCATGAACTTAATACACTAGATGCATGCTGGATAGCAGTCGATGTGTGGAGTAATAGTAGTAGATGCAGGCAGGAGTCGGCCTACTAATCTTGGACGTGATGCCTATATACATGATCATTGTCTTGGATATCATCATAATTATTTTCTTTTCTATCCATTGCCCAACATCAATTTTTCTACCCACCATTGCTATTTTTCGAGAGAAGCCACTAGTGAAATCTACAGTCCCCGAGTCTATTTTCCTATCATATACTTTCAAATGTATATTGCTATTTGCTTTCCCCTCTATTTGCAACTTTTATTTTCAGATCTATATTATAAAAAAATACCTTGCTGCGTTTTATTTGCCGTCATTTGCACCTTTCAATTTACTACAATTTTATCCCATCAACTTGATAATTTCTAGCACCGTTACCCGAAAGGGGTTGAGAACCCCTTTTACACGTCGGGTTGCAAATATTTGTTCTCTGTGTGCAGGTACCGTTTACATAGTGTTGCATGGTTCTCCTACTGGTTGGATAACCTTGGTCTCATCACTGAGGGAAATACCTACCGTAGCTGCGCTGCATCATCCCTTCCTCTTTGGGAAAATACCTATGTAGTTCAAGCGACATCAGTACCTCCAGCGGTGAAGAATGCTGATGAGAGAAGAGACATCTACAAAACAATTTTATTTCACACATATGGGACGTTAATTCAAAGCCCTTCCAGTGATCCCCACAACAAATACACAGGGTTGCAAGGCTCTCGCCTCAACCCATATGATGTCTGGTGCAACCCTAATTACCGATCTTTCACGAATAGGATGGAGATTCCTCAAACAACAAGAAGAACACAAAGAAGAACAATGAGAAATCAAGAGAGGGACACTCAAGAACATGTCCAATCACACATCCACTAGAGTAAAATCCACACAAGATCCACAAAGGTACATGAACAACAAGAGGAACAAAGATTGATGCGGAGCATCCTTAGGTCATCCCCATGGACTCTAATTCGACTCATCAAGCACCACATGAACCTATGACAAGAGCTCACGCACGTGCCATTGAAACCGAGGTGAACTCACTCCTCTACGTTATTGATATGGATATGGATGGAACTTGGATGCTACCTCACCAAAGATTACTATGTGTCATTAGGTACGCAGACGACCTCCACCTCACATCCGAGGAGCACCGCCAAGGCCTAGGAGAAGGACCCCAAGGACACAAGGAAGGCAAAGGCAGCCACCAAGACGAAGGTGGCATCTCCTGGGCGACCCCGTGCGCACAGGACTCTCAGACTCCTTTCCCATGGACTACCAAAAACATACTGGTAGTGAAGACGTGCACCCCCGTGCGCACAGCCTACAGACCCCGTGTCCACGGGGCTCGCCGCTGTAGCACCCCATGCGCATGGGCATGTACCATGCCCGCGGGCCTCACTTACCCCATGCGCACAGCCCTCCCAGGTTTCGGCCGTGGACATCCTATTTTACCCCCAACTCGTCCCTCTCCTCCATCTCTCTATATATTCCGTTACTAGGACATGGTTTGGGGTTAGCAAAGTATTATGAGACATTAGAGAGAGGTTGGCTGATGTAGGGCGAAGCCCTTGGGGCCGATCTTTCATGATTTGGAGGGGGATTCCTGAAGATCACGATGGGTGCGCAAGTGGAAAACACTCAAATCAACGAGAACCAATCGCACATGTGCTAGATCCAAACACATAAAGAGGTAACAAGGGTCCAAATCCAACAAAGGGGGATACAAAAGGGGAACTAGTTCATCTCAATCCTAGGAGGAAGAGGTCTTGAATCCATGAAGGATCTTCCCACAAGATGGTCTTGAATCCATTTGGGGGATCGCCTCCTAGGAGGCCTTGGTCTTTGAAGGAGCAGGGATAACTGGATGAGAAAAAATCTATCTCAAGTATGAGCTATCACAATGCTAATCCTAATTCGGAGCTAGGAGATGAGTACTTATATCCCAAGGGGTATGTTGGGGATACATGGGTCTGAACCATTGTCACTGCGCGCAGGAAGGCCAGTTATACCGGTCATGGAAGCTGTTGTACCGCTGGGAACTCATGTACTGGTTCCTGGGTTGTTCATGAAAGTGATTACTGGCCATATCGGTTTTCAGACCAGTTGTACCAGTCTGACTACAACTGCGGGAACAATTGGGTCGATACCGGTCTTGTGCCGCTCGATCACAGAAGCTGGACCGGTAGTTGGGTAGTAGTTGAGCGGTTGTACCGATCTTCCTAGACTGAGAAAATTCACCTTCATGTCCTTGGTGTTCATCTTGATCCATTCCATCTCCTTGGTACCTAAGCATGCAAAGTGTCTCCATTTGAGGTAGTAGCCATGTCTCAAGTTGGTCAAAGGGGAGTTCAACAAGGAGAGAGTTAACCTCGGTCTCGATAACTCTTGCACGTGCTTGTGTCATCGGTCCACTTGGCACTTGGTGAGATGTAGGTAGGTCCATGGGAAATACCATAGGATGCTTCGCATCACCCTCCCTGGGAAAGATCTGACCTCGGATCAAAAACCTCATCACCATGGTAGGGAGAGAGATCCTTGACGTTGAAGATGTCATTCATGGTGTACTTGTCGCATGGTATGCCGATCTTGTAGGCGTTTTTGTTGTAGGGTGCGAGCACCTTGAAGGGTCCGCCGGCGCGTGGTAGTATCTTGGACTTGGGCTCATTGGGGATGCGTTCCTTGTGAAGGTGTAAGCACGCAAGATCTCCAATGTTGAATATCATGGGTTGCTTGTCGATGTTGGTCTTTGTCGCGAGGCGTTGTACTTGGCACTCAATTGCTCTTCTTGTATCTTCATGCACCTTCTTGAGATAGCTCGCTGATGCACTCACGTCCATGTTGGTGCGCTCTTGTAGAGGTAGTAGTACAATGTCCAATGTGGACAACGGATTGAATCCATAGACGATCTTGAAGGGGGACTTTCTAGTAGTCGAATTTCTTGCTCGTGTAGGCATACTCGACGGTGGGTAAGCACTCCTCCCACTCATTGATGCTCTTCTTAATCACCACGCGTAGGAGAGTAGACATCTTCTAGTTCGTGACCTCTGTTTGGCCATTGGTTTGTGGATGGTATGCCGAAGAGAATAGAAGCTTGATTTTGACCTTTGCGTAAAGCATCTTTCAAAAGTAGCTAAGGAACTTGACATTGCGGTCCGCCACGATAGTCTTGGGAACTCAATGTAGATGTAAGATTTCCCTACAGAAGAGATTGACAACATGTGAAGCATCCTCTATCTTGTTTCATGGAAAAAAGTGTGCCATCTTAGAGAATAGGTCAACAACAACCAATACCGAATCATTTCCTTTTTTGGTACGTGGCAAAGTGATGCAGAGCATCCTCGTCATCTCCATGGACCTACCATCGTCTCACCAAGTACCGAGTGGACCCATGACTCATGCACGTGCAAGAGCTCTCGACATCGGGGTGACATCTCTCCTTAGTGATATTCCATATGACCCAGTTGAGACATGGCTACTACATAAATCCGGAATGTTATGTGTGCTTAGGTACCAAGAAGACTCGCTCAGAGATGCTCATGAAGACGAACAAGTATGCAAGTACATGGATGAAGAGGAATGACTAAGGGATCCTAAGATGGCATCCAGGACCCGGACATCCAGACCAAGCCCCGGACATCCGGCCCCTGGAGATGACTTCAATAGCAGCAACCCCACAGCCGACGAGCTACATGATCTATACTTCTGGCCAGACCCCGGACGTCTGGCCCAGCAGCCTGGATATCCGGTGCCTGCTCGGAAATCTGGCCCTCCATCACAAAAGCTCACCATAGAAGGCCCCCGCCAGCCTAGACATCCGACCACGGTCCCGGACATCCGGCCCGATGCGAGCCGCCGGACATCCGCCCCCCAGCCCGGACATCGGGCGCCTATTTGTGCACAACGAACGGGCCGAAGGCCCATGTACCCCTTCGCCCTCTAGACTATATACACTCCTCCTCCACCTACATTTTAGGGTTAGCATTGTGATATCTCATCTTGGAGATAAAGCTTTGCTCATCCACTTGTACCCCTACTCCATTGGAGACCAAGGCCTCCTCGGAGAAGATCCCCGCAAGTGAAATTCAACACCCCCTTGTGGGAAGATCCTTCATGGATTCAAGACCTCCTTCTAGGATATGAACTAGCTACTTATACCCCCTTTGTTGTCCTTGGATCTTTATGACCTATTGTACTCTTGGATCTAGCACATGTGTGATTGAATCTAGTTGATTTGAGTGTTTTACTCTCTTGTATTCATCATGTTCTCTCGGAATTCCCCTCCAAATTGTAAAAGATCGCCCCCTAGGGTTCCAGCCTACATCACAAACCAAGCACAAAATCCATACTAATATCTTCCCATGGGTGATATGGAATAGGAAGTGGCATATAGAGACCATGGGATTGAGCTTTAGACTTAGCTTTACGACATGCCAAGCATCGGTTGGTGAAGCATGAAATGTCACAGAACATCTTGGGCCAAAAGTAGTTATTGGAGAGCGTAGCGAATGGCTTGTCTCATCCATAGTGTCCCATAAGTCCTCCCGCATGAGCCTCTTGCAAAATTAACAAGTGAAGACAAGACTCAGGGATACATAGCTTGTTAGCTATCATTTGATTATTATCCTTCATATAATATCTCTCCCAAGATGTATGCGTCAAGCATTTGGCATAAGGAATAGCAAAAGTAACATCATGCACATACAAGTCTTTGATGTGCTCAAATACAATAACATTCAATTCAAGTTGAGTCACAAGCATGCATTTGCAGGAAATAGCGTTCGCCACAACATTTTCCTTACCTTTGATGTAGTTGATCACATAAAAAAAGACTCAATGAACTCACTCCATTTGGCATGTTGCTTATTCTATTTTGTTTGACCTTTAAGGTATTTAAGCATCTCATGATCCGTATGGATGAAAAATTCACGAGGGTAAAGGTAATGATCCCAAACATGCGAGACTCTCACTAAAGCATATAACTCTTTGTCATAGATGGGGTAGTTAAGTTGCGCTCCGAAAAGTTTCTCACTAAAGATAGTGATGTGGCGCTTCTCTTGCATCAACACACCTCCTATGGCATTACCACTAGCGTCGTGATGTACTTCAAAAGTTTTATCAAATTTAGGTAACACAAGCAATGGAGCATGTGTAAGCAAATTCTTAAGCTCATTAAAAGCGGCATCTTCGGATCGTCCTCAAACAAATGACGCATTTTTCTTGCTCAATGCATGCAATGGTGATACAATGGTGCTAAAATCCTTCAGACGACGATATAATCTGGCTAAGCCAAGGAAGCTACACACTTTTTGCAGGTTAGTTGGTTCTGGACGATTCTTAATAGTGTCAATTTTAGTTTCATCCACATGCACACGCTTAGAATACACAACAAATCCTAGGAAAATAAGGTTCAACACCAGAAGTGCATTTTCCATGTTTGCATATAAGCGCTCGTTTCTAAGAATTTGCGAAACATCTCTAGTGTGCACACCATGATCCCCAACTGATTGACTAAGCACAAGAATATCGTCAAAGTAAACCACAATGCATATGCCAATCAATTTGTGAAGTACATAGTGCATCACACGCATAAAGGTGTTCGGTGCTTCAGATAAGCCCATAGGCATAACTAGCCACTCATACAAGCCAAATTTGGTTTTAAATGCGGTTTTACTTTTGTCACCCTCTTGAATGCATATTTGGTAGTAGCCACTTTCAAGGTGAATTTTGGAGAAAATGGTGGCTCCACTTAATTCATCTAACATGTCATCAAGGCGTGGAATGGGGTGTCAGTATCTAACGATGATTGCATTCATGGGACGACAATAGGAACACATGCGAAAAAAACCATCTTTGTTAGGCACAAGAATAACTGGAACAACACAAGGACTTAGTCTCTCACATACATACCCATTCTTAATGAGATGTTGTCCTTGTCTTTGTATTTCTTTTGTTTCGTCAGGGTTAATGCGGTACGGTGCCTTGTTCGGTAGTGGTGCACCGGGGATGAGGTCGATGTGGCGTTCGATGCCGCGAAGTCGAGGTAGACCTAGAGGTAGCTCGTCTGGAAATGCGTCCTCAAATTCTTGAAGAAACGAGACAACACTAAAGGTAGATGGTGAGAGGTGTTAGTCCTTGCCACTTCGTCCTTGCACAGTAGGACATAGTGTATGGCAGTAGATGGGCTCTCACACACTTCTCTCATGTCTCTTTTGGTGGCATCCTATGGACATCACCATGTCAAGAGTCCATTTGGCAAGTGCCACGTGCCACATCTACTTCAGATACATAAAGGTGAATCATCTCGTTTACACATGTCCACTTGTACCCTTTGAGGATGGTATACTACTTAACCCTCTCTCATGTGCATACGTAGGTGTGAGTGGAGCTACACATTTATCGAGGAGGAGTCCAAGCTCGGTAGAACAACTACTCCTTCTAGGAGGAAAGCCTGGAAGTGGAGAAGGAATAGGCCAAGAAGAAGGCATAATCTCCCAAGCGACCCCGTATGCACGGGCCTCCCAGGCTGCAAGATCGTGAAGACCCCGTGCGCACATGCGTGTACTGTGCCATGGGACCCCGTGCCCACGGGCCTCACAGACCCCGTGTGCAAGGGCTACTGCGTCAGGTAGCTGGAGATCGCGTGCACATGGTCTCCACTTACCCCGTGCGCACGGGGCACCCTATGTGTTGTTGTTGGGCTTTGCCCTTGAATTTCCATTTTCCCCCTCCTTACACCTTCATCCCTTGGACCTATATATAATCCTCCACCTCCTCCATTTAGACTTTGCTAATAATAGATCTAGACATTAGAGCTTAGCTCATGTACCTCCCCTTGTGGGATTATTCATGAGAGAGAGAATACTCTATTGGAGTTCAAGACCCTGTGCGCACAGGCGTGTACTGTGCCACGGGACCCCGTGCCCATGGGCTCCACTTACCACGTGCGCACGGGGTGCCCCGTGTGTTGTTGTTGGGCTTTGCCCTTGTATTCCCATTTTGCCCCTCCTTACCCCTTCATCCCTTGGACCTATATATACTCCTCCACCTCCTCCATTTAGAATTAGCTAAGAATAGATCTAGACATTAGAGCTTAGCTCATGTACCTCCCCTTGTGGGATTCTTCTTGAGAGAGAGAGAATACTCTATTGGAGTTCAAGACCTCATTGGAGAAGATCCTTAGGGACTCAAGACCCCCTTGTGGGAAAGATCTATTTAGATCATCAAGTCCTCATCTCCTTCATAGGGTTTGGAATGAACTTTACAATGTATCTTGTTTCCCTTTGATTGTTCTTGTACCTTGTGAATATCATGTGTTTGTTGGTCTAGTGGATTTGTGATTTGACTTGTTTCTCTTGTGATTTCTGCCCTTGTTCTTTGTGTTGTTCGCATTCCTCACAAAAAACATGAACATCGGAAAAAATCGGGGTACTTTAGCCCACGCCGTACATCATCATGGTACCATGAGCCAGGTTGACACGAATTTGGAGCCCTACCCCTTCTTTTTCTAGCCAAATTTTGCTTATTTTCGTCCAATTTAAGAAATTCCCCACAAAAAGAGCCATACCAATGTTTTTGTGATTTGTTGTCCCTAGTGCGTTTCTGTTGATTTCAATCCGTGGATCTGGTGTTTAGCAAGTAGAACCACCTCCTATTGCGTCCACATGACCTAATTTTTATTTATGTCTTTCGAATTTGGTATTCGGATCTCAAAATTTCCGCCCCCGTGTCCACGGACCCTAGACCCCGTGTCCACGGGCCCTCGCGAAGTTCCTATACACCCATGCCCAGAGCCTTATACCGTATGCACATGACCCCGTGTCCATGGGCCTAAGACCTCATGGGCACGACCCCCCCTACAGCCAGCCAGCACCGCTTCACCGTTTTGCCCATATCTCCCACTTCCGAACTCCGATTTGGGTCTTCTTTGGCTCGTTGGAAACCTAGCGACGTGCCCAAGCTCCTCATATTTATTTTACCACCATTTGACTGCATACAATTTTGTGCACTTTGCCATATTTGCATAGGCCCTCCGCCATAACTTTCGCACCACCACATAAGTTTTCCGCAACCTAACTGATATGTCTCCAACGTATCTATAATTTTTTATTGTTCCATGCTGTTATATTATCATTCTTGGATGTTTTAAAATCATTTTACAACAACGTTATATGATTTTTTGGGACTAGCCTATTGACATAGTGCCCAGTGCCAGTTGCTGTTTTTTGATTGTTTTTTACATCGCAGAAAATCAATAGCAAACGGAGTCCAAACGCAGCGAAACTTTTTGGAGAATTTTTCTGGACTAGAAGACACATGATTTGCCAAAGAAGTACTAGAGGGGAGGCCTGAGGTGAGCACAACCCACCAGGGCACGCCAAGGAGCCCAGGCGCCCCTGGGGGGTTGTGATCCCCTCGGTGACCCCCTGCACCGCCTCTTCGCCCTATAAATAGCCAAATATTCCAAAAACCCTTTGGGAGTTGACGAAAAGCAATTACAGCCGCCGCAAGTTCCAGAACCACGAGATCCAGTCTAGACACCATCACGGAGGGCTTCATCGTCCTCATTGGTACCTCTCCGATGATGCATGAGTAGTTCACCATAGACCTACGGGTCTGTTGGGGATATACACCGTGGTATGAGCCAGCCGGAAGTATGACCCAACCGGACTAGATGACTCACTAGTGACCCGCCCTGACTGGCGACTCATTAAGTGACCCGCCCAGATCTCTTCACTCATTGATGACTCGGCCGGGCTTGGTGACTCATTGGTGACCCGGTAGGCAGGTCAGAGGAGCGACAAGACCTAGTGGCCCAGAAGGCGGCTCATGGAAGGCCGACTCATGTTACGTCAGGCCGGCTTAAGAGGAAAGGCAAAAGGAATAATTCCTTGACAAGGTAAGCAAGACTAGGCTTCCACTTGTAATAGAATAGTCCTAATCCTACTAGGACTCCACATGTAACCCACCCCTCCAACTTATATCAGGAGGGACATGGCACCCCAAGAGGGAGAGGTTTTATACAGACAAGTCTAGACAAGATCAGAGTATATGCTCTCAAGATAGAGGGAGCGATACACCGCCTTTGTAACCAAGATCATCATAATCATCATCAATATCAATGAAGCAGGATGTAGGATTTTACCTCCACCGCGAGGGGCTGAACCTGGGTAAAATCTCGCGTCTCTCGATTTCGACCAACCTCGTTCAAGCTACTACCTAGATGCGTTGGCCTCATGACTAAGTCCTCATACTAGGATATCTGGCCGTGAGAAAACCACGATAGGGTCCATAGGCAATAACTAGACGACTTCTTCTCTCTTTTTGATTCTCAATACAATGGTCTCTTGGAGATCTATTTGATGTAACTCTTTTTGCGATGTGTTTGTTGGGATCTGATGAACTTTGAGTTTATGATCAGATCTATATCCATGAAAGTTATTTGAGTCTTCTTTGATCTCTTATATGCATGATTACTTATAGCCTCATATTTCTACTTCGAATCTTTTGTTTAGTCAGGCCAACTAGATCGAGTTTTCTTGCCATGGGAAGAGGTGCTTTGTGATGGGTTCGATCTTGCGGTGTTGTTTCCCAGTGATAGAAGGGGCAGCAAGACACACATGTATCGTTGCTATTAAGGATAACAAGATGGCAGCAATTCTTACAAGAATATATCTCATATACATCATGCCATCTGTCTTAATGGATTACTCTATTTTTCATGAACTTAATACACTAGATGAATGCTGGATAGTGGTCGATGTGTGGAGTAATAGTAGTAGATGCAGACATGAGTCGGTCTACTAATCTTGGATGTGATTCCTATATAATGATCATTGCATGGATATCATCATAACAATTCGATTTTCTTCAATTTCCCATCATTAATTTGTTTACCCACTTTGTGCTATTTTTTGAGAGAAGCCACGAGTGGAACCTACGCCCCCCTAGTCTATTTTCCTATCATATACTTTCATGTCTACATTGCAATTTGCGTTTTTATTTATTTTCATCTTTAATTTTCAGATCTATATTATCAAAAACCCAAAAATACCTCGCTGAATTTTGTTTTCCGTTATTCTATTTGCATCTATGAATCTATTTATTTACCAATCTTTTACCCGAGAGGGATTGACAACCCCTCTTACGCGTTGAGTTGCAAGTATTTGTTCTTTGTGTGCATGTACCGTTTACGTAGAGTTGCTTGGTTCTCCTACTGGTTTGATAACATTGGTTTCATAACTGAGGGAAATACCTACCGTAGATGTACTACATCATCCCTTCCTCTTTGGGGAAATATCGACGTAGTTCAAGCGACATCAACATGAATTTTTGGCGCCGTTGCAGGGGAGACATCATCAACATCTATCAGGTTCCTAATCACAAATTTCATCTCCTTGCATTTTACATTATTTTCCATCTGCCTCTCGTTTTCATCACCCCCACGTCACAAAAATTTGCCGTTTTATTCGCCCTCTTTTTCCTTCGCTGTTTTCTCGTCAGATCTGTTTTTGTTGGCAATCTTGCTTGTGTAGTCAGGATGTCTCAAGAAAATACCAAGTTGTGTGATTTTTCCAATACTAATAGTAATGATTTTATTAGTACTCCAATTGCTCCTGCCGCGACTAGTGCAGAGTCTTGTGATATTAATGTCGCTTTGTCGAATCTTGATATGAAAGAGCAATTTTTTGGCGCTCCAAATGAGGATGTCGTGTCCCATCTACACACATTCATAGAACTATGTGATATGAAAAATAGAAACGATGTGGACAATGATATTGTGAAGTTTAAATTATTTCCTTTCTGTTTGCGGGATCCTGCAAAAAATTGGTTTTCTTCTTTGCCTCGCAATAGTATCGATTCTTGGGATAAATGCAAAGATGCTTTTATTACTATGTATTTTCTGCATGCGAAAATTATTTCCCTTAGAAATCAAATCATGAATTTCAAGCAAATTGAGCATGAAAATGTTGCACAACCTTGGGAAAGAATGAAATTGATGCTAAGAAATTGTCCTACTCATGGCTTAAATCTTTGGATGATCATATAAATTTTTTATGCGAGATTGAATGTCATTTCTAGAAATCTTTTAGATTCCGCCGCTGGTGGTACTTTTATGGAAATTACTTTGAGTGAAGCCAGTAAATTGCTAGATAATATCATGCTCAATTATTCAAAATGGCAAATTGAAAGAGCGCCTACTAGTAAAATAGTTAATTCAGATGAAGAAATTAATTCATTGAGTGAAAAGGTTGATGCTCTTATGAAAATGGTTGCTCGTAAAAATGCTTCCATTGATCTTAATGATGTTCCTTTGTCTACTTTGATTGAACAAAATAGTGATGCCGTAGATGTGAATTTTATCTCGTGAAATAATTTCAATAACAATGCTTGGGTAATTTTAATCCTAGGCTTTTTCCTAGAAATTCCTCTAATAATTAAGGTAATTCCTATGGTAATTCTTCCTACAATAATAATAGGAACCCCTCTAATCTTGAGAATAATATTAAAGAATTTATCAATACTCAAAAGGTTTTCAATACTACAATATGAGTAAAGTTGAATATGATTGATGATATGTATAGAAGTATTGATAGAATTTCTCATGATGTAGAACATCTCAAGTTGAAATTTTTTGTACCGAAGGTTGATGAATAAATTATACCTTTATATGTTTCTATGGATGAAAGTAAGAAAAGAACCGCTATGCTTAGAGATAAAAGTGAATTTTTAGAAAGAGCGTTTTCTAGTGATTGCTTTCATAAAAATGATGCAGATCTTAAAATGATTGATGTTTCTTCTATTGATTCTTTGTTTAAAAAAATGATGATAAAGGGAGTGAAGAAGAGTCAACTTTAGCTAGAAGGCGTCCCGATAATTCGTAGGGTGAAAATCTTGTTGAGAAAATTGATAAAGTGGGTTTGGAGAGGTCAAAACTTTAACTAGTGATGTGCCCACTCTTTCGGATTACAAAGACTTTAATTATGATAATTATTCCTTAATTTATCGTATTTCTTTGTTGCAATCCATGATAAATTCACCCCATGCTTATGAATAAAATAAAGTTTTACTAAACATATTGTTGATGCCATGATGAAAGCTTTAGAAGAAAAGTTGGAATTAGAGGTTTCAATTCCTAGAAAATTACATGATGAATGCGAACCTACTATCAAAGTCAAGATTTAAAATTATGAGTGTTTTGCTTTATGTGACTTGGGTGCTAGTATTTCCACAATTCTGAAATCTTTATGTGATGTGCCTGGTATTACCGATATTGAAGAATGTTCTCTTAATTTGCACTTGGCGGATTCTACTATTAAAAAGCCGTTGGGAAGAATTAATGATGTTCTTAATCATGCAAATAGGAATTATGTGCCCATAGATTTTATTGTTCTTGATATTGATTGCAATCTGTCTTGTCCAATTATACTTTGTAGACCGATTTTATGCACTAAAGGTGCCGTGATTGATATGAAAGAAGGTAATATTAAATTTCAATTTCCGCTAACAAAGGGTATGGAACACTTCCCTAGAACAAGAATTAAACCACTATTTGAATCAATCATGATGACATCCTATGGATCTAGAACTAAAGATGACAATACTTGAGATCTATGTGTTATCCCTAGCTAGCGACGTAAAACGATAGCACTTGTTGGGAGGCAACCCAATATGTATCTTTTTTCTTTTTGCTTTTTTGCTATTTTCCAATAAATATGAAATTATGCCTCTGTTTACATGTGTTTTTGTGGTTTAAATTAGTGTTTGTGCCAAGCAAAGCTTTTGGGATGATTTGGTTGATAGTTGATTTGATTGCCTTGAAAATCAGAAACTTTTTCGTGCAGTGCCAGAGTTCTTGACGGTGACTGGAGCGTAATAAATTCTTGATATTGTTACAAGTTATCAATATAAAAATTTACAACATTGTCCTATTTTTTCAGAATTTTTAGAGTTACAAAGGTAAGACTAAAATTCGGATCTTTACAGACTGCTTTGTTTTATACATATTTTGTTTCCATTGTGTTATGTGCTTGTTTTGATGAATATATGGTTTTTATTTAAGGGTATAAGCCATAATAAAGTTGTAATACAATAGATATAATGCAGGAACAAAATATGAATGGGTTTGCTACAATACTTAAAGTAATGATTAGTTTTGTTATACTAACGGATCTCGCGATGGATGAAGGAATAAGAAGTAGCAAGAGCCTAAGCTTGGGAATGCCCAAGGCACCCCAAGATAATATTCAAGAAGTATCTAGCATCTAAGCTTGGGGATGCCCCGAGTGGCATCCCCCCTTCTTCTAACGACTCTCGGTATTTTACTTAGAGCTATATTTTTATTCGTCACATATCATGAGTTTTTCCTGGAGCATCTTGTATGATATCAGTCTTTGCTTGTTTTGATTTTTATTTTTTCACAAGTAACCTTGCTGGACACACCTATTTTAGAGAGCCAAACTTATGCGATGATTTTTTAGAATTGCTCTTTATGCTTCACTTAAATTTTTGAGAGGAACGAAATTGCTCTAGCGCTTCACTTATATATTTTTGAGCATGGCTTGCTTTAATATTTTTGATAAAATACTCTCATGCTTCACTTAGATTTATTTGAGGGTTAGTAATTTTTTTTAAAATTCTCTCATGCTTCACTTATATTATTTTGAGAGAAGAAAATTTTATGCTCATGTTGTTCACTTAAATTTGTTTGAGCTTATCAAAAAGCAACATATGAAACTAGTCCCAAAGTGATAGATAATCAAGCGGGGTATAATAAAAACTTTAATGAAAATCATTGGACAAATTAAACTTGATTCCTTGTAATAGTTTGGAAATATTATGATAGTGATATGTGAGTCATGTTGGTGAGTTATTATGCTTTAGTAAGAATATTGGTGTTAAGGTTTGTGATTCCCTATGCAAGCACAAAAGTCAATAGTTATTAAATGAAATTAAATCCTACTTATGGTGCATTATTCGGTGTTAGTTATGCTTAATGCTCGTTTATGTTATTTTTCGTTTCTTGGTTGGTTGCTTCTTAATATATTTTCCTGCCTCCACTTGTACTATGTAGAAATACTACTTGTGCATCCAGAATATTAAAACCAGTTTTGCCACATGAGTCCACCATACCTACCTATATGCAATATTTCTGTGCCGTTCTAAGAAAATTTGTATGTGCCATCTCTAATTTTCAAAATGAATTTCCTTTTTGTGTGCTCGTACCGCTCATGAAGCGGCAGGGGGTGGCCAATATTTTCCATGCTAGATTTTTATTCTCAAGATGATTGTTTATTCACTTGTCATTGCATGAGAGTAGGAGGTAATAGGGATGCCCAATTCCAAAATGAAAATGAAATTTACTTCATGTTGTCAAATAATAAATTCCCTGGAAAGTGTTGGTATGGAGGGCACCCGTGGATACGGCTAGCCATGGATTGTGAAAGTATGGTGGAAAAAGGAATAAACTTTAACGTGCTAGTAATGGTCTGTGAATGACTTCAACGCACAGGGTAGAAACTGCCAATTCACTCTTCCCATCACGCCCTTATCCTTAGCCACGCATGTTGCATGCATCACGCAAGGTAGGTAATGGAGGCGCGTGGCATGGGAGAGCATCAAGGAGAGGGCCCGGCCAACTTGAATTGGCGGAGGAGGATGGTGGTCGCCCGTTAGGGGAGCGACTCCCCTCCTTGGCCTGCCTATAAAAGGAGGGGCGGAGGAGTGCGGAGCCGCCCATTCCCGCATTCCTCCTCTTATGTCTTCTTCTTCTGCTAGTTATGTCGAAGAGAAGAGCCTCGGGCTAGCCCCATGGCTCTTAGTTGGGGATAATGTTGCCACACGCTGGTGCCGGCGCTCGGGGAGTGAACCTCGTCCTTGCTATAGTGAATCTCTTGGTTCCTTTGAGGCTCGTCCAGGAGGCGGGGCTGGAGATGGCCGGTAATCCCAGCGCTGCCCCTCCTTGAAGCCTTGGGGCTGATGTCGACGAGAGGCGCACCTTCCTGCCTGCCAAGGTGGGGACCGGCGCGCCACGAGCCCCCTGGCCATCTTGGCCGCTCATTGTCTCCCCGAGGAGGGCGCCGGGCTGGAGTCTCGGCGTTCCCCCAAAACGGTGTTGATGAAGACGAAACCATCGGAGAAGGAGAAGATGGGAGGCAGGCCGTCTAGTAGGAGCACGACTGCATCGACGTGCTCGTGTCGTACTTGCGAGCCGCTTTTCATGTGCCTAGCTCTTCCCCCTTTTCCCGTTGCCGTCATCACCGTTTCTTCCAGCCACCGGGGAAGGTCCTGTCCCCCTGGTGCTTTCGCCCCCCTCGAGAGTCTCCCGGCTAGGCCCCAGCATCTTCCTCTGTCAGTGCCTGTGCTGGAGTTCACCGCCTAGTCATGGAGGCGGTGAACATGGGGCTGTCGAGGTGCTCCGCACGTCTTCCTCCTTCGCAGCCTCGCCACTCCCGATCTTGGCAGGCTGTGCTTGTCAGTTCCTGACAGGGATCGGGGTGGCGTTGTGCTGGCGCATCACCCATCCTCTTCTTTTTCCACCACACTTCTTGGGATAAGAGGGACATGGAGAGGAGTTTACGGAGCACTTATCTTTTTTCAATCTTAAACACGTAGGCACTTGCCAAATTTTAATTCAAATAATGTAACTCCTCGAGTCCATGCTTGTGTTTTGTAATGCTTGTACTTGTACCAGCATGTTAATGAAAAAGAAGAACCTTGCAGGGAATCCATGCATGATGCATATGTATGTTCACGCAGAGGTGATATGCCTCTTTAATGTAAATAAACGAGTTTTCCCCGCAAGCTACCCTGCTGGCACCCTTTTTGTCTGCCCGAGAACACATCTGCCTCGGAACAGACAAAGGGTCCAGCCCCCCGTCAACTTCTTTTCACCAAGGGCCACTACAACCATCCTGTCTGAAGCAACGTCCGAGTCTGGGATGGGAGCACCCAAGCCTCAAGAGAGCGGTGAGGTTTTCTTATGCACAAGTTATAGCTTACAGAACACTAGCGGACATGAGGTATAACTTATCAACTTGGCTTGCCGGGGATCGCAGTGCCGAGCAACCTTCTCAACTCCATGTCGAAGCCAAGCTCACGGCAGGAACCTACAGCTTCATGCAGATGAGAATGATTGCAGGATGCGATCCTATCTATATGCATATGCAAATGCTTATGCAGTGATCTTGGAATGCTCATGCATGCATGCAATCTTGGTCGAGGCCCCCCTACAGTGCTTCTTTATTTTTCTCTTGCATGGGGTCATCGCCCCGGCTTTGTACAAGGGGTTACATGCAGCTGAGGCAAGGCTTGTACAAATGGGTGGCCGCCGGGCAGGGCCCGACAGCCGCGCCTTACAGATAGAACTTACGGAGATGCTCAATATTCCATGAGTTTTGCAACTGAATGCCATCTCGGTCTCCAAACGGACTGCGCCAGGTCTGGTGACTCGTACTACCTGGTAAGGGTCTTCCCACTTCAGTGATAACTTGTGTGTACCCTTGGCGGACTGAACGCGCCTAAGGACAAGGTCACCTTCCTCAGAACACCGGGCATGAACCCTGCGGCAATGATAGGGACGCAGGGCTTGCTGGTAGCATGCAGCACACGTAGCAGCCAAGAGATAGTTCTCCTTGAGTAGCACAACATTGTCACGCCGGTGCTAAACTTGCGCTACTTCATCATAGGCAAGCACTCGAGGCGACCCGTAAATGAGTTCCATGGGGATAACTGCTTTTGCCCTGTAGACCAGGGAGAAGGGAGTCTGCCCGGTAGCTTGGTTTGGTGTCGTTCTGAGGGGCGAGAGAACTACCGATAGCTCCTCGACCCACCGCCTATCGTGCTTCTGCAGCATATCAAAAGTTCTTGTTCTGAGTCCACGCAGCACTTCAGCATTCGCCCTCTCAGCTTGTCCATTGCTCCCGGGGTGTGCCATAGAGGCAAATGAGATCTTGCATCCGAGGGCATGAACATATTGCATGAAGGTGTGGCTCATGAACTGGGTGCCGTTGTCTGTAATGATCCTTGCCGGAACTCCAAAACGACACACCAGATCTTTCAATACTTGATAGTTGACTGAGGAGTCACCTTTCTCATAGCAGTCACTTCCGGCCACTTTGTAAACTTGTCGATAGCAACGAACAAGAATGCAAAGCCCTCGATTGCTCGGGGGAAGGGGCTGAGGATATCGAGCCCCCAGATCGAAAATGGCCATGATAGAGGGATTATCTGAAGGGCTTGGGCAGGCAGGTGGGTTTTCTTGGAATGGAACTGGCAGGCTACACATTTCGTGACTAGCTCGACCCCATCTTGGAGGGCTGTGGGCCAATAGAATCCTTGCCGGAATGCTTTCCCAACTAATGCCCTTGATACAATGTGGGAGTCGCACATGCCTTTGTACATTTCAGCCAACATTTCATTTCCTTCTTCCCAGGAGACACACTTCAATTTCACACCATTGGGCCTCCTTCTGTAGAGAGTGTCATTGACAAACTGATACATAATGGACCTCCGGGCTACTTTTTCAGCTTCATCTTGGTTGCCAGGAAGTTCTCCGGTTTGGAGGACGTGGACAATGTACCTAGCCCAAGTTGGATCCTGGGGCTCGGCAATGAGGACTAACGACACCTCCTCTGATGCGGGAGCACGTGCCTCATTCGCAGGGTTCATGGACCCGGCTGGAGGTGGTGGTTCGACAGGCTGCGAGGAGTTGTTTCCAGCACGGTCTCTGTCGGGAGCGGATGGCTCTATCGGGAGAGGCTTACCAGTGCCCAACATTATCCTTTTCTGGGCCATTGTTGCTTTGGATACAGACGGCTGAGTGATATGGAGAACAAACGTTACTAGTTCCACAGGAAGCTTCTGTAGAACACACTTTGATAGATGATCAACTATGCTGTTTTCCGCACAGTGTATGTTCTCTATTTGCAATCCGTCAAAGTGCTCCTCCAATCTCCTCACTTCCATGACGTATGCCTCCATCAATGGACTTCTGTAATCCTTGTTGACTTGTCTCACCACAAGCTGTGAATCTCCTCGAACGATCAGTTTCTTAATTCCTAATTCCATTGCTATCCTCAGCCTCGCAAGGAGCCCTTCATACTCAGCTGTATTGTTGGTTGCTTCTTTCTGGGCAAAATGCATTCGAACGACATACTTGAAGTGCTCCCCGGAGGGGGCGACGAGATGCACGCCAGCTCCTGCACCTTGCAGGGAAAAAGCACCATCAAAATACATAATCCACTTATGTGGTGATTCCTTGCCGGGGATAACTATATCTGTTATTTCCTCATCAGGGGTTGGCATCCATTCTGCAATATATTCTGCCGATGCCCTGCTTTGAATAGTTGATGTGCTCTCAAACTTCAAACCAAAGATGGATATCTCCAATGCCCACTCCCCTATTCTCCCGGTAGCCTCAGGGTTTCGGAGTATCCTTTGCAACGGGAAATGAGTGACAACTGTGATCTCATGGGCTTGGAAGTAGTGGCGTAGTTTTCTTGAGGCCATGATGGGACCAAAGATCTACGGGAAACAGGGAGCTGGCGAAGTACACTGGGCGCTACACCACTTTCTTCCTTGCTGCGTCCTTGGGGTCGCTCTCGTTGTCGTGCTCACTGCTGTCCTGATCCTTTTCTGACTCTGCCGGACTCTGCTCACTCTCTGTCTCATCCACTTCTCGCTGTGCTACCAAGGCCGCACAGACCACTTGGTTGGTTGCCGCTAAGTATAGAAACACCAACTCTTGGGGTTTGGGAGCGACCAAGGTAGGCATAGAAGATAAATAGGCCTTCAACTCTTGCAAAGCTGCATCTGCTTCCAGACTTTCTGCTTGATAGGCCGAGCATGTGGGCAGACAACAAGGTGGTGCTCGATTACCTCCCTGGGAACACAGTGGATATCAGATGGTTTCCAGGCAAACACAACGATATTTGCCAATAGGAAGGCAACAAATGCGCTTTCCTATTTATCATCAAGAGTGGTGCTGATAGTGAAAGTACCATCAACGCCAGCTAGCCCTGCCGGGACCTTCTTCACCTGGGGTGCAACGACCCTGGATCTCTTGCTGTTTGAACACTCCAGCATGTTGTCAATGGGTGTTGTGCACTCGGTGGGGTCACGCTTCCCGGACTCTTTGACGGAGGTCCTACAGTCCCTCTTTTTTCCTTTACATTCCTTGGCAGAACTGCCGCTGCCACTGCCTCTACCGCGATCGCGTCCCGGTACATCCTGTCCACACAAATGATTGCATCCTTCTCATGTGATGCCCAGGCATTAGCAAGGTGTTGTAGGCATAGTGGGATGCCGCCATGAATTTATCCAGGGTCGAGCGTCCAAGAATCCCATTGTACGACAGGGGGAGATCAACCACATCAAAACAGAATCCTCTCAGTCCGGTAGTTCAATTCTCCCCCAAATGTTACCGACAATGTTATCTTTCCCTTAGGATGACTCCTTCTGGGATTAACTCCTTGAAACGTGCCGATAACCTCTAGCTCTTCCTCTGCTATCTTAAGCTTGCTGATATTTGCTGGGGAAATCAGATTCAACCTGGCCCCGCAGTCCACCAACATCTTTGTGACCTTGAGGTTGCGGATTGTTGGGGAGACCATTAACGGCAAGCATCCTACCGCAGTGGTACGGCTAGGATGATCCTCGTCAAAGATGATGGGCGCATGGGACCATTTGAGCAGCTTCTGGGCCTCTGGCGCTAGCTCCACGACATTGACTTCTCACGCCCACCGCTTGAGTTGATGGTGAGAGGCGTGCAGAGACGCACCTCCGTCAATGCACGTGGCGTCAGTGGCCGTCTGAAACTCTTGCTCACTGGTTTCCTCTTCATCCCCTCCATGACTCTCATCATCACAAGCTCCCTTTTCTCGACGTCTGGCGGGCTTTCCTTGGCTCTGAAGGAGTTTGCTGGGGCGATTTACTTCACCACCTTTGCCCTTACCACCAACAACATTCTTACCCTTTTCCTTATCATGCTTCTCATACTCTCCTCTCTTTCTCTTGATGAGCTACTCAACCAGATGACACTCTTGAAGGTCGTGGCCCTTGGTCCAATGAATCTTGCAATACGACCAATCACCTTTCCCAGATTTCTCGGCAGCAGCGGCTTCCCGGCAGTTAGTGCACGTGACAGCTTCCTTGCCGAGGGCCTCTGCCTTAGCCTTCTTGCCAGTACTAGGCGTACCCAATCCTTCGACAATCATCACTGCCTTATCTCTCCGCTTCTTACTATGCTTTTTGCTCTTCTTTTGACTGGTTGATTCATCATCATCCTCTGAATCAACATTGATGCAATCTGCCTCTTCGGGCAACTACCTTCCCTCCTCCATACGGGCGCACTTATCCACCAGCGTGTAGAGCTCCTTCAGAGTCTTCGGAAACCGCACGTTCATCTTAGAACGAATCCGACAGTTGCACACATTGGACTGGAAGGCGGCTATTACGGCTGCTTGATGGATATTTAGAATATTTCTATGAACTTTGCTGAATCTTTGTAAATACTTACGGAGGGTTTCTCCTTCCTTCTGTTGGAGAAGCTGCAAGTTGTTGGGCCTGCCGGGTTCTTGGTGGCCACCCGTGAAGGCGCCAATGAATTCGTGGCACAGGTCAGCCCATGATGAGATGGAGTTCTCCGGCAGTTGCATCAACCAAGACCTCACATTGGACTTAAGGGCCAAAGGGAAGTAGTTGGCAAACATCTTCTCATCTTTTCCCCCGGCAGCCTGAACAGCAATGGTGTAGATGCTCAGGAACTCTGCCGGGTTCAACCTCCCGTTGTACTTCTCTGGTATCTCTGGCTTGAACATGCGAACACACGACTAACAAACTTGCCCCAACTCACGAGTAAAGGCAGGGCAGGCAACCTCGAAAGGTAGGCACCCACCAATACCGAGCGCGGGCTTGTCGATGTCTAGGCCGTCGCACCCGTAGGTCTAGCGGAGGTCGTCACGGCGTTGGTCAATAACGACGAGCTCGTCTTCTCTCCACTGTTGGATTCAGGGCTCCGCAAAACCCTACTAGATTTGAACTCTGGGGTGCGTGCAAAGAACTCAACCTCGCCAATCTACCTACTCGCCATCTCATGAACTAGCATGATGAACATGAACATGAAGGAGACATGAGGCAGTTTATCCTGGTTCAGGCCACCTAGCCGTGAGTGGCCCTACTCCAGCAGTGTGGTGGATTAGCCTCGAGATGGGTTGTGGATGAACTAGTACAATGAGCGAACAACCTCTGGAGGAGAGGTGTTCTTGGGCTCGAATTATCTGGTGAACTTGTCAGGTTGGAATGGATCCGACCCCCTTGCTTGGTGGTGGCTATCCTACTAATATAGTGTCCTTGGTCCTCTTCCCCCGAAATGTTGGCGTGAAGGGATCCCACAACAGCCAAATTGGAAGGGGGGCAACTAGTACATCTTATCCTGACTAAAGGTGGTCTTCGCCAGCAAAGCCTCTGATCCTGACGCCATGGTGGGCTCGGTGATGACCTTCGTCCTGCCGTCCTGGCGGTCTTGGTCTTGTTGCACTGGAATGGAAACCTTTGGCAGATTCCTCAGGACTCTGCGCCTGAGCCCGCTTCCTTAGCACCAAAGAGGAAACTGATGTATTGCGCCCGCTGGCGCCCGCCTGGCCTTGGTCATCATGGCTTGCGTCATGCAAACCTCGTGAGGTGGGGGGTTGCATAGAGTTCTCCACTCCTCAAGAGCCAGCCAGATGAGGCTGCCTCTTCTGGAGGTCTTGGTGTCGTCCGCCCCACGACGCTTGGCCCCTCGCGAGGGTCTAGAGTGTTGATGCTGAAGATGGGCCATACCAGGCCCGAAAAGGAACCGCGTCGTGGGCTGCAGACAGGCAAGTCTAGGTACCCTGGTTCCCAGAACACCGACAGTAGCCCCTGGGCCCAAGGTGCGCTCGGACTTGGCTTCGAGGCGAAGCCAAAGGGCAGGGGCGAAGTGCCACGGGCCCCAATCGCCAGCGGACCAGGCTAACATGTGGCGCCTGGATTGGACGTGGGCTTGTCCACTTCCCCATGTCGCTCGACAACTGGTTGACTTGGCGGATGCCTGTTGCTAGCACAACCATGCCAGACTTGCACGCATCACCTAGATTTGTCCTTCCCTTCGTCTCTCCATCTTGTGACCCTACGGCCCTCTTCCTTAACTCGGCGCCCCGCCAATCTTCTCTTCGCCTCCATGGCCCCCAGGTCGAAGAAGAATAAGGGGAGAAATAGTACTCCCGCTGAATCTCGGCCCGACTGGGACCTGCACTCGACCGGTTGACAGTGGTTAACTCGGAGGGGCTGGCCAAGGTCCGGCTAGCCCTTGCCGCTGGCTCCAATGAGCGGAAAGTGACGACGGTCTGGCCCGCTTCCTGGCGCATGGTGGACATGGAGGCCACTCAAATCCCTATCCACCTCCATGCTCTTCTGGCTGGATTGGTTCCCCTTTTTCTGATTTCTTCAATGACGTACTTACGCATTACCAGATCCAGGCGCTTCATCTGGATCTCGCGTCCATCGTCCTCCTTACCGCCTTTGCCTTCCTGTGCGAGGCCATGGTAGGCATCGCCCCCACTGTCGCCTTGTTCCACCGCTTCTTCTCGCTCCACCTGATCGACAACCTATAGTGCTTGGGGTGCATGGCCTTCCAAGCTGAAGCGGCGACGTCTAGCTCGGGCATCGACTTCGTGCTCCATCCAGTTGTGAAGGAGTTCTGGAAGAAATGGGTGTTTGTGGATGCCACCACTCTCAGCCCTTTGCTCCTGCTCCCACGAAGGCCAATGGAGCCCAGCTCCGGCTGGTGCCACGAGAAGCTTGTCGACTGGCGGCTCACCTTTGTTTGGACCAGGCTGGCCGGATTGAGGAAGGCCGGTGTGATCGCTCCAATGGTGGTGAGGGAGTTCGTCGGGCAGCGCATTGCCCCGCTCTAGTGCCACTCTCGCCCGATGTGAACCTTTTCTAGCCCCGAAGACCTGATAAGGCTGCAGGTGCCTTTGCTCCCCCTCGAGACACTATGTGCAGTGCTTGAGCTCCTGACCGGTGACCCAGCGCCTCCTAATCTCCCGAAGAACGCCTGCCTCCTGTACAGCTGCTCGAACAAGAATAGCTTTTCGAAGCAGATGCCCCTCTTCGACGAATGGGGGCTGCGCCCGTAGGGCCTTCGAGGGCCGCGTGAGAACCCTGTCTTGGTGATCACAATACTTGCCGATCCCATGATGCACGCCCCGAATGCGGGTGTAGAAGGGCGGGCACCGCCGGGCGCTCTTGAAGCGGTTGACGAGGAGAAGGGGTCGCCTGAAGCTCCTGAGATGGCCGTTCCTGGAGCCCCCGCGGGAGCTCCTGAGGTTGCCTGCCATGAGCAGGCGCGGCCTGCAACTGCCGATGAGGCCACGCCCGCTAGCCTGGTGCACTCTACTGAGGCGATGCCGTGCCCCAGAGTTGCTGGGAATCAGGCCTCGGTCCCTGGTCTGCTTCGCCCGGACCTGGAGGCAGTCCGCAAAAAGAGAAGGTTGCGGGGCCATGAAAGCGGTGGTTTTTGGCCCCTGAACCAGAGAATTACGTAGCAGTGAAAGGGTAAGTGCCTTATCTTTGTGATTCTTCACGTGCAGTGCTGCTTCCTAATTCTGCCTCTCCAGGGCCCCTCCGGTCATGACGACGAAAGCTCCTGAGGTTTGCCGCTCCGAGGCTCCCGACCTACCGCCGGCTTCAGGCTCCTCGCTCCAGGTGCTCGCGCGAGGTGTGGCGGCAGCTCGCGAGGCTAGTGTGCCTCGGAGGGGCCAGTGGCCCCCTATGTCTCTGCCTTGGAGCTGCTTCCAAGGCGTCGAGGGCGTGACGAGGGCTCTCTCGTTCATCCCCGCCAGCGGCTGGGCTTCCTTGGCTTCGGGTCCATCTTCAAGTTCCAGGGACGCGCCGTCCGACCCGTCTGCAAGGGCCAACACGAGGTTGGGGAGCGCCGGATACCAGCCCCTTGCGAGGGACGGGAAGGACTCCTCGCGCCCCTCGGCAGCCCCCGGCACCGAGGAGGGGTTTGGTCACGCACTGGAGCTCGTGCGCGGATGTAGTGTTGTTCATCACGACCTCTTCCAGGAGGCAGTCGACGCACTCGACCAGCTTGGGGAAGAGCTCACCAATGTCGATGTATGCCTCTAGTCGGAGAGTCTTCGCTTGGCGCAGGAGTGGCACAAGCTAAAGGTGGCTATCAATCTTTGGCATCTTCAGCATGAGCGCGCCAATGCGAAGGCCATGATGTCCCTCGCTGCCTCAGGCGAGGCCTGTGCCCAAGCCCTGGAGGAGGTCAGGGCGGCCGAACTTTGCCACGAGGCTGCCGAGAAGCGCGAGCGGGAACTCCAGGCCTTGAGTGCTGCAGTTGAACAGCGGATCGTGGCACGTAGGGCTGCCTAGGTGTCGATGAAGGGGGACTGTTGGGTATCGTAGCAGAAAATCTAAATTTTTCCTACGCATCACCAAGATCTATCTATGGAGTAATCTAGCAACGAGGGGGAGGGGAGTGCATCTACATACCCTTGTAGATCGCGATGTGGAAGCGTTGCAAGAACGCGGATGAAGGAGTCGTACTCGTCGCGATTTAGATCGCGGTTGATTCCGATCTAAGCGCCGAACAACGACGCCTCCACGTTCAACACACGTGCAGCCCGATGACGTCTCCCAAGCCTTGATCCAGCAAGGAGAGAGGGAGAGGTTGGGGAAGACTCCATCCAACAGCAGCACGACGGCGTGGTGGTGGTGGAGGAGCGCGGGACTCCAGCAGGGCTTCGCCAAGCACTGCGAGAGACGAGGAGGGAGAGAGGTAGGGCTGCGCCAAACGAGAGAGGTCAAAACGTGTTGTGGGCAGCCCCAAACCTCACATATATATAGGGGGAAGGGAGGGGCTGCGCCCCCTTTAGGGTTTCCCACCCCTAGGGGTGCGGCCACCCCAGATCCCATCTAAGGATGGCGGCCAAAGGGGGAGAGGGAGAGGGGGGCGCACCAGATTGGGCCCTAGGGCCCATGTGCCCTAGGGTTTGCCCCCTTCCCCTCTATGATGCGCCTTGGACCCTGGTGGGGGGGGGGGGCGCACCAGCCCACCTAGGGCTGGTCCCCTCCCACACTTGGCCCACGCAACCCTCTGGGGACGGTGGCCCCACCCGGTGGACCCTCGGGACCCTCCCGGTGGGCCCGGTACGCTACTGATAGCGCCCGAAACTTTTCCGGTGACCAAAACGGGACTTCCCATATATGAAACTTTACCTCCGGACCATTCCGGAACTCCTCGTGATGTCCGGGATCTCATCCGGGACTCTGAATAACATTCGGTAACCACGTACATACTTTCCCTATAACCCTAGCGTCATCGAACGTTAAGTGTGTAGACCATACGGGCTCGGGAGTCATGGAGACATGGCCGAGACAACTCTCCGGTCAATAACCAACAGTGGGATCTGGATACCCATGTTGGCTCCCACATTCTACACGATGATCTCATCGGATGAACCACGATGTCAAGGATTCAATCAATCCCGTATACAATTCCCTTTGTCTACCGGTATAGTACTTGCCCGAGATTCGATCGTCGGTATCCCGATACCTTGTTCAATCTCGTCACCGGCAAGTCTCTTTACTCGTTCCGTAACACACCAACCCATGATCAACTCCTTGATCACACTGTGCACATTATGATGATGTCCTACCGAGTGGGCCCAGAGATACCTCCTCGTCACACGGAGTGAGAAATCCCAGTCTTGATTTGTGCCAACCCAACAGACACTTTCGGAGATACCTGTAGTGCACCTTTATAGCCACCCAGTTACGTTGTGACATTTGGTACACCCAAAGTGTTCCTACGGTATCTGGGAGTTGCACAATCTCATGGTCTGAGGAAAAGATACTTGACATTTAGAAAAGCTTTAGCATACGAACTACACGATCTGTGTGCTAGGCTTAGGATTGGGTCTTGTCCATCACATCATTCTCCTAATCATGTGATCCCGTTATCAACGACATCCAAATGTCCATGATCAGGAAACAGTGACCATTTGTTGATCAACGAGCTAGTCAACTAGAGGCTTACTAGGGACATGGTGTTTGTCTATGTATCCACACATGTATCTGAGTTTCTTATCAATACAATTCTAGCATGGATAATAAACAATTATCATGAACAAGGAAATATAATAATAACCAATTTATTATTTCCTCTAGGGCATATTTCCAACAGGGACATTCTGAAGAGGAGGAAACACGGAAATGCGAGGAAGCGCTGATGCTGGAGGCCTCGAAGTGCAGCCTGGAGCTTGAGCGACTGGAGGCGAGGGAGCGCTAAGTGACCATGGCTGAGGATGCCGTCACCGTGCCTGAAGGCAAGATCCAGGAGGACGTTGACCGGAGGGTGGCGAAGGCTCACGCGGCTCTCGGCGACGTGCTCCGCCTGAAGCTGGAACTTCTGGTAGCTGAGGCTGAGGGCAGGTTTGCTGCCCTTAGGACGAGGCCGGATGAGGCGGAACAGCGCGAGAGTGCCGCCAAGGAAGCCCAGGCCTTAGCCCAAGGTGACTTGGCATCCGCTCGCGCCGACCTGCATTCATTTCAGGAGAAGATCAATGACGCCGCATCTCTTGCGAAGAAGAACGTGGATGAGGTGTATTGCCGCATGACGCTACGGCACGAGCATGCCTCGATGCTCCAGGCCCTCAGGGTGGTGGCCAATCGAGCTTTGGGCACCATCTGCGAGGAGAGCGCCCGTCGTCCACACGAGGACAACTATGCCAGCCACCTCTGTTTCTTCACCAAGATCGTGAACCGGCTGGAGGGTCAGGCCGCGAGGGCCTGAGAGCTCGTTGAAGAGAGAAGTCGTGTCCTTCTTGGGCGCGCGTTCTCGTGCGTCTTCAGCCATCTTTAGAATCTTGACCCTCATTTTGATTTTGACGCCGCGATAGCCCCTGTGCCCCGAGTTATTCAGCGCAATCTGGTGGAATGGGTGGACGACCATGTTGATGATATGAGTGCAGAGTTCGCTCCTGAGGACGACGCGGTCGTGATGGCGGCCGAAGAAGGCGATGCGGGTGACGATGATGAAGACGAAGCTAGCGACAGCGTGGGTGGCGCAGGTGAATACGGCGGTGGCAGCGGTGATGAAGATGACGCAGACGACAACACTGGCGGTGCGGGCGAGGCCTCAGCGTCCTCCGACTAAGCTCGCGTTTCCCTTTTACCTTGACCTGTATGAAAGAACCTTTGGGGGGGCGTGAAAGCATTTTTGAAAAGGTGGGTGCC
Source organism: Secale cereale (assembly GCA_902687465.1). Classification (NCBI taxonomy): domain Eukaryota; kingdom Viridiplantae; phylum Streptophyta; class Magnoliopsida; order Poales; family Poaceae; genus Secale; species Secale cereale. The sequence goes on along the minus strand of LR738711.1, from coordinate 385,507,288 downwards.
CCTTGTAATGTATGAAACGAGGATATGCTTTTGAGGTAGGATCTGAATTGAGCCGTCGCGAGCCTGCGGGCCCCCGAGTAGGCTAGCTGTTGTGACTTGTCTTTGGTTCCCTAGATCCTGAGTGGGCCCTGATGACATGGTAGCACCTTCTTTTTAAGACAAGCCTGGGGGCTCGTGAGGTCCTGAGCCTCCATAGGAGCCTGCTAACCCGCCCTAGAGTGCCTCGCGAGAAGCCAACTACCGGACCACGGCAGGGTGCGCATGTGGCGACTGTGCCCCTGATCCCCCGGGGGCCTTGGCGTCCTCGGGCTGGCCCGAGAAGCTTGGTGCGCGTGTACCATGCCCAGCCCCCGGTCGCGGGGTGCTCGTAGGGAGGGGTAGCAGGCACGAGCCTTACTTGCTAAACACAAAACCAGAAAGCAAGAAACCACTGCGAGACAAGAGAAAAAAGCAACATCCCCCCATTTTTGACAACATAAAAGAACTCCAACTCTTAGTCCACAAAGCGGCGAATCGAATTACAGAAAATGGGGCGAAAGCAAATAGCTGCGTCTGGCACCTAGCTAGTCTTCTTTTCTTCCCACCAGCGTGGAGCTAAGTGCTTTCACTGGATGTGAGCATAGTCATTGGGGGGCAGTGGCGACGGCTAGCACGGAGCATGGTGCTTCCACTTGGATGTGGGGTGGAGCCCCCGTGAGGCCCAAGGGCGGCTCTCACGAGACTCCGGGGCGTGTACAGCCCCACTCATTATTACGTGAGAGTGTCACGAGCCGAGACCTTCACATGTGTGAACCTTACTTCATATTGCCAGATGAGCC
>LR738711.1:385416193-385506404 GCA_902687465.1 Secale cereale | reverse complement strand
CCCGTGCGCCTCCCCCGACCACCGTTGGGGCCTCCGGAAACCAGGACGAGACCAAGGGGCAAGGAGGACGCTAGCGGCACCCTCGGCGACCACGGGCCCTCTGCTGGGGCAAGGGCTCACCGGCGCCTCCCCCAACAGAGGTCCTACCTCCATGCAGCACCTTGCTCCGTGCGGCGCGGGGAAGGCCCTGGCTGTGGTATTCTTCCACACACACTCCAACGCGCCACCTCGTCCTAGGGCAGAGACACCACCCCGAGGTCCCCGGCCGCCGTTGCGGTTTGGTTCACCTATGGTTCATGGTTAGCATAAGCATGCTCCGGAGACATCGGCTATACCATGTGGCTGTTGTTGATGATGGCACCAATGAAGCTCCACGGAGCCCCGTGGGGGGCTTCTGACTCGCTTGGCCCCAACATCTAGGCCGGTTGGGGGAAACAGTTGATGGTTCACAGGTGAATATGGCGGGTCTGCCGTCGGTGAAGTGGTATCGTCAGTCACTCTCGCCCTTGTGTCATTACCTGGCCACATGACATCTCTGTCCGGTCAGCCCGTCATTTGGTCGAGGTGATCACACGACTTTGACCCATTGCCGCCTCGCGGGGCGCCGCTTGAGCCCGCCAAGCCAGCGAGCATCACCCCTCTTGCCTGGCGAGTGATAACCCAAAAGTATAGGGGATCAATTGTAGCCTCTTTAGATAAGTAAGAGTGCCGAACCCAACGAGGAGCTAAAGGTAGAACAAATATTCCCTCAAGTTCTGTCGACCACTGATACAACTCTACGCACGCTTGACGTTCGCTTTACTTAGAACAATTATAAAACTAGAAGTACTTTGTGGGTGTAATGGAATAGGTTTGCAAGAATATAAAGAGCAAGTAAAAAAACTAGGGGCTGTTTTAGGCAAAGAAGCAATAAAGTTAGTATAGTGAGTGTGGAAAAGTGGTGGTAGGAGTTGCAAAATTGTCCCTAAACAATTACTACGTTACTAGACTGATAGCAAGTTTTATGTGGGAGAGGTCACTGCTTGCATATCATCCCTTCCTCACAATTCTATGCACTTATGATTGGAACTATTACCAAGAATCCGCAACTACTAACGTTCATTAAGGTAAAACCCAACCATAGCATTAAGATATATTGGTCCCCCTTCAATCCCGTATGCATCAATTTCTTTACTTGATTGAAGCTTCTGTCACACTTGCCCTACAATACATAGTCATATCAACATATAACTAATCCTATGGTGTGATCCACGCGCGCACTCATATGATGGGCACCAAAGGATAGCAACATAACCACAAGAAAATTAAACCAATCATAGCAACTCACCAATTACCGATAGGACGACGAAAATCTACTCAGATATCATAGGATGGCAACACATCATTGGATAATAATACGAAGCATAAAGCACCATGTTCAAGTAGAGGGTACAACGGGTTGTGGGAGAGTGGACCGCTGTAGATAGATGGGGGAAGGTGATGAAGATGTTGGTGAAGATGACGGAGGTGTTGGTGTCGATAGCCGTCACACGGTGATGGCCCCTGTGGCACTCCGGCACCACCAGAAGCGAGGGGGAGAGAGCCCCCCTCCTTCTCCTTCTTCATTGGCCTTCTCCCTAAGTGGGAGCAGGGTCCTCCCTCTAGTCATTGGTCTCCATGGCACGGGAGGGGCGAGAGCCCCTCCGAGATTGGATCTCTCTCTCTCTCTCTCTCTCTCTCTCTCTCTCCCTCTCTGTTTCTGCATTCCTAGATTCTCGCCTTTCACCGTTTCTTATATTCCCGGAGTTCGTAACTCTGATAGGGCTGAAATTTTGACATGATTTGTATCCGGATATTGGCATCCTTGCGGTGAAAGAAGGGAACCAACCGCCTTATGGGGTGGCCACGACGGTCAGGGGTGCGCCCACCCCCTTGGGGCACCCCCTGCCTCGTGCCCCCAAAGGCATCGTCTCGCGTTGATTCTTCTTCCCAAAAATCACATATATTCCAAAAAAATCTCCGTTAGTTTTCATCCCGTTTGGACTCAGTTTGATATGGATTTTCTGCGAAACAAAAAACATGCAACAAACAGGAACTGGCACTGGGCACTGGATCAATATGTTAGTCCCAAAAATAGTATACAAATTTGACAAAAGTATGTAAAAGTTGTAGAATGTTGGCATATAACAACTAAAAATTATAGATACGACGGAGACATATCAGCGAATAGCACTGCGGCTCGGGTTGGTGTCATGAGGGTCACGGGGCTCCCTGAGAGGAGCTGGGTGAGCACCACGAAGGCTGGCGTGTACTCCCGACGGTGCCCAAGATGCTGGCAAGCTGTAGAGGGTGCGGTGCCCCTGCGCACTACTTCGAGCAGCTCCACTACTGTTTCCAGCAAGGCGTCGCGATCGCCATCCATAAACCTGCATCGTAGAAGCTATCGAGCCACAATGACCGCCGCCCGCATATTCTCCTGCTCCCGGCCCATATGCGGCGCTGTTGCCATTGCTTAGCTTGAAGACCATGCGGTGGAGTGGTTGCGGCGTTGGGCGGAGGAGAACGGCGGAGGCCCGTGCCGCCCGCGGCCGGTGGCATCAGGTGGCGCATGAGCCGCGGGGGCATGGGGTTGAGGCCTTCTCGGGCAAGAGACGTCACCTGGGCTGGCTGAGCGGCCCTTGGCTCGGTGTGGGCCTGTGAGATGGTAGCCAAGGGGGTGGCGAGGTGACGATGAACTGAACGAATGAAGAGGAGCTTCGACACACCCCTACCCAGTGCACTAAATGTCGTATTCAGGGCTCCGCAAAACCCTACTAGGTTCGAACTCTTGGGTGCGTGCGAAGAACTCAACCTCGCTTATCTACCTACTTGCCATCTCACGAACTAGCACGATGAACATGAATGTAATGGAGACATGAGGCAGTTTATCCTGGTTCAGGCCACCTAGCGGTGAGTGGCCCTACTCCAGCAGTGTGGTGGATTAGCCTCGAGATGGGATTTGGATGAACTAGTACAATGGGTGAACAACCTCTGGAGGAGAGGTGTTCTTGGGATCGGATGAGCTGGCGAACTTGTCAGGGTGGAATGGATCCGATCCCCCTGCTTGGTGGTGGTTATCCTACTTATATAGTGTCCTTGGTCCTCTTCCCCCGAAGTGTTGGCGGGAAGGGATCCCACAATGGCCAAATTAGAAGGGGGACAACTAGTACATCTTATCCTGACTAAAGGTGATCTTCGTCTGCAAAGCCTCTGATCCTAACGCCATGGTGGGATCGGTGATGACCTCTGTCCTGCCGTCCTGGCAGTCTTGGTCTTGTTGCACTGGAATGGAAACCTTTGGAAGATTCCTTGGGACTCTGCGCCTGAGCCCGCTTCCTTAGCGCCAAAGAGGAAACTGCTGTACTACGGCCGCTGGCGCCCGCCTGGCCTTGGTCCTCATGGCTTGCATAATGCATTTCTCGTGAGGTGGGGGGTTGCATAGAGTTCTCCGGTCCTCATGAGCCAGCTAGACGAGGTTGCCCCTTCTGGAGGTCTTGGTGTCGTCCGCCCCGCGAGGCTTGGACCCTCGCGAGGGTCTTCAGTGTCGATGCTGAAGATGGGCTATACCATGCCCGAAAAGAAGCCGCGTCGTGGGATGCAGGCAGGCAAGTCTGGGTACCCTGGTTCCTAGAACACCGACATCCACCTATCCTCCGAGGATCGGCATTGGCCTGGACGCGCTCGAGGGTTAGAAGATGCCATCGAGAAGTCATTGGGGTCTTGATTTTGTTGCACTCGAGTTGGCTGCAGTGGCGGGGATTGCACCGTGGGGATGGATCCCTTCGTATGGTCAGCAGCACGAGCCATTGCTATCGCTTGGGGAGGCTGTGGCGGGCCAGCTCGCCGTGAGCCCCCAGCTTCGGCGAAACCGAGCAGACTTTGGATGGTGGCACGCCATTCCTCCATCTGCTCGGCCGCTAGCGGAAACCTCAGCAGCAGCTGAGACCGTGCCATGGCCTCCGAGGATGCATGGGCGATGATGAAGTCGATCGCATTGTTTCTCGGCTCCTGACGGTGCCTGAGGCAGAAACACTACGCCCCCGCTGTTGTGGGTGACCACCTGGATGGCAGGGTGGTGCAGTGAAGGCACACGAGGGCCAGCGGCTCCGTCAAGAGCATCGGCTTGGTCGACCCATCCCGAGGGAGGCACACACACACTACGACTGTGCATATGGTGGGAACGGTCGAAGGGCGGCGATTCTCCCTGGTCTGAGCGCCGTTGCTGCGACTGTGCTCGTCGGCGAGAGAAAGGGGCGTAGATGGAGTAACCCCTTTGCCCGGGCCTTGGGGAGCATGGCCATTAATGTGTTGCTGATGCTGCTCTCCTGTCAGGCCCAAGATGCGATTCTATCCCGATCACGTGACACATACGTGATTGGGGAACAACCGCATTTCGGGCTCTTAGCAAGATGGATATCATTACATCGTACCAATACATACATACATGGGGGATACAACAATTCATACAAGTCACCTGAATACAACAACATCAATACAAGACATCCGACTACGGATGCAAACATTTAAAGCACAAAGACATCCATCTGCTATCCCAGGCTGCCGACGAGGAACCTAACCCAAGACTGACGAAGCAGAAGAGGAAAGAACTCCAACAGAAAGAACATCGCTCTCACGTCAAGTCATCGGAAACCTGCACCTGCAATTGTTGTTGTAGAATCTATGAGCCACAAGGACACAGCAATCCCATAACCATGGGTAACAAGACTAGCAAAGCTTAATGGGTAGGAAGAGGTTAAGTGGTGAGGTTGCAGCAACGGCTAAGCAGAAGTATGGTGGCTAACTTACGAGTACAAGAATAAGATGAGCATCTACGCAAACGGTCGCATACAAGTAATGATCGCTAAAGATCATGTACTACCTACGAGTCAAACATAACCCCACCGTGTTCTCTTCTCAAAGTGAAAAAAGACAGTCACGGTTACTCACGCGGTTCGTGTATTTTATCTCGGATCCTCTGTCAAGTTTTCAACAACTGGACATTAACAAATTCCAATCTGCCACATAACCGCAGGCACGGCTTTCGAAAGATCAAAACCCTGAAGGAGTGTTCCAACTTAGCCCATCACAAGCTCTCATGATTAGCAGAGATAATAATAATATTACCCCTTATCTTAGGGACAATCCGATCAGGCTCGGAATCCGGGTGCACAAGACATTTCGACAATGGTAAAACAAGTCCAGCAAGACCTCCCAGTGTGTCGACACCCTGATAGTAGCCGCACGTATCTCGTCTCAGGCCACGGCCGGATGGGCGAGCCTACGGGAGCCAATCCTCGAGTTTCCCCGTGGTGGCCCCGCAGTCTCCCCGTTTGGGACCAACACCATCAGCACTGGCCCCCCTGCTATGTAGAAGAATCCTCGGGTAGCGCTAACTCCCTATGCAATTAACTAATTAATTAAGTTTTTGTTATGAGCAAATTAGAACCAATGTTGGGCCTTCCTGGAGGAGTTTTATTCAAAGACCAACTGTCAAGGGGTCCCCATATACCCAACCGTGTAAGGAACGCAAAATCAAGGAACATAACGCCGGTTTATCGGCTCCTAAGGTGGCATGAGTGGAACAAAACACCAAGCAAAAGGCCAAGCCTTCCACCCATTGCCAAGTATATAGATGTGTTAATATATATAAGATATATTGTGATATTCCAACATCAAGCTCCAACATGGAACAATCTTCATCTTCACCTACAACTAACAACGCTATAAGAGGGGCTGAGCAAGCGGGTAACATAGCCAAACAACGGTTTGTTGGGAAGGTGTCAAAGGTTAGAGGTTTCATGGCAACAAGGAGAGGGGCTGACAATAAAGATGGGTAGCGCGACATATAATGACAGCATCGAGACATCTTGCATAGCAATGATAGTAAATGTATCCAAGGTGATGGTCATCTTGCCTGAGATCCCGCAAGGAAGAAGAACGAATCCATGAAGAAGACGAAGAAGAATCCTCGAAGATGAACCAAGTGTAGACGAACGAATCCTCACGATCGCAACGAAAAAGAACTAGCGAGAAGAAAGCACACAACATGGTAAACACACCACACAAGAACACGACAAGATGCTCAACCAAGTATGATGCAAGACAAGTCTATATGATGCATTTCATGGCAAGGGATGAAGCACACAAGAACAACACAAGCCAACAAGTTTAAATCAGGACGGAAACAACATAGAACCATTCCGGTAAGCCTCATATGCACATTTTGAATTTGGTCCAGATCTGAACAAACCTTAAGTTAAAGTTGTTAAACAACAAGTTAACTTGCACCATGATGATCTACAGGAAATTCTAGTCAAGTTTCATGTGAAGTTTGTTTAATTCGGAGCGGCCTAGAAGATATGAGCAAAACAAGACAAGCATGTCAACGGTGCAAGATGCACCCAAACATCAAGCAACACACTACAAACATGTAAACAACATGATATTATGCTTCTACATGCAAAAACACACAAGTTTCATATAGGACACGCTCAAAACGGAGCAACGGGCTAGAAGTTATGAGCAAAACAAGTTACAAAGCAATGCTGAAGTTAACAACCACATAGCAACTTTGGAGCAAGGAATATATATGCTACAGCACACAAACATGATAACAAGAGACATGAATATGAAATAGACATGATACTCAACAAGCATGAACTTAGAACAATCCCAAAAACTTGGTGGAACACATTTAAACAAGCATATCAAGTTGCAATAAATTTATCCAGAGTTAGCCAAAATCTAGGAAGGCAAAAACATGCACGATGCTTCCTTCGGAGGCACAAAACAACTAGCATATCAACTCTAGTAAGTATATAAAGATAATGGACATGTAATAGACATAGCATACATCAAACTACTCCATTGGAGCATCTCCATAGGAGGCATGTATCAATAACAACAAGCTTCACCAAATTGATCATGCTGATAAAAATCTGATAGGTAAATTTATAGCAACTTGAGAGCAAGAAATAAATAAGCTACAACAGTCCATATAGGCAAACTAAGGCATGGATGGATAGAAGATAACATGGACAACAAGACATGATCATTGGACATACTAAAACATGCAAGGATTTGAGTGAGGCATCAAGCAAACATAGCAATAGGTTTAACAGATTCCAGACTTAACAGTTTTTTCACTAAGTATAAAACAACAACATTGGCATGGCATGTTTACAAGCTTGTTTAAGTCACCTCAAGGCATATCATGGAAAGTGTATTGCACCACAGCAAACACCATATGATTGTGCTTCTAAAACATATAGACATGTGGCATGAAGACAAACACATCAATAGCAATGAGCAAGTCAAATCAGCATCTCATAACAAGTTTCAGCACTTAACAGTCACATGCACTTTTGCAACAGAGATTAACATGGCAATATGGAAGCTAACATGAATGCTACAACAACCAACATGTACACTTCACAAAGAACATTTTGACATATCATATGCTTCATTTGGACCAACATGCACAAAGTTATCATCAACACAAGCATGCAACAAAATTACTCTTAACAACAGTTTTAAACATATAGCACTCTTGCAATGATGATTAGAGCATCAAGGTGAACTCAAACAAGCATGCCACAATGGAACAAAATGAAGAGCATATCACCACAATCATTTTGACATATCATATACTCAATTTGGACATACACACAAAAATTTATACAAGCAGACAAAGTATGCAACACTTTTTACAAAAACTCAGGGACTTAGAGGAAAATAGACCTCGAAGGGGTGGACATGTCCAGAAGGGGTCGCACATGTCCGTCGGTGTAGGCGTGCGGGCCCACCTGGCAGTGGCACGACGAGGAGAGGGTTGGACATGTCCGAGCTGAACGGACGTGTCCGCCGATGCGGCGCTGGGGCCACCGGTCAGTGGCGGTGGCATCGATGCAGGGTGGCGACAGCGAAGCGTGGAGAGGCCTGGGACGGAGCTGCTCCAACGGATCCAGCCTGGGAGGGCACCGGCGAGGAGATCCCGGTGGCGGGGCGAGCAGGGAGGTGGCTGAGGTGAGACGGGCCGGCGGGATCTCGAGGCGGCGGTGGGAAGACGAGATCCGGGCGGCGGCGCGGGCCTGGAGGGCGGAGGGAGCTCGGGGCCCTACGGCGGGACGACGGCGACGGCCGCCGGCGGCGGTGACACGGTGAGGGAGCAGATGGGGCTCGGGGACGAGGTCCCTGGCCTCAGTTGCATCGGGCAGGCGCGCGAGAGGAACGTGCCCGGGGCGCCAGGGGGCGGGCTTCGGCGGGCCGCGGGAGGTGGAAGGCACGGGGTGGACGCGTGTCCACTCCTGGTTGGCTGGGAGGTAGCTGTGTGTAATGCCCCGGATGTAATACTTTCCCTTTTGGGCATATAATATATCTCCGGCTTCATCTATTCCATTCCAGGTTCTTTGTCTTTCGGGTTTTCGTCGTTTTGTTGTGTGCGTGTGTGGCATTCATTCATATCATATAGTCATGTGCATCGCATTGCATTTGTGTTGTCGTTTGCATCCGGTTCCACGCAATCCTTCCCGTTGTCCGTTTCGCGTTTCGGAGCTCCCTCACGTGTCTGTGGCGTCCCGTAGGCCTACTTTGGTGTTTGGCCGTGTAACGTTACCGGTTTGGCGCGAGACTTGTCGTGTGTTGTTGTTTTGGTGTGTGTAACCCGCCTATCAAATCTCGTCGCATTTCGAGTCCGTTTGCTACCCCAACAGTTATTCTCGTGGGCTCAAAGTGCCTCCACTTTGAGGCCCAAGACACCCCCTCCAACAGCCCACCAACCACTCCTAACCACTTCTATCATCTAGGCCATCCAAATCTGATCCTGTGGCCGAAAACCACACTCCATTTGGACAACCCTAGCTACTTGTGCCTATATATTTGTCCACTCCCCCAAATTTTGCCCCAAATGAAGGAAACCCTAGCCCCCACTTCATCCCCTTCCTCCAGCCACCACCTCGCCGGAGTTCCGCCGGAATCTCGCCGGATTTTCGCCGGACCATCGCCGGAGTACGCCTCTCCTCCACCTCCGGCCACCCTCCTCTCACCTCACACCACCGCCACCTCGTCCATCCCTCCGGCCAGCCGCCTCCCTCCCGCCGGGCAGCAGCCCCGCCGCCCCAGGGCCTCACCGCGGCAGCCATCGAGTCCCCGCCGCCGGTGCCCACCTCCTCGTCGATCGAAGGCCGCCGCCCGCCTCGCCAGATCGGATCAGGTAGGATCCCGATCTGGATCCAATCGCCCGAGCTGGCTCGATCCGCCTGGGCCCTTCGCTTGTCCGATCCGCTCGCCGCTCCAGGCCGCGAGCACCGTCGGGCCTCCCCCTGGGCCGATCTCCAGGCCGCCGCCTCCGCGCTGGGCCGCCGCGTCGCCCGAGGCCCTCCTCCGCATCGCCAGATCCGCCCAGGCGTCGTGGGCCGCGCCCTCTAGGCGTTCGCCTCCTCCCGCTTCAGCCCGAAGGCCCGGGCTCCACAGGCCGCCGCCTCTCGCCGATTCCCGCGGCCCAGCCTCTCCGCCTAGGCCCGCTCCAGCCGACCGCGCGGGCCGCCGCCTCCGCCGCGTGGGCTCCCTTCGCCTGGGCCGCGCCGCCACCCAGTTCGCCTCCCTCGGGCCTCATCCATATCCGTGGGCCCGAGCCCGTTTGACCCAGATCTAGGTTATTTCAAATTCCCTAAGTCCCTGTGTTGTTTTTGTTCTCTGATGCATATTTCAAATGGTGATAACTTTTTGTGTGGAGCTTCGATTTGCGCGAATGACATGTCCAGACGTTCGTGGTGACTAGCACTACATTTGATTCCTTTGTGCCATGCATGTTTGAGATCATCTAGATGCTTATTTTTCTGTTGTAAGAGTGCATCCCGATATAAACTGCTGCTATGTGTTGTTTTTATGCCATCTTTGCATAGTGATATCTTTTAGCTCGTTTATCCGAATGATGCAAATGACATGTCCACGTGTTCGTCTTGCCATGCTCTACATGTTGATTGTGTTAGGTTGCATGATAGATTTAATCTTGCCATTTTTATCCTCGTTGCAAAGTGCTATGTGGCTGTTTAGTTATTTAGCTTGTTATGAAATGCCATCTTGTTGAGCTCATTGCTATCGTTGTGTTTATCTCCATGATGCATGCTTGTATGTTTCAGAATCACCATCATGTGTACTTTGATGTGGTGCTTACCACTTGCCATGTTTAGTTTCGAGGTGACTTAAACTTGCTCTTATAGATGCCATGATGAAACTGCTGTTTTAACACTTAGTGAAATTTCACTAAGTCTGGAATCTGTTATTGTTCCGATGCCATGTTTGCTTGCTGTTCTAGGACAAACCATGATAGTTTTGGAGTGATTCTTGATGGTTCCTTGTAGTATATATTGTTGGATATCCATTCATGTTCTCACATGCCTATTTAAGTGGCTGTAGCATATTTATCTTTTGCTCCAAAGTTTCAATAAAATTCTGGTGTCAGGATTTTGTTGTCAAGTTCAATATGTCCAAGCTTGTTGCTATTGATCCGTGGCTCCTTTCGGGGTGCACCTTTGGACTTATTTGCTGTAGGATATGTCTAGTTTCTGTTCATGCTCTTTTCCATGTTGTTTGAGTGCTGTAGCTTATATTTATAGTACTCCGATGTTGCTATGTTGCTGTAATTTTTAGCTTTCGCCTATTTCTTGTTTCGGGCATAACTTTTAGCCCGTAGCTCCGATTTCAGCGAGTCTTATATGAAACTTGATTGATTTTCCGTGTAGATTCATAATATCCTATTGTTATCTTGTTTTAAAGCTTTTGCTTGAATGCTTATTTTCCGTGCTCCGTGTGCTCTCATAGTGCATCCATCATGCATCCATCTTTTTGTGTGCGCATTGCATCTTGTTGATTTGTGCCTTGTGTGATTGTATTGTTTAGAGCCGGAAGCTGAGACCGAGTACGAGTATGAGCACGAGGTTACCAACGAGGTTGATCACGAGGACCCTTCTTACGATCCGAACGACAACTTTTCAGGCAAGATGACCGAACCTCGATAACATTACTATCTTTGCCTATTGCTAGTAGTTCCGCTCTATAGTTTTGCCTCGATGCCCATGTTTTCCTGTCAGCCTCCTACTTGTAACCATGACCATGTTTAACCACCCTACCAATGCAAACCGTTGAATGGCTAAGTACGCTTCGCTCAGCCCCTCTTATATCATTGCTAGTTGCAGGTGAAGTTGAAGATGCTTGCTTCATGTTGAAGTTTGTTGGGTTATATCACACTATATAATTGCTTAAAATGAAATCATCTATATATTGGCAAGGGTGGAAGGCTAAGCCTTTTGCTTGGTGATTTGTTCCACTCATGCCGTTAGGAACCGTTTAAACCGGTGTTATGTTCCTTGATTATGCGTTCCTAACATGGTTGGGGTGTATGGGACCCCCTTGATAAACCGCTAAGTGCTAAGTCTTTTCCAGCAAGTCCCAACATTGGTACTATTCGCCTAATAACTAATAAAACTTGCATAGGGTCTTGCAAACCCGAGTTCTTAATTAACAACCCCCGGGCCAGTGCTCCACATGAGTGTTGGTCCAAACTGGGCAGACTGCGGGGCCACCCGAGGGAACTCGAGGATTGGTATATACCTGTACGCTGACCTATCCGGTCGTGACCTGAGACTAGATACGCGCGGCTACCATCAGGGTGTCGACACGCCGGGAGGACTTGCTGGATTAGTCTTACCTTAGTTCGGAGTATCTTGAGCACGGGATTTCGAGAATACTCGGGTCTTCCCACTTTGGAGTTGCGACTCCGCGGATCGTGGGCTTTTCATGGGCCAAGTTGGAACACCCCTGCAGGGTTATGAACTTTCGAAAGCCGTGCCCGCGGTTATGTGGCAGATGGGAGCTTGTTAATATCCGGTTGTAGATAACTTGACACATTGTTCTAATACACTACCAGCGTGTGTACCGTGACTGTCAATTTCCGAATAGGGATTCGGGAGTTGAACACGGTGGGGTTATGTTTGTTGAGCTTTAGCTAGGATCACTTCGTGATCATCTCTCGACTGAGGCACTTCTCTTCTCGCACTCTTTCACGTAAGCTAGTGCTAGTTGCTGCTGTAGACACTTATTCTTTTCTTCAGCCTTATCCTCTCCCAAGGCTTAAATAGTCTTGTTACCCGGGAACGGGATTGCTGAGTCCTCTGTGGCTCACAGTTACTTCACCACACCAGATGCAGGTCCAATGGTGAGCTATCCAGGTGATGGCACCGAGCTAGACTGGGAGTATGACGAGGAGCGTAGTCGTTACTATGTTCGTTATCCTGATGATCAGTAGTGGAGACTTCTACTAGGATTCGATCCGACCTGTGGATTTAAATTATGTTTGGTATCTTGTCATTTGGATTTTACCCTTAGAGGGCTGTGATGTTTTATTGAATGATGATTTGGACATGTATTGTATTTGTGTGACGTGGCGAGTGTAAGCCAACTATTTTATGTTTTCCATCCCCATCTTTTACATGAGTTGTGCAAAGATACCAGACTTGCGATCATTCCAGCATGGGATTATGTCTCTAAGTCGTGCCTCGACACGTAGGAGATATAGTCCCATCCTGGGCTTTACAAGTTGGTATTCAGAGCCTTCTCCGACCTAGGAGCCCCACTGATTGATCGAATCGTTGACTGTCGAGTCTAGGCACACACTGAAAAAATATTTTGAGTCCTATATTTATATCGGAGAGTAGGATTTCTTTGCTTCTCATCCCCTTTCTCTCTGGTGAGGACTCCTGACGACTACTCTTGTCTCTTCTACTTTCAAAAATTGCACCAATTTTTTTTAGGAATCTCGCGAGTATTCTGGGATTGTTTCTATGTTCTTGTGACGAGAATATTGTTCTCGATGCCTCCTGACATTAGGGGTTGTGGCAGTGTCCCGGGGAGTTGAGCTTCGGGGTATTGTCGTCACAAGCATATCGCGACAGTACTAAATACTTAAGACGGCCGACATCGAAAATCTCTCCTATACGGTTAGTGGCAAGATAACCCCGACATCACCCAGTACTGGGGAGGTAGTTCGGGAGTATTGCCATAGCTTGTTATAGTGGATGCTTTTCGAAGGTCCGAGGTAGACAATTTCCAAGAAAGACTGGTTATGTGTCGAAGGATGGATACAGCTGGATGTAGGTTTAGAGTTGATTGCGCGGTGCTTCCCCTGTATCCCCAACACCTGATTGCATAACTGGAAACTTTCGGAAATTAATAGGTGGGTTTATCCAGTAGATCGTAGGCATTCTTCCAACGAATGCAGGTTAGCGAGTTCGGGGTTCTACATTGAGTGAAGTGGTATTATGACCGATGTTCCGATCGGGAGTTGCATCTTAAAGGGTCCTTGGCTATGCTGACCCGGGGATTGCAAAACCCTTTCGTAACGCGTTCATATGCTTTCAGCACAAAGATGTTAGAACGAAGCTCCTATCTTGTGTTTGTTCCCGTTTGTACCTTGTTGTTTTTCTTATTTTACCTTTTGTCCCCTATGTGGCTTCTCGTGAAGATTGATGTTATCATTTAACTGAGAATTTCATTCGTTCCTCTTGTTCGAATGTTTTCATTCTTCCCTATTGTTCGAATGATTATTGTGAAGACTTGTTGCAATTCATTCCATTGATTCAGCTTATACCTTCTGTCAATCAATTGCTGATTCGTGGTCATCTCTTTCAGGATGGCTCCGAAACGGGTTCCCAACGCTAACCCAGAGGGTGAAGAGGTCCCAGATCGTCCTCCTTCCCCTCCTCCTCCATCTGAGGCTTGGAGAGCGATTATGCAGACTACAACTTAGAACACCCAGATGTTGATGTAGATGATGCAGCAGATGCAAGCTAATCAAGCTAATCAGGGTGTTCCAGGGAATCAAGGCAATTTCTTCAACCAGCAGCACCATGCTACTCTCAACCAGTTCTTGGCCAATAATCCAAAAGCTTTCAGTTACTGTGTCGACCCTCTTGATGTTGAAGATTGGTTAACCGACATAAAGAAGCATTTTGAGTGCAGTAACGTAAGGGAAGAGGATTATGTGAAGTTTGCAGCCTTCCAACTCAAAGACCAAGCAGCTGACTGGTGGTAGCAATACAAAGACTCCAGGCCAGGTCGTGTGATCTCTTGGGAGGATTTCTGCAAGGACTTTCGCTCTCACAACATTCCAACAAGTGTCATCGAGGGTATGCGTGAGCAATTCCGCAACCTGAAGCAGGGCTCTATGACAGTCTACAAGTATAATGTCAAGTTCCAAAACCTTGCCCGCTATGCTAAGCAAGACATTCCAGACGCCAAGAGCTAAATCTACCAGTTCCGTGGAGGTCTCAAAGATGAACTTCAACTTGCTCTCACCTTGTTCGAGCCTGACGAGTTCGACAAATTCTATAACATGGCTTTGAAACAAGAGGCAGCTCAGCTTAAGATGGAGGCTTCTAAAAAGAGGATTCGAGATGCCATTCACTCCTCCTCATCGTCTCAGATGGTCTCGAAACAACAGAAATTTTTGCTTCCTCCTCCTCAAGTGATTCGAGCTCCTTACAACAACTCCAACAACTCCAACAACAACAAGAACTCTAGTGGACGTGGTTTCTCCCACCCATCCAAGTCCAACAATCAGTCCAAGTTGCAGATTCAAGCTTCCAAGTCGACTGTTCCTCCTGCTCGTCCACTTTATGAGGTTACTTGCTACAAGTGTGGCCAGAAGGGTCATTATTCCAACAAGTGCAACAACCCAAGGCGCCTTCCGCCACCTCCACCTGTCAGTTCGGCTATTGTGAAGCATAATCCCAGGCATGCTAGGGTGAATATGATGAATGCAGCTGAGGCAGAGAACTCTTCTGATGTAATCATAGGTAACCTTTCAGTGAACTCTTTTCCTGCAAAAGTATTATTTGATTCTGGTGCATCTCGTAGATTCATTTCAAGGCCATTCTTCACCAAGCATAATTTTACTTCGGTATTTCTGGATAAGAAGTTGTCGATTATTTCTCCGGGCAAGCACATGACTTCAAATTTGATGGCTCCGAATGTATCTATTCGCATGGGTGATTATCGCTTTCTGGCTAATCCGGTGGTTCTTGGTAATTCCGACATTGACCTCGTCCTCGGGATGGATTGGCTTTCTCAGCATGATGCTCACATTGATTGTGCACAAAAGGAAGTCAAGATGACTCATCCTGATGAAGATGTGATTATCTTCGCCTCCAGGGATAACACTATCAGGCTTTTCTCTCTCAATGATAAGGGCGAAACTAATGCCATATCTCAAATTCCGGTGGTTAACGAATATCAAGACGTCTTTCCTGAAGAACTTCCAAGCATGCCTCCACACCGTCAGGTGGAATTCGTCATCAAACTCGAGACGGGTACTGAGCCAGCATGCCGGCATCCGTACAAGCTCTCTCCTGATGAATTGAAGGAATTGAAGAAACAACTTGATCAACAGGAGCGTATGGGTCTCATCAGGCCTAGTACGTCGCCTTGGGGCTGTGGTGTCTTATTTGTCAAGAAGAAGGATGGCATGGAGCGTCTCTGCGTTGATTACCGGCCATTGAACAAGAAGACAATAAAGAACAAATATCCGCTCCCCAACATCAACGAACTGTTCGAGCAGCTCAAAGGAGCTAAAGTGTTCTCTAAGCTCGACCTCCGAATGGGCTATCACCAAATTCGCATTCGCGAGAAAGACATTCCCAAGACTACCTTCAGAACGAGTTTCGGTTCATACGAGTATACAGTCATGTCCTTTGGTCTCGCTAATGCTCCTCCTACCTTCTCGAGAATGATGCACTAAATCTTCAACCCCTACACTGGCGAGTTTGTGCTTGTGTATCTGGATGATATTCTGGTGTTTTCCAAGAATGAAGAAGATCACGGAAAGCACTTACGTCTGGTTCTTGATCGACTCCGTGAGCATAAGTTCTATGCCAAGTTCTCCAAGTGCGAATTTTGGCTCGATAAGGTTTTGTACCTGGGCCATATCATCTCAGCTGACGGCATTGCGGTAAATCCCGAGAAAGTTGAAGCAATTGTCAACTGGGAAGCTCCTCAGAACGTCAAGCAACTCCGCAGTTTTCTGGGTCTTGCCAGCTATTGCAGAAGGTTCGTTGAGAACTTCTCCAAGATTGCCAAGCCTCTTTCCAACTTGCTTCAGAAGAATGTCAAATACTTTTGGTCTCCAGAGTGTGAAGTGGCATTCAGAACTCTCAAAGAAAAGCTCGTCTCTGCTCCAGTTCTTACTCCTCCAGATGAGTCCAAGCCCTATGAATTATTCTGTGATGCCTCTCTTCAAGGACTTGGTGGTGTGCTTATGCAAGATAAGAGAATTGTGGCATACACTTCTCGTCAGCTGAAGCCAAGTGAGAAGAACTATCCCACACATGATCTTGAGCTAGCAGCTGTGGTACATGCCTTGATTACGTGGAGACATCTGTTGTTGGGCAGAAAAGTCGACATCTTCACTGATCACAAGAGCTTGAAGTACATCTTCACACAGCCTAATCTGAACCTCCGCCAGACTCGTTGGGTTGAGATGATCCAAGAGTATGATCCCAGCATTGAATACACTCCTGGCAAGGCGAATGTGATTGCAGATGCTTTGAGCAGAAAGGCATATTGCAACAGCCTTCTTATCAAGCCGTTCCAGCCTGAGCTTTGTGAAGCATTCAGGAAACTCAACCTCCAAGTTGTTCCGCAGGGTTTTCTTGCAAATCTTCAAATTGCTCCTACCTTGGAAGATCAGGTCCGTGAGGCCAAACTCAGTGATGCCATGGTGCAGAAGGTGAAACATGGTATGGCAAAGGGCACTCCTAAATACAAGTGCTTTCGTGTTGATGAGAGAGATACCTTGTTCTTCGAGGACAGACTCGTTGTTCCTAAAGGTGATCTCAGGAAGCTCATAATGGAAGAAGCACATGATTCTCTCCTTTCCATTCATTTGGGCAGCTCCAAGATGTACCAAGACCTCAAGCAATCTTACTGGTGGACACGCATGAAAAGGGAGATTGCCCAATTCGTGAATGAATATGATGTCTGCAGAAGAGTGAAAGCAGAACATCAACGTCCAGCCGGCCTTCTCCAACCTCTTCCTATTCCCGAGTGGAAATTCGACCACATTGAAATGGATTTCGTCACTGGTTTTCCTAAGTCCAAGAGAGGGAATGATTCCATCTTCGTGGTGATTGACAAGCTTACCAAAGTCGCTCACTTCCTTCCAGTCAAAGAATCCATCAATGCAGCTCAACTTGCAGAGTTGTACACGTCCAGAATTGTGTCCTTACATGGCATTCCTCAAGTTATCTCCCTAGACCGTGGAAGTTTGTTCACATCCAAGTTCTGGGACTCCTTTCAGTCCGCCATGGGCACTAAGATCAGGTTCAGCACTGCTTTTCACCCTCAGACTAGTGGTCAAGTCGAGCGAGTGAATCAGATTCTAGAAGACATGCTCAGAGCCTGTGTCATATCTTTTGGCATGAAATGGGAAGATTGCCTTCCATTTGTCGAGTTCTCTTACAACAACATCTTTCAAGCAAGTGCCGGAAAAGCTCCGTTTGAAATCCTCTATGGCAGAAAGTGTCGTACCCCTCTCAACTGGTCTGAAACAGGTGAACGTCAACTTCTTGGAAATGACTTGATCTCAGAAGCCGAAGAAATGTGCAAAGTCATACATGAAAATCTCAAGGCCGCTCAGTCGTGTCAGAAGAGCTACTATGACGGCAAGCATCGTGATTTGGCATTAAACATTGATGATCATGTTTATCTCCGTGTGTCTCCGATGAAAGGCACCCAAAGATTCGGTATTAAAGGAAAGCTTGCCCCTAGATACGTCGGGCCTTTCAAGATTCTTGGCAAAAGAGGCGATCTAGCCTATCAACTTGAGCTCCCTTCCAACTTTGCCAATGTTCATGATGTGTTCCATGTGTCTCAACTCCGCAAATGCTTCAAGGCACCTGAACGCATGATTCCGTTTGAAGAGATTGATCTTCAACAAGACTTGTCCTACCGAGAGCATCCCGTTGATATTCTCGAAGAAACCGAGCGCAAGACCCGCAACAAGTCCATCAAATTCTTGAAAGTCAAGTGGTCACATCACACCGACTGAGAAGCTACGTGGGAACGAGAAGATCATCTTCGTTCCGAGTACCCTTCCTTTTTCCAGTCCTAGATCTCGGGACGAGATATTTTTGTAGTAGAGGAGAGTTTGTAATGCCCTGGATGTAATACTTTCCCTTTTGGGCATATAATATATCTCCGGCTTCATCTATTCCATTCCGGGTTCTTTGTCTTTCGGGTTTTCGTCGTTTTGTTGTGTGCGTGTGTGGCATTCATTCATATCATATAGTCATGTGCATCGCATTGCATTTGTGTTGTCGTTTGCATCCGGTTCCACGCGTTCCTTCCCGTTGTCCGTTTCGCGTTCCGGAGCTCCCTAACGTGTCCGTGGCGTACCGTAGGCCTACTTTGGTGTTTGGTCGTGTAACGTTACCGGTTTGGCGCGAGACTTGTCGTGTTTTGTTGTTTTGGTGTGTGTAACCCGCCTGTCAAATCTCGTCGCGTTTCGAGTCCGTTTGCTACCCCAACAGTTATTCTCGTGGGCTCAAAGTGCCTCCACTTTGAGGCCCAAGACAGCCCCTCCAACAGCCCACCAACCACTCCTAACCACTTCTATCATCTAGGCCATCCAAATCTGATCCTGTGGCCGAAAACCGCACTCCATTTGGACAACCCTAGCTACTTGTGCCTATATATTTGTCCACTCCCCCAAATTTTGCCCCAAATCAAGGAATCCCTAGCCCCCACTTCATCCCCTTCCTCCAGCCACCACCTCGACGGAGTTCCGCCGGAATCTCGCCGGATTTTCGCCGGACCATCGCCGGAGTACGCCTCTCCTCCACCTCCGGCCACCCTCCTCTCACCTCACACCACCGCCACCTCGTCCATCCCTCCGGCCAGTAGCCTCCCTCCCGCCGGGCAGCGGCCCCGCCGCCCCAGGGCCTCACCGCGGCAGCCATCGAATCCCCGCCGCCGGTGCCCGCCTCCTCGTCGATCGAAGGCCGCCGCCCGCCTCGCTAGATCGGATCGGGTAGGATCCCGATCTGGATCCAATCGCCCGAGCCGGCTCGATCCGCCTGGGCCCTTCGCTTGTCCGATCCGCTCGCCGCTCCAGGCTGCGAGCGCTGTCGGGCCTCCCCCTGGGCCGATCGCCAGGCCGCCGCCTCCGCGCTGGGCCGCCGCGTCGCCCGAGGCCCTCCTCCGCATCGCCAGATCCGCCCAGGCGTCGTGGGCCGCGCCCTCCAGGCGTTCGCCTCCTCCCGCTTCAGCCCGAAGGCCCGGGCTCCACAGGCCTGTGGGGACCCCGACTTAGAAGTCGAGATCACCGAATGCACGTGTACAGTGATCCCAGAGATCAATGCTCACTGAACACACAGAAGCTGAATAACAAGAGTCTTACATCCAGACAAATAGTCTTACACGAATTAAGGCCATTATGGCCAAGTCTTACATAGATAAAGCCTCACGGGCTGAATAGCAAATAACTCAAATAGCGGAAGTCTTTGATAACGGGTAGAACCCATGCCATCTGCCTTAACCCTATAGGCATTCTGACTGGGATAGCGTCCTAGTTCGCATGTTCGTCTCCAAAGAACTCTTCTTCATATTCCTGTTCTTCCATGCCTAGCCAATTAAATAACCAGTGGCAAGCCAATGAGTACTTTGAATGTACTCGCAAGCAACCCATTATGTGGTTCAAAGTAACAATGCAATTGAACGGTAATGAACAATCTATCAAGGGCTAGAATAATCATTCTACTATCAAGTTTATGCATCAATAACCTCGCGTAACCTCGAAGACAGGTTACCGATATCAACATGAATAAGATTCAACTCATCGACTCAAGTCACCAGCTTGACTCACATACGCACGCATGGTTTCACAAACATTGGACGTAGCCCAAGAGCGGTTACCCAACTTGTTGGGGAACGTAGTATTTTAAAATTTTCCTACGATCACGCAAGATCTATCTACCAGATGCATAGCAACGAGAGGGGAGAGTGTGTCTACGTACCCTCGTAGACCGGGAGCGGAAGCGTCAAGTGACGCGGTTGATGTTGTCGAACTTCTTCGCGATCCAACCGATCAAGCACCGAACGTACGGCACCTCCGCGTTCAGCACACGTTCAGCTTGATGACGTACCACGAGCTCTTGATCCAGTTGAGCTTCACGGGAGAGTTTCGTCAGCATGACGGCGTGGTGATGGATATGATGTGTTCACCGGCACAGAGCTTCTCCTAAGCTTCGCGACGGTACGACCGAGGTGTGATTCTGTGGAGGGGGGCACCGCACACGGCTAAAACAATTCAACTTGTGTGTCTTTGGGTGCCCCCCTGCCCCCGTATATAAAGGAGCAAGGGAGGAGGGGCCGGCCAACCTCTATGGTGCGGCTAGGGAGGGGACTCCTACTAGGAATAGGATTGCAATCCTATTCCTAGTAGGATTCACCGAAAGGAAGAAGGGGGAAAGGATTAGGAGAGGTGGCGCCCCCCCCCCCCAATCCTAGTCCAACTAGGATTCCTAGGTGGGGGCGCCGGCCAGCCCTATGGGCTGCCTCTCTCTCACCCTTTAGGCCCACTATGGACCATCCCCTCTCGTAGGGGGTTCCGGTAACCCCCTCCGGCATTCCCGATAAATCCGAAACTTTTCCGGTATACTTCCGGTGTCCGAATATAGCCGTCCAATATATCAATCTTTATGTCTCGGACATTCCGAGACTCCTCGTCATGTCCGTGATCTCATCCGGGACTCCGAACTACCTTCGGTACATCAATACTCAAAAACTCATAATACCGATCGTCATCAAACGTTATGCGTGCGGACCCTACGGGTTCGAGAAATATGTAGACATGACCGAGACTCATCTCTGGTCAATAACCAATAGCGGAACCTGGATGTTCATATTGGCTCCTACATATTCTACGAAGATCTTTTATCGGTCAGAACCGCATAACAACATACGTTGTTCCTTTTGTCAAACGGTATGTTACTTGCCCGAGATTCGATCGTCGGTATCTTTATACCTAGTTCAATCTCGTTGCCGGCAAGTCTCTTTATTCGTTCCGTAACACATCATCTCGTGACTAACTCATTAGTCTTTTGCTTGCAAGGCTTATTGTGATGTGTGTTACCGAGAGGGCCCAGAGATACCTCTCCGACACTCGGAGTGACAAATCCTAATCTTGATCTATGCCAACACCACGAATACTTTCGGAGACACCTGTAGAGCATCTTTATGATCACCCAGTTACGTTGTGACGTTTGATAGCACACAAGGTGTTCCTACGGTATTCGGGAGTTGCATAATCTCATAGTCATAGGAACATGTATAAGTCATGAAGAAAGCAATAGCAGTTAAACTAAACGATCATATTGCTATGCTAACGGATGGGTCTTGTCCATCACATCATTCTCCTAATGATGTGATCCCGTTGATCAAATGACAACTCATGTCTATGGCTAGGAAACATAACCATCTTTGATCAATGAGCTAGTCTAGTAGAGGCATACTAGGGACATATTGTTTTGTCTATGTATCCACACATGTACTAAGTTTCCGGTTAATACAATTCTAGCATGAATAAAAGACATTTATCATGATATAAGGAAATACAAATAACATCTTTATTATTGCCTCTAGGGCATATTTCCTTCAGTCTCCCACTTGAACTAGAGTCAATAATCTAGCTCACATCGCCATGTGATTTAATACCGATAGTTCACATCATTATGTGAATAACACCCATAGTTCACATCGCCATGTGACCAACACCCAAAGGGTTTACTAGAGTCAATAATCTAGTTCACATCGCTATGTGATTAATACCCAAGAGTAATAAGGTGTGATCATGTTTTGCTTGTGAGAGAAGTTTAGTCAACGGGTCTGTCACATTCAGATCCGTATGTATTTTGCAAATTTCTATGTCTACAATGCTCTGCATAGAGCTACTCTAGCTAATTGCTCCCACTTTCAATACGCATCCAGATTGATACTTTAGAGTCATCTGGATTTAGTGTCAAAGCTTGCATCGGCGTAACCCTTTACGACGAACTCTTTATCACCTCCATAATCGAGAAATATTTCCTTAGTCATCCAGTTACTAAGGATAATTTTGACCGCTGTACAGTGATCCACTCCTGGTTTACTTTGGTACCTCCCTGCTAGACTTATAGCAAGGCACACATCAGGTCTGGTACACAGCATTGCATACATGATAGATCCTATGGCTGAGGCATAGGGAATGACTTTCATTTTCTCTCTATCTTCTGCAGTGGTCGGGCATTGAGTCTTACTCAACTTCATACCTTGTAAAACAGGCAAGAACCCTTTCTTTGACTGATCCATTTTGAACTTCTTCAAAATCTTATCAAGGTATGTGCTTTGTGAAAGTCCAATTAAGCGTCTTGATCTATCTCTATAGATCTTGATACCTAATATATAAGCAGCTTCACCGAGGTCTTTCATTGAAAAACTTTTATTCAAGTATCCTTTTATGCTATCCAGAAATTCTATATCATTTCCAATCAACAATATGTCATCTACATATAATATTAGAAATGCTACAGAGCTCCCACTCACTTTCTTGTAAATACAGGCTTCTCCAAAAGTCTGTATAAAACCATATGCTTTGATCACCTCATCAAAGCGTATATTCCAACTCCGAGATGCTTGCACCAGTCCATAGATGGATCGCTGGAGCTTGCATACTTTGTTAGCACCTTTTGGATCGACAAAACCTTCTGGTTGCATCATATACAACTCTTCTTTGAGATATCCATTTAGGAATGCAGTTTTGACATTCATTTGCCAGATTTCATAATCATAAAATGCGGCAATTGCTAACATGATTCGGACAGACTTAAGCATCGCTACAGGTGAGAAAGTCTCATCGTAGTCAACTCCTTGAACTTGTCGAAAACCTTTCGCAACAAGTCGAGCTTTGTAAACAGTAATATTACCGTCTGCGTCGGTCTTCCTCTTGAAGATCCATTTATTTTCGTTGGCTTGCCGATCATCGGGCAAGTTAACCAAAGTCCATACTTTGTTCTCATACATGGATCCCATCTCAGATTTCATGGCTTCAAGCCATTTTGCGGAATCTGGGCTCATCATCGCTTCCTCATAGTTCGTAGGTTCATCATGGTCTAGTAACATGATTTCCAGAACTGGGTTGCCGTACCACTCTGGTGCGGAACGTACTCTGGTTGATCTACGACGTTCAGTAAAAACTTGATCCGAAGTTTCATGATCATTATCATTAACTTCCTCACTAATTGGTGTAGGAATCACTGGAACAATTTCCTGTGATGTACTATTTTCCAATCCGGGAGAAGGTACAATTACCTCATCAAGTTCTACTTTCCTCCCACTCACTTCTTTCGAGAGAAACTCTTTTTCTAGAAAGGATCCGTTCTTAGCAACGAATATTTTGCCTTCGGATCTGTGATAGAAGGTGTACCCAACAGTCTCTTTTGGGTATCCTATGAAGACACATTTTTCCGACTTGGGATCGAGCTTATCAGGTTGAAGTGTTTTCACATAAGCATCGCAGCCCCAAATTTTAAGAAACGACAACTTTGGTTTCTTGCCAAACCATAGTTCATAAGGCGTCGTATCAACGGATTTAGATGGTGCCCTATTTAACGTGAATGCAGCTGTCTCTAAAGCATAACCCCAAAACGATAGTGGTAAATTGGTAAGAGACATCATAGATCGCACCATATCTAATAAAGTACGGTTACGACGTTCGGACACACCATTACGTTGTGGTGTTCCAGGTGGCGTGAGTTGTGAAACTATTCCACATTGTTTCAAATGAAGACCAAACTCGTAACTCAAATATTCTCCTCCACGATCAGATCGTAGGAACTTTATTTTCTTGTTACGATGATTCTCTACTTCACTCTGAAATTCTTTGAACTTTTCAAATGTTTCAGACTTGTGTTTCATTAAGTAGATATACCCATATCTGCTCAAATCATCAGTGAAGGTCAGAAAATAACGATACCCGCCGCGAGCATCAACGCTCATTGGTCCACATACATCAGTATGTATGATTTCCAACAAATCTGTTGCTCGCTCCATAGTTCCGGAGAACGGAGTTTTAGTCATCTTGCCCATGAGGCATGGTTCGCAAGCACCAAGTGATTCCAAAAGTCCATCTTTATGGAGTTTCTTCATGCGTTTTACACCAATATGACCCAAACGGCAGTGCCACAAATAAGTTGCACTATCATTATTAACCTTGCATCTTTTGGTTTCAATATTATGAATATGTGTATCACTACAATCAAGATCCAGTAAGAATAGACCACTCTTTAAGGGTGCATGACCATAAAAGATATTATTCATCAAAATGGAACAACCATTATTCTCTGATTTAAATGAATAACCGTCTCGCAATAAACAAGATCCAGATATAATGTTCATGCTCAACGCTGGCACCAAATAACAATTATTTAGGTCTAAAACTAATCCCGGAGGTAGATGTAGAGGTAGCGTGCCGACGGCGATCACATCGACTTTGGAACCGTTTCCCACGCGCATCGTCACCTCATCCTTAGCTAATCTTCGTTTAATCCGTAGTCCCTGTTTCGAGTTACAAATATTAGCAACTGAACCGGTATCAAATACCCAGGTACTACTACGAGCATTAGTAAGGTACACATCAATAACATGTATATCACATATACCTTTGTTCATCTTGCCATCCTTCTTATCCGCCAAATACTTGGGGCAGTTCCGCTTCCAGTGTCCAGTTCCCTTGCAGTAGAAGCACTCAGTTTCAGGCTTGGCTCCAGATTTGGGTTTCTTCGTTGAAGTAGCAACTGATTTGCTATTCTTTTTGAAGTTCCCTTTCTTTCCCTTGCCCTTTTTCTTGAAACTAGTGGTCTTGTTAACCATCAACACTTGATGCTCCTTTTTTATTTCTACCTCCGCAGTTTTGAGCATAGCGAAGAGCTCGGGAATTGTCTTTTGCATCCCTTGCATGTTATAGTTCATCACGAAGCCTTTATAGCTTGGTGGCAGTGATTGAAGAACTCTATCAATAACACTATCCTCGTCAACATTGCAACCAAGTTGAGTCATATGATTGTAGTACCCAGACATTCTGAGCAAGTGTTCACTGATAGAACTATTCTCCTCCATTTTGCAGCTGTAGAACTTATTGGAAATCTCATATTTCTCAATTCGGGCATTTGCTTGAAATATTAACTTCAACTCCTGGAACATTTCATATGCTCCATGACGTTCAAAACGTCGTTGAAGTCCCGGTTCTAAGCCGTAAAGCATGGCACACTGAACTATCGTGTAGTCATCAGACCGCGACTGCCAGACGTTCAAAGCGTCTGCATTAGCGGAAGGGGGCTTGTCACCTAGCGGTGCTTCAAGGACATAATTCTTCTGTGCAGCAATGAGGATAATCCTCAGGTTACGGACCCAGTCCGTGTAATTGCTACCATCATCTTTCAACTTAGCTTTCTCTAGGAATTCAAAGGAACGGTAGCACGGGCCATTGATCTACAACGACATAGATATGCAAAACTATCAGGACTAAGTTCATGATAAATTAAAGTTCAATTTAATCATATTAATTTAAAGAACTCCCACTTAGATAGACATCCCTCTGGTTATCTAAATGATCACGTGATCCAAATCAACTAAACCATGTCCGATCATCACGTGAGATGGAGTAGTTTTTAATGGTGAACATCTTATGTTGATCATATCTACTATATGATTCACGCTCGACCTTTCGGTCTCCAGTGTTCCGAGGCCATATCTGTATATGCTAGGCTCGTCAAGTTTAACCCGAGTATTCTGCGTGTGCAAAACTGGCTTACACCCGTTGTATTTGAACGTAGAGCTTATCACACCCGATCATCACGTGGTGTCTCGGCACGACGAACTTTCGCAACGGTGCATACTCAGGGAGAGCACTTATACCTTGAAATTTAGTAAGGGATCATCTTATAATGCTACCGTCATTCTAAGCAAAATAAGAAGCATAATAAGATAAACATCACATGCAATCAAAATATGTGACATGATATCGCCATCATCATCTTGTGCTTTTGATCTCCATCTCCAAAGCACCGTCATGATCACCTTCATCACCGGCTTGACACCTTGATCTTCATCGTAGTATCGTTGTCGTCTCGCCAACTATTGCTTCCACGACTATCGCTACCGTTTAGTGATAAAGTAAAGCAATTACATGGCGATTGCATTTCATACAATAAAGCGACAACCATATGGCTCCTGCCAGTTGCCGATAACTTTACAAAACATGATCATCTCATACAAAACCGTATAACTCATCATGTCTTGACCATATCACATCACAACATGCCCTGCAAAAACAAGTTAGACGTCCTCTACTTTGTTTGTTGCAAGTTTTACGTGGCTGCTACGGGCTTAGCAAGAACCGTTCATACCTACGCATACAAAACCACAACGATGTTTCGTCAAGTATGTGCTGTTTTAACCTTCACAAGGACCGGGCGTAGCCACACTTGATTCAGCTAAAGTGAGAGAGACAGACACCCGCCAGTCACCTTTAAGCAACGAGTGCTCGTAACGATGAAACCAGTCTCGCGTAAGCGTACGCGTAATGTCGGTCCGGGCCGCTTCATCTCACAATACCGCCGAAGCAAAGTATGACATGCTGGTAAGCAGTATGACTAGTATCGTCCACAATCTCATTGTGTTCTACTCGTGCATATCATCTACGCATAGACCTGGCTCATGATGCCACTGTTGGGGAACGTAGTATTTTAAAATTTTCCTACGATCACGCAAGATCTATCTACCAGATGCATATCAACGAGAGGGGAGAGTGTGTCTACGTACCCTCGTAGACCGGGAGCGGAAGCGTCAAGTGACGCGGTTGATGTTGTCGAACTTCTTCGCGATCCAACCGATCAAGCACCGAACGTACGGCACCTCCGCGTTCAGCACACGTTCAGCTTGATGACGTCCCACGAGCTCTTGATCCAGTTGAGCTTCACGGGAGAGTTTCGTCAGCACGACGGCGTGGTGACGGATATGATGTGTTCACCGGCGCAGGGCTTCGCCTAAGCTCCGCGACGGTATGACCGAGGTGTGATTCTGTGGAGGGGGGCACCGCACACGGCTAAAACAATTCAACTTGTGTGTCTTTGGGTGCCCCCCTGCCCCCGTATATAAAGGAGCAAGGGAGGAGGGCCGGCCAACCTCCTATGGTGCGGCTAGGGAAGGAATCCTACTAGGAATAGGATTGCAATCCTATTCCTAGTAGGAATTACCAAAGAAGGAAGAGATGGAGTAGGAAAAGGAAGAGGTGGCGCCTCCCACCAATCCTAGTCCAACTAGGAACTAGGTGGGGCGCCGGCCAGCCCTATGGGCTGCCTCTCTCCTTTCCACAAGGCCCACTATGGACCATCCCCCTTCGTAGGAGGTTCCGGTAACCCCCTTCGGCAATCCCGATAAATCCGAAACTTTTCCGGTATACTTCCGGTGTCCGAATGTAGCCGTCCAATATATCAATCTTTATGTCTCGGACATTCCGAGACTCCTCGTCATGTCCGTGATCTCATCCGGGACTCCGAACTACCTTCGGTACATCAATACTCAAAAACTCATAATACCGATCGTCATCAAACGTTAAGCGTGCGGACCCTACGGGTTCGAGAACTATGTAGACATGACCGAGACTCATCTCCGGTCAATAACCAATAGCGGAACCTGGATGTTCATATTGGCTCCTACATATTCTACGAAGATCTTTTATCGGTCAGAACCGCATAACAACATACGTTGTTCCTTTTGTCAAACGGTATGTTACTTGCCCGAGATTCGATCGTCGGTATCTTTATACCTAGTTCAATCTCGTTTACCGACAAGTCTCTTTACTCGTTCCGTAACACATCATCTCGTGACTAACTCATTAGTCTTTTGCTTGCAAGGCTTATTGTGATGTGTGTTACCGAGAGGGCCCAGAGATACCTCTCCGACACTCGGAGTGACAAATCCTAATCTTGATCTATGCCAACACCACGAATACTTTTGGAGACACCTGTAGAGCATCTTTATGATCACCCAGTTACGTTGTGACGTTTGATAGCACACAAGGTGTTCCTACGGTATTCGAGAGTTGCATAATCTCATAGTCATAGGAACATGTATAAGTCATGAAGAAAGCAATAGCAGTTAAACTAAACGATCATAGTGCTATGCTAACGGATGGGTCT
Source organism: Secale cereale (assembly GCA_902687465.1). NCBI lineage: Eukaryota > Viridiplantae > Streptophyta > Magnoliopsida > Poales > Poaceae > Secale > Secale cereale. The sequence goes on along the minus strand of LR738711.1, from coordinate 385,478,100 downwards.
TGTCCATCACATCATTCTCCTAATGATGTGATCCCGTTGATCAAATGACAACTCATGTCTATGGCTAGGAAACATAACCATCTTTGATCAATGAGCTAGTCTAGTAGAGGCATACTAGGGACATACTGTTTTGTCTATGTATCCACACATGTACTAAGTTTCCGGTTAATACAATTCTAGCATGAATAAAAGACATTTATCATGATATAAGGAAATACAAATAACATCTTTATTATTGCCTCTAGGGCATATTTCCTTCAGTCTCCCACTTGAACTAGAGTCAATAATCTAGATTACAAAGTGATGATCCTCACACCCATGGAGTCTTGGTGCTGATCATGTTTTGCCCGTGGAAGAGGCTTAGTCAACGGGTCTGCAACATTCAGATCCGTATGTATTTTGCAAATCTCTATGTCTCCCTCCTTGAATAGATCGCGGATGGAATTGAAGCGTCTTTTGATGTGCTTTGTTCTCTTGTGAAACCTGGATTCCTTCGCCAAGGCTATGGCTCCAGTGTTGTCACAAAAGATTTTCATTGGACCCGATGCACTAGGTACTACACCTAGATCGGATATAAACTCCTTCATCCAGACTCCTTCATTTGCTGCTTCCGAAGCAGCTATGTATTCCGCTTCACACGTAGATCCCGCCACGACGCTCTGCTTGGAACTGCACCAGCTGACAGCTCCACCGTTCAATAAAAATACATATCCGGTTTGTGACTTAGAGTCATCCGGATCAGTGTCAAAGCTAGAATCGACGTAACCGTTTACGACGAGCTCTTTGTCACCTCCATATACGAGAAACATATCCTTTGTTCTTTTCAGATACTTTAGGATGTTTTTGACCGCTGTCCAGTGATCCACTCCTGGATTACTTTGGTACCTCCCTGCTAGACTTATAGCAAGGCACACATCAGGTCTGGTACACAGCATTGCATACATGATAGATCCTATGGCTGAGGCATAGGGAATGACTTTCATTTTCTCTCTATCTTCTGCAGTGGTCGGGCATTGAGTCTTACTCAACTTCATACCTTGTAAAACAGGCAAGAATCCTTTCTTTGACTAATCCATTTTGAACCTTTTCAAAATCTTATCAAGGTATGTGCTTTGTGAAAGTCCAATTAAGCGTCTTGATCTATCTCTATAGATCTTGATGCCTAATATGTAAGCAGCTTCTCCGAGGTCTTTCATAGAAAAACTTTTATTCAAGTATCCTTTTATGCTATCCAGAAATTCTATATCATTTCCAATTAACAATATGTCATCTACATATAATATTAGAAATGCTACAGAGCTCCCACTCACTTTCTTGTAAATACAGGCTTCTCCAAAAGTCTGTATAAAACCATATGCTTTGATCACCTCATCAAAGCGTATATTCCAACTCCGAGATGCTTGCACCAGTCCATAGATGGATCGCTGGAGTTTGCATACTTTTTTAGCACCTTTTGGATCGACAAAACCTTCTGGTTGCATCATATACAACTCTTCTTTGAGATATCCATTTAGGAATGCAGTTTTGACATCCATTTGCCAGATTTCATAATCATAAAATGCGGCAATTGCTAACATGATTCGGACAGACTTTAGCATCGCTACAGGTGAGAAAGTCTCATCGTAGTCAACTCCTTGAACTTGTCGAAAACCTTTCGCAACAAGTCGAGCTTTGTAAACAGTAATATTACCGTCTGCGTCGGTCTTCCTCTTGAAGATCCATTTATTTTCGATGGCCTGCCGATCATCGAGCAAGTCAACCAAAGTCCATACTTTGTTCTCATACATGGATCCCATCTCAGATTTCATGGCTTCAAGCCATTTTGCGGAATCTGGGCTCATCATCGCTTCCTTATAGTTCGTAGGTTCATCATGGTCTAGTAACATGATTTCCAGAACTGGGTTGCCGTACCACTCTGGTGCGGAACGTACTCTGGTTGATCTACGACGTTCAGTAGAAACTTGATCCGAAGTTTCATGATCATTATCATCAACTTCCTCACTAATTGGTGTAGGAATCACTGGAACAATTTCCTGTGATGTACTACTTTCCAATATGGGAGAAGGTACAATTACCTCATCAAGTTCTACTTTCCTCCCACTCACTTCTTTCGAGAGAAACTCTTTTTCTAGAAAGGATCCGTTCTTAGCAACGAATATTTTGCCTTCGGATCTGTGATAGAAGGTGTACCCAACAGTCTCTTTTGAGTATCCTATGAAGACACATTTTTCCGACTTGGGATCGAGCTTATCAGGTTGAAGTGTTTTCACATAAGCATCGCAGCCCCAAATTTTAAGAAACGACAATTTTGGTTTCTTGCTAAACCATAGTTCATAAGGCGTCGTATCAACGGATTTAGATGGTGCCCTATTTAACGTGAATGCAGCTGTCTCTAAAGCATAACCCCAAAACGATAGTGGTAAATCGGTAAGAGACATCATAGATCGCACCATATCCAATAAAGTACGGTTACGACGTTCGGACACACCATTACGTTGTGGTGTTCCAGGTGGCGTGAGTTGTGAAACTATTCCACATTGTTTCAAATGAAGACCAAACTCGTAACTCAAATATTCTCCTCCACGATCAGATCGTAGGAACTTTATTTTCTTGTTACGATGATTCTCTACTTCACTCTGAAATTCTTTGAACTTTTCAAATGTTTCAGACTTGTGTTTCATTAAGTAGATATACCCATATCTGCTCAAATCATCAGTGAAGGTCAGAAAATAACGATACCCGCCGCGAGCATCAACACTCATTGGTCCACATACATCAGTATGTATGATTTCCAACAAATCTGTTGCTCGTTCCATAGTTCCGGAGAACGGAGTTTTAGTCATCTTGCCCATGAGGCATGGTTCGCAAGCACCAAGTGATTCATAATCAAGTGATTCCAAAAGTCCATCATTATGGAGTTTCTTCATGCGTTTTACACCAATATGACCTAAACGGCAGTGCCACAAATAAGTTGCACTTTCATTATTAACCTTGTATCTTTTGGTTTCAATATTATGAATATGTGTATCACTACAATCGAGATCCAATAAGAATAGACCACTCTTCAAGGCTGCATGACCATAAAAGATATTATTCATAAAAATAGAACAACCATTATTCTCTGATTTGAATGAATAACCGTCTCGCAATAAACAAGATCCAGATATAATGTTCATGCTTAACGCTGGCACCAAATAACAATTATTTAGGTCTAAAACTAATCCCGAAGGTAGATGTAGAGGTAGCGTGCCGACGGCGATCACATCGACTTTGGAACCGTTTCCCACGCGCATCGTCACCTCGTCCTTAGCTAATCTTCGTTTAATCCGTAGTCCCTGTTTCGAGTTACAAATATTAGCAACCGAACCGGTATCAAATACCCAGGTACTACTACGAGCATTAGTAAGGTACACATCAATAACATGTATATCACATATACCTTTGTTCATCTTGCCATCCTTCTTATCCGCCAAATACTTGGGGCAGTTCCGCTTCCAGTGTCCAGTTCCCTTGCAGTAGAAGCACTCAGTTTCAGGCTTGGCTCCAGATTTGGGTTTCTTCGTTGAAGTAGCAACTGATTTGCTATTCTTTTTGAAGTTCCCTTTCTTTCCCTTGCCCTTTTTCTTGAAACTAGTGGTCTTGTTAACCATCAACACTTGATGCTCCTTTTAGATTTCTACCTCCGCAGCTTTGAGCATAGCGAAGAGCTCGGGAATTGTCTTTTGCATCCCTTGCATGTTATAGTTCATCACGAAGCCTTTATAGCTTGGTGGCAGTGATTGAAGAACTCTATCAATAACACTATCCTCGTCAACATTGCAACCAAGTTGAGTCATATGATTGTAGTACCCAGACATTCTGAGCAAGTGTTCACTGATAGAACTATTCTCCTCCATTTTGCAGCTGTAGAACTTATTGGAAATCTCATATTTCTCAATTCGGGCATTTGCTTGAAATATTAACTTCAACTCCTGGAACATTTCATATGCTCCATGACGTTCAAAACGTCGTTGAAGTCCCGGTTCTAAGCCGTAAAGCATGGCACACTGAACTATCGTGTAGTCATCAGACCGCGACTGCCAGACGTTCAAAGCGTCTGCATTAGCGGAAGGGGGCTTGTCACCTAGCGGTGCTTCAAGGACATAATTCTTCTGTGCAGCAATGAGGATAATCCTCAGGTTACGGACCCAGTCCGTGTAATTGCTACCATCATCTTTCAACTTAGCTTTCTCTAGGAATTCAAAGGAACGGTAGCACGGGCCATTGATCTACAACGACATAGATATGCAAAACTATCAGGACTAAGTTCATGATAAATTAAAGTTCAATTTAATCATATTAATTTAAAGAACTCCCACTTAGATAGACATCCCTCTGGTTATCTAAATGATCACGTGATCCAAATCAACTAAACCATGTCCGATCATCACGTGAGATGGAGTAGTTTTTAATGGTGAACATCTTATGTTGATCATATCTACTATATGATTCACGCTCGACCTTTCGGTCTCCAGTGTTCCGAGGCCATATCTGTATATGCTAGGCTCGTCAAGTTTAACCCGAGTATTCTGCGTGTGCAAAACTGGCTTACACCCGTTGTATTTGAACGTAGAGCTTATCACACCCGATCATCACGTGGTGTCTCGGCACGACGAACTTTCGCAACGGTGCATACTCAGGGAGAACACTTATACCTTGAAATTTAGTAAGAGATCATCTTATAATGCTACCGTCGTTCTAAGCAAAATAAGAAGCATAATAAGATAAACATCACATGCAATCAAAATATGTGACATGATATGGCCATCATCATCTTGTGCTTTTGATCTCCATCTTCAAAGCACCGTCATGATCACCTTCGTCACCAGCTTGACACCTTGATCTTCATCGTAGCATCGTTGTCGTCTCGCCAACTATTGCTTCCACGACTATCGCTACCGCTTAGTGATAAAGTAAAGCAATTACATGGCGATTGCATTTCATACAATAAAGCGACAACCATATGGCTCCTGCCAGTTGCCGATAACTTTACAAAACATGATCATCTCATACAAAACCGTATAACTCATCATGTCTTGACCATATCACATCACAACATGCCCTGCAAAAACAAGTTAGACGTCCTCTACTTTGTTTGTTGCAAGTTTTACGTGGCTGCTACGGGCTTAGCAAGAACCGTTCTTACCTACGCATACAAAACCACAACGATGTTTCGTCAAGTATGTGTTGTTTTAACCTTCACAAGGACCGGGCGTAGCCACACTTGATTCAGCTAAAGTGAGAGAGACAGACACCCGCCAGTCACCTTTAAGCAACGAGTGCTCGTAGCGGTGAAACCAGTCTCGCGTAAGCGTACGCGTAATGTCGGTCCGGGCCGCTTCATCTCACAATACCGCCGAAGCAAAGTATGACATGCTGGTAAGCAGTATGACTAGTATCGTCCACAATCTCATTGTGTTCTACTCGTGCATATCATCTACGCATAGACCTGGCTCATGATGCCACTGTTGGGGAACGTAGTATTTTAAAATTTTCCTACGATCACGCAAGATCTATCTACCAGATGCATATCAACGAGAGGGGAGAGTGTGTCTACGTACCCTCGTAGACCGGGAGCGGAAGCGTCAAGTGACGCGGTTGATGTTGTCGAACTTCTTCGCGATCCAACCGATCAAGCACCGAACGTACGGCACCTCCGCGTTCAGCACACGTTCAGCTTGATGACGTCCCACGAGCTCTTGATCCAGTTGAGCTTCACGGGAGAGTTTCGTCAGCATGACGGCATGGTGACGGACATGATGTGTTCACCGGCGCAGGGCTTCTCCTAAGCTTCGCGACGGTATGACCGAGGTGTGATTCTATGGAGGGGGGCACCGCACACGGCTAAAACAATTCAACTTGTGTGTCTTTGGGTGCCCCCTGCCCCGTATATAAAGGAGCAAGGGAGGAGGGGCCGGCCAACCTCTATGGTGCGGCTAGGGAGGGGACTCCTACTAGGAATAGGATTGCAATCCTATTCCTAGTAGGATTCACCGAAAGGAAGAAGGGGGAAAGGATTAGGAGAGGTGGCGCCCCCCCAATCCTAGTCCAACTAGGATTCCTAGGTGGGGGCGCCGGCCAGCCCTATGGGCTGCCTCTCTCTCACCCTTTAGGCCCACTATGGACCATCCCCTCTCGTAGGGGGTTCCGGTAACCCCCTCCGGCATTCCCGATAAATCCGAAACTTTTCCGGTATACTTCCGGTGTCCGAATATAGCCGTCCAATATATCAATCTTTATGTCTCGGACATTCCGAGACTCCTCGTCATGTCCGTGATCTCATCCGGGACTCCGAACTACCTTCGGTACATCAATACTCAAAAACTCATAATACCGATCGTCATCAAACGTTAAGCGTGCGGACCCTACGGGTTCGAGAACTTATGTAGACATGACCGAGACTCATCTCTGGTCAATAACCAATTGCGGAACCTGGATGTTCATATTGGCTCCTACATATTCTACGAAGATCTTTTATCGGTCAGAACCGCATAACAACATACGTTGTTCCTTTTGTCAAACGGTATGTTACTTGCCCGAGATTCGATCGTCGGTATCTTTATACCTAGTTCAATCTCGTTGCCGGCAAGTCTCTTTACTCGTTCCGTAACACATCATCTCGTGACTAACTCATTAGTCTTTTGCTTGCAAGGCTTATTGTGATGTGTGTTACCGAGAGGGCCCAGAGATACCTCTCCGACATTCCGAGACTCCTCGTCATGTCCGTGATCTCATCCGGGACTCCGAACTACCTTCGGTACATCAATACTCAAAAACTCATAATACCGATCGTCATCAAACGTTAAGCGTGCGGACCCTACGGGTTCGAGAACTATGTAGACATGACCGAGACTCATCTCTGGTCAATAACCAATAGCGGAACCTGGATGTTCATATTGGCTCCTACATATTCTACGAAGATCTTTTATCGGTCAGAACCGCATAACAACATACGTTGTTCCTTTTGTCAAACGGTATGTTACTTGCCCGAGATTCGATCGTCGGTATCTTTATACCTAGTTCAATCTCGTTGCCGGCAAGTCTCTTTACTCGTTCCGTAACACATCATCTCGTGACTAACTCATTAGTCTTTTGCTTGCAAGGCTTATTGTGATGTGTGTTACCGAGAGGGCCGAGAGATACCTCTCCGACACTCGGAGTGACAAATCCTAATCTTGATCTATGCCAACACCACGAATACTTTCGGAGACACCTGTAGAGCATCTTTATGATCACCCAGTTACGTTGTGACGTTTGATAGCACACAAGGTGTTCCTACGGTATTCGGGAGTTGCATAATCTCATAGTCATAGGAACATGTATAAGTCATGAAGAAAGCAATAGCAGTTAAACTAAACGATCATATTGCTATGCTAACGGATGGGTCTTGTCCATCACATCATTCTCCTAATGATGTGATCCCGTTGATCAAATGACAACTCATGTCTATGGCTAGGAAACATAACCATCTTTGATCAATGAGCTAGTCTAGTAGAGGCATACTAGGGACATACTGTTTTGTCTATGTATCCACACATGTACTAAGTTTCCGGTTAATACAATTCTAGCATGAATAAAAGACATTTATCATGATATAAGGAAATACAAATAACATCTTTATTATTGCCTCTAGGGCATATTTCCTTCACAACTGTCCATGACCGTGGACACGGCTATTCGAATAGTTTGACACTCTGCAGAGGTTGTACACTTTACCCACAAGATCCGGGGAACTTCCGTGTTATCCACGACCCGCGGTACCTCAAGTACCCGGGGTAAGCACCCGGTCATTATCTTTCCTTAGACGACACTAACATAGAGTCCACTCGTTGGTACACGGCCCTCAGGTACAACAATAGATTACGGGACTTGCCCTAACTTCATTGTCACGCGTACCCGAAGGGACCAACGGTGTGTCCGGTGCCCTGTAAAAACAGTCATGGCCGTCTATCCAAGCACGACCCCGTCCCGGGAAAGACCTCAAGTCTTCCCGTCACTAGTAATGCGGGCACCATGCTAGTATCAACCTAAGTAATCAATAAAGCCCCGTCCCATAAGGGGTAGTGTGGTTGCACATGTATGGTTGGAATAACGGTCGCAACTTAAACCAATCCGTTTGAAAAAACACACACACTTGCCTCGGTACACCACTTCGTCATCAAGTGGTCACCTATCTCATCATCATCTCCCTCGGGCATGAATGGCACCCGACGGGGTTTTATGTAAAGACTTCAACCACGAAGGTTCATGTCACACATGCATCACTATTCATTACTACTACTCATATGCATGTCATCTAGCTCATAGCAAGATCAAGATCATGGCATGCATCATATGGTGGAATCAACTAGGTCACTATCGTAACCCTATCATCATGCATCGGAAACATACGGGTTCCAAAGAACAAGTGTATCATGGTCAAAGGGCTGCTTGCCTAGATTGGCTTGGTCTTCAAAGTCTTCAAATCCTTCTCCTTCTTCTTCCACAGCAACTTCGTCAAATACGGGATATATACGTCGCATAATAACAATGGAAAAATAAGACCACAAATAAAACAGAAAAACCAAAGTGCTCAGAAAAAAGTCAACTTATTTTTGTTAAATACTAGAGGAATTTCTAAGATGGGGAAAATTCATAGTTGGAGTTTTGGAGTTACAGAATGGAATCTATTGATTTTTGAACAGGAGATTTACTGCTCAAATTTGAATTTAAATTTGAACAGAACAGAAAAGTTTCATAGATGTGAGTAAAAGTGGTACCATTAAATAGGTTGGAATATTACCAGATTTTAGGAGTTGGAATTATTTTATTTGGACCATTATTCTTTTCTGTAGAAATGTTTTAAACAATTGCAGAAAGAATAAAGGAAAAGTGCCATGTGCTACTGGGCCAGTGAAGGCCACATTGCACGGCCCAGGGCGGTCCAGCCCAGCCGCACGGGAGCCTGTGCGCGCACGTCAGGTTTTTGAACCTGAGGGGCGGGGCCCGTGGGTCAGCGACAAGGAGGAGGGGGAGAGAGGTGTGGGGATGACAGGTGGGGCCCGCCTTTCATCTCCAACCTTGCGGCCACGGCGACGGCGAGCTCACCGGCGAGGTTTCCGGCCACGGCGACGGCAACGGAGGCCAGGGATGGACTCAGCGTCGAGTGGCGGTTGCAGTGGTGGTGGTGCGGCACACCGGGGAGGTCAGGTTCGCCGGCGGCGAGGTGGGACGGCGGAGGAGCTACGGGAGGTCGCCGTTCCGGCTGTTTCCAGCTGCCACAGAGAGGGGAAACAGGGGGGAAACGATCAGTGTTGCTCGGTGGTTCTAGATCGGGCAAGAAGAAGGGCAGGGGAGGCCCGTACTGTGAGATCACCGGCGACCCGACGCGGCGGAGCTCCGGTCGATCCCGAGTACTGGGACGACCTGGGGAGGAGTGGATGGTGCTGGAGGACTCAGTGGGGTGAGGTGAGGCTGTTGGTGTTGCTGGAGAGGCCCGGGGGGGTCCTATTTATAGGAGGTCGACGGAGGCCCGTGGTCCAGTGCGCCGGCGAGCTCCGGCTCGAAGCTACAGCGCACAGGGGGTGAGGGGAATGTGTCCACGGTGTTGCTGGACGAGCTCCACGTCCAGCTGAGGTAAGAGGAGGAGCGGGGGAGCTTCTGGAGCGCGTGCGCGTGCGAGGCAGAGGAGTGGCCGTTGCGGGCGGCCAGCGCGCGTGCGACGATGACCACTGGAGGGCGCAGGAGGAGGGGGGACAGCGTCGGGGAGGTTGCGGACGTCGAGAGGCCTCGACTGGCGCGAAGGAGGAGCCCGAGACTGTCGGGGGAGGCTGATTGGCTGGAGCTACAGTGCGTGTCTGCACTGTTGCGTGCTCCAGACCGCGCGTTTGGCTGGCACCACCGTGCCCTCGCCGCTCCGGTCAAAACCAGCGTGTCCAAGAGTGTCTAGAAGGTCAGGGGAGGAGTAAAGAATTGGCCTACGGCCTTGGATGCCCTGGAGATGCTGAGAGAGAGGGAGGATGCTGGTGACTTGGTGAAAACTTGCTGTCCAGCAAGGTAAAACAGGGTTCTTACCCCTCAATCATGGAGCTGGGGTGCTGGGGAAGTTACTGGGGGTAGCTAGTAACTCAATGATCATGTGGTAAAAAGTTGAGGCCATGGAGAAGAGTAAAAGTGATCAGGATGAGGGTTTTAGTAAATCTGCAGAAGGTGTTTGATCAGTGTTTGGTCAAGCAAATGACCTCCACTTGATATGGCACTTAACAGGGTTGAAAGACATGAGAAAATAGGGTGCTTCACCAAATTTGGGCTCATTTGAAGAAACTAGCCAATGTAACTTTGGTGAACCCTAGAAATCAACAGAAACAGTTTCATCTTGATTGAGTCAAGCTAATCATCTCCCCTTGATGCACCACTTGGTGTAGCATCATCATTTGGGGTATTGATCATGCCCACAAAGTCTGAAGCTCCAGATAAAAAGTTGGTAATGTGAAGTTGTTCAAATTTGCATTTGAACAGAAAGGGTTTTGAGGTGATCTGATCAAGTTGCTCTATTCAAAATCTTGTGCCATTTGGTCTAGATGCCTTATTAGGCCATTCTAGCATGTGCACCAAGTTTGAGAGCAGTTGGACAAGTTTGGCAATGTAAAGTTGCTCAAACTTCAAATATGGTCAGAATGGTTATGAAGGGGTTTGAGGATGTTTTCTTGCTTCCCAAGGCATGGGACTTGGCAAGATCATCAAATGTGTCATATATGACATGATAAAATTTCCCTGGAATTTTTGGAGAAAAATTCCTTTGTAAATATTTCAAAAGCTTGAAATATCTAGAAAGGGTTTTAGAGGGTTTAGCCCATTATTTTGAACATGACCAAGTGTTGAAACTCTTATATATGGACAATATATGTCCTCTGAGTCTCCCTGAATTTTGGCAAATATTTTTGAAATACTTAAATAATTTTTCCCTATTAAAGATCATTTCTGGCCTTAAGAAAAAGCTTTTAAATAAAATAGGAAAATATCTTTTAAAATTATACCTTTGTGGTTTCTGGGAGTCCTATGACTACTAGGTCTCAAATATTCCTTTTGAAATAATTTTCTCACCCTAAATCAAGTACTTGCAGTGTAAATCCCAATTCAGGTGTTTTTGGAAAACTAAATTTATAAAATACCTTTTGGCCAAATTAATTTTGTAGGAAAATACTATGCTGTTATATAACACTTGGCATGATCATTGGGCAGAAGTTTTGGGTATGGAGATGAATTCTGCAAGAGGTCATAGTTGACTTTAATGAGCACAAGAAAAAGCACATGAAGAAAACTCAATTCAAATAAAAGCCAAATGATGCTAAAATAATTTGCTGGTCCAAATTTTCATGCTTCAAAGGTACAAATAACATGTTACAAAATGCAGGGTGTGACAAGGCCGCCGCCTCTCGCCAATTTCCGCGGCCCAGCCTCTCCGCCTGGGCCCGCTCCAGCCGACTGTGCGGGCCGCCGCCGCCAGCCGCGCGGGCCGCCGCCTCCGCCGCGTGGGCTCCCTTCGCCTGGGCCGCGCCGCCACCCAGTTCGCCTCCCGCGGGCCTCATCCAGATCCGTGGGCCCGAGCCCGTTTGACCAAGATCTAGGTTATTTCAAATTCCCTAAGTCCCTGTGTTGTTTTTGTTCTCTGATGCATATTTCAAATGGTGATAACTTTTTGTGTGGAGCTCCGATTTGCGCGAATGACATGTCCAGACGTTCATGGTGTCTAGCACTACGTTTCATTCATTTGTGCCATGCATGTTTGAGATCATCTAGATGCTTATTTTTCTGTTGTAAGAGTGCATCCCGATATAAACTGCTGCTATGTGTTTTTTTTATGCCATCTTTGCATAGTGATATCTTTTAGCTCGTTTATCCGAATGATGCATGCTCGTTTATCCCGATATAAACTGCTGCTACATGTTGATTGTGTTAGGTTGCATGATAGATTTAATCTTGCCATGTTTATCCTCGTTGCAAAGTGCTATGTGGCTGTTTAGTTATTTAACTTGTTATGAAATGCCATCTTGTTGAGCTCATTGCTATCGTTGTGTTTATCTCCATGATGCATGCTTGTATGTTTCGGAATCACCATCATGTGTACTTTGATGTGGTGCTTACCACTTGCCATGTTTAGTTTCGAGGTGACTTAAACTTGCTCTTATAGATGCCATGATGAAACTGCTGTTTTAACACTTAGTGAAATTTCACCAAGTCTGGAATCTGTTATTGTTCCGATGCCATGTTTGCCTGCTGTTCTAGGACAAACCATGATAGTTTTGGAGTGATTCTTGATGGTTCCTTGTAGTATATATTGTTGGCTATCCATTCATGTTCTCACATGCCTATTTAAGTGGCTGTAGCATATCTTTCTTTTGCTCCAAAGTTTCAATAAAATTCTGCTGTCAGGATTTTGTTGTCAAGTTCAATATGTCCAAGCTTGTTGCTATTGATCCGTGGCTCCTTTGGGGATGCACCTTTGGACTTATTTGCTGTAGGACATGTCTAGTTTCTGTTCATGCTCTTTGCCATGTTGTTTGAGTGCTGTAGCTTATTTTTATAGTACTCCGAAGTTGCTATGTTGCTGTAATTTTCAGCTTTCGCCTATTTCTTGTTTTGGGCATAACTTTTAGCCCGTAGCTCCGATTTCAGCGAGTCTTATATGAAACTTGATTGATTTTCCGTGTACATTCATAATATCCTATTGTTATCTTGTTTTAAAGATTTTGCTTGAATGCTTATTTTCCGTGCTCCGTGTGCTCTCATAGTGCATCCATCATGCATCCATCTTTTTGTGTGCGCATTGCATCTTGTTGATTTGTGCCTTGTGTGATTGTATTGTTTAGAGCCGGAAGCTGAGACCGAGTACGAGTACGAGCACGAGGTTACCAACGAGGTTGAGCACGAGGACCCTTCTTACGATCCGAAAGACAACTTTTCAGGCAAGATGACCGAACCTCGATAACATTACTATATTTGCCTATTGCTAGTAGTTCCGCTCTATAGTTTTGCCTCGATGCCCATGTTTTCCTGTCAGCCTCCTACTTGTAACCATGACCATGTTTAACCACCCTACCTATGCATACCGTTGAATGGCTAAGTACGTTTCGCTCAGCCCCTCTTATATCATTGCTAGTTGCAGGTGAAGTTGAAGATGCTTGCTTCATGTTGAAGTTTGTTGGGTTATATCACACTATATAATTGCTTAAAATGAAATCATCTATACATTGGCAAGGGTGGAAGGTTAAGCCTTTTGCTTGGTGATTTGTTCCACTCATGCCGTTAGGAACCGTTTAAACCGGTGTTATGTTCCTTGATTATGCGTTCCTAACACGGTTGGGGTGTATGGGACCCCCTTGATAAACCGCTAAGTGCTAAGTATTTTCCAGCAAGTCCCAACATTGGTACTATTCGCCTAATAACTAATAAAACTTGCATAGGGTCTTGCAAACCCGAGTTCTTAATTAACAACCCCCGGGCCAGTGCTCCACATGAGTGTTGGTCCAAACTGCGCAGACTGCGGGGCCACCCGAGGGAACTCGAGGATTGGTATGTACCTGTAGGCTGACCTATCCGGTCGTGACCTGAGACTAGATACGTGCGGCTACCATCAGGGTGTCGACACACCGGGAGGACTTGCTGGATTAGTCTTACCTTAGTTCGGAGTATCTTGATGACGGGATTCCGAGAATACTCGGGTCTTCCCACTTTGGAGTTGCGACTCCGCGGATCGTGTGCTTGTCATGGGCCAAGTAGGAACACCCCTGCAGGGTTATGAACTTTCGAAAGCCGTGCCCGTGATTATGTGGCAGATGGGAGCTTGTTAATATCCGGTTGTAGATAACTTGACACATTGTTCTAATACACTACCAGCGTGTGTACCGTGACTGTCAATTTCCGAATAGGGATTCGGGAGTTGAACACGGTGGGGTTATGTTTGTTGAGCTTTAGCTAGGATCACTTCGTGATCATCTCTCGACCGAGGCACTTCTCTTCTCGCACTCTTTCACGTAAGCTAGTGCTAGCTGCTGCTGCAGACACTTATTCTTTTCTTCAGCCTTATCCTCTCCCAAGGCTTAAATAGTCTTGTTACCCGGGAACGGGATTGCTGAGTCCTCTGTGGCTCATAATTACTTCACCACACCAGATGCAGGTCCAATGGTGAGCTATCTAGGTGATGGCACCGAGCTAGACTGGGAGTATGACGAGGAGCGTAGTTGTTACTATGTTCGTTATCCTGATGATCAGTAGTGGAGACTTCTACTAGGATTCGATCCGACCTGTGGATTTAAATTACGTTTGGTATCTTGTCATTTGGATTTTACCCTTAGAGGGCTGTGATGTTTTATTGAATGATGATTTGGACATGTATTGTATTTGTGTGACGTGGCGAGTGTAAGCCAACTATTTTATGTTTTCCATCCCCATCTTTTACATGAGTTGTGCAAAGATACCAGACTTGCGATCATTCCAGCATGGGATTATGTCTCTAAGTCGTGCCTCGACACGTAGGAGATATAGTCCCATCCTGGGCATTACACTGTGGGCGAGGTGGCGCGCTAGGAGTGGCTGCGGGCGGCGGCGCCAAGTGGCAGAGGGGATGTGGCCGGCGTGAAATTGGAGGAGGGTGGCGGCTGCGTTGGGTGGAGGGGGCTGGCCGCACGAATTTCGAGGCAGAGGGGGCTAGGAGGTAGGGGAAGGGCCTAGGGGTAGGTTTAGGCCAAAAATGGCAAGGAGAGTGGGATTAAATAGGCAAGGGGGTCTAGGGATTATGGTTTGGGGTGTTTAGATGGTCTACGGACCTCCGGATCGCGATCGGACGGCTATGGAGCAGAGGGGTGGTTTAGGTGGGTCGCAGGTGAGGTTATTGGGCTGTGTAGAAGGCCTCGGGAGAGGAGAGAAGAGAGAGAGGCCCGCGGGGGGTTTTGGGGACCGAAAACTTCCGACGTTTTAACCGGCGACAAGTGCCGCTATAGTTATCCGTTGGGCTATCAAACGAGCTCCGAATGCGATGAAATTTGACAGGCGGTCTACCTATGCTATAATAGGACAACACGCCAAGTTTCACCCCATTCCGAGAACGTTTTCCGGCCACTCATAAAATAAATATTTGGAGGCGCCGCGAGCGCGTGCAAATGTGTCTAAGCTCAGAACGGACAACGGAAAGGACGGGCAGACTACGGACGGAGGCAAGTTTTGAAAACATGTTGATGCAATGCACATGATGACAGGGAAAGATGCAACACACAAGCAGATGACATGGCAACGATGACGAACAACTGGCTGACACCTGGCGCATCGGTCTCGGGGTGTCAGAACACTCCCCTACCAACAAGTGATCTCGTCCCGAGATCTTAGGAACGAGACAGAAGGGAAAAAGGAAGAACTAGGTTCCTTGAGGACAAAAGAGTGAAACCAAAGAACCTTGAGAGGTTGAGTCACTTGAAAGAAAGAACAACAGAGATGAACATGATCGAGAAGCTCCGGTAAAATGAGGAAACAAGGTATATGACGAGAACCAAGAATTTAAATGACAAGGGAGACATTGAAACCACTCCGGTTAAAAGAGATTGAAAACGAATTCCAATGAAGGAATTCAGGCAGCACTCCGGCTGAAATGGAAGGAATGGATATGAACTTAAGAATATGGAACGATATGTGACGAGAGGAACAACACCTCTGGACGAATTGAAAAGAGTGAAATGAAAAGAACGGAGAAGAAGATGACAACTTTCACCACGAACGAATTCGAAAGAGCATCTTCACAAAAAGGCTTGAACGGAGTTGTTGAGAAAATCAACAACAAAAGAATAAGCTTGTCGTGGACTTATTTAAACATCTCAAGACTTGAGGTGGATGATGCCGCAACCAAAAGATTGTATGGATGAGAATGAAGAAAGAAATGCAAAACTCCATTTCAAAAGAATAAGGAGAATTATTTGCATTTCGAGACGCAACTTGATAATACTTGAGCTGCTCCAGAAGAATTTTTGTAGAACACTTGAAGAATGAATTATCTCATGAAGAACCACCATGACGAACTCTGGTAACAAAAGAATGATGAACGAATGAAAAGACTAAGAATAAGCCTTGCGATGATTTAGATGGGGTTCCGATGAGATAGCCGAGAAAACTTTGAACTCCGGAGAAGAAAAGATTAAGGCACTTGGAGCTAGAATTTATTCATCATGAACAAACTCCAAGGAAGGAATTGATCAAGTTGATGAAAAGAATAAGAATTGTGTTATACTTCTCCTCCATCAATTAATTTGATGAGAAATAATGGATTCGCAAACTACTTATTCTCGTTGAAAAGATTAAAGAGGGATATATCGCGAATTTGCAAAAATCTTCATGAAACACCGGTAGGATTGGAAAGAATGAATGAACTGATATGAACACACCTGAAAAGAACTCTTGAATGAACCACCGTAAGAATTGAAACCGAGTGAAAAAAGGGAACGAGCCACCGTGAAGAAATTTAAAACGAGTGATGAAAAGAACAAACCACCGTAAAGAATTAAATTTGACCGAAGAGAAGATAATGAATCGCCGGAAAGAATAAGCACTGGATGAAATTTCATTGAAGAGAACGAAGAGATCGTGAACTGATTAAAGAATACTTGAACGAAGCACCAGACGAATGTGAGACGAACGAAGCGGTATCAATGAAGAATATTTGGAGGACGAAGTTGAAAACTGAGAACGAAGAAATCTTCTGAAATGATGTCCTTCGGAGGAACACAAGGAAAAGAATTCATGAAATACTCCGGAAGAATGAAAAGAGAAAGGTTGAACCAATGATGAAAAGAATTGCAAACGATCTTGGAGAAGACACAAGACTGATGGAATACATACTTACGTCACACTTGAAAAGAATATAGGAATACTCTAAGATCCTGGGAAAGACCTGTGGGTTATGAGCCCACCGAAGAGAAAACCACCGTTGGAAAGAATTGAAAGAAGATGATGCATCGGAAAGATTAAAAGACTCAAAGGAGGTGACAACCTCGAATTAATTGAAAGGCAGACGAATCTCCTGAGATGTCGTCGGAACTCCGGAATAATTAAATGGCGAGAGGTAAACGAGCAAGCGGAATATCCGAGCCGAGGGAATAAAATATGAACAACACCGAATACTTGAGTTGAATCCACCGGAAAAGAAATAGATGAAGAAGGACGAACGAGAGGAGAATTCTCAAGTTGAAACAATTGATGAAAGAAAGCAAGACTTCACACGAGTAGGATGGATACTCGATTAAGGATTCCGGCTCCGAGAAGCAAAAGGGTGGGCGGGTGGGAAAAATAAAGTCCACTTCGGATGGGGAAACAACATCGGTCAGAAGAACCAAGGATTGAAGCAAAAGACGAGGAGGGTCAGATCGACTTGGCAAGAGATGCACCAGATGAAAGAACTGACAACGCAACCAACGAAAACTAACCACGTGATCCTAAAAAATTTGAAGGGGAAGAGGTGTAATTCAAAACACCTACGTCAATATTCCTCACTAGAGCGACGAAGGGGCTGAGGAGTAAAAAGAATTCCTACTCTCCGATATAACTAGACTCCGAAAAGGTTTTCTGCTAAACTCGATAATGGCCATTCTACGATCAATCAAGGGGGATCCTCTAGTCGATCGAGGCTCTGATACCAACTTGTCAGGCCCAAGATGTGATTCTATCCCGATCACATGACACATACGTGATTGGGGCACAACCGCATCTCGGTCTCTTAGCAAGATGGATATCATTACATCGTACCAATACATACATACATGGGGGATACAACAATTCATACAAGTCACCTGAATACTATAACATCAATACAAGACATCCGACTACGGATGCAAACATGAAAAGCACAATGACATCCATCTGCTATCCCAGGCTGCCGACCAGGAACCTAACCCAAGACTGACGAAGCAGAAGAGGAAAGAACTCCAACAGAAAGAACATCGCTCTCACATCAAGTCATCGGAAACCTGCACCTGCAACTGTTGTTGTGGTATATGTGAGCCACAAGGACTCAGCAATCCCATAACCATGGGTAACAAGACTTGCAAAGCTTAATGGGTAGGAAGAGGTTAAGTGGTGAGGTTCCAGCAGCGGCTAAGCAAAAGTATGGTGGCTAACTTAGGAGTACAAGAATAAGATGAGCATCTATGCAAACGGTCGCGTACTAGTAATGATCGCAAAAGATCCTATACTACCTACGAGTCAAACATAACCCCACCATGTTCTCTTCTCAAAGTGAAAAGAGACATTCATGGTTACTCATGCGGCTCGTGTATTTTATCTCGGATCCTCTGTCAAGTTTTCTACAACCGGACATTAACAAATTCCAATCTGCCACATAACCGCGGGCACGGCTTTTGAAAGATCATAACCCTGCAGGGGTGTTCCAACTTAGCCCATCACAAGATCTCACGATCAGCAGAGATAATAATAATATTACCCCTTATCTTAGGGACAATCCGATCAGGCTCGGAATCCCGGTTAACAAGACATTTCGACAATGGTAAAACAAGTCCAACAAGACCTCCCGGTGTGTCGACACCCTGATAGTAACCGCGCATATCTTGTCTCAGGCCACGAACGGATGGGCGAGCCTACGGGAGCCAATCCTCGAGTTTCCCCGCGGTGGCCCCGCAGTCTCCCTGTTTGGGACCAACACCATCAGCACTGGCCCCCCTGCTATGTAGAAGAATCCTCAGGTAGTGCTATCTCCCTATGCAATTAATTAATTAATTAAGTTTTTATTATGAGCAAATTAAAACCAATGTTGGGCCTAGCTGGAGGAGTTTTATTCAAAGATGAACTGTCAAGGGGTCCCCATATACCCAACCGTGTAAGGAACGCAAAATCAAGGAACATAACGCCGGTTTATCGGCTCCTAAGGTGACATGAGTGGAACAAAACACCGAGCAAAAGGCCAAGCCTTCCACCCATTGCCAAGTATATAGGTGTGTTAATATATAAAAGATATATTGTGATATTCTGTAACACCCCAACTTTTTGAGTTGGTTTTTCTTGCAAACTTTTGGCCTTTTTGAAAGGGGATTGTTTGATCTTTTCTTTTGCCCTTCTAAAATCCCTTTTTTCCAAAGTTTGTGTGTCTTCTCGAGTTTGGTTTTTAGCCTTGAAGTTCTCCTCTTGTGTTTGGCTCAAGCACAAGTTGAGATTCAAATGGAGTTGTTTGAGTTCACCACTTCTTGTTTTAAAATTCTCAAGTTTAGCCTTGACCTATCTCCCCTCCAAACTTCCTCCTACCATGATCCCAATAGGAACAATCCTCTGCAAGACTCTCTTCACACCATGGGACAAGCATTTCATCAATTCCAGCAAGTTTGAACCTTATTGGGATTTTTCTCCTATTTCTTTCACTTCAAAACAAATTCTGTCTTTTATAGTGGACCTTGGTGATTTACAAAGGAACCACCTTTTTCATCTACCTATTTGACTCCAAACCAACTCTCCTAGATAGTCCTTAATACCCACAACCTAGACCCATCTTGTTTCACTGGTCCACAGTTCAAAATTTTCAAATTTCACCAGCTGCAAGTTTGGACCAGATTTGCAAAATTTGGTGAAATTCATATTTATCTTCATCCAAAAATTCTGTGAAAAATCATGCAGCCTCTAGGTACATCAAGAGGCCACTCCACCAAAAATCAGCTCTAGAGACATTGCACAAATACCAGAATCATTTCATCAAACACCTAGCCTACACTGAACTGTTAGCTGTTAACTGAAACTATCGACAGTTTCATCAGTTTCGACAGTCGTCGGGCGCGGCAACAAAACTCCGTCTGTATCTCCCTTGGCTCGACGCTGCACTGTAGCTTCTTCTTATCCACGTGCCGCACGGTCGCTTGGCAGCATCTGGGCGTCGGTGGTGCCCTGGCCCGACCGCGCCGGCGACTGCCACGGCCACAGCGCCGCCCGTGGCGGCTGGCAGACGCAACGCTGCAGCTCCACGCCGTTTCGAGCCGCCCAGACCACCCCAATGCCCCGCGTGTCCTTCTCCACAGCCAGCGCACGCCTGGCACGCCGTTGCCGTGGCCTGGCACGCGCAGAGCACCGTTTCTGCCGCCGACGTGCCGCACGTCCGTTCCATCGGTGACAGGTCGTAACTCTACCTCTCCTGCTAGGTTAGGCGCGGGAATGGAACCACAACAGCTCCTAGAAGATGCTCAAGCTCCTAACCCCGCCGTCCGACCACTGCAGCACCGTAATTGGCTCGCCGGACTTATCCATTCACGGCAGCCACCTCGAGCCGCTTATAA
Source organism: Secale cereale (assembly GCA_902687465.1). Lineage (NCBI taxonomy): Eukaryota > Viridiplantae > Streptophyta > Magnoliopsida > Poales > Poaceae > Secale > Secale cereale. Next base: position 385,457,773 of record LR738711.1, on the reverse strand, counting down.
AAGGCACCCCCGAGCTCGTGCTCGAGCACACACGCCTCCACTACGTCCCTAGACCACGCCCAACCTCTGGAAGAGCCCCGAGAGGTTTTTCTTCCCCGGCTCCGGCCAGCTACCTCAGCCTCGGGCTCCAGCTCCGTTCACTCCGGTGAGGGCTCCTCCGCCGCCATGAGCTTGAACGTAGTACCCTGGCATCCACCTAGTCCTAACCCCCAGCCCAATTTCTCTCCAGAAACCTTTCCCGACGAGGTCCACGAACACGCGAGCCGCCGACCGCCGGAGATAAGCTCTCCGTCGACGTGGTACTCGCCGGCACCCAACTCCACCACCGTTCGACGCAGAAGACCACCGTGAAGCTATAGGTACCACTCCCCTCCCCTATCTCGCCGTGGATCGACGCCGGCGAACACCGTAGCACCGGCGCCAGCGCGAATCTGTTTCTTTTTTAAACCTGACAGGTGGGGTCCCTCTGTCAGTCTCTCACATCTCCCCCTCGAACCGTTTTCTGTTGGCGTATTTACGCAAAGTGCGTTTTCCCTCTGCGAGTGACGTACTACGTACCGGTTCGCTTTGTCCTTTTCTGCTCTAGCCCCTGGATCTTTTCTGTTTCATTACAGATAGGTCCCTAGACAGAAACCTTAATATCTTTTAAACTAAAAGTGATTTTTAGTTGATTCTTTTTTCTGTCCATCTTGGTTTTCTGTCTAGTTTTTTGTCATATTTATGTGGAAATATTTTGAGCAACTTTATTTGCACGCGTGGTATTTATGTAAGTATATATTTTTGTTCGAATACATAGATACCGGAGGCCGTGACGGAGACGCGAATCACGCCGAGTTAGGGTCCGACTTTTCAGAACCAGGCAAGCATGTTTGAACTCTTGATATGATGAGTGTGTTGCATGTTTGCTCGAGTAGCTCGTTCATAAGCATGATTATATGAGCATATGTGTATGGCATATTTCATGCAAGTGATGCTTCGGGTGAGTCCCGAAGGAGAATGTTGAACCACCTCGATCATATTGTGACATGATGGGGTGGAATACTGGTATTGTTGGAGCATGCCAGTAGTTGGTCAACTCTGTATCAACGGAGATCATGTCACGATTCCGTTCGTCTCCTTTTCAGTACTATCATAGGCCGTCCGTTTGGATTACGGTCTAGTCGGTTGTAAACCACTTTCCGAGTACACACCAAGTAGAGGGGCCGGAATGAGGGTTCCATGGCCCTGGATTAAAGCCCGTCATCCGGTCAGGGGGCATGGGTGTTTCCGGTTGGGACCGAGAGGGGGGCACCCCTTAGAGCGCGCTTATATAAATTTGATCCCATGCTATTCGAGGTTGTAGCCTCCCCGTCTTAAAGTTTTCCGTGAATGTTGTCGTGGGTGATTCCGGACGGCAGGATGTTAAATGGGTGTGTACTGGTTAGTTGGGTTTCTACTAAAACACCGTAGACGGGGCTAGCCCACGTGGCTAGTAGAACCCGTTGGCTATGAGTTATTAGTACAAGCTCTGCAGAGTTAAAATTCCTTCAGTAGCCATGTTTGTGGCCTAGGATCTATATTCATGTCAACCCGGTGACCGTCTCTAGTATATTCTTGTGAGTAGCCAAAACAGCGTTGTCATCAGGTTCAGTTGGTAAATGAACTCACCACCATCCCTGTATTGATTTTACTTTCTGAAGTATCTCATTATTATATCCTGTTATTTATAAGCCCTTTATGTGATGTTGCTTAGACGTCCGACTGTAGCATTCTTGTTATTTATTTACGTTATAAGCCCTTTATGTGATGTCGCTTAGACGTCCGACTGTGGCATTCTTGTTATTTATTTACGTTATAAGCCCTTTATGTGATATCGCTTAGACGTCCGACTGTGGCATCCTTGTTATTTATTTTTGTTATAAGCCCTTTATGTGAAGTCGCTCAGACGTCCGACTGTGGCATTCTTTTTATTTTTATTTATAAGCCTTTTATGTGATGTCGCTCAGACGTCCGACTGTGGCATTCTTGTTATTTATTTTTGCTATAAGCCCTGTATGTGATGTCGCTCAGACGTCCGACTGTGGCATTCTTTTTATTTTTGTTTATAAGCCCTTTATGTGGTGTCGCTCAGACGCCTGACTGTGGCCTGTTGTCATTTTCTTATTTTCCTACGAGGCGTCACCCAGACCCTCGTTTGGTCCCGTTATTTTTATCTTTTGGATTTCGGGAGGATTACCGCCCGACTTCCAGTCTTTACTTTCAGTGCATCATATTTTGTTCCGGTTGCATTTTTGCTGGAATACTCATATGCATTCATGTTGGCATTTGTTATATCTTAAGTCCGAACTGTCTTGCGAGTACATTCAAAGTACTCACCTGGCTTGTTGATTTGGCCAGATGTGGACGAAGACGATCTCATGGATGAAGAGTTCGATAGCGAGTCCGACGCTTAGAGGAGTCCCAGTCAGTCTCTTGCGATCCTGGAGTTGATCACTGTTTTATAACCGCTTCCGCCTACCACCAAATAAATTCATCGGGTCTCACTCCGACACTCGATGAACTGTAAAATATTGGAGTCACACCACCCACTTCACTGTGACATATTCCATCGCATTTTCTTATGAGTCAGTAGTATGCCACCATGCCTTGTGCCATATCCGCCTCTATGTAATATATTGGCGCGCTTGTAATAAAATCTGTTGAGCCATCCCTAGCTCAACCTTGTATAATATTCAGTGTACTGGAAATTCTGTATCAAGGAATTGTCTGCCAGGAGGAATATTATTCCTCGCCGGTTTAATAAAGCAACCGGTCTTCCGGTAATTATTTTACCGAAGGACCGGTGGCGACAACCTTGGTGTCAGAGCCAGGCTGACTGTAGGAAGCCACTAGGTGCGCTCGCTAATCGGTTATTAGCGAAAATCTGCTTTTCAGCATTTTTACATCTGTAGAAATTTTCTGTTGGTCAGCATAAATTTATGGCCTGACTATTCGGAATTTTTATATACTTTTGTAGATGGCTAGCAACGACTGTGATGCACAGGTGTTCGCCAACATTCCTGAGGGGTTTGTCAAGATCCTCATCGCCATCACCAAAGTCGCCATTGGGCCATCCACACGTCCCGAATTTACACTCTACCGTCACAAGCTCAACGACAACGTGTCTATGCATCAGGCTGTGGTACACTTCAAAGGTGGGCGTTCTGAAGCGCGCTGCCTTCGATTTGTGGGTAGAGCCATGCCTATGGAGAGGCATGCTATGCAGATGGCTGCCCGTGAGGCGATAGCTCGTCTCCGGGACATTCTGCCTTCGATGAAGACTCATCACTTTCGTTACCTCCCATGCCACGTGCCTTATATGTGCCACTATGCATTTGCATGTGCAAATGGGGAGCGTGACGAAGCCATTGAATCAAGGGTTGAATACCTCAAGGCACTTGAGGCAGCCTTTGATAATCTGGTGGACGATCTGGTGGCCGCCCGTATGGAGATGGTCCAGAGTGGCTCCGCCAACAGGAGGGAGCTGCTCCATACCGCACCACCAATGACTTTTGTCTCGTCCGCCGCATCCTATGCACCTTCCATTGTAGCCACCGCTCGCCGTGTGCCTACCACTGAGGAGTTGGACCAAGTCATGGCTCCCGCTCCAGTCAGAGCTGCACCGCCTGCTGCACCTGCTTCGACACCTCGTACTCATACTCTGCGCCTGGAGCCCATCAGTGAGGAGGAAGTTGAGTCTCCAGCACCACTGGGCCTTACCCTCGGCATGCCGAGGGAAATCTTCAACATCTCCGACTAGCGCGTCATTTCGCAACGCGCCGCGCTCGCTTGTAATATTTGTGTGATATTTAAAATAGGTTGATGGGAGTAGTCTGTTTACGCATCATGTAGGACCTTGGAGGAGTGCACTAGCTTCAAATAACATGTCAGGATGTGTGCGCACACCCTGAGTGACGTATGTATAATTAGAATCTGTGTGTAACATATGTACTAGCAGCCTTCTCCGTGCACAATCGACCAGTTTATTTCAAAAATCTTTTTCGAGCTCGTGTTTGACCGCTTTTGCAAAATCTTGGTTTATTTTGCTGCTCGGTTCTTCTCAGTTTTTTTGCTTTGTTACCCCAGAGTAAGAAATGACTCGTCCCTGGACACGTTCCATGCCAAGTCCGCCAGAGGAAAATTATGGCACGCAGACAAACAACAATTTCTCACAAGGGCAGTCAAGTCAGCAGGGCAGTGAGACACCATTTTCTCAAGTATGCCGCCTTTACGAGCAAAGCCAGCAACAGCACGAAGAAATGATGAACCATGTCATTAACATGGGAAATCACTGCAAACCTTACCAGCAACACTCAAAATTGTCTAAATTTCAGAAGACGCGTCCAACAACATTTTCACACACAGACAAGCCTCTTGAGGCCGATGACTGGCTTCGAGACATTGAGAGTAAGTTAATCGTGGCACAATGCTCAGACCGTGAAAAAGTGTTGTACGCACCGCATTACCTCACGGGAGCAGCCGCGTCATGGTGGGAAAATTTTCTGCTTATGTATCCTGACATAAATAATATCACCTGGGAAGATTTCAAGGAAGGCTTTCGTGGGGCACACATCCCTAAGAGTATTATGAAAATCAAGAAAAGAGAAGTTGATGATCTCAAGCAAAGAGGCATGACAGTATAGGAGTAAAACAGTCACTTTGCGCAATTATCACGATATGCCAACGAAGAGCGAATGACAGAAAATAAAAAGATGGAGAAATTCCTGGATGGACTGGCACCAGCACTAAAATGCCAGTTAGTCGTACATACTTTTCCAGATTTCAAGACACTGGTAGACAAAGCTATTACACTGGAAAATGAACGTCGCAGTTTGGAGGATATTCGCAAGAGGAAAAGGGATCAGACCAACCACCCCCGCAACAACAAGAATAAAATGAATTTCCAGAGGAACATTGTGAACAGACCCACGACCAACGACACACGTCCAAATAAGAATTTTCATGCAAGAGACAAGGATTTCACCTATCGCCCGGGTGTTACCTGCTATGCATGTGGAGAAGAAGGACACTATGCCAAATAGTGCCCTAAGACAAGAAACTCAGCGCCAAAGCCGAACAGCAACGGGAACAATTCCGCACCGAAGCGTAACAATTTCAACCCCAATAACAATCACAGGAAAGGCCACCTGAACCATGTGACCAAGGAGCAGGCACAGGATGCACCGGATATCGTACTCGGTACGTTCCCTGTCAACACAATACCTGCCACGGTTTTGTTTGATTCTGGAGCTTCTCATTCGTTCATTTCGAAGAGTTTTGCTTTGCAACATGGTTTTTCAATGCTTCCCTTGGGAAAATCAATGACCATCAAGTCCCCCGGAAGTAAGCAGATCACTCAAAATTACTGCCGAGGTTTGACCATTGAGATTGAGGGATTAAAATTCCACGCAAACCTCATCGTGTTGGAAAACAAAGGACTGGATGTTATCCTGGGTATGGACTGGCTTACCACCAATAAAGGATTTATCGACTGCTTCAACAGAACAATGATTCTTACTCATCATCATGGGAAAACAATAAGAGTCGCAGCTCAGGAGAGACCAGTATCTCGGCAACCAAAGTTGAACAAAGTTGAAGCCTCTGAGTTAAGCAAGGTTCCAGTTGTATGTGAATTTCCAGACGTATTTCCCGAGGAATTACCAGGCATGCCGCCAGACAGAGAAATAGAGTTCATTATTGAGCTAGCACCAGGAACCACACCCATATATAAGAAACCATACAGAATGGCGCCATCCGAGTTGGTTGAATTAAAGAAGCAAATAAGGGAATTGCTGGACAAGGGATTTATACGGGCCAGCTCCTCACCTTGGGGCTCGCCGGTATTATTTGCCAAAAAGAAAGATGGGACCATGAGGCTGTGTATAGACTACCGAGCGCTCAACATGGTCACAATCAAAAATAAATATCCGATGCCACGGATAAATGATTTATTTGACCAGGTCGCACAAGCCAAGGTTTTCTCAAAAATTGACTTAAGGTCAGGTTATCATCAGCTGAAAGTACGCACAGAAGATATCCCGAAAACAGCATTCACCTCAAGATACGGACTTTATGAATTTACAGTGATGCCGTTCGGACTGACCGACGCCCCCGCATATTTCGTCCACCTCATGAATAAGGTATTTATGAAATTCATGGACAAATTTGTGGTGGTATTTTTGACGATATTTTGGTATATTCCAAAACACCGGAAGAACATGCGGAACACCTCCGCATTGTTCTAGGAGAATTAAGGAAACACGAACTTTATGCCAAATTCAGCAAATGTGAATTTTGGTTGAGACAAGTGGGTTTCCTAGGACACGTATTAACGCAAGAAGGAATTGATGTGGACCCAGATAAAGTCAAGATTGTACTTGGCTGGAAGTCGCCAGCCAGTGTGACGGATATACGCAGTTTCCTCCGTATGGCCGGATATTACAGAAGGTTTATTGAAGGATTTTCCACCATAGCCAAACCAATGACCCGGCTACTCAAGAAGGATAAGAAATTCGAGTGGACCGAAGCATGTGAGAAAAGCTTCCAAGAGCTCAAAAAGATGTTAACGACAGCCCCGGTATTAATTGTGCCAGACATACACAAGATCTTTGAAGTATATTGCGACGCATCCCGGCAATTGCGAAAACATGAAGAAAATTATCCTACTCACGATTTGGAGTTGGCAGCAGTCATTCATGCACTCAAGGAATGGAGGCACTTCTTACTTGGAAATCGCTGTGAAATATATATGGACCATAAGAGCCTCAGCTATATTTTCACACAGCCAGATTTAAATTTACGACAACGACGCTGGTTGGAACTGGTAAAAGATTACGACGTGGGTATCCACTATCACCCCGGGAAAGCAAACGTGGTAGCCGATGCTCTCAGCCGTTACCCGAACATCGGCATCATACAGAACCTAAGACCCGAATTTCAGCGAGAATTCGCCAGACTCAACCTAATAATGGTCACGGAGGGTGAAGTATCCAAGCTAGAAATACAACCTACACTGATAGAGCAGATAAAGAAGGCTCAACTCGGACACCCCAGCATCGAAGGAATAAAAAGAAAAATAAGTCATGGCAAGGCTTCAGAATTCACCATAGACCATGAAGGAATGTTATGGTAAGGAGACAGACTTTGCGTACCCAACATCAACGACCTTAAACAGCAAATTCTAGCGGAAAGTCATACCGCTCCATACTCAATCCACCCTGGAGGTACGAAAATGTACAAAGATATTCAGGAAAGATTTTGGTGGCACGACATGAAAAGGGATATAGCCACATTTATTGCATGCTGCGATTCATGTCAACGCATTAAAGCCGAGCACCAAAAACCCACAGGGATATTACAGCCAAATAAGATACCAGAGTGGAAATGGGATGATATCAGAATGGACTTCATTGTTGGACTACCACGGTCACAACACGGTAACGATGCCATATGGGTCATCACAGATAGACTGACCAAGGTGGCACATTTCATACCCGTCAAGACAACACACACCACTCAAAAGCTCGCCAAGCTTTACCTCGCCCGGATAGTATGCCTACATGGTGTGCCCAAGACTATAATATCCGACAGGGGCACTTAGTTCGTCTCAAAATTTTGGGACCAGTTGCAGCAAGCCCTCGGAATGCAACTAACATTCAGTATGGCTTACCACCCCCAGACTGGAGGACAAACGGAACGAGTAAATCAAATACTCGAAGACATGCTAAGGGCATGTGTCCTCACCTATGGGACCAGTTGGGAGGAAAGCCTACCATATGCCGAGTTCGCATATAACAATAGTTACCAAGCTAGCCTGCAGATGGCACCTTTCGAAGCATTGTACCGACGAAGATGTCGTACTCCATTGAATTGGTCGGAAACAGGGGACAGCCGCATATTCGGTCCCGATATGTTAAAGGAAGCCGAGGAGAGAGTAAAACTGATACGGGATCGACTCAAGACCGCCCAAAGCCGACAAAAGAGCTATTACGATCAAAAGCATCGAGAAATAAGTTTTCAGCCCGGTGACGACGTATACCTGCGTGTGTCACCGATGAGAGGACTACAACGATTCAAAGTCAAAGAAAAACTAGCACCAGAATTCATCGGACCCTTCCGTATAGTTGCACGAAGAGGCACAGTAGCTTACCAACTGGACCTCCCCAAGGAATTGTCCGACGTCCACGACGTGTTCCACGTCTCGCAACTACGGAAGTGTGTAAGCAACCCAGAGAAACATTTGTCACATGAAAATCTTGACGTGCAACCAGATCTTATATACCGAGAACACCTAGTGAAGATTTTGGAGGAGTCTGAAAGGAGGACCCATCAGAAAACTATTAAATTTCTCAAGGTTCAGTGGAGTAACCACACAGAGGATGAGGCAACATGGGAAAGGGAAGATTTCCTCCGGACAGAACATCCGCACCTATTTGAGGATCTGCTGAAATCTCGGGGACGAGACTTTTCCTAAGGGGGTAGGTGTTGTAACACCCCAAATTTTTGAGTTGGTTTTTCTTGCAAACTTTTGGCCTTTTTGAAAGGGGATTGTTTGATCTTTTCTTTTGCCCTTCTAAAATCCCTTTTCGCCAAAGTTTGTGTGTCTTCTCAAGCTTGGTTTTTAGCCTTGAAGTTCTCCTCTTGTGTTTGGCTCAAGCACAAGTTGAGATTCAAATGGAGTTGTTTGAGTTCACCACTTCTTGTTTTAAAATTCTCAAGTTTAGCCTTGACCTATCTCCCCTCCAAACTTCCTCCTGCCATGATCCCAACAGGAACAATCCTCTCTAAGACTCTCTTCACACCATGGGACAAGTATTTCATCAATTCCAGCAAGTTTGAACCTTATTGGGATTTTTCTCCTATTTATTTCACTTCAAAACAAATTCTGTCTTTTATAGTGGACCTTGGTGATTTACAAAGGAACCACCTTTTTCATCTACCTATTTGACTCCAAAGCAACTCTCCTAGATAGTCATTAATACCCACAACCTAGATCCATCTTGTTTCACTGGTCCACAGTTCAAATTTTTCAAATTTCACCAGCTGCAAGTTTGGACCAGATTTGCAAAATTTGGTGAAATTCATATTTATCTTCATCCAAAAATTCTGTGAAAAATCATGCAGCCTCTAGGTACATCAAGAGGCCACTCCACCAAAAATCAGCTCCAGAGACATTGCACAAATACCAGAATCATTTCATCAAACACCTAGCCTACACTGAACTGTTAGCTGTTAACTGAAACTGTCGACAGTTTCGTCAGTTTCGACAGTCGTCGGGCGCGGCGACAAAACTCCGTCTGTATCTCCCTTGGCTCGACGCTGCACTGTAGCTTCTTCTTATCCACGCGCCGCACGGTCGCTTGGCAGCATCTGGGCGTCGGTGGCGCCCTGGCCCGACCGCGCCGGCGACTGCCACGGCCACAGCGCCGCCCGTGGCGGCTGACAAACGCAACGCTGCAGCTCCACGCTGTTTCGTGCCGCCCAGACCACCCCAGTGCCTCGCGTGTCCTTCTCCACAGCTAGTGCACGCCTGGCACACCGTTGCCGTGGCCTGGCACGCGCAGAGCGCCGTTTCTGCCGCCGACGTGTCGCACGGCCGTTCCGTCGGTGACAGGTCGTAACTCTACCTCTCCTGCTAGGTTAGGCGCGGGAATGGAACCACACCAGCTCCTGGAAGATGCTCAAGCTCCTAGCCCCGCCGTCCGACCACTGCAGCACCGTAATTGGCTCGCCGGACTTATCCATTCATGGCAGCCACCTCGAGCCGCCTATAAAAGGCACCCCCGAGCTCGTGCTCGAGCACACACGCCTCCACTACGTCCCTAGACCACGCCCAACCTCTGGAAGAGCCCCGAGAGGCTTTTCTTCCCCGGCTCCGGCCAGCTACCTCCGCCTCGGGCTCCATCTCCGTTCACTCCGGTGAGGGCTCCTCCGCCGCCGTGAGCTTGAACGTAGTACCCTGGCATCCACCTAGTCCTAACCCCCAGCCCAATTTCTCTCCATAAAACTTCCCCGACGAGGTCCACGAACACCCGAGCTGCCGTCCGTCGGAGATAAGCTCGCCGTCGACGTGGGACTCGCCGGGACCCAACTCCACCACCATTCGACGCGGAAGACCACCGTGAAGCTATAGGTACTACTACCCTCCCCTATCTCGCCGTGGATCGACGCCGGCGATCACCGCAGCACCGGCGCCGGCGCGACTCTGTTTCTCTTTCAAACCTGACATGTGGGGTCTCTCTGTCAGTCTCTCACATCTCCCCCTCGAACCGTTTTCTGTTGGCATATTTACGCAAAGTGCGTTTTCCCTCTGCGGGTGACGTACTACGTACCGGTTCGCTTTGTCCTTTTCTGTTCTAGCCCCTGGATCTTTTCTGTTTCATTACAGATAGGTCCCTAGACAGAAACCTTAATATCTTTTAAACTAAAAGTGATTTTTAGTTGATTCTTTTTTATGTCCATCTTGGTTTTCTGTCTAGTTTTTTGTCATATTTATGTGGAAATATTTTGAACAACTTTATTTGCACGCGCGGTATTTATGTTAGTATATATTTTTGTTTGAATACATAGATACCGGAGGCCGTGACGGAGACGCGAATCACGCCGAGTTAGGCTCCGACTTTTCAGAACCAGGCAAGCATGTTTGAACTCTTGATATGATGAGTGTGTTGCATGTTTGCTCGAGTAGCTCGTTCATAAGCATGATTATATGAGCATATGTGTATGGCATATTTCATGCCAGTGATGCTTCGGGTGAGTCCCGAAGGAGATTGTTGAACCACCTCGATCATATGGTGATATGATTGGGTGGAATACTGGTATTGTTGGAGCATGCCAGTAGTTGGTCAACTCAGTATCAACGGAGATCATGTCGCGATTCCGTTCGTCTCCTTTTCACTACTATCATAGGCCATCCGTTGGGATTACGGTCTAGTCGGTTGTAAACCACTTTCCGAGTACACACCAAGTAGAGGGGCCGGGATGAGGGTTCCATGGCCCTGGATTAAAGCCCGTCATACGGTCAGGGGGCATGGGTGTTTCTGGTTGGGACCGAGAGGGGGGCACCCCTTAGAGCGCGCTTATATAAATTTGATCACATGCTATTCGAGGTTGTAGCCTCCCCGTCTTAAAGTTTTCCGTGAAAGTCGTCGCGGGTGATTTCGGACGGTAGGATGTTAAATGGGTGTGTACTGGTTAGTTGGGTTTCTACTAAAACACCGTAGACGGGGCTAGCCCACGTGGCTAGTAGAACCCGTTGGCTATGAGTTATTAGTACAAGCTCTACAGAGTTAAAATTCCTTCAGTAGCCATGTTTGTGGCCTAGGATCTATATTCATGTCAACCCGGTGACCGTCTCTAGTATATTCTTGTGAGTAGCCAAAACAGCGTTGTCATCAGGTTTAGTTGGTAAATGAACTCACCACCATCCCTGTATTGATTTTACTTTCCGAAGTATCTCATTATTATATCCTGTTATTTATAAGCCCTTTATGTGATGTCGCTTAGACGTCCGACTGTGGCATTCTTGTTATTTATTTACGTTATAAGCCCTTTATGTGATGTCGCTTAGACGTCCGACTATGGCATTCTTGTTATTTATTTATGTTATAAACCCTTTATGTGATATCGCTTAGACGTCCGACTGTGGCATCCTTGTTATTTATTTTTGTTATAAGCCCTTTATGTGATGTCGCTCAGACGTCCGACTATGGCATTCTTTTTATTTTTATTTATAAGCCTTTTATGTGATGTCGCTCAGACGTCCGACTGTGGCATTCTTGTTATTTATTTTTGCTATAAGCCCTGTATGTGATGTCGCTCAGACGTCCGACTGTGGCATTCTTTTTATTTTTATTTATAAGCCCTTTATGTGGTGTCGGTCAGACGCCCGACTGTGGCCTGTTGTCATTTTCTTATTTTCCTATGAGGCGTCACCCAGACCCTCGTTTGGTCCCGTTATTTTTATCTTTTGGATTTCGGGAGGATTATCGCCCGACTTCCAGTCTTTATTTTCAATGCATCATATTTTGTTCCGGTTGCATTTTTGCTAGAATACTCATATGCATTCATGTTGGCATTTGTTATATCTTAAGTCCGAACTGTCTTGCGAGTACATTCAAAGTACTCACCTGGCTTGTTAATTTGGCCAGATGTGGACGAAGGCGATCTCATGGATGAAGAGTTCGATAGCGTGTCCGACGCTTAGAGGAGTCCTAGTCAGTCTCTTGCGATCCTGGAGTTGATCACTGTTTTATAACCGCTTCCGCCTACCACCAAATAAATTCGTCGGGTCTCACTCCGACACTCGATGAACTGTAAAATATTGGAGTCACACCACCCACTTCACTGTGACATATTCCACTGCCTTTTCTTACGAGTCAGTAGTATGCCACCCTGCCTTGTGACATATCCGCCTCTATGTAATATATTGGCGCGCTTGTAATAAAATCCGTTGAGCCATCCCTAGCTCAACCTTGTATAATATTCAGTGTACTGGAAATTCTGTATCAAGGAATTGTCTGCCAGCAGGAATATTATTCCTCGCCGGTTTAATAAAGCAACCGGTCTTCCGGTAATTATTTTACCGAAGGACCGGTGGCGACATATTCCAACATCAAGCTCCAACATGGAACAATCTTCATCTTCACATGCAACTAACAACGCTATAAGAGGGGCTGAGCAAGTGGGTAACATAGCCAAACAACGGTTTGCTGGGAAGGTGTCAAAGGTTAGAGGTTTCATGGCAACAAGGAGAGGGGCTGACAATAAAGATGGGTAGCGCGACATATAACGACAGCATCGAGACATCTAGCATATCAATGATAGTAAAGGTATCCAAGGTGATGGTCATCTTGCCTGAGATCCTGCAAGGAAGAAGAACAAATCCATAAAGAAGACAAAGAAGAATCCTTGAAGACGAACCAAGTATAGACGAACGAATCCTCACGATCGCAATGGAAAAGAACTAGCGAGAAGAAAGCACACAACATGGTAAACACACCACACGAGAACACGACAAGATGCTCAACCAAATATGATGCAAGACAAGTCTATATGATGCAATTCATGGAAAGGGATGAAGCACACAAGAACAACACAAGCCAACAAGTTTAAGTGAGGCCGGAAACAACATATAACCATTCCGGTAAGCCCTCATGTGCACATTTTGAATTTGGTCCAGATCTGAACAAACCTTAAGTTAAAGTTGTTAAACAGCAAGTTAACATGCACCATGATGATCTACACAAAATTCTAGTCAAGTTTCATATGAAGTTTGTTTAATTCGGAGCTACGGCCTAGAAGATATGAGGAAAACAAGACAAGCATGTCAACGGTGCAAGATGCACCCAAACATCAAGAAACACACTCCAAACATGTAAATAACATGATATTATGCTTCTACAAGCAAAAACACATAAGTTTCATATAGGACACGCTCAAAACGGAGCAACAGGCTAGAAGTTATGAGCAAAACAAGTTACAAAGCAAAGCTGAAGTTAACAGCCACATAGCAACTTTGGAGCAAGGTATATATATGCTACAGCACCCAAACATGATAACAAGAGGCATGAATGTGAAATAGACATGATACTCAACAAGCATGAACTTAGAACAATCCCAAAAACTTGCTGGAACACGTTTAAACAAGCATGGCAAGTTGCAATAAATTTATCCAGACTTAGCCAAAATCTGGGAAGGCAAAAACATCATCACGATGCTGCCTTCGGAAGCACAAAACAACAAGCATATCAACTCTAGTAAGTATATAATGATCATGGTCATGTAATAGACATAGCATACATCAAACAACTCCATTGGAGCATCTCCATAGGAGGCATGGATCAATAACAACAAGCTTCACCAAATTGATCATGCTGATAAAAATCTGACAGGTAAATTTATAGCAACTTGAGAGTAATAAATAAATAAGCTATAGCAGTCCATATAGGCAAACTAAGGCATGGATGGATAGACAATAACATGGAGAACAAGACATGATCATTGGACATACTAAAACATGCAAGGATTTGAGTGAGGCATCAAACAAACATAGCAACAGGTTTAACAGATTCCAGACTTAGCAGTTTTTTCACTAAGTATAAAACAACAACATTGGCATGGCATGTTTACAAGCTTGTTTAAGTCACCTCAAGGCATATCATGGAAAGTGGATTGCACCGATTGTGCTTTTAAAACATATAGACAAGTGGCATGAAGACAAACACACCAATATCAATGAGCAAGTCAAATCAGCATCTCATAACATGTTTCAGCACTTAACAGCCACATGAACTTTTGCAATAGAGATTAACATGACAATATGGCACCTAACATGAATGCTATAATAACCAACATGTAGAGAACTTCACAAAGAACACTTTGACATATCATATGCTTCATTTGGACCAACATGCACAAAGTTATCATCAACACAAGCATGCAACAAAATTACTGTTAACAACAGTTTTAAACATATAGCACTCTAGCAATGATGATTAGAGCATCAAGATGAATTCAAACAAGCATGCCATAATGTAACAAAATGAAGAGCATATCACCACGATCATTTTGACATATCATACACTCAATTTGGACATACACACAAAAAATTAAAAGCACACAAAGTATGCAACATTTTGTACAAAAACTCAGGGACTTAGAGGAAAATAGACATCGAAGGGGTGGACATGTCCAGAGGGGGTCGGACATGTCCGTCGGTGCAGGCGTGCGGGCCCACCTAGCAGTGGCACGTCGAGGAGAGGGTTGGACACGTCCGAGCTGAACGGACGTGTCCACCGATGCGGCGCTGGGGCCACCGGTCAGTGTCGGCGGCATCAATGCGGGGTGGTGACGGCGAAGCGTGGAGAGGCCGGGGACGGAGCTGCTCCGGCGGATCCAGCCGGGGAGGGCACCGGCGAGGAGATCCCAGCGGCGGGGCGAGCAGGGAGGTGTCCGAGGCGAGGCGGGCCGACGGGATCTCGAGGCGGCGGCGGGAAGACGAGGACCGGGCGGTGACATGCGACTGGAGGGCGGAGGGAGCTCGGGGCCCTGCGGCGGGACGACGGCGATGGCCGCCGGCGGCAGTGATGCGGCCAGGGAGCAGATGTGGCTCGGGGACGAGGTCCCTGGCCTCGGTTGCATCGGGCTGGCGCACGAGAGGAACGAGCCCGGGGCGCTCGGGGGCGGGCTTCGGCCGGGCCGCGGCGGGCCGCGGGAAGTGGAAGGCGCGGGATGGACGCGTGTCCACTCCTGGTTGGCTGGGAGGTAGCTGTGGGCGAGGTGGTGCGCTAAGAGTGGCTGCGGGCGGCAGCGCCAAGTGGCGGAGGGGCTGTGGCTGACGCGAAATTGGAGGAGGGTGGCGACTGCGCTGGGTGGAGGGGGCTGGCCGCACAAATTTCGAGGCAGAGGGGGGCTAGGAGGTAGGGGAAGGGCCTAGGGGTAGGTTTAGGCCAAAAATGGTGAGGAGAGTGGGATTAAATAGGCAAGGTCGTCTAGGGATTAGGGTTTGGGGGTGTTTAGATGGTCTACGGACCTCCGAATCGTGATCGGATGGCTATGGAGCAGAGGGGTGGTTTAGGTGGGCTGCAAGTGAGGTTAGTGGGCTGTGTAGAAGGCCTCGGGAGAGGAGAGAAGAGAGAGAGAGGCCCGCGGGGGTTTTCGGGGACCGAAAACGTCCGGCGTTTTAACCGGCGACTAGTGCCGCTATAGTTATCCGTTGGGCTATCAAGCGAGCTCCGAATGCAATGAAATTTGAGAGCGGTCTACCTATGCTATAATAAGACCACACGCCAAGTTTCACCCCATTCCGAGAACATTTTATGGACACTCATAAAATAAATATTCGGAGGCGCCGCGGGCGCGTGCAAGTGTGTCTGAGCTCAGTACGGACAACGGAAAGGACGGGCGGACCACAGACGGATGCAAGTTTTGAAAACATGCTGATGCAATGCACATGATGATAGGGCAAGATGCAACACACAAGCAGATGACATGGCAACGACGACGAACAACTGGCTGACACCTGGCGTGTCGGTCTCAGGGTGTGACATCTCCTCCGGTACCTCCTGCTCCTGCGTCGGCTGCGGGGGAAGTGGTGACCGTGCCGCCTGCTCTAAACATATCCCCAGCAGCGTCCGCATCCTCACGTGCCTCCGCACCTCCCGCAGTGCTAGAGGCTGCGGGCGGCAGAGCCTTCGAGGTGGATGGAAGCGCCGGAGAAGCGGTTTTCTTCTTGGGTGCCTTAGTTGATGGCGTCGTCGAAGATGAAGATGGCGATGAAGATGACCCGCTACACACACCTTCAAGTTCGCATAAGTGACCCCCCTACCTGGCGCGTGATAACCCACAAATGTAGGGGATCGCAACAATTTTCGAGGGTAAAGTATTAAACCCAAATTTGTTGATTTGACACAAGGGGAGCCAAAGAATACTCTTAAGTATTAGCAGCTGAGTTGACAATTCAACCACACCTGGAAACTTAGTATCTGCAGCAAGGTAGTTTAGTAGCAAAATAATATGATAGTGGTGGTAGCAGCAGTAAAAGTAAATATAATTTTTTTGTAGTTTTGTGATAATAGCAACGGAAAAGTAAATAAGCGACAAGCAATATAGGTAAAGCTCGTAGGCATTGGATCAGTGATGGGAAATTACGTCAGATGCAATTCATCATGAAGAAGTTGTAACCTAGGGTGACACAGAACTAGCTCCAGTTCATCAATACAATGTAGGCATGTATTCCGAATATAGTCATACGTGCTTATGGAAAAGAACTTGCATGACATCTTTTGTCCTACCCTCCCATGGCAGCGGGGTCCTATTGGAATCTAAGGGATATTAAGGCCTCCTTTTAATAGAGGACCGGACCAAAGCATTAACACATAGTGAATACATGAACTCCTCGAACTAAGGTCATCACCGGGAGTGGTCCCGATTATTGTCACTTCGGGGTTGCCGTATCATAACACATAGTAGGTGACTATAGACTTGCAAGATAGGATCGAGAACACACATATATTCATGAAAACATAATAGGTTCAGATCTGAAATCATGGCACTCGGGCCCTAGTGACAAGCATTAAGCATAGCAAAGTCATAGCAACATCAATCTCAGAACATAGTGGATACTAGGGATCAAACCCTAACAAAACTAACTCGAATACATGATAGATCCCATCCAACCCATCACCGTCCAGCAAGCCTACGATGGAATTACTCACACATGGCGGTGAGCATCATGGAATTGGTGATCGAGGAAAGTTGATGATGATGATGGCGACGATATCCACTCTCCGGAGTCCCGAACGGACTCCAGATCAGCCCTCCCGAGAGAGATTAGGTCTTGGCGGCGGCTCCGTCTCGTAAAACGCGATAATTCTTTCTCCTTGATTTTTTCTCCACTAAACGGAATATATAGGACCTGGGAATACGTCGGTGGAGCATCGGGGTGCCCTCGAGGCAGGGGGGTACGCCCTGGGAAAGGGGGGCGCGCCCCCAACCTCGAGGACAGCCCGTGGGCCCCTAGGTGTGGATCTTCTTCCAGGTATTTTTTATATTTTCTGAAATAATTCTCCGTTGATTTTTAGGCGATTCCGAGAACTTTTTTGTTCTGCACAAAAACAACACCATGGCAGTTCTGCTGAAAACAACATCAGTCCGGGTTAGTTCCATTCGAATCATGCAAGTTAGAGTCCAAAACAAGGGCAAAAGTGTTTGGAAAAGTAGATACGTTGGAGACGTATCAACTCCCCCAAGCTTAAACCTTTGCTTGTCCTCAAGCAATTCAGTTGATAAGCTAAAAGTGATAAAGAAAAACTTTGACAAACTCTGTTTGCTCTTGTTGTTGTAAATATGTAAGCTAGCATTCAGGTTTTCAACAAGATCATGAACTAACCACATTCACAATAACTTTTAGGTCTCAAGACTACTCACATCAATGTCATAATCAACTAGCGAGAAATAATAATAAACCTCGGATGACAACACTTCTCAAAACAATCATGATATGATATAACAGGATGGTATCTCGCTAGCCCTTTCTAAGACAGCAAAACATAAATGCAGAGCACCTTTAAAGATCAAGGACTGACTAGACATTGTAATTCATGGTAAAAGAGATCCAGTCAAGATCATACTCAATGCAAATTAATAGTAATACATGCAACGACAGAGGTTCTCTCCTACTGGTGCTCTTTGATAAGAGGATGATGACTCTGCATAAAAGGAAATAGATAAGCCCTTCACAGAGGGAAGCAGGGATTTGTAGAGGTGTCAGAGCTCGATTTTTAAATAGAGATTGAATAACATTTTGAGCGGTATACTTTCATTGTCAACATAACAACCAAGAATCTCGATATCTCCCATGCTACGCACATTATAGGCGGTTCCCAAACAGAATGGTAAAGTTTATACTCCCCAACCACCAACAAGCACACTCCACGGCCAGCCGAATCCACGGGTTACCGTCCAAACAAGCAACAACCATGGGGGAGTTTTTTTTAATTATTATGATTTTGAGCATGGGACTAGGCATCCCGATTACCAGCCATTTTCTCGTGAATGATGAGCGGAGTCCACTCATCGTGAGAATAACCCACCTAGCATGGAAGATATAAACAGCCCTAGTTGATACATGAGCTGTTCGAGCATACAAAACAGAATTTCATTTGAAGGTTTAGAGTTTGGCACATACAAATTTACTTGGAACGGCATGTAAATACCGCATAAAGGAAGGTATGGTGGACTCATATGGAACAACTTTGGGGTTTATGGAAGTGCATGCACAAGCAGTATTCCCGCTTAGTACAGGTGAAGGCTAGAATAAGACTGCGAAGCGACCAGCTAGAGAGCAACAACGGTCATGAACATCCATTAAAATTAATCAACAATGAATGCAAGCATGAGTAGGATATAAATCACCATGAACATAAATATCGTGAAGGCTATGTTGATTTATTTCAACTACATGCGTGAACATGTGCCAAGTCAAGTCACTTAAATTGTTCAGAGGAGGATACCACCCATCATACCACATCACAACCATTTTAATATCATGTTGGCATGCAATATAGACCATTATAAACTCTCAGCTAATTAAGCATGGCATAAGAAGCTATGATCTCTAATTCTCATTGCAAACATGTTTCATTCATAACAAGCTAAATCAAGAACGACGAGCAATCATATTTACAAAAACAAAAGAGGTCGAGTTCATACCAGCTTTTCTCATCTCAATTAGTTCATCATATATCATCCTTATCGCCTTTCACTCGCACGATAGAACGGTGTGGAAAATAATAATAGTGCACGTGCATTGGACTAGGCCGGAATCTGCAGGCATTTAATACAAGAGAGAAGACAAGGTAATATGGCTCAAGGTTAAATCAACAACAAAGCATATGAGAGCCACTAAGCATTTTCATCATGGTCTTCTACTCTTAACCCCTAAAGAAAAGAAAAGAAACTATATACACGGGAAAGCTCCCAACAAGCAAAAGAAGAAAGGGAAATATTTTTGGGTTATCATTTTTAGTTACTACTACAAGCAAAGAAAGTAAATTAGCTAGAAGCTACAACTAATATTTTTTTATTTTTCTGGGTTTTTCTAGCACACAAGAAAAAGACAAAGAAAAAGAAATTGAAACTAAGCATGGATGGTACAGTGAAAAAGTGTGAGCACCGACAACTAGAATAAGTGTGAACATGAAAGTAAGTCGGTGAGAAACACGTACTCCCCCAAGCTTAGGCTTTTGGCCTAAGTTGCTCTATGGCCACGGATCGAAGCCACTCCCTCCAGTGTACTGAGATGTGTCCTTTGGATGCCACTGGTTGGCGAGCTCGTTCAGATCCCACCCATAAACAGATTGACGAGAAGGATCAAATGGTGGCTCTTGCTCAGGCTCTGAAGCCTGTGCCTGGCCTTGGTACTGGTAGAAGGCATCTGATGTAATGAGGTACTTGCCTATGGACAGATCAAATAGAGATGGTGCAGGCAAGGTAACAATTTCACAGTATATTTCATCAAACCTCAATTTATAAAGTAGCTGCATATTTTTATCTTTAACAATAAAGTCATGAGCTACCATGCTCTTCTAGTCTAGATAAACAGGGGCAAGCAATTTTTCTTCCTTCTCATGATGCCTAATAGGTATATTAAAATGTTCAGCAAGGCGAGAAGCAAAGATGCCTCCAAAGATGGGCCCCTTTGAGCGGTTCAGACTCAATCATTTGGCAATGACGGCGCCCAAGCTAAAAGTTGTATCACGAAACAAGGCATGGCGTAAAATGATAATATCAGGGGCACTGAGATTCCCACTGTTCCCGCGACCAATTAAACACCTACTAGCAAATAAAGCAAAGTAGTGCAGAACAGGGAAGTGTATACTGGTGATTGTTGCCCCTGAAACTTGTCTAGTTTCACCTACGGCTATCATATCACTAAACCATTTGACGTCTTCATGACGTGGTTCATCAAGTCTACCTTCAAGGGGTACTTTGCATATTTCACAAAAGTCTAACAGTGATATCTACTTAACCACATCATATAAGCAAAACTCCACCGTAGGTGGTGTTTGCCTAGAATGAAAATGAAAGCTTTGCGTAAAAATATTGGTGAGTAAGAGATATTGTTCTTTTTGGTCGTTGATGAAGTCGGTGAGGCCCGCATTATTCGCCAACCAATAAAAGTCTTCGTAAATACCGGCGGACATCATGAAATTATTAAAAAGCCATTTGCATGGTCGAACTTCCGCCGAGCGAGGGAGATGATACTTGGGCTTCTTATTTTCTTCTTTCTTCTTCTCCTCTTAGCTCTTGCTGGAAGAGCCCCTCAATATTCTTTTTAACATTTTCCTTTTCTGAAAATTTCTGAAATTTTTAGTAACTCCCAATAAAAGTTAACCAAACTCAACAAGAATGATAGCAACCACTCCTATAAGTGCCTAGAAGCTATATCATGCATTAGAACTACTTGGGACCAAGAAAATTTGACATGCAAGCTCAAGAACGAGGTCCCCACAGCAGCACAAATTTGCAACAAATAAAGCACTAGAACAAAAACTAATTGGACCAATGGAGGACTCACATACCAAGGAGCAATTTCCCCAAATAGTTTGGTGAATGGTGCTTTGAGCAAGGAGATCGAAAATGGCAGCAAAATGAGCTAGAACTCGGGTTTGAGCTGGTTGGGGATTTTTTTGGGAGGAAGAAGAAGATCATGGGTGAAAGGATAAGTGGAGGGGGGCCACGTGGGGCCCTCGAGGCAGGGGCGCGTGCCCTGTGAAGGGGGCGCGCCTGTGCCCTCGAGGCCACGTGCTGGCTCCCCTCGCTGTGTGTTTAGTGCCATATTTTCTTAAATATTCTAGAAAAAATCATATTTCATTTTCATGGCATTTGGAGAACTTTTATTTTCGGGATATTTTTTTATTGCACGGATAAGTCTGGAAATAGACATACAATGCTATTTTTCTTTTATTTAACCTAATTAACAGAAAGTAAAATGAGGGTACATAAGGTTTGTGCTATCTAGATTCACCTATCCCATGTTCATCAAAAGGAATCCATTAACAAGGTTGATCAGGTCTTGTTAATAAACTCTTTCCGAGTAACATGAAATCGGAGAATTTTCGAATAACACTATGTTACCTCAATGGGGATATGTATGTCCCCAACAATAAGAATGTCATAAGCCTTCTTGATAGTAGGAATAGGAAACTCAAAACCTCCAATAGTAATAGTTGAAGTTTTTCCAATATAGTTGATACTAAAAGCCTGAGGTTGTTTCCTTGAAAGTGTACCATATGCTCATTACCATTGACATTGCATTTGTTGCAATCAATAACAGCCCCTGCAGTATTCAAAAAAGGTCTTCCAAGAATAATAGACATACTATCATCCTCGGGAATATCAAGTATAACAAAGTCCGTTAGAATAGTAACATTTGCAGCTACAACAGGCACATCCTCACAAATACCGACATGTATAGCAGTTGATTTATCAGCCATTTGCAAAGATATTTCAGTAGGTGTCAACTTACTCAAGTCAAGTCTACGATATAAAGAGAGAGGCATAACGCTAACACCAGCTCCAAGATCACACAAAGCAGTTTTAACATAGTTTCTCTTAATGGAGCAAAGTATAGTAGGTACTCCTGGATACCCTAATTTCTTAGGCATTCCATCCTCAAAAGTGTAATTAGCAAGCATGGTGGATATTTCTACTTCAGGTATCTTTCTTTTGTTGGTAATAATGTCTTTCATATACTTGGCATAAGGATTTGTTTTAAGCACATCAGTCAAACGCATACGCAAAAAGATAGGTCTAATCATTTTAGCGAAGCATTCAAGATCTTCATCGTCCTTTTTCTTGGATGGTTTCGGAGGAAAAGGCATGGGTTTCTGAGCCCAGGGTTCTCTTTCCCTACCGTGCTTCCTAGCAATGAAGTCTCTCTTATCATAACGTTGATTCTTTGGTTGTGGGATATCAAGATCAACATCAGGTTCAATCTCTACATCATTATCATTGCTAGGTTGAGCATCAACATGAACATCCTTATTAATATTATCATTAGGTTCATGCTCATTACCAGATTGTGTCTCAGCATTAGAAGCAGATATATTATTGGGATTCTCAGGTGGTTGAGCTCCAGGTTCACTAGAAGCATGCAAATTTCTATCATTTTTCTTTTTCTTCTTCTTAGAATAACTAGGTGCATCTATATTAGCTCTCTGAGAATCTTGCTCAATTCTCTTAGGGTGGCCTTCAGGATACAGAGGTTCCTGAGTCATTTTACCACCTCTAGTTGCAACTCTAACAGCATAGTCATTGTTCTTACTATTCAATTCATTAAGCAAATCATTCTGAGCCTTAAGTACTTTTTCTACTTGAGTGGTGATCATGGAAGCATGTATACTAATAAGTTTCAGTTCATCTTTAGCACTAGACAGATAATCACTCAAGCGTTCAATCATATGAGCATTGTGTTGTAATTGTCTACCAACATAAGCATTGAAGTTTTCTTGTTTCACAATAAAATTTTCAAACTCATATAAGCATTGGCTAACAGACTTATAACGAGGAATATCACCTTCATCAAATCTATAAAGAGAATTTACCTTTACTACCTGTGTCGGGTTATCAAGACCATGTATTTCTTAAATAGACGGTAAATTCTTAACCTCTTCAGTTTTAATACCTTTTTCTTTCATAGATTTCTTTGCCTCTTGCATGTCTTCAGGACTGAGAAATAGAACACCTCTCTTCTTCAGAGTTGGCTTAGGGGCTGGTTCAGGAAGTGTCCAATTATTTTTATTGGCCAGCATATTATTCAATAGTAATTTAGCTTGTACCACTGTTCTTTCCCTGAAAACACAACCATCACAACTATCCAGGTGGTCTCCAGAAGCATCGGTTAGTCCATTATAAAAGACATCAAGTATATCATGCATCTCAAGAGGATGATCAGGCAAAGCATTAAGTAACTGGAGAAGCCTCTCCCAAGCTTGTGGGAGACTCTCTTCTTCAGTTTGAGCAAAGTTATATATTTCCCGTAAGGCAGCTTGTTTCTTATGAGCGGGAAAATATTTAGCAGAGAAGTAATACATCATATCATGGGGACTACACACACAACCAGGATCAAGAGAATTAAACCAAGTCTTAGCATCACCCTTTAACGAGAACAAAAACAACTTAAGGATATAGTAGTAGCGAATCTTTTCATCATTGGTAAATAGGGTGGCTATATCATTCAACTTGGTAAGATGTGCCACAACAGTTTCAGACTCATAGCCATGGAAAGGATCAGATTCAACCAAAGTAATTAACTCAGGATCAACAAAGAATTCATAATCCTTATTAGTGACACATATAGGTGAAGTAGCAAAAGCAGGGTCATGTTTCATTCTAGCATTCAAGGACTTTTCTTTCAGCTTAGCTAAGAACTTCTTAAGATCATATCTATCATTGCAAGCAAGAAAGTCTCTAGCAGTTTCTTCATCCACAACATAACCCTCAGGCACAACAGGCAATTCATATCTTTTGGGAGTAGTTTCATCATCACTTTCATAAATATCATCAACATTTGCACTCTCCCTAACCTTAGCAATTTGTTCATCTAGAAATTCACCTAGTGGCACATTATCAGGCATAGAGGTAGTTTCATCACACATAGCAGAAGTAGCATCATCAAGAACATACGACATATCAGATTCAATAGCAGGAGTAGGTGTCGCAAGTTTACTCATAACAGAAGGAGAATCAAGTGCAGAGCTAGATGGCAGTTCCTTACCTCCCCTCATAGTTGTGGGTAAGATCTTGGTTTTTGAGTCTTTCAAATTCTTCATAGTGATAAGCAGATATAAATCCCAAGTGACTTCAAGAATAGAGCTATGCTCCCCGGCAACGGCACCAGAAAATAGTCTCGATAACCCACAAGTGTAGGGGATCGCAACAGTTTTTGAGGGTAAAGTATTAAACCCAAATTTGTTGATTCGACACAAGGGGAGCCAAAGAATACTCTTAAGTATTAGCAGCTGAGTTGTAAATTCAACCACAGCTGGAAACTTAGTATCTGCAGCAAGGTAGTTTAGTAGCAAAATAATATGATAGTGGTGGTAGCAGTAGTAAAAGTAAAGATAATGTTTTTGTAGTTTTTGTGATAATAGCAACGGAAAAGTAAATAAGCGATAAGCAATATAGGTAAAGATAGTAGGCATTGGATCGGTGATGGGAAATTACGTCGGATGCAATTCATCATGTAGAAGTTATAACCTAGGGTGACACAGAACTAGCTCCAGATCATCAATGCAATGTAGGCATGTATTCCGAATATAGTCATACCTTCTTATGGAAAAGAACTTGCATGACATCGTTTGTCCTACCTTCCCGCGGCAGCAGGGTCCTATTGGAAACAAAGGGATATTTAGGCCTCCTTTTAAAAGAGTACCGGACCAAAGCATTAACACATAGTGAATACATGAACTCCTCAAACTAAGGTCATCACCGGGAGTGGTCCCAATTATTGTCACTTCGGGGTTGCCGGATCATAACACATAGTAGGTGACTATAGACTTGCAAGATAGGATCAAGAACACACATATATTCATGAAAACATAATAGGTTCAGATCTGAAATCATGGCACTCGGGCCCTAGTGACAAGCATTAAGCATAGCAAAGTCATAGCAACATCAATCTCAGAACATAGTGGATAATAGGGATCAAACCCTAACAAAATTAACTCGATTACATGATAGATCCCATCCAACCCATCACCGTCCAACAAGCCTATGATGGAATTACTCACACGCGACGGTGAGCATCATGGAATTGGTGATGGAGGAAGGTTGATGATGACGATGGCGACGATCTCCACTATCTGGAGCCCCTAACGGACTCCAGATCAGCCCTGCCGAGAGAGATTAGGGCTTGGCGGCGGTTCCATCTCGTAAAATATGATAATTCTTTCTCCTTGATTTTTTTCTCCACGAAACGGAATATATAGGACCTGGGATCCGTCGGTGGATCATCGGGGTGCCCTCGGGGCAGGGGCGCGCCCTGGGAAGGGGGCGCGCCCCCCACCCTTGAGGAGAGCCCATGGGCCCCCAGGTGTGGATCTTCTTGCAGGTATTTTTTATATTTTCTGAAATAATTCTCCGTTGATTTTCAGGCGATTCCGAGAACTTTTTATTTCAGCAAAAAAACAACACCATGGTAGTTCTGCTGAAAACAGCGTCAGTCCGGGTTAGTTCCATTCAAATCATGCAAGTTATAGTCAAAAACAAAGGCAAAAGTGTTTGGAAAAGTAGATACGTTGGAGATGTATCAGCGCGCCAAAGATGTCATGGGAAACCACGGCCACCTATGGAACCAGGAGGCCCCTTGCTGGTTCGGCAGGGGGACGTCGCGTTGCACAAAGAGCAGACGAGCATGGGGCAGCACGGCAGAGATCACGCGGGCAGTTTTACCTAGTTTCGGGCTGCCATGGTGGCGTAAGTCCCTACTCCTGCTTTGGTGGATTGATGGTGGAAATGAGGTGGTGGATTGTAGTACACTTGCCCGACAAGGGTAGCCTCGGGGCAGTAGCGACTATGCATGTATGAGGGTGTGAGTTGTCCAATCTTCTAACACTGTCTACGGTTACCATGGGCCTCCTTTTATAGATCAAGGGGTTACCACAAAGACAAAGTAGTCATTATGCACTGATAAGATAGCAACAATGCTATCAAACCTAACTCTGCGGGCTGACAGGGTGTTGGGGAACGTAGTATTTCAAAAAAACTCCTATGATCACACACGATCTATCTAGGAGAAGCATATCAACGAGCGGGGAGAGTGTGTCTACTTACCCTCGTGGACCGAAAGCGGAAGCGTCTAGTGACGCGGTTGATGTAGTCAAACGTCTTCGTGATCTAACCGATCCAAGTAGCGAACGTACGGCACCTCCACGTTCAGCACACGTTCAGCTCAATGACATCCCACGAGCTCTTGATCTAGTTGAGTGTCAAGGGAGAGTTTCGTCAACTTGACGGCGTGGTGACAGTGATGATGAAGCTACCGCCGCAGGGCTTCGCCTAAGCACTGCAACGGTATAACCAAGATGTGTATC
The DNA here is from genome assembly GCA_902687465.1 of Secale cereale. Classification (NCBI taxonomy): domain Eukaryota; kingdom Viridiplantae; phylum Streptophyta; class Magnoliopsida; order Poales; family Poaceae; genus Secale; species Secale cereale. The sequence continues at coordinate 385,431,158 of LR738711.1, read as the reverse complement.
TATGGAGGGGGGCACCGCACATGGCTAAAAAAATCTTGGGTGCCTTTGGGGTGCTCCCCTCCCCCATATATAAAGGAGGGAGAGAGGAGGCGGCCGGCCTAGGGGCGCGCCAAGCATATGGAGTCCTACTAGGACTCCCAAGTCCTAGTAGGGTTCCTTTTCCTATTTGGAGTAGGAGAGAAGGAAATAGAGGGAGAGGGAGAAGAGGAGGGGGGCCGCACCCCTTGTCCAATTAGGTTTGGGCAAGAGGGAGGTGCGTGCCACCTCTTGGCCCTTCTCCCCTCTCTCCACTAAAGCCCAATAAGGCCCATTACTTCTCCCGGTGAATTCCCGTAACTCCCTGGTACTTCGAAAAATACCCGAATCACTCGGAACCTTTCCGATGTCCGAATATAGCCTTCCAATATATGAATATTTACCTCTCGACCATGCCGAGACTCCTCGTCATGTCCCCGATCTCATACGGGATTCCGAACAAACTTTGGTCATCAAATCACATAACTCATAATATAAATCGTCATCGAACGTTAAGCGTGCGGACCCTACGGGTTCGAGAATTATGTAGACATGACCGAGACACATCTCCGGTCAATAACCAATAGCGAAACCTGGATGCTCATATTGACTCCTACATATTCTACGAAGAACTTTATCGGTCAAACCGCATAACAACATACATTGTTCCCTTTATCATCGGTATGTTACTTGCCCGGGATTCGATCGTCAGTATCATCATACCTAGTTCAATCTCGTTACCGGAAAGTCTCTTTACTCATTCCATAATACATCATCTCGTGACTAACTCATTAGTCATTTGCTTGCAAGGCTTATTGTGATGTGTATTACCGTGAGGGCCCATAAATACCTCTCCGACAATCGGAGTGATAAATCCTAATCTCGATCTATGCCAACTCAACAAACACCATCGGAGACACCTGTAGAGCATCTTTATAATCACCTAGTTATGTTGTGACGTTTGATAGCACACAAAGTGTTCCTCCGTTGTTCGGGAGTTGCATAATCTCATAGTCATAGGAACATGTATAAGTCATGAAGAAAGCAATAACAACATACTAAACGATCAAGTGCTAAGCTAACGGAATGGGTCAAGTCAATCACATCATTCTCTAATGATGTGATCCCGTTCATCAAATGACAACTCATGTCTATGGCTAGGAAACTTAACCATCTTTCATTAACGAGCTAGTCAAGTAGAGGCATACTAGTGACACTCTGTTTGTCTATGTATTCACACATGTACTAAGTTTCCGGTTAATACAATTCTAGCATGAATAATAAACATTTATCATGATATAAGAAAAAAATAAATAATTTGTTTATTGCCTCTAGGGCATATTTCCTTCAGTCTCCCACTTGCACTAGAGTCAATAATCTAGTTCACATCACCATGTGATTTAACACCAATAGTTCACATCCTCGTGTGATTTAACACTTTATAGTTCACATCGCCATGTGACCAGTACCCAAAAGGTTTACTAGAGTCAATAATCTAGTTCACATCTCCATGTGATTAACACCCAAAAAGTACTAAGGTGTGATCATGTTTTGCTTGTGAGAGAGGTTTAGTCAATGGGTCCGCCACATTCAGATCAGTGTGTATTTTGCAAATTTCTATGTCTACAATGCTCTGCACGGAGCTACTCTAGCTAAATGCTCCCACTTTCAATATGTATCCAGATCGAGACTCAGAGTCACCCAAATCCGTGTCAAATCTTGCATCGACGTAACTCGTTACGACGAGCTCTTTATCACCTCCATAACCGAGAAATATTTCCTTAGTTCTCTAAGGATAATTTTGACAGTCGTCCAGTGATCTACTCCTAGATCAAAATTGTACTCCCTTGCCAAAATCAGGGCAGGGCATACAATAGGTCTGGTATACAGCATGGCATACTTTATAGAACCTATGACTGAGGCATAGGCAATGACTTTCATTCTCTCTCTATCTTTTGCTTTGATCGGGCTTTGAGTCTTTATCAACTTCCCACCTTGCAACACAGGCAAGAACTCTTTCTTTGACTGTTCCATTTTGAACTACTTCAAAAACTTGTCAAGGTATTTACTCATTGAAAAAATTTATCAAGTGTCTTGATATATCTCTATAGAGCTTGATGCTCAATATGTAAGCAGCTTCACCAAGGTCTTTCTTTGAAAAAACTCCTTTCAAACACTCCTTTATGCTTTCCAAAAAATTCTACATCTATTCGGATCGACAATATGTCATTCACATATACTTATCAGAAAGGCTGTAGTGCTCCCACTCACTTTCTTGTAAATACAGGCTTCACCGCAAGTCTGTATAAAACTATATGCTTTGATCAACTTATCAAAGCGTATATTCCAACTCTGAGATGCTTGCACCAGTCCATAGATGGATTGCTGGAGCTTGCACATTTTGTTAGCACTTTTAGGATTAACAAAAAACTTCTGGTTGCATCATATACAACTCTTCTTTAATAAATCCATTAAAGAACGCAGTTTTATTATCCATTTGCCAGATTTCATAAAATGCGGGAATTGCTAACATGATTCGGATAGACTTAAGCATCGCTATGAGTGAGAAAATCTCATCGTAGTTAACACCTTGAACTTTTCAAAAACCTTTCGCAACAAGTCGAGCTTTGTAGACAGTAACATTACCATCAGCGTTAGTCTTCCTCTTAAAGATCCATTTATTTTCAATGGCTTTCCGATCATCAGGCAAGTCAACCAAAGTCCACACTTTGTTCTCATACATGGATCCCATCTCAGATTTCATGGCCTCAAGCCATTTTTGTGAAATCTGGGCTCATCATCGCTTCCTCATAGTTCGTAGCTTCATCATGGTCTAGTAACATGACTTCCAGAACCGGGTTACCATACTACTCTGGCGCGAAACATACTTTGGTTGACATACGAGGTTCACTAGTAACTTGATCTGAAGTTTCATGATCATCATCATTAGCTACCTCGCTGATTGGTGTAGGAATCACTAGAACTAGTTTCTATGATGTACTACTTTCTAATTTGGGAGAAGGTACAATTACCTCATTAAGTTCCACTTTCCTCCCACTCACTTCTTTCGAGAGAAATCCTTCTCTAGAAAGTATCCATTTTTAGCAACGAATATCTTGCCTTTGGATATTTGATAGAAGGTGTACCCAATAGTTTCCTTTGGATATCCTATGAAGACACATTTCTCCGATTTGGGTTCGAGCTTATCAGGTTGAAAGTTTTTTCACATAAGCATCGCTGCCCCAAACTTTAAGAAACGACAACTTTGGTTTCTTGCCAAACCACAGTTCATAAGGCGTTGTCTCAATGGAATTAGATGGTGCCCTATTTAACGTGAATGCAGCTGTCTCTAATGCATAACCCCCAAAAAATAGTGGTAAATCGATAAGAGACATCATAGATCGCACCATACCTAATAAAGTGCGATTACGACGTTCGAACACACCATTACGCTGTGGTGTTCCAGGTGGTGTGAGTTGTGAAACTATTTCACATTGTTTTAAATGAAGGCCAAACTTGTAACTTCAAATATTCGCCTCTGCGATCATATCATGGAAAACTTTATTTTCTTGTTACGATGATTCTCTACTTCATTCTGAAATTTCTTTCAAATGTTTCTGGCTTGTGCTTCATCAAGTAGATGTACCCATATCTGCTCAAATCATCTGTGAAGGTCAGAAAATAACAATACCATGCCGCGAGACTCAACACTCATTGGTCTGCATACATTGGTATGTATGATTTCCAACAAGTCAGTTGATCGCTCCATTGTTCCGGAGAACGAAGTTTTTGTCATCTTTCCCATGAGGCATGGTTCGCAAGCAACAAGTGATTCCAAAAGCCCATCAGCATGGAGTTTCTTCATATGCTTTACACCAATATGACCTAAACAGCAGTGCCACAAATAAGTTGCACTATCATTATCTACTTTGCATCTGTTGGCTTCAATATTATAAATATGTGTATTACTAGGATAGAGATCCAACAAACTATTTTCATTGGGTGTATGACCATCGGAGGTTTTATTCATGTAAACAGAACAACAATTTTTCTATGACTTGAAATGAATAACCATATTGCAACAAACATGATCAACTCATATTCATGATCAACGCAAATGCCAAATAACATTTATTTAGGTTTTACACTAATCCCGAAAGTATAGGGAGTGTGCGATGATGAACCACTTCCAACACACATTCTCACTTCAGCTTTAACTAGTCATTGTTCATTCCGCAACTCTCGTTTCGAGTTACTAATTTTAGCAACTGAACCGGTATCAAATTCCCAGGGGTTCCTATGAACACTAGTAAAGTACACATCAACAATATATATATATCAATTATACCTTTGTTCACTTTGCCATCCTTCTTATCCGCCAAGTATCTAGGGCAGTTCCACTTCCAGTGAACATTTCCTTTGTAGTAGAAGCACTTAGTTTCATGCTTGAGTTTAGCTTTGGGTTTCTTCATGGGAGTGACAACTTGCTTGTCATTATTCTTGAAGTTCCCCTTCTATCCCATTGCCCTTTACATGAAACAAGTGGTCTTTTTAACCATCAACACTTGATGCTCTTTCTTGATTTCTACCTTCGCCGATTTCAGCATCGCGAAGAGCTCGGGAATTACTTTCGTCATCCCTTGCATATTATAGTTCATCATGAAGTTCCAGTAACTTGGAGATACTGACTAGAGAACTTTGTCAATTACTATCTTATGTGGAAGATTAACACCTACTTGATTCAAGCAATTGTAGTACCCAGACAATCTATGCACATGCTCACTGGTTGAGCTATTCTCCTCCATCTTGTAGGAAAAGTACGGTCAGATGTCTCATACCTTTTGACACAGGCATGAGTATGAAATACCAATTTCAACTCTTAGGAACATCTTATATGCCCCGTGGCATTCAAAACATTTTTGAAGTCCCGGTTCTAAGCCGTAAAACATGGTGCACCAGACTATCAAGTAGTCATCATACCGAGCTTTTGTCAAAACGTTCATAATGTCTGCATCTGCTCCTGCAATAGGTCTACCACCTAGTGGTGCATCAAGGACATAATTCTTGTGTGCAGCAATGAGGAAAATCCATAGATCACGGAACAAGTCCGCATCATTGCTACTATCAACTTTCAACTTATATTTCTCTAGGGACATATAAAAAAAGGGGAGCTACATCGCGAGCTATTGATCTACAACATAGATATGTTAATACTACCAGGACTAAGTTCATGATAAATTAAAGTTCAATTAATCATATTACTAAAGAACTCGCACTTAGATAGACATCCCTCTAGTCATCTAAATGATCACGTTATCCAAATCAACTAAACCATGTCCGATAATCATGTGATATGGAGTAGTTTTCAATGGTGAACATCTTATGTTGATCATATCTACTATATGATTCACGCTCGACCTTTCGGTCTCCAGTGTTCCGAGGCCATGTATGTACATGCTAGGCTCGTCAAGTTTAACCCGAGTATTCTGCATGTGCAAAATTGTCTTACACCCGTTGTATTTGAATGTAGAGCTTATAACACCCAATCATCATGTGGTGTCTCGGCATGACGAACTTTCGCAATGGTGCATACTCAGGGAGAACACTTGTACCTTGAAATTTTGTAAGGGATCATCTTATAATGCTACCACCGTACTAAGCAAAATAAGAAGCATAATAAGATAAACATCACATGCAATCAAAATATGTGACATGATATGACCATCATCATCTTGTGCTTTTGATCTCCATCTCCAAAGCATCGTCATGATCTCCATTGTCATCGGCTTGACACCATGATCTTCATCGTAGCGTCGTGGTCATCTCGCCAACTATTGCTACTACTACTACTATCGCTAACTAATAGTGATAAAGTAAAGAAATTACATGGCCTTCGCAATTCATACAATAAAGAGACAATCATAAGGCTACTGCCGGTTGCCGATAACTTTACAAAACATGACCATCTCATACAATAATGTATAACTCATCACGTCTTGACCATATCACATCACAACATGCCCTGCAAAAACAAGTTAGACATCCTCTACTTTGTTGTTGCAAGTTTTATGTGGCTGCTACGGGCTTAGCAAGAACCGTTGTTACCTACGCATACAAAACCACAACGATTTTTCGTCAAGTGTGTTGTTTTAACCTTCACAAGGACCGGGCGTAGCCACACTTGATTCAACAAAAGTTGGAGAAACTGACACCCGCAAGCCACCTATGTGCAAAGCACGTCGGTAGAACCAGTCTCGCGTAAGCGTACGCGTAATGTCGGTCCAGGCCGCTTCATCCAACAATACCGCCAAATCAAAGTATGACATGCTGGTAAGCAGTATGACTATTATCGCCCACAACTCGTTGTGTTCTACTCGTGCATATCATCTACGCATAGACCTGGCTCATGATGCCACCTTGGGGAACGTAGTATTTCAAAAATAATCCTACGATCACACAAGATCTATCTAGGAGAAGCATAGCAACAAGCGGGGAGAGTGTGTCTATGTAACCTCGTAGACCGAAAGTGGAAGCTTCTAGGGACGCGGTTGATGTATTTGAACATCTTCGCGATCCAACCGATCCAAGTACCGAATGTACGGCACCTCCGCGTTTAGCACACATTCACTCGATGACGTCCCATGAGATCCTTGATCCAGTTGAGCGTCAAGGGAGAGTTTCATTAGCACGACGACGTGGTGATGGTGATGATGAAGCTACCGGCGTAGGGCTTCGCCTAAGCACTGTAATGGTATAACCGAGCTGTGTATCTGTGGAGGGGTGCACCGCACACGGCTAAGACAAATCTTGGGGTGCCTTTGGGGTGCTCCCCTCCCCTGTATATAAAAGAGGGAGGGAGGAGGCGGCTGGTCTAGGGGGCGCGCCAAGCATAGGGAGTCCTACTAGGACTCCCAAGTCCTAGTAGGATTCCTTTTCCTATTTGGAGTAGGACAGAAGGAAAGAGAGGGAGAGGGAGAAGGAAAGTGGAGCCGCACCCCTTGTCCAATTCGGTTTGGGCAAGGGGGAGGCGCGCGCCACCTCTTGACCCTTCTTCCCTCTCTCCACTAAAGCCCAATAAGGCCCATTACTTCTCCCGGTAAATTCCCGTAACTCCACGGTACTCCGAAAAATACCCGAATCACTCGGAGCCTTTCTGATGTATGAATATAGCCTTCCAATATATGAATCTTTACCTCTCAACCATTTCGAGACTCCTCGTCATGTCCCCGATCTCATCCGGGACTCCGAATAAACTTCGGTCATCAAATCACATAACTCATAATACAAATCGTCATCGAACGTTAAGCGTGCGGACCCTACGAGTTCAAGAATTATGTAGACATGACTGAGACACATCTCCAGTAAATAACCAATAGCGGAATCTGGATGCTCATATTGGCTCCTACATATTCTACGGAGATCTTTATTGGTCAAACCGCATAACAACATACGTTGTGCCCTTTGTCAACGGTATGTTACTTGCCCGAGATTCGATCGTCGGTATCATCATACCTAGTTCAATCTCGTTACCGGCAAGTCTCTTTACTCGTTACATAAAACAACATCTCGTGACTAACTCATTAGTCATTTGCTTGCAAGGCTTATTGTGATGTGTATTACCGAGAGGGCCCAGAGATACCCCTGCGAGAATCGGAGTGACAAATCCTAATCTCGATCTATGCCAACTCAAAAAACACCATCGGAGGCACCGGTAGAGCATCTTTATAATCACCCAGTTATGTTGTGACGTTTGATAGCACACAAAGTGTTCCTCCGGTATTCGGGAGTTGCATAATCACATTGTCATAGGAAGATGTATAAGTCATGAAGAAAGCAATAGCAACATACTAAACAATCAAGTGCTAAGCTAGCGGAATGGTTCAAGTCAATCACATCATTCTCTAATGATGTGATCTCGTTCATCAAATGACAACTCGTGTCTATGGCTACGAAACTTAACCATCTTTGATTAACGAGCTAGTCAAGTAGAGGCATACTAGTGACACTCTGTTTGTCTATGTATTCACACATGTACTAAGTTTCCGGTTAATACAATTCTAGCATGAATAATAAACATTTATCATGATATAAGGAAATAAATAATAACTTTATTATTGCCTCTAGGGCATATTTCCTTCACAGGGCGCATTAAATGCATTGCTCAACGTCACATCACTGGTTGCCCGGCAAGGCTTCCCGGGCTATCTTACTAGCTCCATGTCTGTTTGCTTGACACGTCGCGGGACGGGTGTCATCCGTGGATTTTTCCTATAGGTAGAGGCTGGCATGTGGCAAATGGCTGCCACTTAGTCACTCTGTAGCTTGACACCGCACTGATCGACGATGTGAGTCGTGGTGGAGTGTTCGGTGAGGTGGTTTAGCCTCCGCGAGTCTTGGCAGGCTCTATCAGGATGCCTTGGTTGTCTTCTTCTGTGGGTGGCCTCGTCCCTTGTCGGGCTCTCCTGCCCGGCAAGGGAGACCTTTCTCTTGGTGATATCTTCCTTTTCTGGCTTGGTCTTTGTCCCTCTGATCTGCTTGTTGGTCCCTTGTTGTACTCTGACTTGGGCTGGTGCTTCAATCTTGTTCCTGTGCCTATGCATAGTGAGGGCAACAGACCCAAGGTTTGTTGCACCGACAATTGTGTCGGCGTCCTGGGAACCAGGGTACCCAGACTTGCCTGACTGCAGGCCGCGACGCGCTCCCACAAGTGGCCTGGTACGGCCCAGCTGATTGACCAACTGCTCAAGATCCTCGCGAGGGGCCAGGTCTCGTGAGGAGAACGACGTCAAGACCTCCTCGGGAGCGGCCTTGGCAAGGCGTTCCGGAGGGGCGGAGAATCCAAGGCCAAGCCTGCCTCAGGAGGAGGTAGTGATGTCAGCAGTGATGCACCGCGCCAGCGGGTGCCAGCGTCCGCCAACGGCGCAGTTGCCATTTCGGTGCAATGGGGACAGCGCAGCCGTTGGTTCCCAAGGAGCAGGGCAAAGGTTTCCTCTTTGGTGCAACGATACCGAAGACCGCAAGGACGATAAGGAGGATGTCACCGTCGAGCCCACCATCGTGTCACCGCCTGATCCCTTTGCAGGCGAAGACCGCTTTTGTCAGGGCAGGAACGTCCTTGTGTTCGCGCTCAAAAATGGCCGTTGTGGGATCCCTTCCCGCCTAAACATTTCGGGGGAAGAGAACCGTGGCCGCCTATATAAGTAGCTAGAACTCTCACTGCAAAGGGGACAGACGAACACACTTTGCCGCGGCACAAGGACCAAAAACACTAGCCTCCTGACCCTCCTGAGCTTGCCTCCTGAGCCCAGGAACCCTTGTACTAGCTCATATTCTAGCTCGCCCGGAGTCAATCCACCAAAGCAGGAAGTAGGGTCTTACACCACACGGTGGCCCGAACCTGGATAAACTCGTGTGTGCTTGTTCGTTGCTTGCTTGAATCCTTCCACCGAGACCAGAGCGAGGCTCTAGGTAGACGTGAGTGGGAGAGATCTTCGTTCACGCCCCTGTGTTCGAACTTAACGGGTTTTGCGGAGCCCTGAATCCGACATTTGGCGCGCCAGGTAGGGGGCGTGTCGAAATCTCGCCTCTCCGACGACCTCGCTTCCCCTCCCTGGTTCGGCGCCTCTACGATGGCTGTGGCCAGCCACAGCCGTGCGGGGGCTGGCTTCTTACCCGCCGACCCAGCAGCATCAGCGGACCGCGCCACTCATGTGCGCCCCTCCTCGTTCTACGATGCTTCTACCGGCCAGGCCACTGGAGGACGGCCTGCACCACCACTCCCGCTTCCTGTGGCCTCGCCGGTCGCGCTCTTGGTTAGGCGGCGGCGGGCCCAGTACCGGCCGCCCGCCGAGACCCGCACCATGCGGACGGCCCGCAGCTGCGAGCTGTGGGGCGTCAGCTGCGGGGAGCGGCCTTGCCGCGGGGTCGCCTGCATCCTTGGTGGGTCCCAAGCACCAGCGTCTGCTCGGCATGCCAAGTCGCACTTTCGGCAGGTTGGAGCTGCCGCCCAGCCACGAGAGGCCTTGCGGGCGTGGAACGGGTCGTGGCCCGACATCACCTTTGGCCCCGGCGACCTCGCCTCCGAAGCGGCCGGCACCGGCGCTCTCCCCACGGTATGCACGCCTACCATCTGCGAGGTGGCTGTGACAAGAACCCTCATCAACAGCGGCGCCGGCCTCAACATCCTCTCTCCCGAAGCCTTCGGTCACCTGCCTCTGGCCTAAACATCCTCTCTCCCGAAGCCTTCGGTCACCTACCTCTTTCCTATGGGCAGCTCCTTTCCACCAAGCCCTTCTCGGGGATCGCGGGCTCGGCCGTCCCGCTCGGCCAGATCCGCCTCCCGGTCACCTTTGGTACACCGGCAAACTACCGGACTAAGCTCATCGATTTTGACACTGCGGCCATCCGCCTACCGTACAACGCCGTCCTCGGCTTCCCAGCCTTGGGAAAGTTCATGGCGGCAAGTCACCCGGGCTACAATGCCGTCATGATGCCCGGGAGCAGCGGTGTCATCACCGTCAAAGGGGACCCCAAGGCCGCCCTTCAGGTCCTTGGGCGCGCGTACAGGGCCGCCGCTGCCGCAGCTCACCCAACGGCGATCGGGGCTCTGGAGCCTCCGGAGGCCGAGCCTGCCAAGAAGAAGCAGCTCTTTTCTCAGGACCCTGCCAAGACAAAGCAAGTTCCTGCCGAGGAAGAAGGTTCAGGAGCCACCTTCACCATCGGCACGGGCATGGATCCAGAGCAAGAGGCGGCGCTGGTCAGCTTCCTCAGAGCCAACAAGGACGTGTTAGCCTGGAAGGCCGCAGATGTGGTCGGGGTGCCAAGGCATGTCATTGAGCATCACCTCACAGTGTTTCCCAATGCGCGCCCTATCAAGCAGAAGGCGCGTAGACAAGCCCCGGAGAAGCAGGCCTTCATTGTCCAGGAGTTTTGGAAGCTGGAGGAAGCTGGTGTCGTCGAAGTAGAAACAGACCCACCCGCAGCCACGTGGGGAGCTGGGGTAGTAGAGCATGGCAGATTTCGAATGAATATACACCTAAGGGTCGTCGGGATGTGGCAAAGACGGCATCTGGAGGCTGCATCTTGGCCACAATACCGCAGGGGGGAGAAGGGGTTGGAGGCCCTCCCGCACCCGCGCTGTCTAGAAGAGAATGGCATGGCCGCCAATCGGGACACGCGGGCAGATGTTGGTCTCCTCCCTCGCCGCCGACGATCACGTGAACGATGCACCTGCACCCATGCCCCTGCCAAGGTGGTCCAGCGGGATTTGTGACCAGCGGTGAGCAAAGAGAGCGTGGCCACCAATGTCTTGCTTAGATATGGAAAGCATGAGAGTGTGAAAGAGAGGAACCCCAGTAAAGAAAGCGTTGAGGCTCCTGCTTATATATATAGAGGAGTGATTTTTTTGTAGCAACCGTTATCAAATTGAATACGCACAAACCACTATTTTTATTTAAAGTTCAAGTAAAAATAAAACTCGATCAATAATGTGCCACCGCTTCTAGGTCGCACTATCAAATAACAACGGCCAGGACACACTATGTACTGTATCGTTCACGTGCGGTCCCCGACCCTCCATAAAGTTGAAAACTAGACTAGTCAAAATGTCAATTGGGATACCCCTTTGTAAACAAATGTGCTCCTAGCTTCAAAAAGAATGCATTCCTACATGTACCAGCGAGTGGGTGTGAGAGAACTAGTGTGTGTGTGCACCGCTTCTCTTCGTGAGAGTCCAATATACTACGCCCAAAGAATGTTCGCCACAAGAGTAATAGTATAAGTGTGTGACATGTGAGTTAAACTAAAAGGTGTGCGATGTATTTTATTTTGAGGAAGTTCTGAGGGTAGGGTGTGAAGAGCACATATGTGTGTGACGTCTACCTACAAGCTACAGATAGACAGTGGCACTACTGCAATCTGAGTCTTTGCCATCTACCAGCTCTTTGCCGTCTGCCAGCTGATGGCAAAGAGGCTGTTTGCCGTCTGTCTTGTCAAAGCAGACGGCAAAGAACCAGCTGATGGCAAAGAGGGTCTTTGCCATCTGCCAGATCTTTGCCATCTGCTGGCAGACGGCAAAGAGGTCTTTGCCATCTGCCAGCAGACGGCAAAGACCAAAGTGGGCCCCATGGGGGTACTGCACTGGCTAGGTCACACCGGCCACTTCTTTGCCGTCTGCTGGCAGACGGCAAAGATTTCTTTGCCATCTGTCAGCAGACAGCAAAGAGGTAAGAGGGGCCCACAGTGTCACGGCATGGGCGGGCTAACGGTGAGCCTCTTTGCCGTCTGCTGGCAGACGGCAAAGAATTCTTTGCCGTCTGCCCGCAGACGGCAAAGAGAAAAAAAAAAGAAGAAAAAAGCAGACGGCAAAGAGAAAAAAAAAAGATTGGCGCACACCCTCCACGCACGGGTCGCATACAGAACCGAGCCAGCCCACTCGACCAGTTCTTGCTCCTCTGCTCCCTCCTCGAACCCTCGCCGCCGCCGCCCGTCGCGCCGCCGCCGCCCGCTGCACCCCGTCGCCGGCCGGATCCCCTCCTCCGCGTATAGATCCGCCCACCCCGGCCTCCTTCTCGCCGGATCCCCTGCTCAGGGGCGCTCGTCCCCGCGCGCCCAACGACCGCCGCCCCGGCGGCCCTGCACCGCGGCTCGACCGGAGCCCCGTCGCTCGCCTCGCCCGTCTCCGTCGCCGGCCCCCTTCGCCGGAGGCCGCGCCCGGCGACGTCACCTCGCCGGCCACCTCCCCAACGCCTCCACGCGCCGGCAGCCACTCCCCTTCAGCCGCTGTAAGCTCGCACACCCGCCTCGCCCCGTCTGCCCCGCCACGGTCACCATGCCCTTTGTTACCGCAGCAAGGACATGCAAAAGCTGCTTGGAGACGCAGACAAGATCCATGGTGAATTAATGACCCAATTTGATGCTGTCGTTGCCATCTTAGCTTGGATGATACAATATAATATGCAGAATTCTAGTTCCTCTGTTCTACATTTCTCCTGTAGTTTAGTTACATTTTTTGGAATCTACAAGTGCAATAAATTCACTCTGCAATAAGACTGATGTTTTGTTGCAGATAATTAGAACATTTTGGATGCTCATTGTTTAGGTTCTGCGTCCAGGTTTGGTAGTAGTGCTGGTGTGTGGTGTAGTTTCTGATGTTTTGAGGTTACCCATAGAGGGAGACGAACCCTAGACATGTGGTTGTGTTTTATCAGTTTTCAGTAGTGGAGATTGGGAGCTATGCTCCTAAGTAGAAAAAAAATGGAAGAAATGGGTCATGAGGCTAGCTGAGTACCGTGCGCTTTCTCCTATATGTAATTCTTACAAACTGTTCTCTAATTTTCACTTTGTGCTTTCACTGAAATATTTTTTTTGGGGATTTTTTGTTCTGTGAGCAGCTTGCATCTTCTTTGTCTTCTCCACCACGCAGCGTCGACTACGCCATCTCCCCCGGGTAGTGCCTTGCCTACGTCCTCGGCCCAAAGCAGTGTCGCCACGCCTGTACGAACTATTAACAGCTAGGTATTTGGCTTATGATCTTATGATTATATATTTGCCAATGACTTGTGGTTTATTGCTTAAAAGTCTCCGCTTTTATTTATGCAGCTGGGAGTGAATTCTAAGTTCATGGAAAAAGCAGCAATGCGGGTACGCGACCACAAGAAACCTGTGGAGGTAATAGTCTTGGTAGTTAAGTCTAGGATACTTGCTTGCTGCTATGAGAACATTGAAACTTATTTAGCATTTCGTTTCTTATATGCTTCATGCAAATGAAACTGCAGTAAACATACATACTAAGATTTTACTTGGCCTATGTATGCATGTCCTGAATGTGAGTCTTTTTATGCATACAATTACTGGAAGCTTTTACATGTCCTGGAACTGAGCTTTTGCATGCCCTTTGTATTCTGAAGCTTAGTCTTTTGTTATTGGGCAATACTTGAGACAGAGTCATTGGTCTTCCTGCCATAGAACCATTTATGAAGAGCATAGGTACTGCCTTCTCTTGTATTCTTTTTTCTGTGTAAAAAATGGTTGACCGAGCATTACACTGTTTAGTACTTTGTAAACAGTAGGAATCTTGCTATAGATACACACTGAAAGTTGAAAATTATGCTAGTAGAAATAGGTGTTCTGTCAGCTATGTATCTATTTTGAAACATGGTATGCCTACTTGCTTTGGAATAGTTATTTCTTGATATTATCTGATCCTATCTCCTCATTCTGGTTCATGCCGCTACTGTGTTAAGGTATTCCTTTATGAGCTTCTACCTTGTGCAAATGATATGATTATTGAGCAGCTTAGTTTCATGCCTTCAGATCTTATGTGAATAAACTATATTTCGAATTGTTTGCTGTTATTTGCTTTGGAATAGTTACTAGTATTCACATTTATGTTGCATCATGCTAACGAGACATTGGAAATGATCTTTGGTGTAGAATACTTCCCGACAAGCATCAACCGATCCTTCTCGGTCTGCCCTTGGTGGAACCCCGACCGGCCCTTCACCTCAGTCTGGCACTGACGCAGCCTCGACCGGTCCTTCACCTCCGTGATAACGGTATTTTTCTTCTTATTTAGCCTAGTTAGTCCATTTATGACATAATTTAGCCTATTTAGTCCACAAATGACATAATAAGATGAAGAAAATCAAGGAATAGGAAGAAAAGAAGGAATAGGAAGAGAAGAAGAAGAAGAAGAAGAATAAGAAAAGAACTTCTTCTTCTTTTCTTATTCTTCTTCTTCTTCTTCTTCTTCTTCTTCTTCTTTTCCTCCTCTTATTTAGCCTTTTTAGTCCATTTATGACATAATTTAGCCTATTTAGTCCACAAATGACATAATAAGATGAAGAAAATCAAGGAATAGGAAGAAAAGAAGGAATAGGAAGAGAAGAAGAAGAAGAAGAAGAAGAAGAAGAAGAAGAATAAGAAAAGAAGAAGAAGAAGAAGAACATTT
>LR738711.1:385282706-385414109 GCA_902687465.1 Secale cereale | reverse complement strand
AGCAGTCGGCAAAGAATGCCACGTGGCAGCTCCCTGTTCAGCCTGGGAACACTGGTTGCCTATTTGGGCATTTTGCCGACTGCCGGCAGACGGCAAAGAGGCTCAGCTCTTTGCCGACTGCCGGCAGTCGGCAAAGAGGCTAAGGTCTTTGCCGACGGCCAGCAGACGGCAAAAAAGGCCACGTGGCAGCTTCCCAGTGACTCCTATTTGGCCTCTTTGCCGTCTGCCAGCAGACGGCAAAGACCTTAGCCTCTTTGCCGTCTGCCGGCTGACGGCAAACCACGCCGTTAACCCCTAACGGCTCCCACCTCACCTCACTACCGTCTACGCTCTTTGCCGTCTGCTGGCCGCAAACGGCTGACGGCAAAGAGCTTTGCCGACTGCTTCTATGAAGCAGACGGCAAAGAAGGCCTTTGCCGGCGTTAATTCAGCCGGACTGTTTGCCGACTGCTAGCAGTCGGCAAAGAGCCTTGCCGACTGCCATTCATGCCTTTGCCGACTGCCATGGCAGTCGGCAAAGAAGCTGATTCCTGTAGTGTGGGTGCGAGAGGACTCGGGAGAGTCGTGACTTGTGAGGGTGTGTGTGTGTGCATGAGAGAGAGGGGGCACATATCAATGCAATGCATGTGTCCGTAAATCATATCTGACAAATGTTCGCCACCAGCCATTTCCCGACGAACGCCGTAAGAATCATTAGAGGCATTCGACAGTGTCAGTTTTTCCATGGCATTTAACAGAACAGCCACTCATCCAACACACAAATCTTCCACGTGAGTGTTAGCAACTATCGTATGCTCCTCCCTCCGTTCCAGAATGTAGTGCATATAGATTTATTGAAAATTCGAACCTCGCAAACTTTTACCGAGTTTTCGTATAACAAAATGCATATATAGAATACCCAGTATATATCATTTGATTCATATTTGAGAGGTAACTATAAAGATTGGAGAGGAGTGTACAAAGAAAGACCGTCGTATCACCTGTAGCAATTTCAACCCTCCTTTGGTGTGGAGGAATATCATAGGAACTCTATATGACATGATTTTTATAGGAATTTTTCCTTTAGAGCCAATTGGTTCATAGGAATAGATTCTTATACTCCACATTTCGGAGGAAAATAAACATGATACCATTTTTATCGCTTTAGAGCCACTTGGTTCATATGAATGGATTCCTATACTCCCATAATTTCAAAGGGAAATAAACATTAGCCTCGATTCAATAGAACAGTACCTATGACGTGAACCAAATGACATCTGTTTTCCAATCCCTCCTCATAGGAATTGATATACTTGTCATGTCTAGATTCAATAGAAAAGTTCCTATGATGTGAACCAAATCACATCTCTTTTCCAATTCCTAGTCATAGGAATTGAGATACATGTCATGTCTAGATTCAATAGAAAAGTTTCTATGATGTGAACCAAATCACATCTCTTTTCCAATTCCTAGTCATAGGAATTGAGATACATGTCATCTTTTTCCCAACAACTTCCATATATACATCTTCCATTCCTAAATAGTTAGTATAACCCACTACCTTTTTTCCTAGACATGCAACTATGGCACATGAACACGGCATGCATGCAAGTCATAAATCACATTTTTGTACTCTATGCATGCAAGCACCACATCATCAATTCGTGCATGTTACTCGTAAGTTATTTCTTGCATTAGATTTTGTATTGACAATATATGTCTTGGTCACGTGCACACATATGTAGTTCACATTCACATATTCGTTAGAAATGTCATTCTTTTAACTGCAATTCATTTTTCTCTTTGTATTATATTTTTATTTTAAGCATACATTCACTTCCCATTAGTTATAGATGTTTTTGGAGGAACTTTTATTCATTATTTTGAGTAGCAAAATTCACACGACCGCAAGTATATCAAAATGCGGGGCATTGCCTTTTTGGCGGAACCTACTTCTACAATTTTATGTACGTATATCTCCACTTCTCCCTGAACCCAAAATTTTGCCTCGTTCCCACAAAGGTGTCGACTCGAACTCAATCCCTGTCCCATTTAATACGGCATGGTCCCGCACGCCGTAGTACTCCTACAAACCCTACCCGCCGCACACATCATTGGTTTTTTCAAGAGGACGAGGGAGAAGCAAATTTGTAGTGGGGGCTCTCCTAACTTAGGGCGCCCTAGGTAGCTGCTGCGTGCATCATTGGTTTTATTTTTTCTTTATGCTCTTGTGCCCAAGAGTGAAATGATGTTTGCTTCATCCGTCCAGCTTAATGCGAGAAAAGTGGGGCTTTGTGGTTTGACCCCTCATCTCTCATTAACTACTACTGCGTTGCTACGACTAAGGTGCCTCCAAGTCCAACCGCTGCTCCGAACTATAATTTGGTGCATCGCACGTGGAATAAGATGGTGGATGAGACACATGTCGGACTGACCCTGCTGAGTTGATACGCCAATGCGACGGGAGCAGCCTACCACTTGGTTTTGCTCCTTGGTGAATACCGACTATATTGATCTAAAAAGATACTAGTAGTATCCAGATTAGTAAAAATAAGGTGATTTTACCGAGCGGTGGGCGGGGGAGCATGACCTTTCATGCGGTCCCACATGTCATGATGTACCAAGGCGATGGGCGTCCCTCTTGAGGCAGAACAATGGTAGAAGCAATACCTCATTTTCTTGAGTAGATGATAGAGATGCGGATTGCGAAGTGTGAAATAATGGTTGCTTCGTCCGTTTGGGGGAAAGGTGTGCCTTTGTGATTCGACGCCTCATTCTCATTACTACTACTGGGGCGCTACGATAGGGGTGTGTTCCCCATGCTATTCTGCACTGTTATTTGGTGCATGACACGTCGACCTGGTTGCTACATGTCCCACATGTCGGTGAGAGGAAGTACAAAATTCATGGAAGCACGCGTCTCCACTCTTTTAGTACAGTACGAAGGAGGAGTACAAGACACGGCTTGGTTTTTGCTGCTTTGCGCGATCCATCGATACAAACCCGGACTAAAAAAGGCGAGGGCGGGTCTTTTCCCGCACGGGAGGCAGGGATTTTGGCACTGTCTGTTCGAGGCAACAAGGCAGGAAGGGAAACAAGCAAATAAAGGTTGAGCGACTTAGTTTTGGGAAAATCTGATTTTATGGAGTACGTACCACTATGGAGGTAGCACTACTTACTACTCCCTCCTTTCCGTTTTATAGGGCTCATCTAAAAAAATCATTTTTCCGTTTTACAAGTCTCAGTTCTACTACTCCCTCTGTTCCTAAATATAGGTCTTCCTAGATATTCCAACAAGTGACTACATACGAAGCAAAATGAGTGAATCTACACTCTAAAATATGTCTACATACATCCCTATGGTGTAGTCCATTTGAAATGTCTACAAAGACTTATTATTTAGGAACGAAGGAAGTAGTATTTACCATCACATGTTTGTATTTTGTGGTGCATTAAATCACCCTATGCAAGCAGTATCAAGAGAAAACACACCAATGCATGTAGAAGTTCACGAAAATTTACTGGTCATGCATCCGTTCATTGTAATTAATGCATTAGTAAACATAAGTTTTTGAGAAAATGAGCATACTAATTAAGTACTTGTGCAAACTACGAAATTAATTCTACCACTCACTGTCTATCTTGGTTGGAGATATTTTGAAATTGAGCCTAAACCGGAAATGGGGGAGTAGCAACATAGCCTAGGGTAGCTTGCTACAGCACAGATTCCAAGGAAATTTCTGTAGTACTACTCCTACCACTGAACTACTCCTACTCCCTCCATCTAGGTGCATAGGGCATCTAAGGATCTACATTGTGATTTAGGCGCATGAAGATTAGTCAGTTTAATCAATTAATTTCTAATCCTTCGCCGCCTGGATCAATCAATTTCCAGCCAACGTCCGATAGTTTAATGTATGTATGTGATTAGTGCATGCAATCCTCTCATCACGCGGTTGTTCCTCTTGAAGAGATAAAAGAGGCGGTGGTTGGTGCATGCAAATGCTTTTACTACACGGGCTGGTATGGCTACTATGGCGCATGCAGTGTGGGAGTGGAAGGAGGCTAATTTAAATGTAATCCCTCCATCTAGGTGAATAAGTCATCTTGTGCACCGCGACCAAGTTGGATAGGAAAACAAGAGATCTTAATGCTTGTTTGCTAATTAATACCATTGCATGCAACAAACTAACCACTGCAAGTCATGTTTGGTAGTCTGAAATCATTAAAAGCATACACGCCTCACATCTCTTATTGGTTGATTTCTTTCTTTATGTCAAAAAACAAGAAAAACGTGAGAGTTATTGCACCACGCCTATGTGTTTTGCGAAAATTTGATTCTCACTAAGTGACTTATACACTTAGACAGAGGGAGTATACATGACTAAAATTCTTGGAAAATCTAAATTCCTTTAGGTGCCCTATATACCTGGACGGAGGAAGTACTAGTAAAAGACATATAGTATTGCAAACAATATGATAATCTCTCTAACCAAGGTAGGGGAGTATATGTCTAATGGAGAGAGTAGTAAAAATTTCTCCTCGTCTAGTGACCCACCGCGCGTGTGGGCCAGGGAGCGGGCATAGGCGTAGTACTCCCTCCGGTCCTTTTTACTCTGCATATACGATTTGTCAGAAGTCAAATTTCATAAAATCGACCAACTTTGTAGCAAAGAATACCAACATTAACAATATTAAATCAGTACCCTCAAATGCAACATGAATTCAATTTTCATATTGTATAACTTTAATATTGTAGATGTTGATATTTTTTAATATAAATATGGTCAAAGTTTAGGACGCTTGACTTTAGACAATTCTTATCCGAAGTAAAAAGGATTAGAGGGAGTAATAAGCAAGCTTCTCCTCGTCCTGCAACTCTGCGAGCCACGGCACCCATGGGCGGGGGAGAGGGTGTACTAAGAAAGTCTCCTCGTACTGCAAGTTGACGGGACACATCAAAAGTAGTACTACAAAGCACCTCCAGTGTATAGAGCCTTGCCTCTAAGGTAGGCCCCACATAAGGATGGCAATGGGTCGGGTTTGGATCGGGTTGAACAATATCAAATCCATATCCATATCCATGAAGATAGTCTTTGCCCGCCCATGAAAAAATCCATGGGTGAAAAATTATGTCCATGTCCAAACCCGATGGATATCCATGCCCACTGGATATCCATTGGGTCCTCTCTAGACATATAAATAAGAGATACCACAATGTTAACATAAGATATTCTATTCTTCACTTCTTGGCAGGCTAGGCTTCACTTATGGTAAATCAACGTCCACTAACAACATAAGATCATTTAGTATTTTTCTAACAGATGAGAATGACGAGTCATTTAACAAGGAGATAAAAATAAGGGAAGGGCATCGGATATTTTACAGAGGGGATTCAATGTCAACTAATAAAAGCTATGATGAGGGTTGTGTAATTTCTTTTGCATGTTTTGGATAACAAAGTGTAAAATTGTAGTGGGACATGTGACTGCGGGGTAGGGATAGCAGATTTTTGCCATTAAGTCATCCTATTGGGTCGGGTTTGGGTATACCCATGGGTACAAGATTATATCCATGCCCTACCCACAAGTAATCGGGTCGGGTTTGGACGCTGCCCATGGACACAAAAGCATATCCAAACCCTATCCATTCGGGTCGGATATCCATGGATATCCATGTCCATGGATAAAATTGCCATCCTTAGCCCCACATGGTTTGCCTCTTATCAAATGAAAAAACCTCAATGTATAGATACTCTAACCAGCCTCTAAGGTGGGCCCTAGTTGAAATTTAAAAAGTATTGATTAGCACCACATTTGTCCAATCAGTAATATTTCTCTTGTACTTTCTTATGCTTCCTAAGGCTGACAGGTGGGCTGGAAGGGGATATTTGGATCTTCCCCGGGGTAGCCAAAATATTGGTGACCCTTTTGTCCACCCGTGCCTTTTCCACTGATGAACGAGGAGGAGCTCGGGTGCTCATGCATCCTCCAGCGCAAGCATTGGGGACGAGCTCACACGAGCTGTGCTTTTTTAGACCCACCTCACCGCCCGAGCCGACGGCCGCAGACCGACCGACGACCCGCAAATTACGCCATCCAACCGTAGTGGAAAACATTCCAACAGCAACTCAACCAACGAGACGAAATTCGTGCAAACACGGCGATATTTCATATAAACAATGACGGAATACATATAAAATACCATATTTTCATATAAACATGACGGATTTCATTACATTCAAATCAACTAAGCGGTGCTACTCCTGAACAACACAGGTATAATAATACGCCTAAATGGTCGCCAGCGGATCCATTTGTCTTCCTCATGTCCGGCAACACGATCATCGGAATGCCAGGATCGCCGGAGGTATATGCTTGAGCGCAAATGACGGCTCGCTTCCCCACCGCTCAACTGACATTGTTGGCTGATGCCCAAGATGGAGACTGAAGGGGCTTCTCCGCTTACGTTGAGCCCATACGGGGTCGACGAAGGTCCTTGCAAGAGAAGGATCCGGCAAGACACCTGATATGTACGCCAGCGTCGGTTCGGTGGTGGACTTCATGGGACCCATGCGGGAGCGGCCTCCCGTGTTCTACTTCTCCTTGGTGATGGTGTCGGACTCAGAGACGCTGGCCACCGACTTGTCGCTCTCCATGCACCGTCTTCTGTCTGAGCTTGCATGGCGCGGCCGCAGGCACTGGAGTCTCGACCACAGACATGGGAGATGTGGTACGAGGCAGTGACATGGATAGCAGCGACGACGCCCGTGCTCCCCGTCGTGCCGGCGTTGAGTAGCTCGCTACATAGCCGGTTTGGAGGTGGATCAGCGAGCTACATAGCCCATATATGGCGGGCTCGGCGGGCCACCCAGCCGGTTTGGATGCCGGATAACTACTCTTCGTAAGCTATTGTAAGAGTGGAGAAAATGGCGAAGGAGGAGATAGGCAAGCGGCGGAGTTGTGCGATTCTTGGCGGGTGTCTGGCCTCGTTTAAATAGTAGATTAAATAGACGGCGTACGGGAGGAGCTCGGCTGGCGTTGCGTTTAGGGGCTGTTTGGATTGAGCCCGATCTTTCCCTACCAAATAATTGGCAAGACCAATTCCAGGGCATGACCAAAAAATTGGCAAGTCATGGCTGTTTGGATTGTAGCCATTGCAATGTCAATTTTTTTGGCAAAATAGACTTCCGTTTGGTTGGCAACCATTGACTTGATGATCATACTAGTCTTGGTAATAATTGACACATCTATTACAAACTTTTTGAAGATATATGGATTAAAGCTATGATGGAATCAAGAGAAAAACAACAACATCATGTCATGAGACTGCTCTTGCTGGAATTTGCTAATCACGCCGGGCCTTAGGGCCATGGTGCATGCATTTACTTTTTTCTAATACTAAAAACAAGTTGCATGTATTAGTCATTATTCCGCTAAAAATAAGCTGCATGTACTAGCCTTTTTATGTTATAATGGGCACTAGCTAATCGTTGCGAGGAATCCCGATTAGTTACATGTGCATGCACTGCATACGAATAGAAAAGGAATATTATATTGGGCCCACCGAGGATTAGGGTACATAGTCGCCGTGCCAATTTTTGGCGAAGCTTTCCTGCGCCCGCGGGTCATCAACGAGTTGGCAAGATTTACATGGGAGTGCCGTGGGCGAGCTAGGCATGCCAATTTTTTTGTTGTAGTCCAATGGACTGCCAAATTGTATGGGCCATGCAATTTTTTTGGAATGGTCAGGTTTGGTAGCAATCCAAACACACCCTTGATGTCGGCTTGGTCATGAATGAACGTGTGGCCGGAGTGGGTTTCTCGGCTTCCACACGGGCTTCATGGAGACGTTTGAATGCGGCATGGGGGCATCTTCAGTCGAGCGTGCAGCGAGTGGTGCCCTCGACTCTAACATACGACACCGCGCCGTTCTTCAACTAACGTGTGGTCTCATTGGGTACCTGGCCTGCATGTCAGTAACCCAATGCAAGCAGCGCACATGAGTTTTTGGTGGGCTAGGGCGGTGACAAGTGGGCATTTCATAAACCGATGATTTTTTATTTAGTGTGACGTCATCTAATTCATGTAGTTTGATAAGCCTACTATAATCTAAGAGAATTTAAAAAAAATTCATATATACGTTGATAGCCTGTTCAATACGTTGGGATTCATAAAGACCGCTGCATACATCAATGTGCTACTTACCACAGATAGTAAGATTGATTAATACCCATAACAATCCATGTCCTTAACAAAGGGTGCATGCACGTATAGGTTGAGCGTGTGTCTTGCATCGTGTGATGTCTGCATGCAGGCGGGCGAGTGTTGAGTGTATGCATGTGTATGTTTTAGTGTTGCATGCATGTGTGTGTCAATGCGTGTGTTCGTGCATGCATGTGTACATGTCAGTGTTGCACGCCTGCATGCGTCTGTGTGTTGCGTGCGTGCATGGGTACGTGTGAGTATTGCATGCATGCATGCGGGTGTTGCAGGCGTGTTTGTGCGGATGTGTGGTGTGATTGTATTCACCACAGTGGCTCGTGCATGCGTGCAATTAAAACATATGACTCAACATATCATCACAAGGAAACCTTGTCCGCTGTGGTTAGGGCGCGCGGGCTGCCAACCAGACGTCTCACGACTTCGAATCCCCAATGACCACTAATTTATTACCATTTCTTTCTTTCATATATGTGCTGACAGGTGGGCCCTATGGTAATGTGCGCTAGAGAACGTGGACCGTTTGACTGGTCAATTGATCATGTCATCAACAAATTAGGGAGCTGCATGGTGAGCCAGTGATCGTATGATAACTCTAAAATGTATTTTATTAACATAGTACAGGCATAAGCTACCATTTCTTTCGTTCATATATGCGCTGACAGGTGGGGCCCACAGTTACGTGCGCTGATGGTGCAACACTAGTTGCGCCATATGGAATGTTTGGCTGGTCAATTGATTATGTCATCAACAAATTACGAAGTTGTATGGTGAGCCAGTGACCGTATAATCACAACATTTATTTTTCTAACACAGTACATACGCAAGTGCTCATATATATGGTCAAACACTCACCGCTATAAGTGCATGCACGCACATCCTATCCTTATGAGCACCTTTGAGAGAGTGAGCCAACATATGATCTTGAGATTTTACAAAGTCACCATAGGCGCCTCAAAGTCTAGGGGAACGTCTCCTCCCACTGAACGCACATCACCAGAAAATATTAAAACTAATCCAGGATAAATGCGAGCACCGGGACTTTAAGCCTAGTTGGCTGGGGAAACCATTGTCCTCCTAACCATCCAACCACAGGTTGGTTAGTAGTGGCGGAGCTAGACGAATATGTCAGGGGAGGCTAAAGAGAAAACATGCATGCTTGGGGGGGGGGCTAATTACTACACTTTCTTGTATCTAAGATCCCAAAATATTTTTTCTTCAGTAATTATATCAATGTTGGGGGGAAACAACCCCGCAAGACACACATAGCTCCGCTGTTGTTGGTTAGCACCACAAAATGTATATGGTGACCGTAATGAGCTTATTCTGAAGTCCAGTGACCATAGTGTACTTTCGCTTCAAATACAATGATCGCAACTATCGTCAACGAAACACGGAGCACCCGTCAAATAC
Source organism: Secale cereale (assembly GCA_902687465.1). Taxonomy (NCBI): domain Eukaryota; kingdom Viridiplantae; phylum Streptophyta; class Magnoliopsida; order Poales; family Poaceae; genus Secale; species Secale cereale. The sequence continues at coordinate 385,404,495 of LR738711.1, read as the reverse complement.
AATGTCCGTCAGTGTCATTAACAGAATACGGAGACGTATGGTGAGCTAGATACCGTATGATCACCACGAGAATGTATACAGTGACCGTAATGAGCATATTCTGAAGTCTAGTGACTGTATTGTGCTTTCGCTTGAAATACAGTGATCATCACGCGTGAATGTGTCAAGGGTATACTTTGGGAGGGTCGAGAGATAGATTGTGTGTGTACGCGAAAGTGGTGTAGAGAGAGGGGGTGTGCGGTGGAGACAAAGAGAGACATGCCCTTCAGTTCTCTTTCCCGTTACTAATATTTTAGGCGAAAATATAAACATTAACAATGCGGAACAAATATTATTGGATGGACCATGCAATTAACTTTTATGTATAACTTTGTACTACTGTATATGCTTAATTTCTTAGTGGCCGATTGTGGTGGGAACATCATTTCCAGTTGTGGTGGGTCGATGTGAGGACTCACGGCTCAGTTCCATCCTGCGCCACATAGGTTGGACCGAAACACGTTATACGAAGACCCATTTGGAGGACTCCACATTCATAACGAAGGTACTAGAGTTGTGGAGGACTCTATCCCCACTGATGATAAGCCAACTATATATGATTTGTAACCCTAGGCCCCGAGTATGTTATATAATTAAGCCCAGGGCTAGTTGGTCGATAGTATAGACACATGCTCAATGCCTGGAATTCACGTGTACTTTGTACACACCTCTATAACAAATATACAGTACGAGGAGTAGGCTTTTTCCTCAACTACAAGCGCCCGGACTTGGGTAAAACTTTGCCTCGTATTATCGTCCAGCCTAACAGTTAGGGATATCCTACCGAACGATCTGATTGAATCATATTTGTCAACAGGTAAGAGAGACATGGGGGCAATGTGTGCGAGAGAGGCCTAAAGATAATATGCGTGCGGGAGACCCGTAGGCACATTTATGTTCCTATAGAGGGCTAGTAGAGATCGTGCGTGTGTATATATGCATGCGAGAGAAATAGTGTTTTCCAACTGAGATTAGTGAAAGTAAAAAAGAGAGAGGGTACTATATAGAGAGTGTGTGTGCGTGAGACACCCCAGGATAGAGTGTGAGCATGTGTGTGAGAGAAATGCTGATGTATATAAAGTGTGTGCACTTATGCGTCTGATAGAGAGATATATAGCACGTGTGTGAGAACGGGCCGAGGCATAGTGCATCCACGTGTAAACACGGTTCTACGCATTAAATTAAAATATAAATGGCATTATTATTTTTGGATGAGATCATGAATCTTGAAATTTGCGTATGAACACACATTGGTCTATCAGACAACTATACTCTATTGAATTCGAGCATGTGTATGGGTTTATTTCATATTATCGATCCATAGAGTGAGAGTGGTTTGAAATCCATACAATGCATGGCTTTTGCAATTCATATATAAACATTAATTAGTGCACTCCATGTTGTTAGTGTCAAGCACTTTATACATTTGCCACATACATGGTTACATTCCAAGTTGCTAGCTACGAAATTGAATACATGTTGAATTCAACATAAAGGTGGTTTCGAAGATTCAAATTCACAGAAAGTGCATTCCTCTATTTGAATTCAAGACAAAGGCATTTGTAAATCAGATCTAAAACGGGGCATCAATCTTTGTTGTGCGTTTGAACATGCTATATACTAATACGCATGTCTAACTATTTTTCTGCAACCAAGGAGATTATATCTAGAACCATGCATTAATTGAGGTACGTTGTATATTTTTTACTATATACTCGTGTACAATGGATGTTCAAATGTACCCCCTCCATTCCAAAATAATCATAGATTTAAGATTTTCAAGAGTCAAGATTTGTGAAGTTTGACAAATCTTTAAAGTTTAATTCAAGAGAACTACAAACATTAATGCTTCTGCTCCCAAATATTGAACGAAGCGCCAAATAAGCCTCTGGTCTCCTGAAACCGCGCGGGGCTAATGTTTGGTGGTAGGAAATTACTGTCCTGGCTCTCACCCGTGTAGCCTATCAGCCCGATGTCCAAAGGTCTAAACCGGGGTAGGTTTGTAACTTCACCAAGACATCGTCTCAACCGCCTTCAAGCAGCATTCATACACCATGGGTGCCTAAACACCCATGCGCTCGGTCGAAATCTATCCCGCCCATTATTTGGGACGATTGAGATTACTGTCCTACCCAGACCCGCAATATGTCCGAAATTTTAGATGGGGGCAAAGTTTGTAACTTTCCCCAAATTTCAAACAAGCGCGTCCCAAACCAAAACATTGTTCCCCCTTAGTCCCCCTCCCTCTATTTCCCCATTCATACTCCATGGGCGCCAAAACACCCTCTCCACCAGTCGCGAAACCCTAGCCTCTCCGTCCTCCACCCCATCACCCCCAATCCACCGGTGCCCTCCTCCATCACGCCGGAGCTGGTACCCCAACGTCATCGTCCAACACAACCGCAACCACAACACCCTCAAGGACTTAGCAGCTGAAGCCGAGGCAGGCTGCCTCCACGGCGTCAGCGCCGATGTGCACCGTACCAGAACCACTTCAACCACGCCGTCCTGCGCCTCGCCACTCCCGCTCCACTGTCACAACCATCCACCACACCGGAGCTGTTCCCGCTACGTCATCATTCGTCGCCTCGGATCTAGTTCCCCACCGACAACAGACGACCACCGCACCACACTCAACAACTTGGCCATGGGTTCATCCAAGGCTCCACTGTCCTCCACAACTTCTCGTTTCCAGCGAACCACAAGAAGATCGTTGGGAAAATAGAAGGAGGACACTGCAGTGCAAGAAGAAAGAGTACTCCTCTTCCCTTATTCGTGTAAATCTTACGTCTCTACTCACACATCATATTCATCCAACGAAAGAAACTAGTTGAGCGCTTCTCACTCCACCTTCTTCGTTATACTAAATGCACAAGGTTTCCTCCCATTTACTATTTCACCTTAGCTAGAGGTCAGTCGTCCGCCTGGATTTCTATTCAAGGTTAGTTGATTCGCAATTAGAAGAAGCAGCACCTGCTTAGGCATGTGGAGCACCTAGTCCGCCTGTTCGCTAGTGAACAGGTGCATCGATGTCTATCATTGGGGTGTGGGGCGCATGAGCTGCTTGCGCCCGATCTGGAGGTCAGCGGGGATTGAAGGGATGGCCGGGGTGGTGCCAAGCATGGCGGTGCGGTGAGGTCGAGCGGAGGGCGGGGGCAGGGGACAGGGCCGGTGGTCACTGACATTTCGAGGAAGATCGTCAACACTGACTGGCTGGAGGTAGGTGAAGGCCATCTACCCGTTCTTTGTACATCGGACGGTGCATAAAAAATGAACTAACCTATTTGTTTTCAGTTGACTGTTATTTACATAGGATCACATCTTGTGGTGTGCTGGAGGAGTACCTGCGATGTGCTCATATTTAAAAACCCTACAATATTATTTCGTGTGCCATACATGTTGTACAGCTATAATATGTCTCCCGTCATTTATTTCTCACACACTTGCTATCTGTGATTTTTACAGTGTACTACTTGTGCACACACTTCACCCATTCTCACACTATTGTTTTTTGATGCATGGGTATTTCAGACTTTGACGATCTATTGATAAATACACAAAAGAAAAGACAGAAGTCAGTCCAGTCTAATTTGAGGATAAGCAATAAGCGTTTCAGCGTTCTAAAGGGTGTCGTGTTAGCAGATGGAGGCAGTAAATGTAGCTCTACAGATGATGGTCTCGTTGTCCATGAACTAGCATCCCAGGTGCTTGCTTTAACTTTGCGCTATCATATGTGGTTGAATGTTGCATATGGTGTCTAGCTTGTATTGCTTCCAATTTAATTAAATTTCACCTGCTTACTGTACAGAGTATACCTTTGATAATGACACGCCTTCCTGTTTTTGATACATACTACATCTGTCTATTAACCATGTTCTTACATCAAACTAATGCTCATGCGTATCCCTCGTCAATCACTTATGACGAGACAATCAGTCCGGTGGGTTATTGTGAGACGTGCTACCCTTTTAAAGAGTGTAGTGTCATCCTCCCCACATGATTCTCAAGAAACAACAAGGCTAGATAAAGATAGTCAACGTAGCTCCATAGTTGTTGACCGCATTTTCCCTACACCACCATTGCAGGTGCTGGCTCTAACTTGGCAGTGTGATATGTGGTAGCAAGTTGCATATGGTGTCTACATTGTATTGCTCCTAATTAGTGTAAACTGCATCTGCTTAGTTAACACATTATACCTATGAATATGACATGCCTTCCTATTTTTGGTACATACTACGTCTTTCTATTAACCATGTTCTTACATCAAACTACTTTTCTTGTGTATCCCGCATCAATCACCTTCAAGTTGACAGAGTGATATTTGTTGCATCTTGCATATCATTTCAAGCATGTACTGCCTCTAATTAGTTGAAATGCCACTTATGATGAGACACTTTTAACTTGGTACAGTGATTTTGGTTGGATCTTTAATATGTCATCTAGCTTCCATTGCTTATAATTTGTCGAAATGTCTTCTGCTTAGTGTTTTTGGTACATATTCCATCCTCCTACAATGTGGTTGCCTTACATAAAAGTTGTGTTCATTAGATCATGCATCAACGAATTTGCAAGAGCGAATTTCATTCCTTTTTGTTGTGGGTTTGACTTGACAAGGCAATATCTAAAAGGAAGAATGCACGTGATGATGGTGGTCCTCTAGAGAAACCGAAACAGATGATCTCTGCAAATTGTCCTGCTACTCCTACTACAACGCAAGTTCTAAATCTCATCTCCCCTACTCCACAACCCCGGGTGCTTGCTCTAACATGGCAGTTTGATACCTGGTTGCATGTTGCATATGGTGCCTAGCTTGCATTGCTTCTAATTTGTTAAATTGCATCTCCTTAGCTTAGACATTATACATGTGAATATGAAACAACTTCCTGTTTTTTGTACATACTACATCTGCCTATCACACCATGTTATTACATCAAACTATTGTTCTTGTGTGCCTTGCATCTATCACTTATGATGAGACAGTCACGCCTGTGGGTTAGTATGTGACACGCTACTCTTATAAAGAGTGCACTTTCATCCTCCTCACATGATTCTCAAGAAACAAAAAGTCTAAATGAAGATATTCAATGTAGATCTGTAGTTGAAGAGCCCATTTCCCCTACACCACCATCACAGGTGCTTGCTCTAACTTCGCAGTGTGATATGTGGTTGCATGTTGCATATGGTGTCTAGCTTGCATTGCTTCTAATTAGGGTAAATTGCATCTGCTTAGTTTACACAATATACCAGTGAATATGACATGCCTTACTGTTTTTGGTACATACTTACATCTATCCATTAACCATGTTCTTACATGAAACTACCGCTCTTGGTTATCCTGCATCAATCACTTACGATGAGACACCTTTATTTGTATAATATTGCATATTATTTCTAGCATGTTGCGTTGTTGACATGTATTGCTTCTAATTTGTTGAAATACCCTTATGAGACCACCCTTTTAATTTGGCAAAGTGATATTGGTTTCATCTTTCATATGGTGTCTAGCTTGCATTGCTTCTAATTAGTTCAAACACCTTCTGCTTAGTTTACACTTTCCACATCATACATGTCAATATGTCATGTTGTGCTGTTTTTCATACATATTCCATCCTCCTATCATTCGGTTGCCTTACATCAAAGTAGTGTTCGTCATTATCATTCATCAACGAGTTTTGAAGAGCAAATTTTATTCCTTTTTCTTGTGGGTTTGACTTCACAAGGCAAAATCAAAAAAAGGAAGGAAAAGAGTAAGGGAGGCGATGATGGTGGTCTTCTGTAGCAACATAAATGGAGCACCTATATGGATTCTCCTCATTCTACTAGTGCATCACAAGTTCCAAGTCTCCGCTCCCCTACTCCACCATCCCAGGTGCTTGCTCTAACTTGGCTGTGTGATATCTGGTTGCATGTTGCATATGGTGTCCAGCTTGTATTTCTTCTAGTTAGTGTAAACTGCATCTGCTTAGCTTACACATTAAATGTGTGAAGATGACACACCTTCCTATTTTTGGTACATACTATATCTATCTATCACACCATGTTCTTACATGAAACTACCGTTCTTGTGTATCCTGCATCAGTTCCTTATGATGAGACACCTTTAAGTTGGTAGTGTGAAACTGGTTGCGTCTTGAATATGTTTTCTAGCATGTATTGTTTCTAATTTGTTGAACGCCACCTATGACGAGACAGTTCTAACTTGACAGAGTGGTATTGGTTGCACCGTCCATATGGTGTCTAGTTTGAAGTGATTCTAAAATTTGGTGAAGTGCCTTCTGCTTAGTTTCCACATCATAGGTTTGAATATGTCATGCCATCTAGTTTTTTGTACATATTCTATCCTCGTGTCATGAGTTTGCCTTTAATTAGAGTAGTGTTTGTCAGTATCACGCATGAATGAGTTCGGAAGAGTGAATTTTATTCCTTTTTCTTGTCGGTTTGACTTCACAATGCAAAATCAATAAAGCAGAAGGAAATTTGTAAGGCATTGGATGATGGTGGTGCTTCTGAGGAACTGAAATGGAGGGTCTCTACTGATTCTACTCATCCATCCTCCCAACAATATTTGCAAGACAACGTAAGGCTAGACAGTCAATGTAGATGTATAGATGTGAATACATCTCCCGTACTCCACCATCACAGGTGTTTGCATGTTTCATATGATGAGTAGCTTGTATTGCTTCTATCTTTGTTGTATTGCATCTGCTTACTTTACACATTATACCTATGAATATGACACATGTTCCTGTTTGTAGAACATACTATATCTGATCAGACCATGTTCTTACATCACACTACTGTTCTTGCGTATCCCACATCACTCACTTATGATGAGACATCTTTAAGTGGCCACTGTGATATTAGTTGCGTCTTGCATATGATTTCTAGCATGTACTGCTTATAATTTGTTGAAATGCCAGATAGTTTGAACTTGGCAGACTGATATTGGTTTCATCTTTCATATGGTTGCATGCATCGATTGATGCAGAGGCCGGAGGTCAGCCTCCTTTTCTAAAAAAGGTCTAGCTTGCAGTGCTTCTAATTTCTTGAAATGCCTTTTGCTTAGTTACCACATCATAGGTCTGAATATGTCATGTCATCCTGATTTTCGTACATATTCCATCCTCGTATCATGTTTTTGCCTTCCATCCACATAGTGTTTGTTAGTATCATGCTTGAATGAGTTCTGGAGAGCGATAGTTCTCCCATTTTTTATCGGTTTGACTTCGCAATGCAAAATCAATACAACGGAAAGAAATTAGTAAGGCAGTGGATGATGGTGGTCCTTCGGGGCAACTAAAACAGAGGGTCTCTACAGATTTTACTCCACCATCCTCCCAGCAAGATTCACAAGACAACACAAGGCTGGACAGTCAACGTAGCTGTGTAGATGATGAGCACTTCTCCCCTACTCCACCATCACATGTGCTTGCTCTAACTTGGCACTGTTATATGCGGTTGTGTTCCGTGTGATGTCTAGTTTGTATTGATCATAATTTTGTTGAATTCCATACGCGTAGTTTACAACTTATACATGTCAATACGACACGTGTTCCAGTTTCTAGAACATAATAAATATGTGTATAGGTTGTATCTTGCATTGTCTTCTAGCTTCTCCTGCCTCTAATTTGTAGAAATGGCACTTATGACAAGACATTGTTTACCTGGTAGAGTGATATTGGTTGCATGTTCATATGGTGCCTAGCCTTCATTTCTTCTATTTTTCTTCAAATGCCTTTTGTTAATGTTTTTCATACATATTCCATACTCCTATCATAGGTGTGAACATCAAATGACGTCCTTTTCATATATATTCCATCCTCCTACCATGTGCTTGCCTTGCATCAAAGAAGTGTTCATCTGTATCATGCATCAACGAGTTATGCAGAGCTAATTTTATTTCCTTCCTCGTGGTTTTGACTTCAGAAGGCAATATCAAAAAAGAGGAAGGAAAAGAGTAAGTTAGGGTATGTTGGTGGTCCTCTAGAGCAATGCAAACGGAGGCTCTCTAGATTTTCCCCTACTACTACTACTGCAGTTGATGTCCCAAGTCCATATGATGAGTTCGTATCCCCTACTCCACCATCTCAGGTGCTTGCTCTAAGTGACATTCTGATAATTGGTTTCATGTTGCACATGGTGTCTAGCTTGTATTTCTTCTAATTTGATTAAATAGCACTTGCTGAGTTTATACGTTATACATGTGCATGTGACATGCCTTGCTATTTCTAGAATACACTGCATCTATCTATCGTACCATGTTCTTACATCAAAGTACTATTGTTGTGTATGTCGCATCAATCACTTATGATTGGATGCTTTTAACTTGGCAGTGTGATATTGGTTGCATGTCGCATTGATTTCTAGGTTGTAATGCTTCTAATTTTTCGAAATGCCACTTATGACAAGACACTTTTAACTTGTCAGAGTGATATTGGTTGCATCTTTCATATGGTGTCTAACTTGCATTTCTTCTAATTTCTTGAAAATCCCTATGCTTAGTTGACACATCGTAGCTGTGAATATGTCAGGTTCTCCTGTTTTTCTTAGATATTCCATCCTCCTCATACGGTTGTCTGACATCAAAGAATTGCTCGTCTATATCATGCATTAATGAGTTCTGAAAAGTGAATTTTATTCTTTTGTGTTGTGGGTGTCGGATTACGGGCTCCGCAAACCCAAAGAAATTTGAACACAGGGGCGTGAACGAAGATCTCTCCCACTCACGTCTACCTAGCGCCACGCCCTCGCTAGGTGGTGAGATTCAAGCGAGCAACAAGTAAAAGCACACATGAGTTTACCCAGGTTCAGGCCACCTTGCGGTGTAAAACCCTACGTCTTGCTTGGGTGGACTAGCCTAAGGAGGGCTTGAGTATGAACAAGTACAATGGTTCTTGAGCTCAGGGGGAGAGCCCAAGGAGGTCAGGAGGCAAGTGTTCTTTCTCCTTGGGTGTTCGAGATGAGGTTTCTCCAGATCTAATCAGCCTGGCTCCATAGTGGGAACCCTAGCTACTTATATAGGCGGCCCGGGTCCTCTTCCCCCGAAATGTTTAGGCGGGAAGGGATCCCACAACGGCCATTTTGAGCGGGAACACAAGGACGTTCCTATCCTTAAAAAAGCGGTCTTCGCCTGCAAAGAGATCAGGTTGCACCGAAGGGGAAACCTTTGTCTTTGCGGTGGTGGGCTCGGTGGTGACATTCTCCCTGTCGTCCTTGCGGTCTTCGGTCTTGTTGCACCGAAGGGGAAACCTTTGTCTTGCCCCTCGAGAACCTGCGCCTGCGCTGACCCCTTTGCACCAAAACGGCAACTGCGCCACTGGCACGCGTTGGCACGCGCTGGCGTGGTGTGTCAGTGCTTATATCACTGCCTCCTCCTGAGGCAGGCTTGGCCTTGAGATCTTAGCCCCTCCGGAGCAGCCTAGCCAAGGCCGCTCCTGAGAGGGTCTTGGTGTCGTTCTCCTCACAAGGCTTAGCCCCCTCGCGAGGGTCTTGAGCAGCTGGTCGATCAGCTGGGCCGTACCAGGCCATAGTAGGAGCATGTCACGGGCCGCAGACAGGCAAGTCCAGGTACCCTGGTTCCCAGAACGCCGACAGTAGCGCCCGGGCCCAAGGCGCGTGCGGAGTTGGCTTCGGGGTGAAGCCTTAGTCGAGGACGAAGCGCCCCGGGCCCCAAAAGACTGCGGGCCAGGTTGGCGCGCGATGGTTGGATGGGACGTGGGCGACTCCGCTCCCCATGCAGTCTTGGTGACCGTGCAACTTGACGTCTCCCTGGCGCGGACGACAGGGTCATCATGGCCGTGCGCGAGTGGCCGGCAATTAGTCTTCTCAGCCTATAAACAGGGGGTGAAGCGCCACCCCCGTTCACTTGACTGTTGCAGATCAAACCCCAGCTCCTCTTTCTTCGTCGAGGGTTTTTCCATGGTGCCGATACGTAGGTTCTCGGCCGCACAGAAAGGGAAGGCCCCGATGGTGGAGCCCGAGCAGCTCCCGCCGAACAAAAGGCGCCGCGACTCCCCAAGGGTGCCCCTGAGGCTGGCAGACGCCCGTACGTGGTGCACACGGGCGCCACCGGCATTCCCGCTTCGCCTAGGTGCCCCGGCGATAGGCATGCGATGCGCGGGCGACGACGACGGGGGCGGTGCGGTCAGCCGCCCGGAGAGGCGAGTGGTTTCACGCCTCCCGTCGCCGTCCCACACTGAAGACGACGTCCGCGAGTTTGTCGTGTGGGTGGGAGCCCCTCCGCACTCTTGGATCATCTTTCCCCCATTCTTGAAGGAGGTGCTCCCGGCTCATGGACGGGTAACGATGCAGCTGTGGCATGAAGGGTGCCATCTTCCCCCTTCATACGCCGACGTGGAAGTGATCTCCTCCGGCAAGGTCTACATGACGTAGGGTTGGGGTGTGGTGCGCCGCGCCTGCGCCCCTGCCGGGAGGCACATTCTTCATTACACGCTGGACGGGCTGGCCATGTTGACCTTCAAGGTCTTCAGGGCGGATGGCCGATGGCTGGCATGCAGGGCGGAGGATGGGCCCGTCGGCAACCATCTCCCATGCTGCCAGGGCAACGAGGCTCGGGGCGAAGCATTCGTCGTTGGATTTGCCTCCGACTCCTCCAGCAGCAGCTATGCTTCTCGTGAGACGACCTCGAGCTCTGATGAGAGCTACGAGCCGCCTAGTCACCGCTCTCGCCGTTGGAGGGGAGCAGCGTCCTCCAGCCGCCGTCACCGCTGAAGGAGCCCGGGCCGCGTCCCTCAGGGACTGGCCTTCTTTTGCTCGGTCCATGTGAGGCAACCATGGATGGCCCCATGAGGGCATGTAAATCTTTTGCGACACTCTTGATATTATCCGATGTCGTGAACTTATGCTCCTCGTGAGATCCTTCGCTAGAGCAAGATTTTCCCTTTCCTCCGTCCCCACGGTATCTTAGGGCCCTACACCTGCGAGATCCAGTCCCTAGGCAGGCTTCAGCCGTCGCTAGTATGCCAGGTCGCGATGCCTTTGACAAGGCCAGGAGGTGAGAGGGCTAGGGTCCGGTAAGAGCCCCCGAGGCGCGATGCTCGGGAGGGCCCCCTTGGCGTGCAGGTAGCGACCGCGAGAACGAGCGAGAGGGGCCTTCGTGCTCCACCGAATTCACAATTACGGTAGGTGGAGGTGTAGGTACGCGAGTGAATGTGGGCGTTGAACACTTATCTTATTGATCCTTTGCGATCGGGCAGCAGTGCTGCTTGATCAGGCCCTGTCCTGCCAACTGCTGATGGCCACGGGGCCGTGCCTGCCGCGTTCCCCATGAGGGCGACTCTGCGCTCTCGGGACCCGCCCCCTGAGGTGCCTAGGCCACCGCTGGTATGCCGGGTCATGATGCCACGCGCAAGGCCAGGGGGTAAGGGCTTAGGGGCCAGTTGGGGCCCTGAGGCGTGATACTCAGGAGCTCCCCCTTCTGCGCCCAAGTTGCCTTCGCGAGGGGGTGGCAGCAGCCGCTCCTGAGGCCGCCGAGCCGGGTCGGGTCCTGAACTTACGGAGACGTGCTTGCGCGCCAGTCATAGTATCGGTAAGGTGGCTACTCCCGAAGTCCGGCCCTGGGTTCATTTTCACAAAGGTGGAGTCACCGAGGACCTGGTGAGGTGACGTGCGCAGAGCCTGACCTGTCCCTGTCAAGATGAGAGAAAGGCAAGTGCCTCGGGGAGGCATGAGGATTTGCTTGAATTTGGAGAACTTGATGTTATTGTAATAACTAGACTTGAACTTGGTGATTACCGTGCTTGCTTCCTTTCATGTTTGCTTAGGTGCTCTGTGTCGGCAGGGCCCAACCCTGCGCATACCTCGATCACCATTGATCCCTTTGGGTGACCGGGGTTATCGTAATAACTAGGCTCAAGGAATGAGGGGCTACGTGGCTAGTGAGGCCCCTAGGTCGCGATGCCCAGGGTCCCCCTTAATGCTCAAGCGATCCCGTTTGCATTCTGCATCGGCAGGGCCCAGCCCGTGCATACCTCGACCGCCATTGAGGAGTGGGCTCAAGGAGTTATGGGCTACGTGACTAGTGAGGCCCCTGGGTCGCGATGCCCAGGGGTCCCCTTGACATACGAACGACTCTCATGAGGGAGAACGAGCACCATACCTTGCTCATGAGCCTTCGCCTAGGATGGGGGCGCGAGAAAGCCAGGTGTCTGGGCACCTGGTAAGGTGGCGTGTGCCAGACGTGACCTGAGCATAGCCCCCGTGCCTAGTCCCCCTCGCGACACCCATCCAAGGAGAAGTTGTGAGCGTCGTGAGATGAAAAGCTCCCTGAGGTTGGTGCGACCGCTGGGGTCCACCCTTAGTTGTTTATAACTAGCGCGGAGCATAGAGCAACCACACTTGCGCGGAGTGTGGGCATAACCGCGCCTTGGTCATAGCGACCAGCGCGGAGCTTGGTGTTTCCACTGGTTCGTGGGCAAAACCGCTCCTCGGTTGGTTCTGCCAGCATGGAGCATGGTACTTCCACTGTACTGTGGGAGGGAGCCTCCCACGGGGAGAGACTCCGGGGCGTGTACAGCCCCGTTCTGACACGTGGCTTGCATGGCAGGACAGCCAAGGTGTATATGGGCCCTCCTCAGGACGAGCTGAATGACTCTGAGGAAGTTCTCGTGAGCTTACGCATCACCCAGAGACCCTACCCTCAGGCGGTTTGCGCCTGAGTCTTCTTCTACAAAATGTGAAAAGAGATGCGTTGTGTCGACCTATGCGGAGTGCATCTCTAGAGGGCATCGCATGAGAAGGCCACAACACCAACGACCCCAGGAGGTGACATTAGCGGGACCGGCCCGTAAGACAGAACTCAGCCGCTGGATTTATCGACGCTACATGGACGGACACAAGCACAGACGCCGTGCCCAGTCTTCTCATGCAACAGTCCTAAAGAAAGACAACCGGCGCGCAGCTCCCGCGTGAGCGAGGCACCTGCCACTGTCCCCGACGTACCCATCCATGATTAGCCCATGCGAGAACAAGGCACCAAGAACCACGGGAGGTGACGTCACGGGAATGGCTAGCGAGACAGAGCTCAGCCCTTGGATTTAGCGACACTGCAGGGATGGACCCGAGCACAGACGCCCTCGATTGAATACCTGAGACATCGCCTGATACTTGTCATCGAAGAAGAGTTGGGGTAGTTGAAGACACGAGTCGTGCGGGTCGCTCCTGAGGAGCACCGGGCTCCTGAGGCCCAGGGGCTCCAAAGGCCCTCAGTGGTCACAGGGGTCCGGCTCCTGCTCTGTCAGGACCGCCTGCCACTGAGCCTCCTGAGCCCCCAAAGCCTGCCGCGTGAGGTACTAGAATGTGGCAGCTGCGTTGTGAAAGCCGAAGAGCATGCGAATGTAACTGCAGGGGAGAGTCCTCCTCCAGCTGACAACCGTCGGCCAGAAGGGCTCCAGAGAAGCAGCTCGGTTCAGGCCTGCGATGTCGACGCAGACGCGGAATCGGTTGCTTGGGTTGCGGGTAGGTGATCTTGGTGCCGTGCGGTTGCGCCCACCGCATATGAGCCTTGCGTACTGAAGTTCCTCAGTAACCTGGTCGATGAAGTCTTGAGCCCCCAGCGCTGTATGGCTCACGCTGGGCTCACAAAAACGCGCGTCGAGACACGCCTGCAGGTCGTGCCCGAACACCTCCCTCGTGACGCTAGTCAGACCAGAGGCACTCCAGAGAAGAGCCCCTGAGCCCGTCCTGAGAGGGGCGTCGGGCATGCCTCCCTATGCAAGGGTGGAGGGCGCCTCGTCAGCAGGCGTGGGTTCCGAGGCGGTGCCCTCAGGAGCCCCTGCGACCTGAGGTCCGTTTGCGGGTAGGTTCTTCTTCTTCTTGGGGGCGGTCTGCAAGACGCAGACGGCTCCATCTTCGTCGGAGCTCTCGACCGATGCAGTCTGGTAGGCGCGCTCCAGGGAACGCACTGCTTCCTTCTCATCGCAGGCGATCATGATGACCCCGCCACTCCCGGGAATCTTGAGGACGTTGTAGCTGTGATGTGTCGCCGCCATGAACTTGGCGAGGGCTGGATACCTTAGGATGGCATTGTACGTGAGGTGAATGTTGGCGACGTCGAAGTCGATGAGCTCGGTGTGATAGTTGTCACGATCGCCGAAGGTGACGGGGAGGCGGACCTGCCCCATCGGGAGTGTGGAGCCAGCTGTGACTCCGTAGAATGGCTTGGTCGGGTGCAGCTGATCGCAGGGGACCTGGAGCGTATCACAGGTCTGGACGGAGATGACATTGAGCCCGGCACCACCGTCGACGAGGGACTTGGTTACGAGGACGTTACTGATGGTCGGAGTGCAAAGCATCGGGAGAGTGCCTGGAGTTGAGGTGCACTTGAGCTGGTCCTTGGGGTCGAAGGTGATCACCTGCTTGGTCCACCTGAGGTTGAGCGCGGCGTCAGGCCTGGGGAGCGCCGCGTTCACCTCACGAGCGAACTTCTTGAAGATGCGGTGGGAAGCCAGAGCGTGGGCTCCTCCCAGGATGCATGCAACCGCGTGTGGCTCCTGAAAGCCCCCTGTTTCGTCTCCCTGGCGGTCGTCGTCGTTCCTTCTTGGCGGTGGTGGCAGCGGAGCTAGGCCCGCGTTGCCCTGAGGGCGACCCTCATGAGGCTGGTTGCGCGAGGGGGTGTCACGAGGCTGCTCCTACGAGCGGTCTTCACGAGGTTGGTCACGCCATCCTTGGCGCGAGTTCCTGCCGTCCCAGCATCCTCCACCACGGCCCCCTCCGCAGCCATAGCCGCAGTTGTCGCACTCAGGATGCTGCCCGGCGCGCCCGCCGCGCATCGCCTTGAGCTCTTGGCAGTCGTTGGTGTTGTGGCTGTGAACATCGTGGAAGACACAGTACGGACGGTTGTCTCTGGGGAGGGGGTTCGTTGTAGCCACAGCCACGCTTCACTTCCGGCTCCGCGGCCAGCACGGCGGGTCCCTTGCGCTTTGCTTCCTTGGCCTTGGCCTTCTTGTCATCAGCCTCCACTTCAGGCAGCTCTAGGAGAAAGAGGCGGCCTTTCTCTGCCCTGGCGCACTTCGCCGCGAGGTTGAACATCTCGAGGGCCGTGCACAGGACCTCGTGGATGGCGAGCTCCTCCTTCATCCTGACGTCGTGGATACCGTCGGAGAACGCCAAGATGATGGCCTCGTCCGAGAGCCTGGGGATCCGGAGGCGCTCGATGTTGAAACGCTGGATGTACTTCTGCAGGGTCTCCACAGGTTGCTGCTTCACACGGCGTAGATCCACGGCCGCCGAGGCTCGATCGCAGGTACCTTGGAAGTTGGCGAAGAAACGCTCATGAAGCTCCCCCCAGGAGGAGATCGATCCTGCGGGGAGGTTCAGGAGCTAGGAGTGAGCGCCGTCCTTGAGGGCCATGGGGAACCAGTTCGCCATAACCTGCTCGATGCCTTTGGACGCTTCGATGCTCAGCTTGTAGAGCTGGAGGAACTCCGCGGGGTCAGCGGTGCCATCGTAGCACGGAGGCAGATCCGGCTTGAACTTGCCGGGCCAGAGGAGGCGCCGCAGCTCTGGAGCCAGGGCGCGACATCCAGCCATGCTCATGATTGCATGCGCCCCCTACGCCTGTGGTGCTGGTTCCTGGGGTACAAGCGCCACCACCTCCTTAGTGCGCAGTTCTGGTGCTGTGGAACGGGGAGCCCGCGAGCTTCTGCCTGGGGATGCGGGACCACCTGGCAGCTCTCCTCGTTGCGTGCAGGGGGCCTGTGGGGCTGCTCGCGTCGGGGAGCCTCGCGTCTGAGCCCATGGCCGGTGCCGTGCAGTGGAGGTGGATCCGGGACGCCGTGGTCCACGTTCCCTGCCATGAGAGATGGAGGACGGGAGGACTGGGTCAGTGCAGGTACCTCCCCGGCAGTGTTGACGAGCTCGGTGATGCGGTGGAGCCACTCGCCGTAGAGGTCGTCCCCTGAGTGGTAGCATAGGATCTCCCGCGCCATTAGTAGCGCAGGCTGCTGGTAGACCGGCATGCGGCAGATCAGCGAGGACGACACCGCGGCCGGCGAGGGTGATGGTGTCGCCGTGCGGCCATCGCGCCGCACGGACAGAGGCAGCAACGAGCCCTTCTGCTCGTGGACGGCCAGGTCAGTTGCGGTGTTGGCGACCGGCGAGTTGGGGCTGAGCGGTGGACCGTTGCCCGTGGGCGCCGTGTGAACGACGTTGGCGGCCCGGTGGGCGGAGCGCGCTTGGCGTGTGTTGACGAACGAGAGTGGGACGAGGTCGTCGGAGAGGCGATATTTCGACACGCCCCCTACCCGGCGTGCCAAATGTCAGATTACGGGCTCCGCAAACCCAAAGAAGTTCGAACACTGTGGCGTGAATGAAGATCTCTCCCACTCACATCTACCTAGCGCCACGCCCTCGCCCGGTGGTGACATTCTAGCGAGCAATAAGTAAAAGCACACACGAGTTTACCCAGGTTCAGGCCACCTTGCAGTGTAAAACCCTACGTCCTGCTTGGGTGGATCAGCCTCAGGAGGGCTCGAGTATAAACAAGTACAGTGGTTCTTGAGCTCAGGGGGAGAGATCAAGGAGGTCAGGAGGAAAGTGTTCTTGCTCCTTGGGTGTTCGAGATAAGGTTTCTCCAGATCTGATCAGCCTGGCTCCATAGTGGGAACCCTAGCTACTTATATAGGCGGCCAAGGTCCTCTTCCCCCGAAATGTTTAGGTGGGAAGGGATCCTACAACGACCATTTTGAGGGGGAACACAAGGACGTTCCTATCCTGACAAAAGCGGTCTTTGCCTTCAAAGAGATCAGACGATGACGCGGTGGTGGGCTCGGTGGTGACATCCTCCCTGTCGTTCTTCTGGTCTTCGGTCTTGTTGCACTAAAGGGGAAACCTTTGTCTCGCCCCTCGGGAACCTGCACATGCGCTGTCCCCTTTGCACCAAAACGCAACTGCGCCACTGGCACGCGCTGGCACGCGCTGGTGCGGTGCGTCACTGCTCACATCACTGCCTCCTCCTGAGGCACACTTGGCCTTGAGATCTCCGCCCCTCCGGAGCAGCCTAGCTGAGGCCGCTCTTGAGAGGGTCTTGGTGTCGTTCTCCTCGCAAGGCTTAGCCCCCTCCCGAGGGTCTTGAGTAGCTGGTCGATCAGCTAGGCCGTACCAGGCCGTAGTAGGAGCGCGTCACAGGCCACAGACAGGCAAGTCTGGATACCCTGGTTCCCAGGACGCCGACAGTGGGTACGTCTTGACATGGCAAAGTCGAAAAATAGCAAGAAAAAGTATATAGTAGGGGATGGTGTTACTCGCGGGGTGCAACAGAAAAGGATCTTCCCTCAAGATTCTGCTGGTACTTATAGTGCAGTAGAACGTCCAAGTCCACCAGCTAAATCTACAAACATTGTATCCCCTGCTCCACCA
The DNA here is from genome assembly GCA_902687465.1 of Secale cereale. NCBI lineage: Eukaryota > Viridiplantae > Streptophyta > Magnoliopsida > Poales > Poaceae > Secale > Secale cereale. Next base: position 385,387,080 of record LR738711.1, on the reverse strand, counting down.
TCTGCAGCACCTCCTTCTACTGTACCGACAACTCAATGAGTTACTAGTTCATTTACTCCGCAAGTGGCATATTCCCAAGCTACCTTCACACCTAACACTACTTCTGAAGCACTGCTGACAGTACAAGACTTGGCAAGATCATATGAATCTCATGAGCATCAACACCAAGACGGTACCTGGCTGAGTCAAGTTATAGTTTCATGCTCCTTTATATGTACTCTCACAGTTTGATGTGCACTAACACTTTCCTTATTCGTTGTTGAACTAGCACCACGGCACAAGAGGAAACTGACATCAAGGATAATGTTTGACATATTAACAAAATCAAAAGGAGGAAGAATGGAAATCCATTTTGAGGAAGGTTTTAAAAGGCCCCGTCATGCTACAGAGTCAGCAAAGTTAGTATCAGAGGCAGCCGTTGCCATTAGATGTCATGCATGTATCCTCCAACGTGGATCCAGTACAGGAATGTGAAAGACGATACCCAGTTTAACACCTTCCTTGACCATTTATCCATATGTAATGTTATTCATCGCAATATGTAATATTTTCTTGCTCTGTCTCATACTTTCTAGCTTCCTCCTAATGAGATTCCCATTCTTTTTTTCAATAGATGAGGTTCAAGTTGGATCCGAAAGATGATGAAACTAAAGAAGCATGCACTCATGTTTTTAAGTCTGATCTACAACAGTTTCAGTATCACCTTAGAAATACTCACTTTGAAGGCAAGGCTAACAATGAAATCGCCCAAACATCTCCAGTGGAATATATTACAGATGAAGACTGGACAACCATTGTTAAACACTAGTCTAATCCAAAGTATACGGTGGGGTATATGTATGCGATGAGATCACATATTGAACTCCTATTTACGTTTGTGCCTTACAAGTCTATATTCTTCTAGGCTAACTGTTTGAAGAACAAGACAACCCGTTCTAAAGTGAAATTCCAACAGACAACAGGATCTCGTAGCTATATTGTACACTGCGAGGCTCTTGTAAATAGCTGCCTTTTCCTTATTTTTTTGTGTTATATTATCGTATCTATATTGACTTGTTCCAAATACAGAGGAAAGCTCGTGCGGACCAAAAAGAACCTGAACCGAATGCAGTGCAAATATTCAAGGATTGTCACACCGACAAGAGGGAGGGCATGAGCCCAGCAGTTCAAGCCGCTGTTGTAAGTCCTTACTCCTCATGCCTTTGAACTGCTTGTTACTGTGACGTGTTCATTTAACTGCTTGGTTTGCAGCCAATGTCAGTTACTCTGTTCACTTTTATACGTAGTTGTCTTATCGTATCATTTCACCTTACACGGTTTAAAAGAGAGGAAGGATATTCCTTTGGCCTTGATCAGTAATATAGTTGTGATGTTCATGTGCCCACACAATGTTACAATAGCCTATTTGTTTGATCTGTTTTCCCATGATATGAATAATGTCATACTATGTTCATCCTACTTTGAACATGTCTCCTTTATCCTTAGGTGTCAATGAATGTGAGGAAATAGACAATCGAGTCGGCATGCTACATGGACATAGGTTCCGAAAGTGATTTTATTGCTACAATACATGCTAATGTATTACAGCAACTCACCAAAATAAGTTATGTATAAATGTGAAACCTAGTTTGTTTGTCTTTGTCTCATTAGTAACTTATCTGGTACACTAATCTACAAATTCAAACTTTCAGCAAGCTATGGAACAAATGATTGAACAGCCACAACCACCTAAAGGTGATGACGCTACCATAGGCACAATGTCACCTCTTTCTAAAGTGCATCAGTATCTCTTCGCTAACAATGCAAGAAGCACCTTCCTATGTAATTCTGGGTTGGTTGTCAATGTAACCTTGTCCAAATCGCCTAATGAACAAAATCTTCCTGCTAGCAAAGTGATATATCTATGCTCTAAACACAAGTCCAATCCCTAATGGATGTCATTTCTGAAACAAGAATAGTGGTTGACAAATGTCATCAAGATATGAATGGTTTTGAAACTAGACTATCAGACATTTGCTTCGTTGTTCAAGAGAAATGGCTGAAAAATGGGGAAGGTTATGCTGCTCCATCAGATTCTACAGCCTGAAACATTAGCTCTCGGGTCAAATCATCTGTGCTTCTATACATCTGATGGTGCAAGGACTGTAAACTTTTATGCCAACATGCCTTTTGTTATATGTCTGTATTTTATTTTGTTGTAATACAACATTTATCGTGCTACCGAAGACCGTAGAAACTATGACGGTATTTTTGCATAGTGTAAGTTTATCTTAGTAATGTATTCGGCATCATCGATCTCTTTTCGGCCGAAATTCAAATTCCACATAAAACAATTATGGGCCGTAAACGGTATGTAGCGAACTTAAAATATCTGGGCCTAAATCAATATAAGCTTTCTTATTTTTGATAGGCATGTGCCCGTAGTGGGCCGTTAAACACGCCTAACATAATTTGGGCCTTTAGTAACAACATGCCCTTAACATGTGTAAATATCTCGCAGGCCTAATACGGCCCATAAATAAGAAAGTGCCTTTAGTAGGCTGAAAGTCAGATTGGGCCGTAATTGTGCCAGATTATGCCCATGACTTTTAAGAGGCTGAATGATGATTGGGCCAGATTAGGTCCATGCATCTCAGCTCCTGCTAGCCCATTTGCAATTCGGATCGTTCACGGGCTGAAAGTTAGACGGGCCGCAAATGCGCCGACCTACTAGACAAGCCTTTAACAGGGCGGAAGTGCGGTCGGGCTTGATTTGTATGAGCGAGTATATGGGTCTTTAGTAGGCCTGATGTGACATTGGGCCACATATGGCCCATGGGCTTCATCCAACGTTAACATGCTGAAATGCATAACAGGCTGGAAGTGGGACCAATCAGCAATGGGCCACTCACAGGCCGATTGTCAGACCTTGCCGAATATGGCCCAATTTCATCGCAGTCTTTTATGGGCCGAAAGTTCCATTGGGGAATAAATAGGCCAGAATGTAGCAGGACCTTTAACAGGCCGGAAACAAACTAGGCCGTAATTCGGCCCAAGTACTTAACATGTTGTTAACGGGCCAGAACACACCATGGGCCGCAATGATGCGAAATCTAAAACTGGCCACGGACCAGCCGATTTGACAGTATTCCTACTATCCTTAACTTTGAATGGGTCGTCTGCAAGAGGGCCGTTAATGGGCCAGCCCAGTAATTTTTGCTGGGCTGGTTTGACGTTTACGCCTCCACTTATACCGCTTCGATGGATGACAGAGAGGCTGACAAGCGGGTCTATTGTTAGGATTAGAGGAGAGAGAGAAACAGAGGACGACGGCTCAGTCGTCGGTGGTTCTCAGGCGAGCAGGCCATAGCGGCCGCCGACGAGTGGATGGATGGACGTGGCACTTCACGGCGAACACACACGTACTAGTAGCTCAGTTGGAGGTGGACAAACAATGTCACGATGGTCGTCTCAAGGGGAGTCAGAGGAGGGGGATCGTCGAAGTTGAGGATTCCGGCGAGGCAAGGGCGTTAGAGCAACTCCAGCAGCATCATCCCATCTAGAAGAGCACCACGAACACACTTGAGGAGTTGAAAGACATTGAGGATTGCCAGAGAGAGCAGAGCACCGAGAGGGGGTCGACGGTGGTCTTCGGTGCAGAATGGTGGCCAGAGGCTTGCCTGGCCTAGCCGTGGCCTTCTACGTGAGGTTTGGACGTTAGAGGACGTGGGCGCTGTGGCCAGATGAGCTCGGGGTGGGGTCTTTATATAGGCACGTTCGAGGAGGGGTTCAAGATCGCCGGAGAATGCTCTAGAGCGGTGAGCGGTGACGAAAAGGGCTCATAGTGGATGGGAGGGGTCATGGATCAAGATGGCAATGGGGCCCCGAAACCCGCGTCCCCACGGGTTTTTACCCTATTAGGGGACAGGGATGGGCGTCTTTTTAACCCCGCGGGGCTGCTGTTGGGTAAAGTATAAAACCTGACATGTTTCGCGGTTCAAACTTGTTTGATAAGTACCCGAACCCGAAATCCGCCATCCCCATGAAAAATACTACACTAAGCATAACTGGACATCTTGTTGAACCATGTATGGCTGAAATACGCTCTGGTTTGTTGCTGAAAAATGCTTATGTAGCTGCTGGTATTTCTCTTTGCAGCTGCTGTTATCGCTCTTTGTGCTCAACTTATGCCGCTGAAATATGCTCATTGTAACTGTTGAACCATGTACTATTGTATTGTGTTAAAATTTCCTGCTTGTAGTTGTTGTTATATATTGCTCTTTTTTCTTAAGTTATGCTGATGAAATATGCTCCTTTTGTAGCTGCTGAACCATGTACTATCGTATTGCTGCTGAAATTTTTGCAAGTTATGCTAGTGAAATATGTTCTTTTTGCTGCTGAAATGCTATTCTTTGTTGCTACTATGTTTGCTTAGATATGCCAATTTCCCCGTGGGTTTAGAAAACCCGATGGGTTTAGGGGACGGGTAAAAAACTAGCCCCGCGCACGGTAACGGGGATGGGGATGGGTTTGTGATTTTCTCGTGGGGATGGGTTTGGGATGGCAAAACCTTATGGGTTTCATCCCCGTTGCCATCTTGAGTCATGGAGCTCACGCGGTTAAAGTGGAGGCAAGGAGCCAAGCGCAGGACGCAGGAGGGCGACGTCACAAGCACACGGGTGCACTGTGCTCCCTGCTCCACCGTGGACGGTTCTGTAGCGGTTGTCGCTCGCATCGGGAGCTCCAACGAGAGGTCAGGGGCGATGTGTCGAGACCCATGACTGTTCGAGACAAGCGGGGTTGTCGTGGGGCGGACTCACGGGTGAGGCAGAAACAAACCGACGCGCCGAACATGCTGCGTGCATGCCAGACACCGTGGCCATACGCGGTAACCATGTGCACTGGCACAACGTGGCGCGCCTGAGGGCCTAGATCATGTCTGGGAGCTTGTCACTGTGGGATTCAGGGCTCCGCAAAACCACTAGGTTCAAACTCTGGGGTCCGTGCGAAGATCTCAACCTCGCCTACCTACTCACCGTCTCACCAACTAGCACGATGAATTGGAATGTAAAAGAGACACGAGGCAGTTTATCCTGGTTCAGGCCACCTAATGGTGAGTGGCCCTACTCCAGTAGTGTGGTGGATTAGCCTCGAGATGGGCTGTGGATGAACGACCTCCGGAGGAGAGGTGTTCTTGTAAGGTGGTGGAAGAGAGGGTCTGAATGATTCGTCCCCTTGTTGGGGGTGGCTATCCTACTTATATAGTGGCCTTGGTCCTCTTCCCCAAAATATTTGGCGGGAAAGGATCCCGCAATGGACAATTTTGAAGGGGGGCAACTAGTACATCTTATCCTAACTAAAGGTGGTCTTCGCTTGCAAAGCCTCTGATCCTGACGCCATGGTGGGATCGGTGATGAACTCCGTCCTGCCGTCCTGGCGGTCTTGGTCTTGTTGCACTGGAATGGAAACCTTTGGCAGATTCCTCAAGACTCTGCATGTGAGCCCTCTTCCGTAGCACCAAAGAGGAAATTGTTGTACTACGCCCGCTGGCGCCCGCCTGGTCTTGGTCGTCATGGCTTGCGTCATGCAAACTATCACAACCCTATAGCTTTAGCCTTTGCTTGACTCTGGATGTTCCTCATATCAACATGTTTAAATTTTTGAAACTTGAAATGGGGATTGATCCAACCCTAGCACCTCTCTGAAATACCAGGTTCAACTGAAAATTGTTTCAATGAACCCAAAATGCCCTTCACAAAAGTTCATCATTTTTGGATTGGTCTGGAACCTTTGTCAAAAATGGTGCACATTTTTCTAGGTCACTTTGGATTTTTGAATTAAATTATAAGGTATTTGAATTTGGATATTTAAATGCTATAAATATTTTTAAATGTCCAAATAATCTTGAAAGCATTTGAGGGCTGTTGGAAATAATTTCAGAAGTGCCCACAATTATTTTCATAATTTTATAATGTGGTTAAGCATTTTTACTAAACCAGAAACAAATAACAGAAAAAGAAAACTAAAACATGAAGAGAGACAGAGAGAGAAAGCTAACCTGGCGCCCACTTACTGTCCCGACACTGTAGCGGCCCAGCTCACCAGGGGCAGCGGTGTCTTCTTCCTCTTGCGAGGAGGAGAAGCACCTGTGTGCCGAGCACACAGCACGCCCACGGCCACCTCCTCCCTGCCTGGCTGACCCCTCGTCGCCCTGGACCTCCCTCGCGACGCCACGCACCCCCTGGTCGCCTCTCACTCTCTCTCAAGCTCATCCCCCTATTCTGCTCTCTCTCCTTCTCATGCCCGAGCACCGCCGTCACCGCCGCTCGCCGTTGCCGCGACCACCGGCCCTCCCTCGCTTCCCCGACTGGTCCACAAGCTCCGCGACGTCATCCTCGACCCCCTCACTAAGCCACGCCACGCCAGAAGCCATGCAACATCGCTCCCGACCTCATCTTCAACCTTCGGCCGCCAGCAACCTCGTCGTGGATTCGTGAGCTCCAGACTCTCCCCGGCCTCCCCGTTGCCTCTACTGGATCCGCTGTGGGCTTCTGCCTCTCCTCCCCCTCTCCGTTCTTGCCGCCGTCCACCGTAGCGACTGCATGGAGCACACCCGCATGCCACGCAACAGCCTCACCATCATGCCCAACGCACTCACCGCACCACGTAGGCCTCGTAGGAGCTTGCCCCGCGCCTCCACGTGCACCATAGTGTCGAGTTCCAGCTCGCCCGAACTCCAACAGCTGCCAAGCTTGTTGCCAACGTCGTTTCCGGCGACCCCGAGCCCAACCACCACCAACACTCGACGCGGTTCGCCTCCAGCTACACGTAGATGCCCTCCGCCGCCCTTTTGGTTGCCGGAGTGCGAAACCCGCACCCTCCGCCGCGTCTGGTCGTCGGCGGTGGCTAAACGCCGGTGATTTGACCCGGGTTTGACCACAGTTGACCCCCCTAGCTGACTGACGTGTGGGACAGGCCCCTGTTTAGTTAAGTGTTAGATTAATTAGCGTTAATTAACTTAGTTAATTAGTTTAGCCAGTGACATGTGGGCCCAGCCCAGCTGACATTTTATTAGGGTTAGTTCAGCGCTAATTAACTCAGTTAACCAACTGAGTCACTGACCAGTGAGCCCCACTGGTCAGGTTTGACTTGGCCGGCCCTGTTGACCTGCTGATGTCACCCTGACGCAATGCTGATGCAGTTAATCATTTTCTGGCTTTAAATTAATCTAAGGAATTCCAAAAAATGTTTTAAACTTCTAAAATTCACAGAAATTCCACCGTAGCTCAGATGGAAATAATTTATATATGAAAAATTATAAGAAAAAATAAATCTATCCATCTGTACCATTTTCATGCATGTTTGAACAACCTAAAGTTGTTGTATATGACAATTTGAATAAATGGCATTTTAAATGCTTATTTTTGGAGTTGCATTTGAATCCTTGATTCCAATGAGCTTCACTTAACATGTTGCTAGTTGTATTAGCACAATCCATAGCATATTTGACATGCCATGATCATGCATAATATTGTTGCATTGCATTTATTGAGTTCCTTCTATGCTAGCCGGTATTGTGCCCTCTCAGTGGACGTAGCTTCGACGACGAGTATGATGACACCGATGAAGATTATACTATCTTTAGAAGTGTCAGGCAAAAAAAAACCCCTTGTTCATTCCAATACAATCCCACTCTCTCGCCTTTGATCCCTTTTACTTCATTAGGACAACAACGATTCAACTATTACATGCTGCGGTAGTTGAACCCCTTTCCTCTGCATGACCTGTCATTGCCACAGTAAATAGATTTAACCCACTAGCATGAGTAGGAGTTGTTTGAGCCTTGATGTGCCTACTCACATGCTTGTTTGTCATGCCTGCTACTACTTAGAGTTCAGTCAGGTCTGGTTCATCGGGGATGAATCGGAATGTGATGAACATGTCTTACTGTTGAGAGCTAAGTGTGTGAACACGATTTGGTAAAGGTAATGGTGAGAGGCCATATAGGAGTACATGGTGGTTGTCTCATTGAAGCCATCCTCAGGAACTGAGTTCTGTGTTTGTGATCCATGAAGAGCTACTACCACACGTTGGGCCATGAAATATGACCACGCTCGACTTATTAACCCCCTTGTCCTCTGTCCAGGAGTTGCAAGTAGTTTCTGGTGTTTGTAGTATGCTGGAGGCCGTGCACAGCACCGACTCGAGGGGTGGGCTATGATGCGGTAGGCACGTGGCACAGTGTACCGGGACGCCCGTTTGGTGCCTCGGGAACCCTGCACACATCGTTCGGCGCCGTAAGTGGGAACCTTGGACGGACTCCGTTAGGATGGAACCTGAATAGGCGATAAACCTAGACTAGGGACTTGTGTGGTTAGTCAGGTCGTGGTCTACACCCACGTCAGCTATCGCTTGAAGTCTGCCGAGCACATGTCGTGTGCAGATGCTAAGTAGTGGAAACATGTGTGAAGAAGTATACTCCTGGAGGGTTATAAATGGTCCATTAGAATAGCTGTGTCCGTGGTAAAGGACCTCTGGGTTGCCTATACAGTTCATATTCAAGTGAAAGTGGATACTCTAAAATGCGTAAGATAAGCGCGAGTGCTATGGATGGCCTTCTCGTAGGGAGACGGGAGCGGATCCATAGTGGTGTATTGATTGGTGAATATGTGGACTAGTGTGCGCCACCTCAAAATAGTTACTTGCAGTCAGAGTATAGGTTAGCCATCGAGTCAAAGCTAGCTTGCTGCAGTTGAACCCCACAACCCCCTTCGTTGATAATGATGCATACGTAGCTAGTTCTGATGTAAGTCTTGCTGAGTACCTTTGTACTCACGTTTGCTTAATTTATGTTTTTGCAGAGGATTCTTAAGTGTCACTAGTAGTTCCGCGTGGACTTCGACGTTTAGCTTGTTACCTCAGCTACGATCTTGTACCCTCGGGAGGGTCTTATAGATAGTCGGGCTTCACAGCCTTTTTCATTTGTAGTTTTCTATACCCAAACATGTTATGCATTCATTGCTTGTATGCTCTGTATCTTGGGTCATGAGACCATGTTTGTAATATCTGGCTCCTCGGAGTCTAATGAATAAATACTTTGATTCATATAGTTTTGTTGTGATGCCATGTTGTATTTGCACATATTGAGCATATTGTGTGTATCATATTGAAATGCTTGGTATGTGTGGGATCCGACACCTAGTTGTTTACCCTTGGTAGCCTATCTTATGGGGAAATGCCTCCTAATGCTTCCATTGAGCCTTGGAAGCTTGCTACTGCTCCGGAACACATGGATTGACCGACATGTGTCCTTCCTTGCTCCTATGTCTGTCCCCTATGGGGAAATGTCACGCGGTGTATACCGGAGTCCTGTTAGCTTGCTACAGCCCGGCAACACTCGCTGCTGACCGACACATGCATTGTTGGTTATGTATGCCTGTCCCTGTAATTTAGCGCCACTTTTGGTTTATAACTAGTCATGTCGGCCCAGGTTCTCTGTCATGTGGATGCTAGCAACACTATCATATACGTGAGCCAAAATGCACAAAAGGTCCCGGGCCAGGTAAGGTGGCACCCGTGGGGATACCGTGCGTGAGGCCGTAAAGTGATATGATGTGTTACATGCTAGACCGGTGTGACTTAGGATCGGGGTCTCAACAGCTTTGGTATCAGAGCCTGACTGCCTGTAGGATTACCAAGCCAAACTGGTCGAAGTTGAGTCTAGAAATGCTTTAGTTATATAAGGGAATTGATTCTGGAAGGGAACATAAGGTTCTTTTTACTCCTTTACCTTATGCCCTCTGATATGAGTCAACCTCTTCTCTCCTATGGGGTTAAGAAAACAGGCTTCTCATTCTATCTATCAGGATCACGTTACTGGTGGATTCAACTCTCAATTCAATTTCAAGTACTTTGGTTGGTTAAACAGTTGGTCTCAAAAGCTTGACATTATGATGTTGAGTGGTTATGCTACCTTTTTGCAGGAATCTCAAATCTTTTTGAGCATTTACAGCCGTTATGCTGTCCGAGTCATCCCAGATTTCTAAACAATCTGATGCATTTGCAAATTCCTTCTTACCGCCCCGAAGTTCCTTTGTGTTAGATTAACCACACTAACCAGTGTGCTGAGGTACTTCATTGCCTCGGTATATATGTTGGAGATATTATTATGATCCTAGGTGTCTTATGAAACCGTCTAGTAGTCTAGCCATGTTTTGTGTTCCCAGTGTGATGAATCTGGCCATCATTCTCGAAAGCATCCCGTGATGCCATTTAGATGGTAGGTATTCTATTTTTGGGTTCTTGAACCAAAGATTCATTCTACTTACTTCATGTTGATAGTGTTTGCTCGTTCCTTTAGGATATTAGTAACCTTGTGATAGTCCCCGAGGTTCGTGGTTATCGTTCTTCCAATACCATCAACCATCATCGCAGAAGTTCTTCTGAACCAACAGATCACAACTAGAGTGCTCTTGATGAGTTCTCCATTTTATACTGTGACCCTGCCAGTTCTACCTTTACTGCATGGGTTATCCGGAAGAAATATGTTGAACTCGTTTGACATGCTAATCTATGCACCCAAAACTCAGGAAATCATATGTTCTTTTGGGTTGTCCCTCTTTAGTTGTTTTCTAGCCCTCGTCTATCAATTGATAGACAGGAGTACTTGTGCATTTTTGATATCGATGCCTATTATTTCTGTGGTCTATCAACACATTTTATTTCGGAATGAATAGGAAAACAAACTCCAGTACCTTATCCATATCTAGGATTGGTTCAAAGCAGTCGTACTCCGCAGATAAAATGCTAATCCAGCCTTTGTTCTGTTCCACCGAGGAGTGTTACCCTCTTTACGTTGGGATTGTCATGAGAATTGCAACACCTTCCATGAACTCTTGATATAGTGATACTTCTCGCCATCATCGTTCATTCCTCGGTATCCATGTTAATTTAACTGGAATACTGACAAGTGAATCGTGATGTGTGAAATCAATACTCCTGGCAGCTGTGTTGCTTGGTAGTTAAGGGCCAATAATCTTATCCTTAGCGTGTTGATTATCGAATCATCACCCTAAGGTTGATCGTGCTACCTAGTCCTTCTTTCCGGTGCACTTTTCCATCAATGGGTTAGGATAGTGTCAATCCTTTGTTATTTGATCAAATCGTCTTGCCCTGAAAACCCATATTGTTCTCGAGCTTAGTGACATATCGGTGGTTCGTGATTTTCCATATATCTTCTCGTATGTATTACCAGGTTGTTCCCTGACCGTTATGTTGAGTTCGTGATCAGGTTGGTTTCTTATGAACCACCCCTTCTCCAAGAATCTATGTTGGTTACCCCTGAACTAGTTGGATATGCTAAACAACAACTTGGAGAGTTGGAAGATAAAAGCTTGCCTAGCTTAATTCATTTTAGGGGATATCTTGTATGTGTGTTGAAGAAAGATAATATTTTCGTCGATTGACCCTCGTGATCCGTTAATGGTTCTATCATTTTATCCATTCTTTGATTTGAGTATGTTCTATCATCAAATCAAATTAGAACCAACAATATTTGTACCGTTGTCTTACTCGTGGTTGTTCCCTCGATCATACACCATTATATCTCTAGGGTCAGACCAATGCTATCACCTTGTTCACATAATTGTGGAACTCCACTTATATGGAAACCTGGATGAATTGTTGTTGAGCCCATCAACTCCATTATTATCTTTTCCATGATTCCTATTGAATGTCCAGCTAGTATTGGAAACTTTGTAACCATTGCCTACATGTTGCTTTCATGAGGTATATGTTTGGTGCAAGAAGTGGCTTTCTCCAAGTTCACGTGCATTAGGTGCAAGTTGCCGTCGTGAATTCGAGAAAGTTAGTTTTGCTTCCTCTGGAATCATCCCAAGTTAGTCATGCACGTGCGAAGTATACTATGGCTTGAGAGATTAGCTACCTCCATCCCATCAGTATTTCCTAGCACACCAAGCCACTGATTGTTAGCACACCAAGCCACTGATTGATTTGTTCAAATAAAAGAAGTTCATGCGCTAATCCTGAAGGGCCCGGACGGACATGCACAAGACTTTGTTATCTTCAATGATGGTTCCCAACCTGGACTCGGTAGTGTTTTATTATAAGACTACTATATGGTCACTGATGTCTCGGACAGCGTGTTCACATGTGTGTAGCAGAGCCAGCTCATGTTTTGGAGCTTGCTATCATAATTCATCTCCCAAGAATCTCGCAACATCATCTTGTCGATTTGTGTTGCAAACTTTCTTTTCCAGACATGTTGTCTGGAGTATCTTGTTACTAACCAGATCTGAATATCAGGCACATATGATGGTTGGAACATTCCAACATTTGCATTTTGTTCCTATCTTGCACCACAGTGTGCCAATTTTTCATGGGCTGCCCCTCTTAGTAATTAATGTTCAGGATCGTATTCAGAAAGTGGCCCTACCATGGCTCCCATACAGTTCCGATGATAAGCAAAAATCACTCATTATGTTTTCTTCTACAAGGTAGTCCACATCATCCATTCTAGTCGGAGTATGTCGTTCTCTCGAACTCCGTCAAATGATCGTTGTGATTTGCCTTAGGCTGGTATCAAGAGTTCCAATGATCTATGTATCAAAAGTAATTCTTTTTGCCACCTAAGGGAATAATCCTACGAGTCACCTTCTCTAAGGTGCCCCATCTGTGTTCCCAGTGTGATGAATCTGGCCATCATTCTCGAAAGCATCCCATGATGCCATTTAGATGGTAGGTATTATATTTCTGGGTTCTTGAACCAACGATTCATTCTACTTACTTCATGTTGATAGTGTTTGCTTGTTCCTTTAGGATATTAGTAACCTTGTGATAGTCCTCGAGGTCCGTGGTTATCGTTCTTCCAATACCATGAACCATCATCACAGAAGTTCTTCTGAACCAAAAGATCACAACTAGAGTGCTCTTGATGAGTTCTCCATTTTATATTGTGACCCTGCCAGTTCTACATTTTCTGCATGGGTTATCCGGAAGAAATATGTTGAACTCATTTGACATGCTAATCTATGCACCCACAACTCAAAAAAATCATATGTTCTTTTGGGTTGTCCCTCTTTAGTTGTTTTTTGGCCCTTGTCTATCAATTGATAGATAGGAGTAGTTGTGCATTTGTGATATCGATGCCTATTATTTCTGTGGTCCATCAAGACATTTTATTTAGGAATGAATAGGAAAACAAACTCCAGTACCTTATCCATATCTAGGATTGGGTGAAAGCAGTCGTACTCCGCAGATAAAATGCTAATCCAGCTTTTGTTCTGTTCCACCTTGGAGTGTTACAATCTTTACGTCAGGATTGTCATGAGAATTGCAACACCTCCTATGAACTCTTGATACAGTGATACTTCTCGCCATCATCATTCATTCCTCGGTCTCTGTGTTATTTTAGCCGGAATACTGACGAGTGAATCGTGATGTGTGAAATCAATACTCCTGGCAACTGTGTTGCTTGGTAGTTAATGGCCAATAATCTTATCCTTAGCATGTTGATTATTGAATCATCACCCTAAGGTTGATCGTGCTACCTAGTCCTTATTTCCGGTGCACTTTTCGATCAATGGGTTAGGATAGTGTCAATCCTTTGTTATTTGATCAAATCGTCTTGCCCTGAAAAGCAAGATTGTTCTCGAGCTTAGTGACATATCGGTGGTTCGTGATCTTCCGTATATCTTCTCGGATGTATTACCAGGTTGTTCCCTGACCGTTATGTTGAGTTCTTGATCAGGTTAGTTTCTTATGAACCACCCCTTCTCCAAGAATCTATGTTGGTTACCCCTAAACTAGTTGGATACGCTAAACAACAACTTGGAGAGTTGGAAGATAAAAGCTTGCCTAGCTTAATTCATTTTAGGCAATATCTTGTATGTGTGTTGAAGAAAGATGATATTTTCATCGATTGACCCTCGTGATCCGTTAATGGATCTATCACTTTATCCATTATTTGATTTGAGTATGGTCTATCATCAAATCAAATCAGAACCAACAATATATGTAGCGTTGTCTTACTCGTGGTTATTCCCTCGAGCATACACCATTATATCTTTTGGGTCAGATCAATGCTATCACCTTGTTCACATAATTGTGGAACTCCACTTATATGGAAACCTGGATGAATTGTTGTTGAGCCCATCAAAACCATTGTTATCTTTTCCATGATTCCAATTGAACATCCAGCTAGTAATGGAAACTTTGTAACCATTGCCTTCATGTTGCATTCATGAAGTATATGTTTGGTGCAAGAAGTGTCTTTCTCCAAGTTCACGTGCATTAGGTGCAAGTTGCCATCGTGAATTCGAGAAAGTTAGTTTTGCTTCCTCTGGAATCATCCCAAGTTAGTCATGCACGTGCGAAGTATACTATGGCTGGAGAGATTAGCTACATCCATCCCATCAGTATTTCCTAGCACACCAAGCCACTGATTGTTAGCACACCAAGCCACTGATTGATTTGTTCAAAGAACAAAAGTTAATGCGCTAATCCTGAAGGTCCCGGACGGACATGCACAAGACTTCGTTATCTTCAATGATGGTTCCCAACCTGAACTCGGTAGTGTTTTATTATAAGACTACTATGTGGTCACACTTGTCTCGGACAGCGTGTTCACATGTGTGTAGCAGAGCCAGCTCATGTTTTGGAGCTTGCTATCGTAATTCATCTCCGAAGAATCTCGCAACGTCATCTCATCGATTTGTGTTGCAAACTTTCTTTTCCAGACAATGTTTACTAGAGTATCTTGTTACTAAGCAGATCTGAATCTCAAGCAAATATGATGGTTGGAACATTCCAACATTTGCATTTTGTTCCTATCTTGCACCACCAGTGTGCCAATTTTTCCTGGGCTGCCCCTCTCAGCAATTAATGTTCAGGATTGTATTCAGAAAGTGGCCCTACCATGGCTCCCATACATTTCCGATGATAAGCAAAAATCACTCATTACATTGTCTTCTACAAGGTAGTCCACATCATCCATCATAGTCGGAGTATGCCGTTCTCTCGAACTCTGTCAAACGATCGTTGTGATTTTCCTTAGGCTGGTATCAAGACTTCCAATGATCTATGTATCAAAAGTAATTCTTTTGGCCACCTAAGGGAATAATCCTACGAGTCACCTTCTCTAAGGTGCCCCGTCTGGTGACATCGTTCACCGTCTTCTTTAAGTGTGGAATTATCGCATACCAAATTGAACCTTCATCGTCTGTTGCTCGATCTTTGTGAAGATCGAATTATGTAAAGTTTCCATCTCTTTTGTCATCATAGTTGGGTGAAGATCACAAAAGCAAAGATGCCAAGATCAACATGATGCAATGAATCAACAACTTCGAGGAGGATAGTTCGATTGAGAAGATTGAGATAGCTTGTGTACCCTTTGTCTTCTTACCTCACGTTTAGAATCTCGGGACGAGATTCTTGTTTAGTGGGGGTGAGTTGTCACAACCCTATAGCTTTAGCCTCTGCTTGACTCTACATGTTCCTCATGTCATCATGTTTAAATTTTTGAAACTTGAAATGGGGATTGATCCAACCCTAGCACCCCTTTGAAATACCAGGTTCAACTGAAAATTGTTTCTATGAACCCAAAATGCCTTCACAAAAGTTTGTCATTTTTGGATTGGTCTAGAACCTCTGCCAAAAATGGTGCACATTTTTCTAGGTCACTTTGGACTTTTGAATTAAATCATAAGGTATTTGCATTTGGATATTTAAATGCTATAAATATTTTTAAATGTCCAAATAATCTTGAAAGGATTTGAGGGCTGTTGGAAATAATTTCAGAAGTGCCCACAATTATTTTCACAATTTTATAATGTGGTTTAGCATTTTTACTAAACCAGAAACAAATAACAGAAAAACTAAAAGAAAACTAAAACAGAAAGAGAGTGAGAGAAAGCAAACCTGGGGGCCACTTACTGCCCCGGCACTGTAGCGGCCCAGCCCACCAGGGGCAGCGGTGTCTTCTTCCTCTTGCCAGGAGGAGAAGCAACTGCGTGCTGAGCACACAGCACGCCCACGGCCACCTCCTCCCTGTCTGGCTGCCCCTCCTCGCCCTGGACCTCCCTCGTGACGCCACATACCCCCTGGTCGCCTCTCACTCTCTATTGAGCTCATCCCCCTCCTCTACTCTCTCTCCCTCTCATGCCCGAGCGCAGCCGTCGCCGCCGCTCGTCGTTGCCGCAACCACCGGCCCTCCCTCGGTTCCCTGACTGGTCCACAAGCTCCACAACGTCGTCCTTGACCCCCTCACCGAGCCACGCCCCGCTAGAAGCCCTGCAGCGTCGCCCCTGACCTCATCTTCAATTCTGGACGCCAGCAACCTTGTCGTGGATTCTCGAGCTCCAAACTCTCCCCGGCCTCGCCATTGCCTCTGCTGGATCTGCTGTGAGCTTTCCTCTCCTCCCCCTCTCTGTTCTAGCTGCCGTCCACCGTAGCGACTGCACGGAGCACACCCGCACACGCCGCCGCCAGAGCTCGCCGCCGACGTGGCTCCGGCCATGCAATGGCCTCACCATCGTGCCCAACGCACTCACCGCACTCGTAGGAGATCGCCCCGCGCCTCCACATGCACCGTAGCGTCGAGTTCGAGCTCGCCAAAACTCCGACAACCACCAAGCTTGTTGCCGAGGTCGTTTCCGGTGACCCCGAGCCCAACCACCACCACCACTCGACGCGGCTCGCCTCCAGCTACGTGTAGATGCCCTCTGCCGCCCTTTTGGTCAATGGAGTGTGAATGCTGCACCCTCCGCCGCGTCCGGTCATCGCCGGCGGCTAAACGCCGGTGATTTGACCCAGGTTTGACCACAGTTGACCCCCCCCTGGCTGATTGACGTGTGGGCCAGGCCCCTGTTTAGTTAAGTGTTAGATTAATTAGCGTTAATTAACTTAGTTAATTAGTTGATCCACTGACATGTGGGCCCAACCCTGTTGACATTTTGTTAAGGTTAGTTTAGCGCTAATTAACTCAGTTAACCAACTAAGTCACTGACCAGTGGGCCCCTCTGGTCAGGTTTGACTTGGACGGCCCTGTTGACGTGCTAACATCACCCTGACGCAAAGCTGATGTAGTTAATCATTTTCTGGCTTCAAAAAAATCCAGGGAATTCCAGAAAATGGTTTAAACTTCTAAAATTCACAGAAATTCAACCGTAGCTCAGATCGAAATAATTTATATATGAAAAATTATCAGAAAAATTAAATCTATCCATCTGCACCATTTTCATGCATGTTTAAACAACCTAAAGTTGTTGTATATGACAATTTGAATAAAGGGCAATTTAAATGCTTCTGTTTGGAGGTGCATTTGAATCCTTGATTCCAATGAGCTTCACTTAACATGTTGCTAGTTGCATTAGCACAATCCATAGCATATTTGACATGTCATGATCATGCATCATATTTTTGCATTTTATTGATTGTGTTCCTTTTCTGTTTGTCGGTATTGTCCCCTCTCAGTGGACGTAGCTTCGACGATGAGTTCGTTGACACTAATGAAGAGTTATACTATCTTGAGAAGTGTCAGGCAAGCAAAACCTCCTTGTTCATTCTGATACGATCCCACTCTCTCGCATCTTCTCTCTTTTACTGCATTAGGACAACAACGATTCAACTGTTACATGCTACGGTAGTTGAACCCCTTTCCTCTGCATGACCTGTCATTGACAAAGTAAATAGATGAAACCCACTAGCGTGAGTAGGAGTTGTTTGAGCCCTGATGTGCCTACTCATTCATGCTCGTTTTTCATGCCTGCTACTGCTTAGAGTTGAGTCCGGTCTGGTTCATCGGGGATGAATCGGAATGTGGTGAACATGTCTTACTGTTGAGAGCTAAGTGTGTGAACACGATTTGGTAAAGGTAGCGGTGAGAGGCCATGTAGGAGTACATGGTGGGTTGTCTCATTGAAGCCGTCCTCAGGAACTGAGTTCTGTGTTTGTGATCCGTGAACAACTACTACCACACGTTGGGCCCTGAAATATGACTCTCCTCGACTTATTAACCTCCCTTGTCCTTTGTCCAGGAGTTGCAAGTAGTTTCTGGTGTTTGTAGTATGCTGGAGGCCGTGCGCAGCGCTGACCCGAGGAGTGGGCTGTGATGTGGTAGGCACGTGGCACGGTGTAACGAGACGCCCGTTTGGTGCCTCGGGAACCCTGCGCACATCGTCCGGGGCCGTAAGTGGAAACCTCAGCCGGAATCCCTTAGGATAGAACCTGAATAGGCGATAAACCTTGACTAGGGACTTGTGTGGTTAGTCAGGTCGTGTCTACACCCATGTTTGCTTTCGCTTGAAGTCTGCTGAGCACATGTCGTGTGCAGACACTAAGTGGTGGAAACATGTGTGAAGGAGTACACGCCTGCAGGGTTATAAACGATCTATTCGAATAGCCGCGTTCGTGGTAAAGGACCTTTGGGTTGCCTATGCAGTTCATAGACAAGTGAAAGTGGATACTCTAAAATGCGCAAGATAAGCGTGAGTGCTATGGATGGCCTTCTCGTAGGGAGATGGTAGCGGATCCATAGTGGTGTATTGATTGGTGAACATGTGGACTCGTGTGCACCACCTCAAAAGAGTGACTTGCAGTCATAGTATAGGTTAGCCACCGAGTCAAAGCCGGCTTGCTGCAGTTAAACCCCACAACCCCCTTTGTTTATAATGATGCATATGTAGCTAGTTCTGATGTAAGTCTTGCTGAGTACCTTTGTACTCACGTTTTCTTAAATTATGTTTTTGCTGAGGAGACTTTAGTCTCACTAGTAGTTCCTCGTGGACTTTGACGTTTAGTTTGTTACCTCAGCTACGATCTTGTACCCTCGGGAGGGTCTTGTAGATAGTCGGGGTTCACAGCCTTTTTCATTTGTAGTTGTTTGTACCTAGACATGTTATGCTTCCGTTGCTTGTATGCTCTGTATGTTGGGCCATGAGACCCATGTTTGTAATATCTGGCTCCTTGAAGCATAATGAATAAATACTTTGATTCATATAGTTTTTTTTTGATGCCATGTTGTATTTGCACATAGCGAGCATATTGTGTGTATGATATTGAAATGCTTGGTATGTGTGGGATCCGACACCTAGTTGTTTACCCTTGGTTGCCTATCTTATGGGGAAATGCCTCCTAGTGCTTCCACTAAGCCTTGGTAGCTTGCTACTGCTCCGGAACGCATGGATTGACCGGCATGTGTCCTTCCTTGCTCCTGTGTTTGTCCCCTTCGGGGAAATGTCACGCGGTGTGTACCGGAGTCCTGTTAGCTTGCTATAGCCCGGCAACACTCACTACTGGCCGACACGTGCATTGTTGGGTCATGTATGCATGTCCCCGTAATTTAGTGCCACTTTTGTTTTATAACTAGTCATGTCGGCCCGGGTTCTCTGTCGTATGGATGCTAGCGACACCATCACATACATGAGCCAAAATGCAAAAATGCTCCCGGGCCAGGTAAGGTGGCACCTGTGGGGATACCATGCATGAGGGCGCAAAGTGATATGATGTGTTACATGTTATACCGGTGTGACTTAGGATCGGGGTCCCGACGCAAATCTCGCGAGGTTGGGGGTTACATATAGTTCTCTGCTCCTTAGGAGCTAGCCAGCCGAGGCTGCCACTTCTGGAGGTCTTGGTGTCGTCCACCCCGCGAGGCTTGGTCCCTGGCAAGGGTCTTGAGTGTCGTTGCTGAAGATGAGCCGTACCAGGCCTGAAAAGGTACCATGTCATGGGCCGCTTGCATGCAAGTCTAGGTACCCTGGTTCCCAGGAAACCGACAGTATCCCCCAGGCCCAAGGTGCTGGGACTTGGCTTCGAGGCGAAGAGAAAGGGCAAGGGCGAAGCGGCACAGGCCCCAATCGCCTGCGGGCTAGGTTGACGTGTGGCGCCTGGACTGAACGTGGGCGTCTCCACTTCCCCATGCTGCCTCGGCAACCGTTCGACTTGACCGGAGCCTGCTGCATGCAGAAAACAGTCATCATTAGCTATGATCATGGGGGCTGACGGTTTGCCTTCCCCTTGCTATAAATGAGGAGGGGCAGGACCCCTCCGCTCATCTTCATCTCCTTGTTGCTCTCTTCTTCCTTGTTTCTCCTCCTTCATGTTGTGTTCATGGCTCCGATTCGGAGGTTCTCCACGGCGGACAAAGGCTAGGCCCCTGTGGAGGGACCCAGGCCACTTCCACCAAAGAAGAGGCCTGGTCGCTCTAGGGACGCCATTGGAGGGCTTGAACTAACGCGGGCTTGGATGGAACGGCCACCGCCCGGCTTCCCGACCCCCTTGTATGCACAAGGCCAAGGGCGAGAAGGAGGCGCCCGCTTTCGTCTTGGAGTCGACAACAGAAGGCCAACCGCGGCTGGGCGGCTGGTCCGCGATTGTGCCCATGCTGAGGGAACCTCCCGGGAGTTCGTGGTGTGGACGGTGATGCCACCGTCTTCTTGGATCTGACTCCCGAGTTTCTTCGCGGAGCTGATGCCGACGAGGGGTCCTACTGAGCTGTGGTTGCAGCATGCTAGGTGCTGCAGCCAAGCTTCTGAGGTGCAGGTCGAGGTCGTCCCCCCAGCTGGTGTCTTCATGACTCAAGGATGGGGCGAAATCGCCCCCGCGTGCTATCCTGAAGGAGCCTCCGTCATCCACTTCGAGTTCGACGGAGCCTCCACGCTCTTCTTCAAGATCTTCGGTGAAGACGGCCAACACCGGGAGTGCTGCCCTGGGAGGTGCGGCCCGCATGACGCGGCCGCGGGCACTGAACCTGCCCTTGGCCTTGTCAGCGGCTCCTCCTCCAGCAACGAATAGCCGGAGCCTAGCAATGATCCTGAGACCAGCGACGACGATAGCTACGAGCCCCCGAGCTCTCGCCGATCGAAATGTTTTGGCTTTTATGTAGTCACCCCTTCGTTTAATGTGGCGATCACGTATTCCACTTGGGCATCACCCCCTTTATCATTCTCGAGGTAGATTGGTGCTCTACGCCGACAGGACCCAATCCCCAGGCAGGCTTCAGTCGTCACTGGTATGCCAGGTCGTGATGCCGTGTCAAGGGAAGGAGGTGAGTGGCCCGAGGTCCGGTAAGATCCCCCGAGGCGCGATGCTCAAGAGGACACCTTTAGCGCACACGCGGCTCCCTAGAGGCCAAAAAGAGGAAGATGACGTTGCCCAAGCGGGGCTGCGAGAGGAAAAGAGAGAGGCAACCCGCCGTGCGATAGGGTGACTTATCTTGCCATGGATCCTTGTGGTGCAGGTTGTCTGCATCCTTGCAATAGCGTTCCCAGGCGAGGCCCACGCCGGTCTTCCCCCCTTTGGCTCACATGGGTGGTCTATGCCCTCGGGACCCGGCCCTCGAGCGAGGCTCAGCCACCGCTGGTATGCTAGGTCGCGATGCCGTGGTCAAGGCCAGGGGGTGATGGATCGAGAGCCAGTAGGAGCTCCTGAGACGCGATGCTCAGGTGGCCCCCCTTTAGCATGCAAGCTGGTTGCGTCAGGGGGAGTGGCATGCGGGGCCACTCCTAGTTCGGTCCTCAGGTCCTGCAAATCAATCTAGAAAAGAAGTCATCACATGTGGCGGCGCTTGCCCTGCTATCATTGTTCTTTCCGTGGGAACGCGAAAACATTGAGGACCTGGTGAGGTGACGTGTGTCATGCTGGTCGCGAGCTAGAGCTCAGTCTCTCAGATTTTTCGGCACTGCAGGGACGGACCCGAGCACAGGCACCGTGCTGAAGGTCTTTTGGAATGAGCAGTGGCATGTCAGCAGCGAGCGGGAGCCGCGAGGGGTGCCGGGGCACCGGAGGTAATCACACGATAACTCAAACTAGTGTAAGGAAAATTCTGATAAATTCATAAACGATACCTACCGTAGGGACGGACCCACACGGTCTGGGGATGATACGGCCCGAGGGGTGCCCCAACTGAATTCGAACGAAAAGATGAGACATGCCACAGGGACGGACCAACGTGGCCTCGGGATGATGCAGCCTAAGGGGCGCCCCCAACTGAACAAAACAAGAAATGTCACCTGGCACCGTTGGTGGAGAAGTATTGGTGTAGCTGAAGACGCTCGCTGTAGATGTTGATCCTCATGAGTCGATTGGCTCCGGGACCTCGCGAGGCTCCTGAGGTTCTGGAAGCTCGCGAAGGACTAGTGCCCCTTCTGCTAGGATCTCCTGATGCCTGGCCTCGTCAGCCGCCAGGATGCCCCGTATGTGGCGCTGGTGCAGGGCATCTTAGTTTGGTAGGTCGAAGGGCATGCGAACGTAGCTGTGGGAAGGGCCCTCGCACCGGCCGACCTGAGACGGCCAGTAGAGCTCCTAAGACGCGGCTCTGTTCAGTCCTGGGATGTTGACGCAGACGCACAGCCTACCGCCTAAGCCTGGGACGGCAACTGCACTTGGTGATGTGAGGCGACGGTCGCCTCGCATTGCTCTTGGTACCTGCAAGTCTTTGATAATCTGGTCGATGAACTCCTGAGAACATGGCGCTTCGCGCCTTGTGCCCTCCTCGTGTAAACGTGCGCTGAAGCACGCTTCCAGATGGTGCCCGAGCGCGTTCCTCGTGGCATTGGCTAGGTCTGAGGCCCTCTCGAGGAGAGCCCCCAAGCCCAGCCGGAGAGGGGCGCCAGGCGCGCCTTCCTATGCGAGGGCGGAAGGCGCCCCGTTCACAGGCGCGGATCCTGAGGTGCGTCCATCGGGTGCTACTTCCTCATGAGGCTCCATGACGAGTAGGGGTGGATTAACGAGCTACTCGGCTCGTTAAGCTTGTACTCGTTAAGCTCGTGCTCGTTAAGGCTTGGCTCGTTAAGCTCGTTAAGATTAACGAGCAGAAAACCCTGCTCGGCTCGGTTCGTTTAAAGCTTGTTAAGCTCGTGAGCGCTTGCTAGGCTCGTTAACAGATTTTGATGTGTTACAGTCCACACGATGAGCATGTAGATTTGGTTTTTAAAAAGGAAGATGGTGACTACAAAACAAAATGCACTGTTTTCTTGCCTCCTATGTGTATTAGATTGAGTGGATGGGACGAGGTGCTACGAAAATTTTGTGAGGTAAGATGAAAATATGTGTTATGTTGTTACTAACGAGCTTAACGAGCTACTCGTTATCTCGTTCGTTAAGCTCATTAAGCTTAACGAGCTGAAATCAATGATTGGCTCTGTTAATTAAGAAGCGTGCCACGAGCTTAACGAGCCGAACTATCGAGCGCTCATTAAGCTCGCGAGCTTCGAGCTTTTGGTCCAGCCCTAATGACGAGCAGGTGCTTCTTCTTCTTTTGGACGACTTTAGGAGGATAGGCAAAGCCCTCGGTGTCAGGGTTCTCCACTGCCGCACCTTGGTAGGCGCGCTCGAGAGCGCACACCGCATCCTTCCCATCACAGGTAACCATGATGACTTCGCCGCTTCCCGGCATCTTAGGACGTTCTAGCCGTGGTGGGTCGTTGCCATGAACTTGGCTAAAGCTGGGTAGCCAAGGATGGCATTGTATGGTAGCCGAATGTGGGCGACGTCGAAGTCGATGAGCTCTGTGCGGTAGTTCTTGCGGTCGCCGATGGTGGCAGGGAGGCGGATCTGTCCTATTGGCGTTGTCGAGCCGTTGGTTACTCCAGAGAAAGGCCTGGTGGGTTGGAGCTGGTCATATGACACCTGAGGCGTGTCGAAGGTCTCGACGGAGAGGACGTTTGATACAGGGTGGAACCCTAATCGGCGGATCTTTCACGAAATGGAGTGGATCCCACGATGAACACGAAGAACACGAGAGGGAACACGAGGGGAAACACGAGAGAATCACTCAAACCAACAAGAACAAGTCACACATATGCTAGATCCTCGAAACACAAAGAGATACAAGATCCATGATCAACAAGGGACGATACAAAGGGTAACCGGTTCTTCTCCGTGAGGAGGTCTTGATATCCCTGGGGATCTTCTCCGATGAAGGAGGTCCTGAATCCGTAGTGGATCTTCTCCGTAGAGGGGCCGCAGTCACTCACAAGGAGATGAACCACTAGATGAGCAAAGCTCTAGGTATCAAATGAGCTATCACTAAGCTAACCCTCAAATGGAGGAGGGGGAGGAGTATATATAGTCTAGGTCCACGAAGGGGTAAGTGGGAGAGGGATACATGGGCCTCAGGCCCGATACACTGTGCGTAGATAGGGGCCGGATGTCCGGGTGGGGGCCGGATGTCCGGGCCTTCCCGAGACGCCGGATGTCCGGGCCGAGGGGCCGGATGTCCGGGCTGGAGGGGTTGAGCCACGGGTGTCTTCTGGACAGTGGCGCCGGATTTCCGGCCAGGGCCCGGATGTCCGGGGCGCCGGATGTCCGGGGCCTGTAGGTGCTGGCCCTTCTTCCTTCTCTTCCGCGCGCACTTGGCCTTGGTTCTTGGGTTCTCCATGGTCTCCTTGGGTGTTCCTGAACATGCATAGCACATATATTTGAGGTAGTAGGCATGTCTCACATGTAGAAAGTGGAGGTTCAGAGAGGAGCGAGTGAACCTTGTGTCCAATTGTGTGTAGTTGAGGTCTCGTCGAGTGAACATGGGGATGATCATGGGATACTCCGTATCATCTCCCCTCCCTTGGGAAAGATCCGACCTCGGATCAAAAACCTCATCACCATGGAAACGGTAGTCGTAAACGGACTTGTAGTTGGACGAAGTTGAGGGCATGTTGCAATCCAAGTACTCCAAGGTGTCTCCGGTATGTGGTACATGCAAAATGAGCAAACACAAAGGACACTTGGGAATACAATGGTTAGCGCACACAAAGTGTCCATCATGTAAGAATGAGTCCGTGTGACAATGTACATGAAGCTTAACAAGATGATATAGTATGAGTTGTAAAGCATTCATGTGATCAAATGCATTTGTGGTGCACACAAAGGTGTTGTGAATGTGATCAATGCAACCATTATGCAAAATGATGTCATAATGTGATGGTTTATCAAGAGCATGAACATGGCAATGGATGCTCAATATGTGTATGTTATCATGCAATTGATGGAGGACAATATGATCATGATGTATGAATATGCCATCAAGAAAGATCACAACAAATTTGCTAAGGAAATGCACAAGCTCATATATCATGGATGACATGGGAATACAAGATGCAACAAGGCAATCATAATGTGAGTCAATCCATGCATAAGATGCAAATTTTTCATGTGTATGATATGTCCATGGAGCATGGCATGTGGGCACACAATCAACAAATATGAAGGTTTTGGTGCAATGTGCCAAAGGAGTTTTGATATACCAATGCTCGATGTCGTGGCATGAGTGAAGGTCCGAAGGTGCATCCAAAGGGTCCATCTTCAATGTCGGTCCTCCATCCCGTAGATGTATCATGTAGACAACAAGAAGGAAACAACAATGAAAGTATGGCCTATCCAATATGCATATGTGAGGATGGCTCACAAAGAAGGAATGCACCTTATGTATGTTCTCGAAGATGTTGTTGTCGCGCAACGTGTATGCCTTCACATGCCCAAGATGCCTTGTGATGGTACCGCCTTGTGAATCCTTCAAAATGAAAGAACATGACAAACACTCGGAAAAACAAATGAGGTTAGCCGTAATGCAAAACCTAGCATTCATGCGGGAAAATACCCAACAAGTGCTTGCATCATTCTTATCATAAGAAAGTACAAGGGTGTGGTGCATGGTATGTAGGCATAAGATGCGAGAACAACCAAGTGCAATAGGCTCAATCAAGTAAGTATGCATCACAAGAAGGGTGTCAAAGTCTCCAATATCAATAGACATAGCATGGTTGCACTCAATACAAGGGAATATGAGAGATGCAACGAATGGAGACAAGTGACAATGATCAATGTGAATCATGTGAATGGCATGAACATATATGTCATCAACCCAAGAAAGCAAGTAAGAGTGGAACATGGGTGATGCAATATAGCAAGCAAGCATAGCAATCAAGTCAAACAAGCTAGTAGTGCGAAGATGCAACGTACTAGAGGTAATCATGGCAAGCATGTCATGTGTGCAAATAGTGAGCATACGTGATGCACATGGCATAGCACAAGCATGAAAACAAGATATGAGCAAAATAGCATCAATGTGTTGATGAGAGGCCATATGGAAATAGCAATGGGATATCATGACTCTCCCAACACAAGAATCAACAATAGAATGGGGCACAAAGAAATCATGGTAGTAGCTACAAGTATCTCCACCAAGCATGCAAATACACATATAAGTAGCATAATGGTGAATCATGTGTAAAGGCAAGCAAGGGTCACAATTGCATGGCAAAGTCATAGCAAGAGGCATAACATGCAAAGTGAACACGATAGTATGGGCATAATGTGATAAGTGGCATATAGCCCATAGCCGTGTGAGAGCCAAGTAAAAGAGAGGCGCGTAGTGGTTGCGCGAAGAGAATGGTGGTAAAGAGATTCCACGGAATCCCAAGTCATCGTTGCTCTCAAGAGCTCTTTTCGTCAACTCATGGGATTGTGAGGTTGACGAGTTTGCAAAAGTACCTACACAAGACAAAGGCAAAGGAAAAATTGTATGTGCGTGGTATATGTACACATCATCCATCATGATGCGCACGTGCAAGTGTTGGTTAGCACATAATATCCAATGCTCAAATAAATGAGATGCGTGGTAAAGAAACATGTCATCCATCATGAGAGGTTTGTTGTTATGTATGGCATAATGGAGACTCAAGTTGTGTGATGCATCACGAGAAATATCATTGTGATTCATGGAATGCATATGGTGCACACAATCATGGTAATCATGCAAGGTATGGAATGCATCAAAATCTCCTAGTATGTATGAGGAAACTATGGGGGTCTCCTCATGAGCATCAATGGAAACATCACATGGAGAATATTGACAACATCCAAAGCAAAGCATATTTGGAACAATGTGTTCATGGCATGGCATAGTAGATGAATTGCGCAAATTATGTAAAGGGAGCATGGCAATATCATCGCATGAAAAACAAAAGCCAATGACCATCATCTTGTCATCTATGCCACAAGTGCAAATAGGATTTACTTTAATGGGGCATGCATAGTTACTATGTTGAGATAGAAATGAAACAATATGAGAAATCTCACTCATAGCATATGACAAGTTCAAAGGATTATCAAACATGATGTGACCAAAAGAATTTTCACATGATATCCTATGGAGCATAGCATCACAAGTAGGCAACTCAACATGCTCATCATCATATTCATCATAAATAGGTAAGTCAAGACATGAGGAAGTTGCACTAGCATGAAGCATGGTCATAGGTGAATCAACATCATGCAAGCAATCATTGGTGATATAGTCCACAAGTGGGACGAAAGAAGCACCATCACCTATGTTACCTTTGGAGCATCGCTCATGTATTGTAGGTGAGGTGTTGAAGATCCACTCGTTCTCATCTTCATCATGATGGAACCATGTGGGTGGTGCATCTTCTTCCACCATGGCCATCGGGTTGTCCATTGGAGGGATGGACTCGTCGAGGGTAGGCATGTCCTCTTGTAGGAGACCTAGCACCAAAGAAAACACACTCGGAGTAGAGGTTAAGTCGTTCGAAATCATAGTGGCCTCACATGCCCTATCAACTACCTCACTCACTAAGTGGTGTGGCTCACTCACTCCCTCATGGATGCTCTCACTCTTATGGTTGGTGGAGTCACTCAAATGGCTCTCAACCTCACATATGATGTGTGGCATGCTCTCATGTGTGGGGATAGTGGTGATCACTCTCGTCCTCTCAAAAGAAATGCTCTCAATCTCATATATGGTGGAGTCACTCATGTCACTCATATGGTGGTGTCTCTCCTCACATGGAAATTGGGGCATCTCATGATATATGGGTGTCGGAGAGATGTAGGTGCAAACGTCTCCAAACTCAACTCCTTTCGCCGCCTCATCCATAACGCCTCCAAAGGTGAATGCCGTAGTCGAAGGGGATGGCCCTTGATCGACCGTCTTGTCGCCGTCTTGATGTGGGGAGCTTCCGAAGATGGAAGTGTCACCCTCGCTCGTAGGTGCTCGCCTTGTAGTTGGAGATGTCGATTTAGGCGAACTCATGGGAAGTAGGCGAAGATGTCGTACGTCCGAAGGCGAAGATGCCTTGATAGCACTTGGCGAAGATGCCGAAGTGGTGGTTGTAGCCGTAGCTCCATCTTGGGTGTGCTTGTCTCGCGGTCTTCTCTTTTGCTCTTGAAGCTTGGCCTTGGCGTGATGTAGAGCTTCTTCGGACTTGGAGATATGCGTTTGTCGAGCATCTTCATGATGATGATGTCGTTGTCGTGCTTGAGCTCTTGGTAGATGTCGTTCGTCGTCGTCGTGCACATGATGCTTGGAGGTGACTTTCCCTTCATGACTATGTCGATGGTCGCCATGGCGGTGTGGCCGTGGAAGACTTGCACTTGCATCATGTTTGCGCTCCGAAGACTTGTGACTTGAACGTCGCCGCCGAGAGGATGACGAAGGGGAAGAAGACTTGTAATCGACCACCAAGTGTCGGAGCTCCGCCATTTGTTTGTTGAAGGAGTCGCACATGTCGTCGAAGGAAGCCATTGTCCTTGTCGCGAAGTGTCGTTGTTCGATGGCGATGTTGCCCAAGCACGTTTGCATTTCTCGTTGTAGTCCGATGGTTTTCTCGTGGATGTCCTTGTTCGCGCCGTCGATGTCGAAGACCGGAGATGAAATGCCTTGCCTATCCATCACAAGACGCTAGCAAGTATGAGTGGGAGAAAGAGAAGAACTAGACCAAATGTACCTTGACCGATGTTGAAGATGGATCAATGATCACTCAAATGTGGAACAAGGAAATAGCACAATTGGTACCAATTCTTGTCGGTTTCTCACACCTACACAAGTAAAGCTTATGGTGGAGCTCGGTGAGGATAGTGGCACAAAAATTGAAGGAAAATGTTAGCAAGACTCAATAATGTTGAAAAAGATTCAGAAATTTGCAAATGCAACAAGTAGACCAATAGCAAGATGGGTGGCACATGGAAACACACACACGGATAGATAGATGGGGTCGTGCAACCAAGGAATGAGCCAAAATGTGGAATCCACGGAAAACGCTCGTGTTGCACAACTCAAGAGAGACGCTAGCACGATTGCTCTATAGGCGGATACGACACTTGTGCACAACCTATAAGATGCAAAATGTATGAACTTTCTATCCCAAGTGATACGGAGTATCCCATGATCATCCCCATGTTCACTCGACGAGGCCTCAACTACACACAATTGGACACAAGGTTCACTCGCTCCTCTCTGAACCTCCACTTTCTACATGTGAGACATGCCTACTACCTCAAATATATGTGCTATGCATGTTCAGGAACACCCAAGGGGACCATGGAGAACCCAAGGACCAAGGCCAAGTGCGCGTGGAAGAGAAGGAAGAAGGACCAGCATCTACAGGCCCCGGACATCCGGCCCCCAAGCCCGGACATCCGGCGCCCCTTCACAGAAGCTAGCACCGCAAGCCCGGACATCCGGCCCCATGCCCCGGACATCCGGCTCCACTCGAAGCCCCGGACATCCGGCCCCTTCGCCGGAAATCCGGCCCCTCATCACAGAAGGCAACCGAAGCCGGCCACGCTCAGCCCGGACATCCGGCCAGAGGCCCGGACATCCGGCTCCTCGCGAGCCGCCGGACATCCGGCCCCCGGCCCGGACATCCGGCGCCTGCCTGCGCGCAGAGACGGGCCTGAGGCCCATGTATCCCTCTCCCACTTACCCCTTCGTGGAACTAGACTATATATACTCCTCCCCCTCCTCCATTTGAGGGTTAGCTTAGTGATAGCTCATTTGATACCTAGAGCTTTGCTCATCTAGTGGTTCATCTCCTTGTGAGTGACTGCGGCCCCTCTACGGAGAAGATCCACTACGGATTCAGGACCTCCTTCATCGGAGAAGATCCCCAGGGATATCAAGACCTCCTCACGGAGAAGAACCGGTTACCCTTTGTATCGTCCCTTGTTGATCATGGATCTTGTATCTCTTTGTGTTTCGAGGATCTAGCATATGTGTGACTTGTTCTTGTTGGTTTGAGTGATTCTCTCGTGTTTCCCCTCGTGTTCCCTCTCGTGTTCTTCGTGTTCATCGTGGGATCCACTCCATTTCGTGAAAGATCCGCCGATTAGGGTTCCACCCTGTATCATATGGTATCATGAGCCACGGTTTCTCACGAATTTGGAGCCTCCCCACCGTTTTCTAGCCTTGTTTTGTTGTGTTCTTCCCCAAATTCGAAAATTCCCCACCAAAAATAGCCCCAAAAAATTTTGTGATCTGTTGGTTTGATGACATTTTGTTGATTTTGATCCGTGGATTTGCTTGGTTTCAAGTGGATCTAGCATTTCCCCAAGTTTCCCCATCTTTCCTCCACAAAATCCCTCAAATTTTGAGCCCCAAATCATCAATTTCCGCCCACAATTCGAAAAGTTCGTCCCGATTCAGATCTGGAAACTTCGGGCCGGACATCCGGGCCACTGGCCGGACATCCGGGCTATCGGGCCGGACATCCGGCTCCTGGAGTGAAATATCCCGCGCGGTTCTGGACATCAGGCCCCGGAAATCCGGCCCCGGCCCCGGATGTCCGACCCCTGGGAATTTCAGACTTTTTCATTTCACCATTTTGTCCATAACTAATTCATACGAACTCCGATTTCGACGTTCTTGAGCTCGTTTTGAAGCTCTTGACATCCCCCATAACACAAAAATACTACAATCATCATTTGACTCCATCATATTTTTTGGATTTTGGCATCTTTGCCTAGGGCTTTCACCACATCATCCGCTATACCACCACCGACTTCCGCAACCTAACCATTTTGTCCCCCATAGCATTTGTGGTTGCTTGAGTAGTGATTTGAGTCTCCTAAGGTGTTTAGGCTACTTAGGGACCATTGCTTCTTCATCAACCACCACCACCACTTCCGCATTGCCTAGTCCACCATACATAGCCAACCCAACTTAACCAAATTTTTGTTCAAGCTTGTTTGAGTTGTGGCTTGTGTCTCCTAAGGTGTTTCGGCTACTTAGGGACCGTGACTTCAACTCTGACATCGTGTATAGCCCATCATTCCACTTCCGCAACCACCACGGCATTGCCGCTACCACCATTTGATATTTGTCCTTGAGATTTTGAGTTGTGGTTTTTCCGTTTCCTAAGGTGTTTCGGCTAATTAGGAACGGGTCTACATCAAGAGCACCACCTCTCATCATCGACACGGACGGTAACTTCGACGACATCATTGTATATTCCCTTGCAATTGCATTGTTCACCCCTAGACCATTTTTGCGTCACCTACCTATCGAGACTAGCCATTTGAGTATTGCAGGCAACGTGACTTGTGCACATTAGTGATCATACTTCCCATATCATACATACCATATCACCGTGGTGAATCTCTTGATATCATCTCTTGTGACACAAGGTTGTCATCGCATATACTCAATTGCTATCTTGGTTCGTGAAGTTTTGCATGAGAAAAGAGCTCAAAAGAGAAAGAGCCAAACAAGCTTTTAAGCACAAAGAAAAAGATGAGCAAAGAGCTTTTAAGCAAGAACCATAGCATCATACTACATTAAGATTGTCATACTCGATCATTTTGGATCATACCACCGGAATACCATACATATAGCATACTTGGGATAGAAGTCGTTGCATACATTTGCATCTTATAGGTTGTGCACAAGTGTCGTATCCGCCTATAGAGCAATCGTGCTAGCGTCTCTCTTGAGTCGTGCAACACGAGCGTTTTCCGTGGATTCCACATTTTGGCTCATTCCTTGGTTGCACGACCCCATCTATCTATCCATGTGTGTGTTTCCGTGTGCCACCCATATTGCTATTGGTCTACTTGTTTCACTTGCGAATTTGTGAATCTTTTTCAACTTTATTGACTCTTGCTAACATTTCACATCAATTTTTTGTGCCACTATCCTCACCGAGCTCCACCATAAGCTTTACTTGTGTAGGTGTGAGAAACCGACAAGAATTGGTACCAATTGTGCTATTTCCTTGTTCCACATTTGAGTGATCATTGATCCATCTTCAACATCGGTCAAGGTACATTTTGATACAGGGTGGAACCCTAATCAGCAGATCTTTCACGAAATGGAGTGGATCCCACGATGAACACGAAGAACACGAGAGGGAACACGAGGGGAAACACGAGAGAATCACTCAAACCAACAAGAACAAGTCACACATATGCTAGATCCTCGAAACACAAAGAGATACAAGATCCATGATCAACAAGGGACGATACAAAGGGTAACCGGTTCTTCTCCGTGAGGAGGTCTTGATATCCCTGGGGATCTTCTCCGATGAAGGAGGTCCTGAATCCGTAGTGGATCTTCTCCGTAGAGGGGCCGCAGTCACTCACAAGGAGATGAACCACTAGATGAGCAAAGCTCTAGGTATCAAATGAGCTATCACTAAGCTAACCCTCAAATGGAGGAGGGGGAGGAGTATATATAGTCTAGGTCCACGAAGGGGTAAGTGGGAGAGGGATACATGGGCCTCAGGCCCGATACACTGTGCGCAGATAGGGGCCGGATGTCCGGGTGGGGGCCGGATGTCCGGGCCTTCCCGAGACGCCGGATGTCCGGGCCGAGGGGCCGGATGTCCGGGCTGGAGGGGTTGAGCCACGGGTGTCTTCTGGACAGTGGCGCCGGATTTCCGGCCAGGGCCCGGATGTCCGGGGCGCCGGATGTCCGGGGCCTGTAGGTGCTGGCCCTTCTTCCTTCTCTTCCGCGCGCACTTGGCCTTGGTTCTTGGGTTCTCCATGGTCTCCTTGGGTGTTCCTGAACATGCATAGCACATATATTTGAGGTAGTAGGCATGTCTCACATGTAGAAAGTGGAGGTTCAGAGAGGAGCGAGTGAACCTTGTGTCCAATTGTGTGTAGTTGAGGTCTCGTCGAGTGAACATGGGGATGATCATGGGATACTCCGTATCAACGTTGAGTCCTGCCCCGTCATCGATGAGGGTCTTGGTGAAGAGCATGTTACTGATGGTTGGTGAGCAGAGGAGAGGTAGGGAGCCGGCCGCGGCTGCGCACTTGGGCTGGTCAGCGGAGCTGAAGGTGATGGCACAATTGGACCATCTAAGGGAATGCGTTATCTCGAGCTTGGCAAGGACTGCATTCACTTCTCAGACAAACTGCTTGAAGACGTGATGAGATGCAGGGACCTGAGCGCCTCCCATGATGCATGCCACTGCACGCGGCTCCTGAAAGTCCCCAGCCCCTTCGTCTTGATGGTGGTCGTCGTTCCTTCTCAGCGGTGGTGGTAGCGAAGGAAGGGTTGCGTTGTCTCAGGGGCGATCTTCACACTACTGGTCCCTCTAGTGATCCTCGTGAGGCTGGTCCCTCCAAGGGCCCTCACGAGGCTGGCCCTGCCAGTGATCGTCGCGAGGCCGCTCACGCCAGCTTTGGCGAGATTCACGGTTCTCCCAGTGTCCTCCTCCTTGGCCACCTCCGTGATCGTAGCCTCGTTCGCCGTGCTCGGGGCGGCATCCAAAGCGTCCGTCATGGATGGCCCTGAGTTCCTGATAGTCGTTGGTGTTGTGGTCGTGCATGTTGTGGTAGTCGCAGAACGGGCGGCTGCCCTTAGAGGAATCGGGGTAATCGCACCCACGTTTCATCTCAGGCTCAGCCGCGAGTACTATCGGTCCTTTGCGCTTGGCCTCCTTGGTCTTGGCCTTCTTGTCTTCTAGGTCAGCCTCAGGAAGCTCGACAAGCGAGAGGCGACCCTCTTTGGCCTTTGCGCACTTGATCGCGAGGTTGAACATCTCCAGAGCTGAGCACAGGTCCTCCTAAATGGTGAGTTCCTCCGTCATCCTGACGTCCCGGATGCCATCAGTGAACACCGAGATGATGGCTTCATCGGATATTTTGGGAAACTTGATGCGGATGTTGATGAAACACTGCATATACTTTGTAGGGTCTCTCCAGGATGTTGCTTGATGCGCTGCAGGTCACCTACCGCCGTGGCACGGTCACGGGTCCCTTCGAAGTTGGAAACGAAGCGTTCGTGCATCTCACCCTAGGAGGAGATTGATTCCTTTGGGAGGTTTAGGAGCCACGAATGAGCGCCTTCTTTGAGAGCCATGGGAAACCAGTTGGTCATGACCTTATCATAAACATTGGCCGCTTTGATGCTCAGCTCGTAGAGCTGCAACAACTCTACTGGGTCAGGTGTTCCATCGTAATGTGGGGGCAGATCTGGCTTGAACTTGCCGGGCCAGACGACACGAAGAAGCTCCGGGGTGAACGCTTTGCAGCCCGCCGTGCTGATTGGTGCTTGCTGCTGTGGTGGAGCTTGGTCCGGGTGTTTGTACGCCACCGCACAGGGAGGCGCGCGATCCTGACGAGGCAGAGCATGAAGAGTGCGCACCTTGCCTTGCGGCCTTTGCACCACTTGACAGCTTTCTTCATCTCGCATGGCCACCCTGCGCGGCTGGTCATGCTTGGGGGCCTCACGCCTTGGCTCGAGGAAGACGTCTCTCCGGAGCGGTGGAGGAGGTGCCCTGCAGGCCTCGTCGCATGCCTGAGGTTGTCGAAGAGGCAGAGAACGGCACGATGCTGGAGCTTCTCCCGCAGTGCTAACAAGATTGGCGATGCGGTCCAACCATTCTTAGTAGAGGTCGTCGGCTGGGCGGTAACGCAGGAGCTCGCGCGCCAAGAGCAGCGCGGCCTGCGAGTTCGTCGGGCCGCGACGGTCATGGGTGGACGAAGCAACCGCTGGAGTCAGTGACGGGGTTGCGGTGCGACTGTCGCGCCGTGTGGAGAGCGGGAACGACGAATCCTGCTGCTAGTGGGCAGCGGGGCTGGTGGCAGCCTTTGCTTCTGGTGATGGAGAGCGATGGGGGATGCTACCGCCGAGGGTGTCGTCTGGCCCACGTGAGCGGCGACAGTGATCGGCGCACGGCACATATGCGGCGGGCGTCAGCCATTGGGCGGTGAATCAATGATGGATCGAACAGATGAAGAGGAGCTTCCACGCACCCCTACCTGGCGTGGCAAATGTCGGATTCAGGGCTCCGTAAAACCCTACTAGGTCTGAACTCTGGGTTGCGTGCGAAGATCTCAACCTCACCTATCTACCTACTCGCCGTCTCACCAACTAGCACAATGAACTGGAATGTAAAAGAGACACAAGGCCATTTATCCTGGTTCAAGCCACCTAGCGGTGAGTGGCCCTACTCCAGCAGTGTGATGGATTAGCCTCGAGATGGGCTGTGGATGAACTAGTACAATGGGTGAACAACCTCCGGAGGAGAGGTGTTCTTGCTATGAGGTGGAAGAGGGGGTCTGAATGATTCGTCCCCTTGTTGGGTGGTGGCTATCCTACTTATATAGTGGCATTGGTCCTCTTCCCCAAAATATTTGGCGGGAAGGGATCCCACAATGGCCAATTTTCAAGGGAGACAACTAGTACATCTTATCCTGACTAAAGGTGGTCTTCGCCTGCAAAGCCTCTAATCCTGACACTGTGGTGGGCTCGGTGATAACCTCCGTCCTGCTGTCATGGCGGTCTTGGTCTTGTTGCACTGCAATGTTAAGCTTTGGCAGATTCCTCGGGACTCTGCATCTGAGTCCACTTCCTGAGCACCAAATAGGAAACTGATGTACTGCGCCCGCTGGCGCCCGCCTGGTCTTGGTCATCATGGCTTGTGTCATGCAAACCTCACCAGGTGGGGGTTGCGTAGAGTTCTCCGCTCCTCGAGAGCCTGCCAGCTGAGGCTGCCCCTTCCGGAGGTCTTGGTGTTGTCTGCCCCATGAGGCTTGGTCCCTCACGATGGTCTTGAGTGTCGTTGCTGAAGATGGGCCATACCAGTCCTAAAAAGGTGCCACGTCATCGGCCGCATGCAGTCAAGTCTGGGTACCCTGGTTCCTAGGACGCTGACAGTCTCTGCAGCGCTTAGTCACTCTGTGCTGATGGATCGAAGCCAGGTCGACATGAAGTGACTTGAGCTTGATGGCAAGTTTCTGGACAGAATCTGCCAAGGTCATTTGAGAAAATTCTAGAGAGAGTTAGGAGTTGAAACTTGGACGTTAAGAGTTAGTTAAGAGGGTCATCATGCCATAAAATTTTTAGCTCAACAGGATTTGTCAAAAATGTACATGCTTCACAAAGTACCATTTGTGACCAGAATGAAAATGATTTTCTACTGCTAAAATATTCAACACGACCATGAATTTTTTTTTGCACGGGAAGTTGTGTCAAGTTTTAAAGAATATTAGGGAATTTTCTCAGAATTTTAGGAGTAAGAAAAATAGGGGTTGCTTTGGAGCAAAAGTGAAAATAATTCATTTTCAAAGGGAAAGTGAATATTTTGCCTTTGAGAAAAATATTCCCATGGCAATATTTGGAGATATCAGATGGCAAGATATGTTTTAGGGAGTGAGTGGAGTCACTTGGGTGAAAAACAAAACAATGCCCAAGTGTTAAGTCCAAATGAGTCAATTCAAATATAAACCAAATTGCATTAAGCTCTAGAAAAATAAAAATGGCAAAAACCAGGGTGTCACAACTAATAGTCACTATTGTAAAGGATTTCATCCAATAACCATTTTCAGGTTTAATACCGTAGAAATCAAAGATCTCTCTAGCATCTTGCACTATGTAATCAAATTCATTCATGAGGACAAGTGCAACTATCTTCTTTGCTTTAGGATCTTTGCGGGGTAGGATGGGTACAGATAAATCCCTTTCGAGTTTGAGAACAAGCCCGTAAATAGCTTCCGAATAACTTCTAGTTCCCTTTAGTATAGGATCATCATCACAACGCAAAGTTCCAACAAAATTAAAGAATTCTTGGATGGCACCTTTTCCTATAACGTTCCGTTGTCCCACAACAAAAAATTTAGAATCTAGATTAGTAGGAGTTTCAATTTTAGGAGTCCTTCCATTACTCGTTTTTGTCATACCAAAATCACTCATGGTGAAGTCAAAGACACACAAAAGACAAACGAAAAGAAAGGCAAAAAAATGGCAGATTTTTGTGAAGTGGGGAGATGAAAATGAGAGACAAATGGCAAATAATGTAAATGGCAAAGATATGAGATTTGTGATTAGGAACCTAATATATGTTGATGATGTCTCCCCGGCAACGGCGCAAGAAATTTCTTTGGCATGGCTTGAGACTGCGTCGGTATTTCCCCAAAGAGGAAGTTATGATACATCCAATAGACGGTAGGTATTTCTCTCAGTTGCGAAACAAAGGTTATCGAACGAGTAGGAGAACCACGCAATACTATGTAAATTGTACCTGGACACAAATAACAAATACTTGCAACCCGATGTGAAAGAGGGGTTTTTAATCCCTCCGGGTAAAGGATTGGTAAAAAGGTGGATGGGTAAAAGCAAATGGAACAACGACAAATAAAATTTAGCGAGGTATTTTTGAGTTTTGGATGATATAGATCCAAAAATAAAATATGCAAATAAAGGAAAAGGAAAATAGCATTGTAGATCTTAAAATATATGATAGGAAAATAGACCTGGGGGTCGTAGGTTTCACTAGTTGCTTCTCTCGAGAAATAGCAGACGGTGGGTAAATTTTTTATTGTTGGGTAATTGATAGAAAAGCGAATAATCATGATGATATCCAAGACAATAATCATG
Source organism: Secale cereale (assembly GCA_902687465.1). Classification (NCBI taxonomy): domain Eukaryota; kingdom Viridiplantae; phylum Streptophyta; class Magnoliopsida; order Poales; family Poaceae; genus Secale; species Secale cereale. Next base: position 385,349,462 of record LR738711.1, on the reverse strand, counting down.
TATATAGGCATCACATCCAAGATTAGTAGACCGACTCCTACCTGCATCTACTACTATTACTCCACACATAGACCGCTATCCAGCATGCATCTAGTGTATTAAGTTCGTGAAAGAATGGAGTAATACCTTAAGAACGTTGACATGATCTAGAGAAGATCTATTTATATAGGAATAGAACACATCTTTTTGTCCTTAATGGAAATGATACATGCGTGCCTATCTGTCCCTTCTGTCACTTGGAAGGGACACCCCAAGACTGAACCCATCACAAGGCACCTCTTCCCATGGCAAGATAAATAGATTAAGTTGGCCAAAGAAAACCCAAATATCGGAGAACGAAATACAAGGCTATAATAATCAAGTATGGATATTAAGGCAAAACAAATCTTATCATAAACTCACAATTCATTAGATCCCAACAAACTAACAACAAAAGTCATTACATCAAATAGATCTCCAAGAAACCATTGTATTGAGAATCAAAAAGAGAGAAGAAGCCATCTAGCTACTGCCTACGGACCCGTAGGTCTGTGGTGAACTACTCACGTATCATTGGAGACGCACCAATAAGGATTATGAACCCCACCGTGATCGTGTTCTCCTCCAGCGGAGTGCCGGAGAAGGGCTCTAGATTGGATCTCGTGGTTCTGGAACTTGCAGCCGCTGGAACAAAATTTGTTCGACTCCCCTAGTTTTTCTAGAATATTTTGATATTTATAGATCTTTGAGGCGGTCCGGGGGACCTCCATGAGGGGCACTACCCACTAGGGCGCGCTCGGGCTCCTAGGCGCGCCCTGGTGTCTTGTGCTCCCCACGGGCTACCCCCTCATTGCTTCTTTGGCCCACTAGTTGTCTTCTGGTCCAGCAAATATCACCAGAAAGTTTCGCTGCGTTTGGACGCTGTTTGATAGGGATTATCTGCGAAGTAAAAAAACAAGGAAACAAGAGCAACTGGCACTTGGCACTATGTCAATAGGTTAGTCCCAAAAAATGATATACGGTTGCAATAAAATGATTCTAAAATATCCAAGATTGATCATATAATAGCATGGACAAGAAAAAATTATAGATACGTTGGAGACGTATCAGCTAGCTCTACCATCCGATGGAGCTTCATCAACTGCTTCATCTGGTCGCTGCCGTGTGCTTTGCCACTTCTGCCTTGGCCTCCTTCAATTCAGCCTTGGGTGCCTCAACCTCAGCGACGACATCAGCGATTAAGCAACGCCCGCCCAAGAACAGTCCCAAATACTTTACTAGTTATATGGGCTATAATGTTTCAATCGGGATTACCTTGCGCTTCGTCAAACCGCTTGTTGATGAGGTCGAGCTCCTCGTCAGAGCTCTTGAGCTTCTGATTCAGCTCCTCTAGTGTTGCAGCGTTAGCAGCCGCCGGCTAGGAGGAGGCATGTAATACCAAAACATTCACATTGTTTAAAGGTCATTATTCAATGGTTTTTCCATCCTTAGTCAGGATTTTCAACCATAAGCAAGTCTCAGGGGGGGGGGTGCTACATCTAAGATCTTTGGTGGCTACACCCTCTTTATGATAAAAGTATTACATGGCTCACATTATAGCCTGCCAGGATGCCGCTGAAGGCTTCCTTCAGTCCGCTCTTAATGGACTAAATGCCTTGTAAAACCACACCCATCACGGCGTGTTGTTCAACAACAATGGAGGAGTTGCTCACCGCATCCTCCATCACATCCGGCCACCCTGCAGTAGCCCGATCATCGGTGTCCGGCGCACGTGGCGGTGCCCCGGACCCCCTCGGTGGAGGGCGAGATCGGTGCCACTGAGGACCTCGCGGGCTTCGGCTTGGTCCGTTGGGAGGGCTTGGATTGTCCGAGCTCTCCCTCTTTGTTCGCCAAGAGGGATCCCTCCTCCTGGTCTTTCGCAGCCGAGGCGTTAGCCTCGGCCATAACTTTGTCGCCCCGTCCCCCCATGCTTGGGTGGGTATGGGTCCTTCTGGACAGCACCTCCCCAGTCTCTCTACGATCCTCTGAGGAGCTATGGAGCGCGATGCGGACCGACTCTTCGCCATTCGGCTGGTCGAGAATTCCCCACTGAGGTTTCGTCGGCAGGGTGGTCACGCGGTGGGTTGCAGTACGAGATACATATGATACTAGCAAAAAGACTGGCAAAGCAAAGTTCCAAAAAGTGATGATGTAGGGGCTTCTCCCTAGGGTTCCACTCCGCTATATTTTCAGACACCACAGACTCACCATCGGTGTCCAAGCTATCAGGCATGACCAGTTTGGGTCTGCACTACCTCTTTGGAGCCTAAGGAGGCTCCTCCTCCTCGACGTCCTCAGACGCCACCCTCTTCTTGGAGCGGGAGGAGTCACTCTCCTCTTCATCCTCATCTTCCTCCCCGTCTTGGATAGAGGGCTCCACGATGTCTCCGCGTTTTCTATCTGGATAACCTCTTGTGCGGAGGCCTTCCCTGGCCTCTATTGCGTCTTTCTTCTTCTTTTCTTTCTTCTCTAGCACCTTGTAAGGCTCCATGGTCAGCATCTCCTCCAGCAGAGCTGTCCGAGGATCTTCGGGCATCAGGTTCGGACTGCTGATCTTCTTGGCCTTCTTGAGCCAACCCTTATGAGACAACGTAAACTTAGGTTAACTCTCTCGCAATGCCTATATCCGAACATAAAGCGGGTAAGAACTTAGTTACCCCCTTGGGGGATTCACGGCGTCAAGGCAGATGTGTTCCTCCTTGGCCAACCATCACTTCTGGGCTTAAACAACACTTTCCACAACTTGTCATGGGTGGTGTCATAGAAGTATTGCATGGTGGCAGGATCTTTGGGATTGTAAGACCACATTGGGATGGCCCTCTATTAGTAGGGGAGGAGGTGGCGGCGGAGCATGACCTAAACCACGTTGGCCAGTTTAGCGCCAACCTCCATCTTGTTGGAGATGCGCTTCTGCAGCATCTTCACCTTTGCGGTGGGTCCCCAATCGAGACCTTTCTTGGTCCACGAGGTCAACCTCGCTCGGGGCCCGGATCTAAATTCTAGAGCCACCGTCTAGGCTGCTTCCCATGGTTCTATGATGTAGAACCGTTCTTTATGCCAAACTTTCATAGTGTCGATGAATGTGCCCTCCGACCACTGGACCCATCTCAGCTTGCTGATCATGGATCCGCTGTAGTACGCTTGCTCACCGCCAACTATCTTCGACTTGACGTTGAACACTTTCAGCCATAAGTCGAATTACGACCGAACTTAGACGAAAGCCTCGCAAAAGACAGTGATGGCCAAGATGCACAGGAAAGAGTTCGTGGCCAGATCATCAAAATCCAGCCTGTAGAACAACATTAGCCCCCTGACAAAGAGGTGGAGCGGGAAGCCTAGTCCCCGGATGAAGTGGGAGATGAATACCACCCTTTTTCCCGGCTGAGGCATGGGGATGGCCAGGCCCTTTTCTAGGGAACGAGGAGCGATGTCGGTCAAGAGGTAACCGACACTCTTCAGATCCTCCATGTCACTGTTGGCGACGGAGGAGGCTGCCTACTTGCCCTTGTGTTGCAGGATAACCACAACCACCTATGGGACATATGTCCATTTTGGTTCGGCGAGGGGACGGGCACGTTGCACAAAGAGCAAAGTAGCGCCAAGCAGCACATCTGGGATCACACGGGAAGTTTTACCTAGGTTCGGGCCGCCACAAGGCATAAAAACCTACTCCGGCTTTGGTGGATTGATTGTGGAAAGGTGGAAAATCAACACGCCACTCTTGCTTGGCAAGGTCGCCTCAGGGTGACAGAGGTCACGCGTCTGAGTGTGTATGGGTTCGAATGGCCGAATCCTTTCTACGGTTGCCATGGGCCTCCTTTTATAGGTTAAGGGTCACCACAGTGGCAAATCTGTCTTTCTAGGCTGATTAGATAGCAAACAGTGCTATCATACCTAACTTTGTAGCTGACATAGTGCTTTAAATGCACCGCTTAGTGTCACATCATAGTTTTCCTGGGAAGCCTTGTCGGCTAGTTTTGCCAGCTGGGTTTCTGTTTGCTTGACACGTCTCTGAACTGGTGTCATTTGGTGGTTCTTGTGGTAGAAAATGGCTGCCACGTATCCCGGGGCGGCCACTAAGCCATCTTAGAGCTTGGCACGACACTGATGGGCAATGGGCATTGCTTTGAGGTGGATTTTTACCTCAGCATGCCCGGCAAGCCTGCGTGGTGACCCTGGTGACTTGCTGTCGGGCGAATCCGCCCCCCCCCGCCAGGCTCGCATGCCCGGCAAGGATGGTTTCCTTCTGGTGGCGTCTCGTACATTGATCGTCTTGATCTCCTTGACCAATCCTTTGATTCACCAAGGAGTTGATCTCTTCGTGCCTTGATCTGGTACTTGACGCTACAAACTTGCCCTCGAGCCTGTGCACTGTTTGGTGCAACGGGCCCAGGGTCTGTTGCACCGATAGAAGCCCCCGAGCCTGGCACGGTCAGGCCACTGGGCGTCGCCGGGGTAGGCTCTAACCAGTGCACAAGCAAGGGTGAGTGCTTCCTTTGCTCCTTCATTAACTTTGAGCTTGGGTTTGTCGAATCTAGGGTTCCGACAAAACCCATAAGGTTCGAACTCTGGGGTGCGCACGAAGATCTCTCATTCCGCCCTAGCTCGTCTACGCAACAGCCCTAAGACTAGCTCGTCAGATCCCATGAACAAGAGACAAAAGATTTATACTGGTTCGGGCCACCGTCGTGGTGTAACACCCTAATCTAGTGTGGTGTGGTGGATTGCCTTGTAGGCTGAGGAAGAACTAGTACGTGGACGAACTGCCTCCTAAGGAAAGGTGTTCTTGAGTTCGGGTGAGCTTGTGCTATGTGAGAGGTCTCGATGATTCGATCCCCTCTATGATGGTGGCTAGGTCCTATTTATAGTGCCCAGGGTCCTCTGACCCAGCATTGAGCAGCAAGGAGTCCCACAACGACCAAATTTGAAGGGAGACAGCTAGTACAAGCTATCCTGACAAAAGGTGGTCTTCGCCTGCCAAAGTCTCTGGTGGTGACACCGCCGTGGGCTCCGCGATGACCTCCGTACTGCCGTCCTGCTGGTCCTGGTCTCGTTGCACCGATATGGAGACCTTTGCCTGACGCCTCGGGACTCCTTGCCTGCACCTGCTCCTTTAGCACCAAAGAGGAAACTGGCACTCTGCGCCCGCTGGCGCCCGCCTAGAATCGATCGTCATTGCCCACGTCACGAGGACCTCGTGAGGTTCCCCTTGCCTTGATATCTCCGATCCTCATGAGTCAGCCTGACAAGGCTGCCCCAGGTGATGCCTTGTGTTGTTTCCCTCGCGAGGCTTGGCCCCTCGCGAGGGTCTTGAGTGGTTGCTGAAGATGCTGGGCCGTACCAGTCCGCCTTGTGAGCCACGCCCTGGGCCGCAGGCAGGAATGTTTGGGTACCCCCGTTCCCTGGAAGCCGACAGTAGTCCCCGGGCCCAAGGCGCACTCGGGCTTGGCTTCACTGCGAAGCCGAGGGCCAAGTGCAGAGCACTGCAGGCCCCAAAGCATGCGGCCTTGTTCGACGTGTGGCGCCTGATGGGACATGGGCGTCTCCACTTCCCCACACAGCCTCGATGACTGCGCGACTCGTCAAGTCTCTGCGTGCACAGCGGACCATCATTACCTGCATTTATGGGGCCGGCGGTTGGCCTTCCTCTAGCTATAAATAGGGCTGCAGGCTGAGCCCTTGCCTCCCATCTTCTTCCTTCGTTTCCCTTGCTCCTTTGCTAGACCGAACCGCCCATGGCGCCGCCCAGGAAGTACTCGTCCGTGCAGAAGGGGAGGGTTCAATAGGAGGGGCTTGCCTCACCACCAACTAAGAGAGGGAGAGGCCGTCCTCGTAAGTGTGTGGTGACCCCCATCGAGGCTATGAGCTGGCGTGGGCGGACGCCCACAACCCCCATAGCCGCCCTTGGTAGCCATGGCGGCGGCCCTTTGAGTGGCGGGGGCCATCGTGGCGTTGACGATCCGGTGAACGGAGGGAGGAGCTCTGGGGTTGTCAGAGCTCCCCAGCCATATTCCCACCTGGCGGAGGCGGCTCTGGAGTTCATCGTGTAATCAAAGAGCCCAGCCGGCACCAGGCTCCAGCTCCCGCGCTCCTTGGCCGGCGAACTCCTTGATGCGAGCTCCGGTGGCTTTTGGCTGCAGGAAGATCTATGGTTGTTGCAGCAGGGCGTCGTGGGTCGAAGTGGAGGTCTCCGCCTCGGGCGCAGTGGCTTTGGCCCAAGGGTGGCAGACGTTCGCCCTCGCGCGCGGTTTGGGCGGCCGATCCACACTTCACTTCAAGTCCGGCGACGACTCGACCTTCTTCGTGAGGGTGTTTGGAGAAGAGGGGCGCCGCGCCAAGGACAACGGTGGCGGCGAGATGCTTGGCCTGGGCGATGTCCGCAGCTCGTCTAGCTACGGCGGCTCCTCCTTCAGCGGCAGCCCCAGCAGCGGTGGCTATGACCAGCCGCCACGCCTCTGTGCCCACCTGGAGGGCGGCACGTCGTCACGCTTGGGTGAAGCGTGAAGAGGGCACTGCCTGAGCCCGAGGTGTAGGTCCTCGCGAGCAACCGTGCCCCGAGGGACGTTGTCGGCCGTTCTTAGTCTCTCTTCTTTTGTCCTGCATCATTTGATCAAACAAGCATGGAGCCCTAGGGGGCATGTAACGAACTGTGGCTTCATGACATTTAGAACCATGCATAGTGTTCCGGCCTATTGCTATACGATCCGTGTTTCACATGTCCTTAGGGTGAGGAGACTTATCTTGATGCGCCCGGGATTGCTCTCATCTCTTATCGTCCGACCCTTCGTGAGCCTGCAAAAACTCGTTAGGTTGTTATCTTTTACTGCTCAAGGCCTTTGACGCGGGTCGAGCGTGATCGGCCACCCCTTGTCGCGGTACCCATGGGGCACAGACGTAAAAATGGGGGAGAGTCAGTTACGAGCCCATGTTCGGGCGCCTCATGAAGGCTAAAGAGGAGGGCACGCCGGGGAGAGTGTCGTGCAACTGCCCCTCTCCCTGGGCTAGCATGAAAGCTGGGGGAAGAACCACTAGGAATGTGAGAGAAGAACCACAGAGGGGAATCAAAACCAAGCAATCGAGGAACACCAGAACCTTCAGCATCCATTAAATGGGAGAAGATAGGAACAAGACAACTCCAGGAAGCAAATGAACGACCGCGTCCGGCACCTAATCTAGTCTTCTCACCAGCGCGGAGCTAAGTGCTGCCACTAGGACGTGGGAGGGAGCCCCCGAGGACCGAGGGCGGCACTCCGGAGACTCCGGGGCGTGTACAACCCCACTCATTATTAAGTGAGAGTGTCACGAGCGAAGATCTTCATAGGCCGGATCCTTGCTACACAGGCACCGGGCCTTGGATTCTCAGGCGCGAGGGCCTTGTTCCTCGCAGGCATGGAGCCTAGTCTTCTCAAGCGGACGCGCCTTGTTCCTTGCAGGCATGGAGCCTGGTCTTCTCAAGTGCAAGGGCCTTGTTCCTCGTAGGCATGAAGCCTAGTCCTGTTAGGCGCAAGGGCCTTGTTCCTCGCAGGCACGAAGCCTCGTCTTCTCAGGCGCAAGGGCCTTGTTCCTCGCAGGCACGGAGCCTTGTATTCTCAGGCGCAAGGGCCTTGTTCCTCTCAGGCACAGAGCCTAGTCTTCTCAGGGGCAAGGGCCTTGTTCCTCGCAGGCATGGAGCCAAGTCTTCTCAGGCGCAAGGGCCTTGTTCCTCGCAGGCACGGAGCCTAGTCTTCTCAGGCGCAAGGGCCTTGTTCCTTGCAGGCATGGAGCCTAATCTTCTCATGCGCAAGGGCCTTGTTTCATGGATAGAACCTCCGGAGGTGCTGGATATTCTATGCGTTCAGGACGGGGATGCCATCTCCTGTTTCCAGGCACATAACGCTGGGTCTGGAGACGTGGGTGATCTGGAATGGCCCTTCCCACATGGGCGAGAGCTTGTGCGGTACTTCTCTGGAGAGGACTCTCCTTAAAACGAGGTCACCTACCTCAAGCATCCTGGGGCGAATGTTGCGGCAATGGTACTGCCGCAACGCCTGCTGGTATCTTGCTTCTCGGAGTGAAGCGTCGCACCGACGCTCATCCCCCAGCATGTGGTCTGTCCCCCGCACAGCGCCTTGTTGCGCCTTGTCAAATGCCAAGACCCTCGGCGACCGGTGCCTGACCTCGTGAGGGAGGGTCTCGCCCGTTGGCTTGGTGGCGGTGGTGCGGATGGATCACAGCACAGACGGGAGATTGTTGTGCCATCCTCTTCCGCAGGCTTCGAGCTTCTTCTTGAAGGTCCTGGTCTTGAGGCCTCTCAGGACCTCGGCGTTGGTGTGCTCGTCCTGGCCATTGCTCCTGCGGTGCGCCACAGAGGCATAGTAGATCTGCGTTCCAAGGTTAGTATAGTATGTCTTGAAAAGGTTACTTGCGAACTGTGAGCCATTGTCGGTGATGATGCGGTTAGGGACCCCGAACCGGTTTACGAGGCCCTTGATGAACTTGACTGCAGAGCCGACTGGGATTGTTCGGACTGCCTCCACCTCGGCCCACTATGTGAACTTGTTGACGCCGACGTAAAGGTATCGATAGCCCCCGGGCACTTAGGGGAAAGGACCCATGATGTTCAGCCCCCAAACCACGAACGGCCAGGAGAGTGGGATGGTTTGCAAGCCCTAGGCTGGTTGGTGGATTTTCTTGGAACTAGCGAGCGTCGCAAGACTTTACCAGCTTGGCAGCGTCGTTAAGTGTAGTGGGCCAGTAGAAACCACTACGGAACGCCTTGCCGACCAAGGTGCGCGATGATGAATGATGCACGTAGTCCCCGGCGTGGATGTCAGCTAGCAGCTCGCTCCCTGCTTCCTAGAGATGCATCACAAAGAAATGTAATTTGGCCGTCTCCTGTAAAGCTCACTGTCCTGGATGCAGTATGCAGTGGCCTGCCAGGCTACGCGCTCGGCATCTTCCTCCTTTTCCGGCAACACTCCTCGCACCAGGTATGACTTGAATTCTTCGTTCCAGCACCCCTCCTGAGGCTCGAGCGCCAGGAGCAAGCAAGCTCCAGAGGCCGGGCCGTAGGCCGAGGCTCCCAAGGTCGGCGGCTGGGGGAGCTCTTCCTGAGGCTTCGCCGGCCCTTCCCATAGGGGTGACGCCGAGGGCCTGAGGAGCCTTTCCTCGAAGACGCTGGGCGCTTGCGGTAGTCGACTAGACGCTTTCTTGGCGATGTCATGGGCTTCCTTATTGGTGCTGCGGGGCACGCGCTCCAGCTCCAGGCCCAAGAAGTGCTTCTCCATCTTGCGTACCTCTATGAGATATGCCTCCATATGCTCGTCCCTTGGTTCGTACACCTTGTTGGACAAGTTGACGAGGAGCTGGGAGTCACCTCTGAAGACGAGGCGTTTCACCCCCGGGGGTATCGCTGCCCTGAGGCCGGCGATGAGGCCCTCGTATTCCGGAATGTTGTTGGAGACCTTATCACCTGGCTGAAAGCAGAGTTGCACGGCGTAGCAGAGCTTGTCTTCAGCGGGTGAGATGAGCACAACCCCTACCCCAGCGCCCTGGCGAGCGAACGCGCCATCAAAGTACATGACCCAGCCATCAGGTGCTTCGCTCCCTGGTAAGAGGGACTGGTTTGGGCTTGCTTAAGGTCTTGGGGCGTCGGTCTATTTGGCTACGAAGTCATCAAGCACGCCCCCCTTGATGACTCTGGTGGTGCGGAACTCTAGCCGGAATGCCTGCAGCTCTATGTTCCATTCCGCGACCCTTCCTGCCGTGTTTGGGCTCCGGACTACCCTTTCTAGGGGGTAAGCTGAGACGACCTTGATGGGGTGGCCTGGGAAGTAGTTGTGGAGCTTGCGTCAAGCGACGAGGAGCGCAAGCAAGAGCTTATGCGGTATGTGGTAGCGTGCTCAGGCATCATAGAGCACCATGCTGACGAAGTATACCGGGTGCTCTACGAGGGTGTAGTCCGGACTCTCGTGCGGCTGTGCGGTCTGGAAAGGTGCCCCAAGAGCTTGGTCATGAGTTGGGGCAGCTGCGGCTTCAGGGAGGTCGGCTTGTATGTCGCGGCCATCTTTCGGCCCTTGCAGGGCCTCGGGAGCGCCTCTCTTGACGCTCTTCTTGAACGGCCACCAGCACCGCACTAGCTGAATGTGGCGTCACGGCCAGGTAAAGCACCAATGGCTCTTGAAGCTTGGGTGCCACCATCACCGGCGGGCTGGTGAGGTATCTCTTGAGGTCTTCGAACGCTGCATCAGCCTCAAGGGTCCATTCGAACGGGCCCTTTTTTCATCAGCTTGAAGAAGAAGAGGGATCTCTCCCCTAACTTGGAGATGAAACGCCCTAGCGACGTTACACGGCTAGCCAGCTTCTGCATCTCCTTGAGGTTCTTAGGCGGACTCATCTTTTCTATGGCCTTGACCTTCTCAGGGTTTGCCTTGATTCCTCGGTGCGACGCGAGGATGCCCAAGAGCTTGCCTGAAGGGACTCCGAACACGTACTTCTCCGGGTTGAGCCACAGGTCTACCTTGCGTAGGTTGGCGAAAGTCTCTTCCAGATCTGTGATAAGGGTTGAAGCCTCCTGAGATTTTACCACGATGTCGTCCACATACGCCTCAGCATTCCTCCCGAGCTGCTTTCCCAGTGCGACGGGAATTAACCGCTGGAAGGTTGCTCCTGCATTCCGTAACCCAAACGGCATGCAGATGTAGCAGTACACCCCGCATGGGGTGAGGAAGGCAGTCTTCTCGATGTCTTGCAGCGCCATCTTGATCTGGTGGTAACCTGAGAAGGCGTCCAGGAAACACTGCAAGTCACACTCGGCAGTGGAGTCGATGATTTGATCGATGCGTGGCAGAGGGAACAGATCTCGCAGGCAAGCTTTGTTGAGGTTGGTGAAGTCGACGCACATGCGCTCTTTTCCTCCTTTCTTGGGTACGACAACGGGATTTGCCAGCCAGTCCGGGTACCGGACTTCGCAGATGACACCCGCTGCCTCTAGCTTACGAGTCTCCTGCATGATGAAGGACTACTTTTCCGTGGATTGGCGCCTGGCCTTCTACTTCACGGGGCGAATGTTACGGCATACGTTTAGGTGATGCTCGATCACCTCTCTTGGGACTCCCGCCAGATCCTTGGGTTCCCACGCGAACACGTCCCTGTTCGCGCGCAGGAACCCAACCAGTGCCTCCTCCTGAGCTGGGGGAAGGTCAGCTCCTATGGTGAAGGCGACGCCTGATGGCTCATCTTCATCCATCGACACATGTTTTGTCTCGGCTTGGTCTTGGGAGAAAAGTTGCTTCTTCTTGGCGGGGGCAGTCCACTTGGTCCCAGGGGTGGCTTCCTCGGCAGGGCGCGTTGCCGCAGCGGTCCGGAAGACGCGCTTGAGGGCCGCTGTGGGGACCCCGACTTAAGAGTCGAGATCACCGAATGCACGTGTATAGTGATCCCCGAGATCAATGCTCACTGAACACACAGAAGCTGAATAACAAGAGTCTTACATCCATACATACCGTCTTACACAAATTATGACCATTATGGCCAAGTCTTACATAGATGAAGTGTCAGGACCCCGATCCTAAGTCACACCGATCTAGCTTGTAACACGTCATCACACTTTGCAGCCTCACGCACGGTATCCCCACGGGTGCCACCTTACCTGGCCCGGGACCGTTTGCGCATTTTGGCACACGTATATGACAGTGTCGCTAGCATCCATATGACAGAGAACCCGGGCCGACATGGCTAGTTATAAACCAAAAGTGGCACTAAATTACAAAGACAGGCATCCATGACCCAGCAACGAACGTGTCGGTCATCAACGTATGAACCCAAGTCGTAGCAAGCTACATGGACTTAAAGGAACAACACGTGACATTTCCCCTAAGGGACAGACATAGGAACGAAGAAGGACACATGCCGGCCAGCCTACGTGTTCCGAGCAGTTGCAAGCTACCAAGGCTCAGTGTAAGCACTAGGAGGCATTTCCCTATAAGATAGGCTACCAAAGGAAAACAACTAGGTGTCGGATCCCACACATACCAAGCATTTCAATCATACACACAATATGCTCAATATGTGCAAATACAACATTGCATCACAACAGAACTCTATGACTCAAAGTACATTATTTAAGAGGCTCCGAAGAGTCATAGATAACATATCCATACAGGTAGGGGTCACATGACCCAACACTCAAGTCATACAATCATACAAGCACAAGCGGAAGCTAACATGTCTGAGTACAGACAACTTGGAAATAAAACGGGCTTGGTGTAGCCTGACTATCTACAAGGCCCTTCACAAGCTCAGGATCTCCGTATGGGTAGCAAGCTACTCGTCGACGTCAACGTCTATGTAAAACCCATCAGAAGGGGCAGGGTTCTCATCTGCAACAGTTATTAAGAAAACATGAGTACAAAGGTACTCAGCAAGTCTTACAACAGAACCTATCATACATGCATCATTATCAACAAGGGTAGTGGAGTTCATAGAAGCAAGCCAGCTTTGACTGTTGGCTAACCTATACTACAACTCTCAACAGATTGCAAGATAAGACTACGTACACGAGTCCTCTACTCACCACAACAATACACCACCGTGGATCCTCTTCCGTCATCCTACGGAAGGGCCATCCACGGCACTCACACTTGTCTTGAGGCTTTTAGTAGTATCCATCAACTTGTCTATGAACTGTAAGAGCAACCAAGTAGTCCGTACCGCGAACAACGGCTATTCGAATAGATTGGTAACCGTGCAGGGGTGTACTTCTTCACACATGTTTCCACCACTTAGCGTCTGCACACGACATGTGCTCGGCAGACTTCAAGCCAAAGCCGACGTGGGTGTAGACCACGACCTAACCAACCACTCAAGTCTCTCGTCCAGGTTTATCGCCTATTTGGGTTCCATCTGTAGGGAGATCCGGCTGGGGTGTCGCTCACGGCCCCAAACGATGTGTACAGGGTTCCCGAGTCACCAAACGGGCGACCGGTAGAGCGTGCCACGTACTTGCCGCATCACAGCCCACCCCGAGGGTCAGCGCTGTGCACGACCACCAGTAAACTACAAACACCAGAAACTAGTTGCAACTCCTGGACAGAGAACAAGGGCGGTCAATAAGTCGAGCGGGGTCATATTTCAGGGCCCAATGTGTGGTAGTAGTTGTAACATGAACCACACATACATATCTCGGGTCCTATGGACGGTTCCAATGAAACAACCCACCATGTACTCCTACATGGCCTTTCATCGATACCTTTACCAAACATGTTCCACGCTTCCCTCTCTTTATCGAGCATGATCATTTCACTCTGATCCATCACCCAGATGAACTGGACCTGACACCACTCTAAGCATAGAAGACAACATAAACAAATAGCATGGTGGAACACACATCACATGGCTCAGTCAACTCCTACACATGCTAGTGGGTTTCATCTATTTACTGTGGCAATGACAGGTCATGCAAAGGAACGGGGTCCAACTACCGCATCAAGTAGCAGTTCACATGATGTTGGCTTAATGCAGTAAAATAGAGCAGGAGCGAGAAGATGGGTTTGTATCGGAATGATCAATGGTTGTTTGCCTGACAGATTGGTTGTCGGGTACTGCTCTTCAGTCGGATATGCAGAAGTATCCTCGGGAGCAGGACCTATGTCACAGCCCTAGACCAGCCCTTGCCTGTCTTGCTTGGTCTTCCTGTGCATCATGTTTAAATTTCTCAGAAACTGGAAATGGGGATGTTAAAACCCTAGCACCAAAAGAACCCACCTAGGTTCAACCTAAAAATATTTTCATTGTACCCAAAGTGCCTCAAGAAAAGTTCATGATTTTTGGTTAAGGTAGAAACCGCTGCCAAAAATGATGAATATATTTCTAGGACATTTTTGGATTTTTGAATTAACTCATATTGTATTTGAGTTGGAGCAAATAAATCCTATAATTATTTTATTGCTCCAATTATTCTGAAAACATTTTGTGGAGTTTTGGAATAATCCATATTGCATCCACAAATAATTTCAGAAGCAACAAAAATGGTTTAGTATTAGTACTAAATCAAAATAGAGCAAAAGAATAGAAAACAGAAACTAAATTAGAAAGAGAGAGAGACTAACCTGGGCTAACTTACCTTGCAGACCCAGTTTCTGTGCAGCCCAGCTGTGGCCCAGCACTGTAGCTGGCCCAGCCCAGCCGCCCCACCGTCTTCAACCTCCTGCCAATAGGCAGGAGGGCGTGTGCTCGCCGCGCGTGGCCACACGCCGGCCACCTCCAGGCTGCCTGCCTGCTCCTCGACCCCCCTGGAGACGCCACGCACCTCCCTGCCTCTCTCTGTCACTCTTCCTCGACCTCTCTCCCTTCTCCTGGCTCTCTCCCCCTCACCACCGAACCCGCCCGTCGCCGCCGCTCGCCGTTGCCGCACTCAGAGCCTCCCCCTCGACCCCTCGGCGTGCCCAATAGCTCGGCCACCTCGTCCTCGACCTCATCACCAAGCCAGGCGATGCCGGAAGCCCTGAAACGTCGTCGTCTTCGTCTTCTTCAACCTCCGACCGCCGACGTCCTCGCCGTCGAATTCGCGATGGCTGGCGCCTCCCCGAGCCTCCTGAGACCCCCGTCGACCCCACTGTGAGCTCCACCGCGTTTCCCCTCTCTCCTTTTCGCTTGCCCCTTGCCGTAGCATCGTTTCCGCCGTGACCGAAGCTCCTCGCCGCCAAACATGGTGCCGCCGTGGACAGAGCTAACATAGCTCGCGTCCGAGCCTTCCGGCGTGCTCAGCACGCTCCTAGAAGCCCGTAGAGCCCCTTAGCTCGCCTCCCCGTGCTCCGTATCACCGAAAACACCGAGGTCCGATTCCGGCCGCCGCCGTTGAGGTCGCCGCCGATGATTTCGGCCACACCAACTCCTCTTGCTTGCCCTTCTGGATGCGCGAGTTCACCAGCTCCACGTAGAGCCCCTCCGCCGCTCGTTTGGTCGCCTGTGGGCGTTTTCCGACGCGCACCGCCGTCTCGGCACTCGTCGGCGGCGAGCCGCCGGCCAGTTGACCCACCTGACCAGGGGTTTGACTCCCCCTGAGTCACTGACTCGTGGGGCCTACCTCTTTTTAATTAGTTTAGGTTAAGTGCTAATCACCTAATTAGTTAACCCCTAGTGACACTGCCATGTGGGCCCCGCCCGGCTACTAAACTAGGTTAGTGCTAATTAAGTTAGTTTAGTTAGTAGTGCCACTGACCTATGGGACCCACAGGTCAGGTTTGACCTAGACCAGCCCGTTGACCTGCTGACGTCATGATGATGCAGTGCTGACGCAATAAGTATTTTCTGGAATTTTAAATAAATCAGAAATGATTTATTTATTTCAGAAAATAGCCAAAACTTCTAAAAAATCATATAAAATCAACCGTAGCTCAAATGAAAATAATTTATATATGAAAATTGATCAAAAAAATCCAAGGAATCTGTTTATGGCATTTTCATGCATGTTTGAATAACTTACAGCCACTGTTTAGGACAAATCAAATGAATGGCATTTAAATAACCACATGTGGAGTTTGAATTTGAACCCTCGGTTCAAACCAACTTCATTTAATTGTGTTGCTAGTGGCATTAGCTCAAATCACAGCATAATGCCATCTCATGATCATGCATCATATTGTGCATTGCATTGATTGTGTTCTTTCTCTGTTTGTCGGTTTTGTCCCCTCTTAGTAGACGACGTTCCGACAATGAGTTCGATGACACCGATGAAGAACTATTAATATCTTCAGAAGTGCCAGGCAAGCAAACCCCCATTGAGCATCCCGATACAATCCCACTCTCTCGCTCCTGCTCTCTTTTACTACATTAGGACAACAACGTTTTGAACTGCTTTTTGCTGCGGTAGCTGAACCCTTTTCCTCTGCATGACCTGTCATTGCCACAGTAAATAGTTGAAACCCACTAGTATGAGTAGGAGTTGTTTGAGCCATGTTGTGCCTATTCATTCATGCTTTCTGGTTATGCCTGCTATTGCTTAGAGTCGTGTCAGGTCTGATTCATCGGGGATGAATTGGAATGTGGTGAACATGTCCTACTGTGTGTGAGCTAAGTGTGTGAACACGTTTTGGTAAAGGTAGCGGTGAGAGGCCATGTAGGAGTACATGGTGGGTTGTCTCACTGGAACCGTCCTTAAGAACTGAGTTCTGTGTAAGTTGTCCAATGACTAGTTACTACCACACATTGGGTTCCGGTAACTCGACCCCTCTCGACTTATTAATCAACTAGATCTCTGTCCAGGAGTTGCAACTAGTTTCTAGTGTTTGTAGGTAGTGCTAGTAGTCTACCAAGTGGCACACGGTACATGTGGGCTTGGGTCAGACTAGGCACCGTGGCACGGTGTACCAAGCGTAGATCCATCCGTCGAGGTGGGCTTGGGAACCCTGCGCACATCATTTGGGGCCGTGAGCGACACCCCGGCCGGATCTCCCCACGGATGGAACCTGAATAGGCGATAAACCTGGACGAGAGACTTGTGTGGTTAGTCAGGTCGTGGCCGACACCCTCGCCAGGCTTCCGCTTGAAGGTTGCCGAGATACATGACGTGTACATGGCGGTAAGTGGCGAGAGCGTGTGTGAAGAAGTACACCCCTGCAGGGTTAACATGATCTATTCGAATAGCCGGGTCCGCGGTTATGGACTTCTTGGATGCTTACGTGGTACATAGGCAATTGAAAGTGGATACTCTAAAATTCTCAAGACAAGTGTGAGTGCTGTGGATGGCGTTCTCGTAGGGAGACGGGAGCGGATCCATAGTGGTGTATTGATTGGTGAATATGTGGACTCGTGTGCGCCACCTCAAAAGAGTTACTTGCAGTTGTAGTTCAGGTTAGCCACCGTGTCAAAGCTGGCTTGCTACAGTCAAACTCCACCATCCCTTTGTTGATGCTGGTGCATATGTAGTTAGTTCTGATGTAAGTCTTGCTGAGTACCTTTGTACACACGTTTGCTTAATTTATGTTTTGCAGAGACTTCAGTCTCGCTAGTGGTTCCGCGTGGACTTCGACGTTTAGCTTGTTACCTCAGCTACGGTCTTGTGCCCTTGGGAGGGTCTTGTAGATAGTCAGGCTTCTCAACCTTTTTCATTTGTAGTTGTCTGTACTCAGACATGTTTTTCTTCCATTGCCTGTATGCTCTGTATGTTGGGTCATGTGACCTCTGATTGTAATAAATGATATGATGGCTCTTCTGGGCCTTTATCTATATGAGTTGTTAAGTTATGTTGTGATGCCATGTTGTACAACACATACTTGCATGTTATGCGTACGTGTAATGTGTATTGCTATGTGTGGGATCCGACACCTAGTTGTTTACCTTTGGTAGCCTATCTTACAGGGAAATGTCTCATAGTGCTTCCACTGAGCCTTGGTAGCTTGCTACTGCTCCGGAACACTTAGGCTGGCCGGCATGTGTCCTTCTTCGTTCCTGTGTCTGTCCTTTAGGGGAAATGTCACGCGTTGTTCCTTTAAGTCCTTGTAGCTTGCTACGACTTGGGTTCATACGTTGATGACCGACACGTTCGTTGCTGGGTCATGTATGCCTGTCTCTGTAATTTAGTGCCACTTTTGGTTTATAACTGGTCATGTCGGCCCGGGTTCTCTGTCATATGGACGCTAGCGACACTATCATATACGTGTGTCAAAACGTGCAAACGGTCCCGGGCCAGGTAAGGTGGCACCCGTGGGGATACCGTGCGTGAGGCCGCATAGTGATATGATGTGTTACAGGCTAGACCTGTGTGACTTAGGATCGGGGTCCCGACAGCTTTGGTATCAGAGCCTGACTACCTGTAGGATTAGCAAGCCAAACTGGTCGAAGTCGTGTCTAGAAATTCTATAGTTATATAAGGGAATTGATTGTGGAAGGGAACGTAAGGCTCTTTTACTCCTTTACCTTATGACCTTCTGATCTGAGTCACGTTCTTCTATTCTACGGGGATTAAGGACTAGGCTTTCTCTTATGTCTGTCAGGATCACATTAATTGTGGATTCAACCCTCAGTTCAGTTTCTACTACTTCTGTGTGTTCAACTGTTGGTCTCAGAACCTTGACATTATGATGTTGAGTGGTTATGCTATCTTTGTGCATGAGTCTCAAAAGTATTTTCGAGCATTTACTGCCGTTATGC
This sequence comes from Secale cereale, assembly GCA_902687465.1. Lineage (NCBI taxonomy): Eukaryota > Viridiplantae > Streptophyta > Magnoliopsida > Poales > Poaceae > Secale > Secale cereale. The sequence goes on along the minus strand of LR738711.1, from coordinate 385,331,315 downwards.
TGTCCGACTCATCCCAGGTCTCTAAACAATCTGATGCATTTGCAAATCATTCCTACCTGTTCTTAATGTCCTTTTAGGCCAGATTAACCACACTAGTCAGTGTGTGGAGGTACTCCATTACCTCGACACATATGTTGGATTTATTATTATGACCCTAGGTGTCTAGAGTATCACCCAGTAATCTAGCAATGCCTGATATTCTCAGTGTGATGATTCTGGCCATTATTCTCGAAAGCATCCCGTGATGCCATTTAGTTAGTAGGTAATCCATTCATGGGTTCCTGAACCCTAGATTCATTCTACTTACTTCATGTTGATAGTATTTGCTCGTTCCTTTAGGATATTAGTAACCTTGTGATAGTCCTCGAGGTCCGTGGTATATCGTTCTTCCAATACCATCAACTATCCTTGGCAGAAGTTCTTCTAAACCAAAAGATCACAACCAGAGTGCTCTTGAGTAGTACTCCATTCATATTGTGACTCTGCCAGTCCTACCTTTCTGCATAGGTTATCCGGAAGAAATATGTTGAACTAGTTCGACACACTAACCTATGCATCCACAACTCAGAAAGTTATATGTTCCTTTGAGTTGTCCCTTTTTAGTCGTATTATGACCCTCATCTATCAGTTGATAGTCAGGAGTAGTTGTGCACTCGTGTTCATCGATGCCTTTTACCCTTGTGGTCCGTCAAACCATTCTATTCTGGATTGACTAGGAGAAATAAACTCCAGTACCTTATCCATATCCAGGATTGGGTCAAAGAAGTTGTACTCCGCAGATGAAGAATGCTAATCCAGCTTCTAATATGTTCTATCTTGGAATATTACCATCCTTATGTCGGGAATGTCATGGGAATTGCACCACCTCCTATGAAATCTTGATACAGTGATACTTCTCACCCTCATCGTTCATTCCTCGGTCTTCGTGTTGTTGTAACCGGAATACTGACAAGTGAATCGTGATGTGTGAAATCAATACTCCTAGCAACTTCGTTGCTTGGTAGCAAATGGACGATAATCTCATTCTTAGTGTGTTGGTTACCAAATCACCATTCTAAGATTGATCGTGCTACCTAGTCCACTTTCTTGGTGCACTCCTTGATTGATGAGTTAGGATTTTGTTAAGTCCTCGCTCATTTGATCATATCGTTTTGCCCTGAAAAGCAAGATTGTTCTCGAGCTTAGTAACATATCGGTGGTTCGTGATTTTCCGAATATCTTCTCGGAAGTATTACCAGGTTGTCACCTGACCGCTATGTTGAGTTCGTGATCAAGTTGGTTCCTTATAAACCACCACTTCTCCAAGAATCTGTGTTGGATACCCTGAACTGGTTGGTTAAGCTAAACAACAACTTGGAGAGTTGGGATATAAGAGCTTGCCTGACTTAGTTCCTTCTAAGGGATATCTTTTGTGTGTGTGTTGAAGAAAGATGATATCTTGATCGGTTGATCCTTGTGATCAATTGTTGGATCTATTGTCTTGTCCAAAACTTTGATTTGAGTATGGGCTATCATCAAATCAAATCAGAACCAACAATGTTCATAATGTTGTCTTACTCGGGGTTGATCCCTCGAGCATACACCATTATATCCCCTTGGTCTGATCAATACTATCACTTGTTCACATAATTATGGAATTCCATCTCCATGGAAACCTGGATGAATTGTTGTTGAGCCCATCAGCAACATTGTTATCTCCTCCATGATTTTGTAGGACATTAAGCTAGTGTTGGAAACTTTGTAAGCAATGCCTTCATGTTCTGTCATGAAGCTTATGCTTGGATGGAAGAAGTGACTTCCTCTAATTCATGAGCATTTGATGAAAGTGGTCACCGTGAATTCGAGAAAGTTGTTTTGCTTCCTGTGGAATCATCCCAAGTCAGTCATGCATACGTGTGAAGTATTCTGTGGTTTGGAGACTTGCAACCTTCATTCTATATGTATTCCTTAGCACACCCAGCCACTGATTGATTTGCTCAAAATAAAGGAGTCTGTTCTAAGGTGAATTCCTTGGACGTCCACGCGTGGAGACTTCGATGTCATTAATAATGGTTCCCAACCTGAACTCGGTAGTGTTTCTTTGTAAGCCTACCATGTGGTCATGTTTGTCTTGGACAACGTGTTCACAGGTTTGTAGCAGAACCAACTCATGTTTTGGAGCTTACTACCGTAGTCCACTTCCCGAGATTCTCGCAGCGTCGTCTCGTCGATTTGGGTTGCAAACTTTCATTTTTTTCTTCCTAGACTTGATGAGTCTGGAATATCCTGACACCAACCAGAACTGAATCTCAGGCAGATATGATAGTTGGAGTATTTTCCAAGAACTATAATAATGGTCTCTCGATAACCGGTAAAGTGGATGTCGTGGCCAACACACCCAGCCGAAAGACCTATTGTTGTAGTATCTTGATTGAAGAAGTTGGCCACCTCCCCATAAGGATTTTGTAGGATTTACTTCCTAGTTGTTCCTTATGGATTCTTGTGCTCCCGAAGTCCGACCTTTACTTGATGTTCTAGATACCAAACATATCTATGAATGGCTTACGCTAACACATCAAGGAGAACATTAGAAGCGGAGTGCTAAATGTCTCTCGGTCGATCATCCAGATATTGCCCCTTGACTCCGCTAAGGTGAAATCTTAGAAAGTGTTATCTTCCTTTGCATCTGCATCGTCCATCATTATTCATCATGGTAGTATGTGGTGTTGCCAGGATCCTTGACACGGATATTGGTATAACCTTGATGAATATGGGAATACTCAAGTTCTTGAGAGCACGCACAAGCACTAGGTGTTATCACCGGCACTAACTGGGATTGCTCCTAGTCCCTTCGGTTATGCCATAACCCCTCAAGAGTAGATTTACTCTCTACTGTTGGGATTTACCCCAGTTACCAAAATCATTCCCAGCATTTGCATTTTGTTCCCAGCTTGCACCGCCAATGTGCCACTTGTCATGGGTCCTATCCATTTCCAATGATAAGCAAAATCATCCCTGGTGTTGTCCTCAACAAGGTAGTCCACATCATCAGTACTGGCCCGAGAATGTCATTCTTACGGACTCTGTCAAATGATCAATTGTGATCCGCCTCAGGCTGGTATAGGGAATTTCAATGATCTCTATATCAAAAGTAATTCTTTTTGCCACTTAAGGGAATAATTCTACGAGTCATCTTCTTTAAAGGTGCCCCGTCTAGTGACATCGATCACCCTCTTCTTAGGTGTGGAATTATTGCCACTAGGTGAACCTTCATCGTTTGTTTCACTCCATCTTCTTGGATGAGTGTTCCGTGTCTCAGCTCAAGGGATGTTTCAACGTCTCAATCCATGAGTTGATCTTGAATTGCTCGATCTTCGAGAAGATCAAATCTTGTAGGATTCACGTTCCTTTGTTGTCGTGTTGGATGAAGCTTTGAAAGCAAGGATGCCAGGATCAACATGATGCTAGCAATCAACATTCATATGAAGGGCACTTGGATCATGAAGATTGTGTTAGTTAGTGTCCCCTCTGATTTCTTACCCTACGCTTGAATCTCGGGACGAGATTCTTGTTTAGTGGGGGTGAGTTGTCACAGCCCTAGACCAGCCCTTTCCTGTCTTGCTTGGTCTTCATGTGCATCATTTTTAAATTTCTCAGAAACTGGAAATGGGGATGTTAAAACCCTAGCACCAAAAGAACCCACCTAGGTTCAACCTAAAAATATTTTCATTGTACCCAAAGTGCCTCAAGAAAAGTTCATGATTTTTGGTTAAGGTAGAAACCTCTGCCAAAAATGATGAATATATTTCTAGGACATTTTTGGATTTTTGAATTAACTCATATTGTATTTGAGTTGGAGCAAATAAATCCTATAATTATTTTATTGCTCCAATTATTCTGAAAACGTTTTGTGGAGTTTTGGAATAATCCATATTGCATCCACAAATAATTTCAGAAGCAACAAATATGGTTTAGTATTAGTACTAAATCAAAATAGAGCAAAAGAATAGAAAACAGAAACTAAATTAGAAAGATAGAGAGACTAACCTGGGCTAACTTACCTGGCTGACCCAGTTTCTGTGCAGCCCAGTTGTGGCCCAGCACTGTAGCTGGCCCAGCCCAGCCGCCCCACCATCTTCAACCTCCTGCCAGTAGGCAGGAGGGCGTGTGCTCGCCGCGCGTGGCCACACGCCGGCCCCCTCCAGGCTGCCTGCCTGCTCTCGACCCCCCTGGAGACGCCACGCACCTCCCTGCCTCTCTCTGTCATTCTTCCTCGACCTCTCTCCCTTCTCCTGGCTCTCTCCCCCTCACCACCGAACCCGCCCGTCGCCGCCGCTCGCCGTTGCCGCACTCAGAGCCTCCCCCTCGACCCCTCGTCGTGCCCAATAGCTCGGCCACCTCGTCCTCGACCTCATCACCAAGCCAGGTGACGCCGGAAGCCCTGAAACATCACCGTCTTCGTCTTCTTCAACCTCTGGCCGCCGACGACCTCGCCGTCGAATTCGCGATGGCTGGCACCTCCCCGAGCCTCCTGAGACCCCCGTCCACCCCGCTGTGAGCTCCACCGCGTTTCCCCTCTCTCCTTTTCGCTTGCCCCTTGCCGTAGCATCGTTTCCACCGTGACCAGAGCTCCTCGCCGCCGAACATGGTGCCGCCGTGGACAGAGCTAGCATAGCTCGCGTCCGAGACTTCCGGCGTGCTCAGCACGCTCCTAGGAGCCCGTAGAGCCCCTTAGCTCGCCTCCGCGTGCTCCGTATCACCGAAAACACCGAGGCCCGATTCCGGCCGCCGCCGTTGTGGTCGCCCCCGATGATTCCGGCCACCCCAGCTCCTCTTGCTTGCCCTGCTAGATGCGCGAGTTCACCAGCTCCACATAGAGCCCCTCCGCCGCTTGTTTGGTCGCCTGTGGGCGTTTTCCGACGCGCACCGCCGTCTCGGCACTCGTCGGCGGCGAGCCGCCGGCCAGTTGACCCACCTGACCAGGGGTTTGACTCCCCCTGAGTCACTGACTCGTGGGGCCTACCTCTTTTTAATTAGTTTAGGTTAAGTGCTAATCGCCTAATTAGTTAACCCCTAGTGACACTGCCATGTGGGCCCCGCCCGGCTACTAAACTAGGTTAGTGCTAATTAAGTTAGTTTAGTTAGTAGTGCCACTGACCTATGGGACCCATAGTTCAGGTTCGACCTAGACCAGCCCGTTGACCTGCTGACGTCATGATGACGCAGTGCTGACGCAATAAGTATTTTCTGGAATTTTAAATAAATCAGAAATGATTTATTTATTTCAGAAAATAGCCAAAACTTCTAAAAAATCATATAAAATCAACCATAGCTCAGATGAAAATAATTTATAAAAGAAAATTGATCAGAAAATTCCAAGGAATCTGTTTATGGCATTTTCATGCATGTTTGAATAACTTACAGCCACTGTTTAGGACAAATCAAATGAATGGCATTTAAATAACCACATGTGGATTTGAATTTGAACCCTGGGTTCAAACCAACTTCATTTAATTGTGTTGCTAGTTGCATTAGCTCAAATCACAGCATAATGCCATGTCATGATCATGCATCTTATTGTGCATTGCATTGATTGTGTTCTTTCTCTGTTTGTCGGTTTTGTCCCCTCTCAGTAGACGACGTTCCGACGATGAGTTCGATGACACCGATGAAGAACTATTAATATCTTCAGAAGTGCCAGGCAAGCAAACCCCCATTGAGCCTCCCGATTCAATCCCACTCTCTCGCTCCTGCTCTCGTTTACTGCATTAGGACAACAACGTTTTAAACTGCTTTTTGCTGCGGTAGCTGAACCCTTTTCCTCTGCATGACCTGTCATTGCCACAGTAAATAGTTGAAACCCACTAGTATGAGTAGAAGTTGTTTGAGCCATGTTGTGCCTACTCATTCATGCTTTCTGGTTATGCCTGCTATTGCTTAGAGTCGTGTCAGGTCTGATTCATCGGGGATGAATTGGAATGTGGTGAACATGTCCTACTGTGTGTGAGCTAAGTGTGTGAACACGTTTTGGTAAAGGTAGCGGTGAGAGGCCATGTAGGAGTACATGGTGGGTTGTCTCACTGGAACCGTCCTTAAGAACTGAGTTCTGTGTAAGTTGTCCAATTACTAGTAACTACCACACATTGGGTTCCGGTAACTCGACCCCTCTCGACTTATTAATCAACTAGATCTCTGTCCAGGAGTTGCAACTAGTTTCTGGTGTTTGTAGGTAGTGCTAGTAGTCAACCAAGTGGCACATGGTACATGTGGGCTTGGGTCAGACTAGGCACCGTGGCACGGTGTACCAAGCGTAGATCCATCCGTCGAGGTGGGCTTCGGAACCCTGCGCACATCATTTGGGGCCGTGAGCGACACCCCGGCCGGATCTCCCCACGGATGGAACCCGAATAGGTGATAAACCTGGACGAGAGACTTGTGTGGTTAGTCAGGTCGTGGCCGACACCCTCGCCAGGCTTCCGCTTGAAGGTTGCCGAGATACATGACGTGTACATGGCGGTAAGTGGCGAGAGCGTGTGTGAAAAAGTACACCCCTGCAGGGTTAACATGATCTATTCGAATAGCCGGGTCCGCGGTTATGGACTTCTTGGATGCTTACGTGGTACATAGACCATTGAAAGTGGATACTCTAAAATGCTCAAGACAAGTGTGAGTGCTGTGGATGGCGTTCTCGTAGGGAGACGAGAGCGGATCCATAGTGGTGTATTGATTGGTGAATATGTGGACTCGTGTGCGCCACCTCAAAAGAGTTACTTGCAGTTGTAGTTCAGGTTAGCCACCGAGTCAAAGCTGGCTTGCTGCAGTCAAACACCACCATCCCTTTGTTGATGCTGATGCATATGTAGTTAGTTCTGATGTAAGTCTTGCTGAGTACCTTTGTACTCACATTTGCTTAATTTATGTTTTGCAGAGAGACTTCAGTCTCGCTAGTGGTTCCGCGTGGACTTCGACGTTTAGCTTGTTACCTCAGCTATGGTCTTGTGCCCTTGGGAGGGTCTTGTAGATAGTTAGGCTTCTCAACCTTTTTCATTTGTAGTTGTCTATACTCAGACATGTTTTGCTTCTGTTGCCTGTATGCTCTGTATGTTGGGTCATGTGACCTCTGATTGTAATAAATGCTATGATGGCTCTTCTGGGCCTTTATCTATATGAGTTGTTAAGTTATGTTGTGATGCCATGTTGTACAACACATACTTGCATGTTATGCGTACGTGTAATGTGTATTGCTATGTGTGGGATCCGACACCTAGTTGTTTACCTTTGGTAGCCTATCTTACAGGGAAATGTCTCCTAGTGCTTCCACTGAGCCTTGGTAGCTTGCTACTGCTCCGGAACACTTAGGCTGGCCGGCATGTGTCCTTCTTCGTTCCTGTGTCTGTCCCTTAGGGGAAATGTCACGCGTTGTTCCTTTAAGTCCTTGTAGCTTGCTACGACTTGGGTTCATACGTTGATGACCGACACGTTCGTTGCTGGGTCATGTATGCATGTCTCTGTAATTTAGTGCCACTTTTGGTTTATAACTGGTCATGTCGGCCCGGGTTCTCTGTCATATGGACGCTAGCGACACTATCATATACATGTGCCAAAACGCGCTAACGGTCCCGGGCAGGTAAGGTGGCACCCGAGGGGATACCGTGCGTGAGGCCGCAAAGTGATATGATGTGTTACAGGCTAGACCTGTGTGACTTAGGATCGGGGTCCCGACAACCTACCACGGAGAACACCGGCGATACAATCAATAAGCAAACAAATGCAACAATGTGATGCATGCTCATGATGTGGCAAGATGAATGTGTTTTGGGCTAATGCAACTATAAACAAAAGGGTTTGAGCCTATTTGAATCAAAGATTCAAATTTATACCCAAACTATTATTTATTAAAGTGCATTATCATGTTTTAATATGAACAGCAAGGCTAACTTGCTCAAACATGCATGAAACCAGTGCCATTGGAAAGATTGGATTTTTCTGATCAATTTTCATATATAAATCTTTTCCATCTGATCTACTGTTGAATTTATATGATTTTTTGAAGTATAAAACATTTTCTGGAATTTCCTGAATTGTTTTAAATCAATTAATCCCAAAAAAGCATTTACTGCGTCTGCATGAAATCATGCTGACGTCAGCAAGTCAACAGGGCGGTCCAGGTCAAACCTGACCAGTGGGACCCACTGGTCAGTGTCACAGTTAGTTAACTAACTAATTAAGATTAGTTTAGACGCTAACCTAGGTTTAACTAACACGCAGGGCCCACATGTCAGTGACCCAGGGGGTCAAACCCTTGGTCAAACGGGGTTGACTCACCGGCGTTTAGCCACCGGCGAGGCCAGACGCGGCGGTGAGGTGCGGAAAACGTGCTCCGGCGACAAAATTGACGGCGGAGCACACCTATGGGCAGCTAGGAGTGAGCCGCGTCGAGTGGTGGTGGTGGCTGGCCTCGGGGTCGCTGAAAACAACGCCGGTGACGAGTCCAGCGGCAGCGGCTGCTGGAGTTCGGGCGAGGACGAACTCATCGGTGCGGTGCTCTTGGAGGCGCGTGGATTGGTCCTACAGCACCTATGCGAGACTATGAAGCTAGTGGGCACGATGGCCGGGCCGTTAGATGGCCGGAGCCTCGTCGGCAACGAGGTCTGCGGCGACGCGTGCAGGTGAGCTTCGTGCAGTGCATACGGTGCAGGAGAGAGCTAACGGAGAGGATGGGGAGGTAGCTGGGCTCACGGCGGTTGCAGCAAGCGTCGAAGTAGGCTCGGGTAAGGACGGAGCTGAGCGTGGCGGCGATGGCGATCTCAGCGGCCGGAGTTGGGGAAGACGGGGTCGGGGGCGACTCCAGAGTGGGCGAGCGCTCGGGGTTCGGCCTGCTCGACGTAGTCGACGACGGCGGAGCGAACAGACACGGTGACGCGGCACGGGGACGACGGTGGACGCGGTTATCACAATGGCGCGGGCGCGGCAGCGTCGGCCATGGTGCGGGGGAGCGAGGGGGAGGAGCTGGGGAGGAGGAGACGTGTCTGCGAGCTCGGGGAAGGAGTGGGTCGTCGATCCAGGCCAGCAGAACGGCGAGGGGAGGAAGCAGGGCGGCGGGCAGCTGTGTGGCGCGCGCTGCTGCCGGCGTCTAGCACATGCCTGCTTGCCTGGCCGAGCCAAGCAGCTCGCTGGAAGAAGATCCTCCCTTTCCCAAGTAGCTCCACTATCGGAATGATGTGACCATTGATCCTTGAGAAACTTGATATCACGACGTCGAGTGGTATGCTCGGTTTAATCAAGAATACAAACGGGGTATTCTCGATATGTGAGATTGTCCTGGAGATCAAGCGTTTCATGGTCCACTCCGTGGATAGGATCCGAGAAGCAACGACTGAGTTGAGAAACGTGGAAGACATCATGAACTCTGGAAAGGTGCGGAGGTAGTTCCAATTGGTAGGCAACTTCTCCTCGTTTGGCAAGAATGAGAAAAGGACCTATGTAATGAGGAGCCAATTTTCCTTTGATACCGAAACGATGGGTTCCCTTAAGAGGAGTAACCCGAAGGTAAGCCTTATCGCCGACTTCAAAAGTCACAGCCTTATGATGACTATCATATTGGCTCTTCTGGCGAGACTGGGATGTTCTCAATTTCTCACGAACAATGCGAACTTGCTCTTCTGCTTCCTGGATCATATCCGGACCGAAGAATTGTCTTTCCGCGGTTACTAACCAGTTAAGAGGCGTTCGACACCTTCGTCCATATAGAACTTCGAAGGGAGCCTTGCCCAAGCTGGCTTGATAACTATTGTTATAAGAGAATTCGACGAATGGAAGACACTTCTCCCAATCCATACCGAAAGAGATGATAGAGGCTCGAAGCATATCCTCCAGAATTTGATTGACTCGTTCCACTTGACCACTTGACTGAGGATGAAAGGCGGTGCTAAAAGAGAGATGAGTCACCATAGCATTCTGGAAACTTTCCCAAAATCATGAAGTGAAAAGTCTTCCACAGTCTGAGTTAATCTCCAACGGCACACCATGAAGAGGTACTATCCGAGAGATATATAGGTCTGCTAGCTGGCTAGCGATTATACTCTCTTGAACAGGCAGGAAATGGGCTACTTTGGAGAGGCAGTCGATAACGACGAAGATATCATTATTCGCTTTCCTGGTCCTGGGAAACCCGGTAATGAAGTCCATACCGATCTTGTCCCATTTCCTTTCAGGAATAACTAAAGGTTGAAGGGTGCCAGCAGGCCGTTGATGCTCTGCTTTCACTCGACGACAAACATCGCAGTTAGCAATGAACTGAGTGATTTATCTCTTCATCCTAGTCCACCAGAACCTCTGGCGTAGGTCCTGATACATTTTGGTACTACCGGGATGAATCATGAGAGGAGATTCACGAGCCTCCTTAAGAATCAGCTGCCGTAGATGCTGGTTCTTGGGAACCACTAAGCGGTTCTCGAAGAAGAGAACACCTCGATCATCCGTAGAGAAACTTCTAGCAGCTCTGCTAGCAATGCTCTCCTGGAGTCGGGATATACCCTTATCACGCTTCTGGGCAGCTATGATTTGATCCGTAAGGGTAGGTTTCGCCACCAAGGTGGAATGGAATCCTCGAGGAACAATGTGAAGGTTAAGCTTACGAAATTCCTCGTGGAGAAGTGGTTGCCCTTGTTGTAACATCAGGTTGTTACAATAAGACTTATGACTTAGTGCGTCAGCCATGACATTGGCCTTCCCAGGGGTGTAAGTGATTCCTAAGTCGTAATCTGTGAGCAACTCAACCCAATGTCTTTGCCTGAGATTCAAATCCGGTTGGGTGAAGATGTATTTCAGACTTTGGTGATCAGTGAAGATTTCACAGCGATTACCAAGATGGTAATGTCGCCATGTTTTGAGTGCATGGACTATAGCTGCAAGCTCTAGATCATGTGTATGATAGTTATCCTCATGTGGACGCAACTGTCGAGATGCGTATGCGATCACTTGACGATCTTGCATGGGTATGCAACCTAGTCCTTGTCACGAGGCATCACAGTAGATAATAAAATACTTGGAAAAGTCTGGTGGTACCAGTACGGGTGCAGATGTTAGGCGTCTTTTCAGTTCCTGAAAGCTAGACTCGCACTGTGGGGTCTACTCGAACTTTTTATCTTTCTTGAGAAGTTCAGTTAGACGTTTAGCAACCTTGGCGAAATTCTCGACGAAGCGTCGGCAATAGCTCGCTAAGCCAAGGAAACTCCTAACTTGCTTGACCGATTCAGGAGGAGTCCAATCAAGGACGGCCTGAACTCGCTCGGGATTGACGGCAATACACTTACCAGAAATCACATGGCCTAGATAGGTCATTTCTGGCAACCAGAATTCACACTGAGAGAATTTGGCATAAAGGCGGTGCTCTCGAAGTTTCGTCAATACCAGCCTTAGATGCTCGGCATGATCTTCCTTGTTCTTGGAGTAGATAAGAATATCATCGAGGTATACCACGAATAATTTATCCAAGTACTCCATGAATATAGAATTCATTAGCCGGGAGAAAGTGGCTGGGGCATTGGTTAACCCGAAGGACATGACGGTGTAATCGTATTGGCCATAACGAGTAACAAAGGCCATATTGGGAATGTCCCCGTTCTTGATTTGGATTTGATGGTAGCCCAACCTCAAATCCATTTTGGAAAAGAGTGAGGATCCAGTGAGCTGATCATACAGGTCGTTGATCCTGGGGAGCGGATACTTGTTCTTTATGGTGACCAGGTTGACAGGTCGATAATCTACAACCATCCGTTCCGTTCCATCCTTCTTCTTGACGAAGAGGACGGGACAAGCCCAAGGGGAAAAACTAGGACGGATGAAACCCTTTTTCAAGGACTCATCGAGTTGTTTCTTAAGATCATCTAATTATAGGGGTGCCATCTTATAGGGTCTCCTAGAGATTGGGACAGTTCTTGGAATAAGATCTATCACAAACTCTACATCTCTGTCAGGTGGAACACATGGCAGTTCTTCTGGAAAGACATCCGGAAAATCACGGACTACCGGGATATCTTCGAGTTCTGGTAGAGGACTAGCATTAAGAGAGTAGAGCTGATGCTCAGCCATTCGGGTCAAGACATTGACTGTCTTGCCGGATGGGTGTGTAAGTTGAACAGTCCTAGTGTAGCAACCAATCTTGGCATAATGAGCTGTCATCCAGTCCATACCCAAGATGATGTTTATGTCCGAAGACTTGAGAGCTATTAGTGATGCAAGGAAAACAAGTATATCGACAAGAATTTCATTCCCATGGCTTACCCTAGAGGTTTGCCATTTTGAACCAGGAGTTTGAATAACCATGGAAGTGGGCATGTCACAAAAAGTCATGTTGTGCATTCGAGCATAGCTCTCAGATATGAACGAATGAGATGCTCCAGTATCGAAAAGAACAGATGCCGGATGGAAGTTAACAAGAAGCATACCAAGGACAACGTTAGGATCCTCATAAGCTTCCTCAGCAGAGACATAGTTGACATGACCACGTGCAGTGGGGACTGGCTTGACATAGTTCACCTTGCATGTTGGCTTACCACGGCCAACGGGCTTTCCTGGCTGGTTCTGAGGACACTCATGCATGTAGTGCCCTGGTTCTCCACACTTGAAACATGTCACAGTGCCAGTGCGTGGAGCAAAGTTGGCAGGTGGTCCTCCATAAGTCTTGGCAGGTGCATACTGTTGAGTTGGGCGAGGCGCCTCATAGGATGGCCTCGGAGTGTACTTGGGTGGCAGAGCAGCGTTAGGAACCCAGACACGACGCTTGTGAGAGCCAGAGCCGGATGAGGAACCGAAGTCACGAGGATGCTTGCGTGTGGCTTCGAAATCAGTCTGGTCCGTCTCAGCACTGATAGCTTTGTTCACCAACTTCTGGAAGGAGGTGCACTCGTGCAGACGTAGGTCTCGGCGAAGTTCAGGGCTGAGTCCCTTGCGGAACCTCGCCTGCTTCTTGGCATCGATGGACACTTCCTCGGGAGCATAGTGTGCCAAGTTGCCAAACTCGCGAGTATAACCATCCACGGTTAACCGGCCCTGGGTGAAATTGCAGAATTCCTCCCGCTTGCGATCCATGAGACCTTCCGGAATGTGATGTTCACGGAATGCTTCACTGAACTCAGCCCAAGTAGTGATTTGGCTAGCAGGACGCATAGCCTCGAAGTTTTCCCACCTGAGGCTGGCAGGGCCCTCAAGATGGTAGGAGGCATAGGTAACCTTGTCAGCTTCGGCCACACGGGCAGAGTGTAGCTTGTGGGTGATACTGCGAAGCCAGTCATCCGCATCCAGAAGTTCAGCGTAATGATGGAACTTCGGTGGGCACATCTTGATAAAGTCATTGATTGACACCACGTCATTCCTCTGACGAACCCAGTGTTCTGTTCTATGCGTTCCAACAGACGGTTGGTCTCTCTGTTGTTCCTTTGTGCCTCGAGCATAACTTCAGCCAAGGAGGGTGGTTGGGGCAGATTCTCATCTCTAGCCCCACTAGCCTCACCCTGCTCCTGAGCAGCAGGAGTGCTGCGAGTGTTGACCATCCTAGGAAAACAAAACAACGGTTTAGACAAGGATGGCAAAGCTTGGCAAAGGAGTGCATAATGTAATGGATGACACAGAATGAAGAGATGTTCATCTGTACAACGTGGTAATATAGAAACTACCATATATACACTAGTGGTCATACACACCATACATAGTTTAGTACAAGCCAAGGCTAAAGTACAACTGCAGTGGAAGACGATACATCTCATCAGAGGCATTCCAAGCTCCTATATATTATTTAACTACGCCTCCGGAACTCAGTACAAGCTAAGTCATATTCCACAAGACGCGCAGGACTGTGGAAATACAACTACTACGATACTACTACTGCCACGGTCTAGCTCAGACACTCCCGTAGTAATCTTTGTAAAGATCACCACCGTAGCCTGGAAGTGGAACATGTGGATCTTGAAACTCTCGAGCACTCGAAGGCTGTGGACCATAGGGACATGGATGCGGTCTCGGTCCCGATGCTGGTTGTAACCGACACCCACGTGGAGGTGTAATACCCCCAACGTCACGCCAATCCATACGATCAGGCAGACGAGTCCGCACGGGGTATAAATCCCGCATGTCTAGATAACCGGCGTGCACTGCAGGTGCAAGCCGTGTCAAAGTAGTCCAGTGGGCGGCTCGAGTGTTATAAAGCTCCATCCGGAGGGCACGGACCTCACGGTCCCTATCCTCCAGCATCTGAGTAGTAGTCTGAAGTAGTGGCTCCTCATGAGCGGCATCAGTATACATACCAGTGTAGTAGCCTTCCTCTCGAGGAAGTGAGGCTGGCATGTAACAGAACTCAGTGTTCAGAAGCAGGGCATGCCTAGCCCGGATGATGGTCATCATCGAGTAAGCGGCATCCTGCACTGCCATCTCGATGGTAACCCCGAGTCCATAAGACCAATGGATGGGGTCAGTAGCTCCGGGATATGAGGGGTATATCCGGACGGTGCAGAAATACTGACTCTGGTTGAAATCCCGGTACAGTTCCTCCACAATGTACTCAGGATACCAACGGTAGCCGGTCTCAGTCAACACACGGACTAGCATGGCCGTGTGACCTCGCACATTAATGCACCGAGTCAAACGGACCACCTGGTGAGGTGTGCGACCAGACATCTGAAACACGAAATAATGCAAAGGCATTAGAATTTCTGGAAGAAATCGGGCGGCATAACAACTGTAAATGCTCAAAAAGGATTTTCAGACATCATACAAATGATAGCATAGCCACTCAACAACATCATATCAAGGTTCCGGGTCCAACTAATCATCATACTAGAAGGGTAGAAACTGAACTGAGGCTTGAAACCAACAATCCTAAGAGTCTACGGATTAGTAACACGTGAACCTAGTAAGGATGACAGGCCTAGTCTTAAACCCTCGTAGAAAGAATAGGCTGACTCAGATCAGAAGGGCATAAGGTAAAGAAGAAAAAAGAGCCTTACGTTCCCTTCCACAATCAATTCCCCTACATATAACTAAGAATTTTTCTAGACTCAACATCGACCAGTTTGCCTTGAGAAACCTACAGGCAGTCCGGCTCTGATGCCAACGCTGTCAGGACCCCGATCCTAAGTCACATCGATCTAGCTTGTAACACGTCATATCACTTTGCGGCCTCACGCACGGTATCCCCACAGGTGCCACCTTACCTGGCCCGGGACCGTTTGCGCATTTTGGCACATGTATATGACAGTGTCGCTAGCATCCATATGATAGAGAACCCGGGCCGACATGGCTAGTTATAAACCAAAAGTGGCACTAAATTATAGAGACAGGCATCCATGACCCAGAAACGAACATGTCGGTCATCAACGTATGAACCCAAGTCGTAGCAAGCTACCTGGACTTAAAGGAACAACGTGTGACATTTCCCCTAAGGGACAGACACAGGAACGAAGAAGGACACATGCCGGCCAGCCTACGTGTTCCGAGCAGTAGCAAGCTACCAAGGCTCAGTGGAAGCACTAGGAGGCATTTCCCTGTAAGATAGGCTACCAAAGGAAAACAACTAGGTGTCGGATCCCACACATACGAAGCATTTCAATCATACACACAATATGCTCAATATGTGCAAATACTACATTGCATCACAACAGAACTCTATGACTCAAAGTACTTTACTTAAGAGGCTCCGAAGAGTCATACATAACTTATCCATACAGGTAGGGGTCACATGACCCAACATTCAAGTCATACAATCATACAAGCACAAGCGGAAGCTAACATGTCTGAGTACAGACAACTTGGAAATAAAACAGGCTTGGTGTAGCCTGACTATCTACAAGGCCCTTCACAAGCTCAGGATCTCCGTCTGGGTAGCAAGCTACTCGGCGACGTCAACGTCTAGGTAAAACCCATCAGAAGGGGCAGGGTTCTCCTCTGCAACAATTATTAAGAAAACATGAGTACAAAGGTACTCAGCAAGTCTTACAACAGAACCTATCATACATGCATCATTATCAACAAGGGTAGTGGAGTTCATAGGAGCAAGCCAGCTTTGACTCTTGGCTAACCTATACTACGACTCTCAACAGATTGCAAGATAAGACTACGTACACGAGTCCTCTACTCACCACAACAATACACCACCATGGATCCTCTTCCGTCATCCTACGGAAGGGCCATCCACGGCACTCACACTTGTCTTGATGCTTTTAGTAGTATCCATCAATTTGTCTATGAACTATAAGAGCAACCAAGTAGTCTGTACCGCAAACAGCGCCTATTCGAATAGATTGGTAACCCTGTAGGGGTGTACTTCTTCACACATGTTTCCACCACTTAGCGTCTGCACACGACATGTGCTCGGCAGACTTCAAGCGAAAGCCGACGTGGGTGTAGACCACGACCTAACCAACCACTCAAATCTCTCGTCCAGGTTTATCGCCTATTTGGGTTCCATCCGTGGGGAGATCCGGCCGGGGTGTCACTCATGGCCCCAAACGATATGTACAGGGTTCCCGAGTCACCAAACGGGCGACCGGTACACCGTGCCACGTACCTGCCGCATCACAGCCCATCCCGAGGGTCAGCGCTGTGCACGACCACCAGTAAACTACAAACACCAGAAACTAGTTGCAACTCCTGGACAGAGAACAAGGGCGATCAATAAGTCGAGCGGGGTCATATTTCAGGGCCAATGTGTGGTAGTAGCTGTAACTTGAACCACACATACAAATCTCGGGTCCTATGGACGGTTCCAATGAAACAACCCACCATGTACTCCTACATGGCCTTTCATCGATACCTTTACCAAACATGTTCCACGCTTCCCTCTCTTTATCGAGCATGATCATTTCACTCTGATCCATCACCCAGATGAACCAGACCTGACACCAATCTAAGCATAGCAGGCAACATAAACAAATAGCATGGTGGTACACACATCACATGGCTCAATCAACTCCTACACATGCTAGTGGATTTCAACTATTTACTGTGGCAATGACAGGTCATGCAAAAGAATGGGGCTCAACTACCGCAGCAAGTAGCAGTTCACACGCTGTTGCCTTAATGCAGTAAAAGAGAGCAAGAGCGAGAAGATGGGTTTGTATCGGTATGATCAATGGTTGCTTGCCTGACAGATTGGTTGTCGGGTACTGCTCTTCAGTCGGATACGCAGAAGTATCCTCGGGAGCAGGACCTACCACGGAGAACACCGGCGATACAATCAATAAGCAAACAAATGCAAAAATATGATGCATGCTCATGATGTGGAAAGATGAATGTGTTTTGGGCTAATGCAACTATAAACAGAAGGGTTTGAGCCTATTTGAATCAAAGATTCAAATTTATACCCAAACTATTATTTATTAAAGTGCATTATCATGTTTTAATGTGAACAGCAAGGTTAACTTGCTCAAACATGCATGAGAACAGTCCCATTGGAAAGATTGGATTTTTCTGATCAATTTTCATATATAAATCTTTTCCATCTGAGCTACTGTTGAATTTATATGATTTTTTGAAGTTTAAAGCATTTTCTAGATTTTCTTGAATTGTTTTAAATCAATTAAAACCAGAAACGCATTTACTGCTTCAGCATGACATCATGCTGACATCAGCAAGCCAACAGGGCGGTCCAGGTCAAACCTGACCAGTGGGACCCACTTGTCAGTGTCATAGTTAGTTAACTAACTAATTAAGATTAGTTTAGACGCTAACCTAGGTTTGACTAACAGGCAGGACCCACATGTCAGTGACCCAGGGGGTCAAACCCTTGGTCAAACGGGGTTGACTCACTAGTGTTTAGCCGCCGACGAGGCCACACGCGGAGGTGAGGTGTGGAAAACGTGCTCCGGCGACCAAATCGACGGCGGAGCACACCTACGGGCAGCTGGGAGTGAGCCACGTCGAGTGTTGGTGGTGGCTAGCCTCGGGGTCGCCGAAAACGACGTCGGCGACGAGTCCAGCGGCTGCCGGAGTTCGGGCGAGGACGTACTCGTCGGTGCGGTGCTCCTGGAGGCGCGTGGATTGGTCCTACAACACCTACGCGACACGGTGAAGCTAGTGGGCACGATGGCCGGGCCGTTAGATGGCCGGAGCCTCGTCGGCGACAAGCTCCGCGGTGGCGCGTGCAGGTGAGCTTCGTGTAGTGCATATGGTGCAGGAGAGAGCTAACGGAGAGGATGGGGAGGTAGCTGGGCTCACGGCGATTGCAGCAAGCGTCGAAGCACGCTCGGGGAAAGACGGAGCTGAGCATGGAGGCGATGGCGATCTCAGTGGCCGGAGTTGGGGAAGACGGGGTCGGGGGCGACTCCAGAGCGGGCGAGCGCTCAGGGCTCGGCCTGCTCGACGTAGTCGACGACGGTGGAGCGAACGGACACGGTGATGCGGCCCGGGGACGACGGTGGATGCGGTTATCACGATGGCGCGGGCGCGACAGCGTCGGCCATGGTGCGGGGGAGCGAGGGAGAGGAGTTTGGGAGGAGGAGACGTGCGTGCGAGCTCGGGCATGGAGTGGGTGGTCGATCCAGGCCAGCAGAACGGCGAGGGGAGGAAGCATGGCGGTAGGCAGCTGCGTGGCGCGTGCTGCTGCCGGCGTCGAGCACTTGCCTGTGTGCCTGGCCGAGCCAAGCAGCATGCTGGAGCGGTGGCTGGGTTGGGCCGGCAGGTGGGCCTGCTAGTGGGCGCTAGGTAAGTCTTTCTCTCTCCTCTCTTTTCTATTTTATTTTTGTTTGTTTTCTTTTGCAACTTTGTTGAATTAATAAAAATGCTAGAACATTTTTATAAATCATAAAACTAGTCATGCCCACTGTATATAATATGAACAGCATGGAACATTTTAATTTATGATTATGTGGGCACATAAAATAATTTATAGCATTTAAATGCCCAAATGCAATTACAATATGAGTTAATCCAGAGACCTTTGCATGTCCTAGAAAATTGTGCACCATTTTTGGCAGAGGTTTAATACCAAGGCAAAGATGATGAACATTTTTGAAGGGCATTTTGGGTACATTGGAAAATATTTTATTAAACCCTAGTTGTTAGAGGAGGGGTGCTGGGGTTTCTATCATTCCCATTTCAAGTTTCCATGGAAAGTAAACACGATGCACACTCTAGCTAGTCCTAATGCAAGCACTGACTAGGGATGTGACATAAAGCCTCACGGGTTGAATAGCAAATAAACTCGAATAGCAGAAGTCTTCGTAGATAAGTAGGACCCATGCCATCTTCCTTAACCCTACATGCATTCTGACTGGGAAAGCGTCCTAGTTCGCATGCTCGTCTCCATAGAATTCTTCTTCAAATTCTTGCTCCTCCATGCCTAGCCAATTAAATAACCAGTGGCCAGCCAATGAGTACTTTGAATGTACTCGCAAGCAACCCATAATTTGGTTCAAGGTAACAATGCAATTGTACAACAATGAGCAACCTAGCTACAAGCTAGATTAAATATTCTACCATTTGTGAAACATGCATCAATATACTTGGGTAACCTCGAAGACAGGTTACAGATATCAACATGAATAGAGTTCAATTTATTATCAATGAGTCAAGCCACCACCTTGACTCAACACACACACACTTTTATCGAGATTGTAAGATTCTGGACATAGTTTAAGTAGCACCTCCCAACTGTCCATGACCGTGGACATGGCTATTCGTATAGTTTTACACTCTCCAGAGGTTGCGCACTTTACCCACAAGATCCTGGAAGCTTTCGTGTCACCAACGATCCCGAAGTACCTCAAGTACTCGGGGGAAGCACCCGGTCATTACCTTTCCCTAGACGACACTAACATAGGGTCCACTCGTTGGTGCACGACCCTCGTGTACAAATGATAGATCATGGGACTTGCCCTTTTTACAACGTCACGCATACATGAAGGTACCGACGGTGTGTCCGGTGCCCTGTAAAAACAGTCATGGTCGCCTATCCAAGCACGACCCCGTCCCGGGAGTGACCTCAAGTCTCCCCCGTCACTAGTGATGTGGGCACCATGCTAGTATCAGCCTAAGTAATCAATAATGCCCCGTCCCATAAGGGGTAGAGTGGTTGCACATGTTTGGTTGGGACGGTAATCACACATAAATCTAATCCATCATTTTATCCACACACGAGAACTTTCTTGGCACACCACTTCTTCCTCAAGTGATGACCTTAACTCAACATCACCCTCGGGCATTAGGGGCACCCGATGGGGTTTTCGAAAAGAATGCAACCACGAAGGATTCAAGGCACATATGCATCACTATGCATCACAACTAATCTTTTTTCATTGCATCTAAGCACATGGTAAGGATCATGAGTGGGGGTATGCATCATGTGGTGGCTCTCAGCAAGTTTACCACCGTCACTCTTTATCATCTTGCATTCGGAAATAAAAGGGTTCCGAGGAACAAAGGGGTATCATGGTCAAAGGGCTGCTTGCCTCGATTGGCTTGGTCTTCAAGGTCTTCAAATCCTTCCCTCCTTCATCTTCGGCAACTTCGTCAAACACGGTATCTAATCGTCGCAATAAATAACAAAAAAATAAGATAATAATAAAAACAGAAAAATCAAAGTGCTGAGAAAAATGTCAACTTATTTTTATAAAATACTATAGGGAAAACTAAGATGGCAAAAATTCTTAGTTTGGGATTTGGAGTGACAGAATGGGGTATATGAATTTTTGAACAGAGGTTTTGGTGTTCAAATTTAGATTTAAATTTGAACAGAACAGAAAAGGTTCATGGATATGGGTGAAAGTGATATCATTAAATAGGTTGGATTTTTACAAGTTTTTAGGAACTGGAATTAATTTATTTGGATAAATATTTTATCCTGTGGAATTTTTACAAAATAGACAAAAAGGAAAAAGGAAAATGGCACTGTGACACTGGGCCAGAAAGGCCACAGCGCAGCAGGCCCAGAGGGAAACAACCCAGCGCGCTGATGCCTGCGCGCGCGCCAGGTTTCAAACCTGACGGGCGGGGCCCAGGCGTTAGTGAGAGGGGAGAGAGATGAGGGAGAGGAGAGACTGACAGGCGGGGCCCACCTGGCATCCCTAACCCTTCGACAGAGGGCCGGAGAGCTCACCGACGGTGATGCAGGGCACGGCGAGGGCAGGCGAGGGCACGGCTAGACTCAGCGTCGAGTCGCCGTTCTGGTGGAGGTGGAGTTGGTCGCGGGGGTGGCCTGGTTCGCCGGCGGCGAGGTCACGTGACGGAGGAGCTTCGGGTGGTGGTTGTTCCGGCCGTTTTCGGCAGCTGCAGAGAGGGGAAACGAGGGGGAAATGATCAGTGAGGCTCGGCGGTGCTAGATCAAGAGAGAGAAGCGGCAGGGAGGGCTTGTACCTCCGGATCAACGGTGACCCGAGGCGGCGGAGCTCGAGCTCGATCTCGAGCCCAGGCCCGTCTGGAGGGGAGTGAGTGGCGTAGGGAGATGATTAGGTGGGTGAGAGAGCGGCTGGTGAGGAGAGGGAGGGCTCGGGGTGTCCTTTTATAGGCGAACGGTGAGGTGCCATGGACTCGTGCGCCGGCGAGCTTCTTCTCGTTGCCACAGGGCTCGGGAGGGGCTGGAGCCGTGTCTGTGGCATTGCTGGATGCGGTCCACAGCCGGGGAGAAGAGCAGAGATAGCAGGGGGAGGCTCCAGAGGTTCGCGCATGTGAGGCCGGAGATTGGAGCTTGTGGGCAGCCAGCGCGCGTGCGAGGGAGACCACAGGAGGGAGAAGGAGGAGGGGGACAGGGCCGTGGCGTGTCGCGGACGTCGAGGCAACTCGACTGGCGCAAGGGGGAGGCTCGAGGTGGTCGGGCGCTGCGGATTGGAAGTGGCTACAGTGCGGGTGCGCACTGTAGCGCGCTCTAGAGCGCCCTTATGGCCGGCATGGCCGTGTCCCACGCGCTTTGGGCGCGGCCATCGTGTCCATTGGCCCTAGGGGTAAGTAAACAATGCAGGAGAGTCGTTGGATGCCAGGGAGAGCTTCTAGAAGAAGAGAGGGCTGAGATAGAATGTTGAAACTTGCCAGGGTATATAGAAATAGGGTGTTCCACCAAGTTTGGGCTCATTTTAAGAAACTTGCCAATGTAACTTTGGTGAACCCTAAAAATCAACAGAAATGGATTTAGCAAGTTAAGTTAAGCAAATCATCCCTCCTTGATGCACCACTTGGTGTAGTGTCATCATTTGTGGTTGTGATCATGCTCACAAAGTTTGAGGTCCCAAGTAAAAAGTTGGTAATGTAAAGTTGTTCAAATTTGAATTTGAACAAATGGTTTTGGCGTATTCTGATCAAGTTAGCCTTCTCCAAAACTTGTGCCATTTGGTCTAGATGCATTATTAGACCATTCTAACATGTGTACCAAGTTTGAGAGAATTTGGACAAGTTTGGCAATGTACAGTTGCTCAAACTTCAAAAATGGGCAGAATGGTTTTGAGGGGTTTTGATGAGGTTTTCTTGCTTCCTAAGGCATGGGTTTGGCAAGATCATCAAATATGTCACATAAGACATGATAGAATTTCCTTGGATTTTTTAGAGAATATTTCCTTTGTAAATATTTCAAAAGCTTGAAATATCCAGAAAGGGTTTCTGAGGGATTTGTCCAATATTTTGAACATGACCAAGTGTTGAAACTCTTATATATGTAAAATATATGTCCTAAGAGTCTCTCTGAATTTTGGCAAATATTTTTGAAATAGTTAAATTATTTTTCCCTATTAAAGACCATTTCCAGCCTTAAGAAAAAGCTTTTAAATAAAATAGGAAAATAACTTTTAAAATTATATTTTTGTCGTTTATGGGAGTCTTATATCTACTAGGTTTCAAATATACTCTTTGCAATATTTTTCTCACCCTAAATCAAGCACTTGCAGGGCAAACCTCAATTCAGGGGTTTTTGGAAAACTAATTTTTTGAAAATACTTTTTGGCCAAATTATTTTTGTAAGAAAATACTATACTGTTATATACACTTGGTATGATCATTGGGCAGAAGTTTGGGGTAAGGAGATGAAATATATAAGAGTGAGTAGTTGACTTTAAAGAGCACTTGAAAATCACAGAGAGAAAACTTAATTCCAAATAAAAGCCAAATGATGCCAAAAAAATTTGTTGGTCCAAATTTTCATGCTTTATGACATGTTACAAAGTGAAGGGTGTGACAGCCGCCAGGGCTTCTTTGGTGTCCCCCGTCACGGTGAGGACTCCGCGGCTCCCCGGCATCTTCATGTGGTTATAGGCTGGATGGGTTGCGGCCATGAACTGAGCCAGCGCTGGGTACCCGAGGATGGGCGTTGTACGGGAGACTGATTCGGGCGATGTCGAAGTCGATCAGCTCGGTGCGGTAGTTGTCCCGGGTGCCGAAGGTGACTGGGAGGCGGATCTTCCCTAAGGGGCCGGTAGAACCGCTACCGACCCCAGAGAAGGGCTTGGTGGGGCGTAACCGCTCGAGTGGCACTTGGAGCAAGCTAAAAGCTTCCACCGAGAGCACGTTGAGACCAGCCCTGCCTTCGATGAGGGTCTTGGCGACTGCCACGCTGCAGATGGTGGGGATGCAGATCATCGAGAGGGCGCCGGAGCCCGCGACGGAGGCGGGGTGGTCTCCCGAGTCGAAGGCGAGGTCGGCTTTGGGAGTCACCCACCCAGGAGGAGCCCCCTTGAGTAAGGAGGCGACGCCCGCTTGGCGAAAGATCTGCTTGATGTGTCGGCCGGAAGGTGGTGCTTGGGAGGCGCCGAGGAGGGCTGTGACGGCATGGGGCGCCGGCGCCCCGAAGCGCGCGAGGAATAGGTCGTGTAGCTCTTCCCAGGACACCACGAACAATTTTGGCAAGCTGAAAAACCAGGCACGTGGCACGCCATTGAGTGCCATGGGGAGCCAGCTGGCCATGACCTTATCGTCGATGCCGGCTGTCGAGATGGCCTCTTCATAGGCCTGGAGGAAGACAAACAGGTCGGCCGCCCCGACGTAGCGTGGCAGATTCGGCCTGAATCTGGGTGGCCACTGTACTCTCCACAAGGCGGGGGTGAAGGCCCAGTGGCCGGGAGCGCCGCTGCACACGGCCACCAAGCCCGTCGGAAGAGGGACGCCCACCATGGGAACTTGACGAGCGGAGAGTGGAACGAACGGGGAGAACAGTTCGGCACACCCCTACTCGGCATGCCAAATGTCGATTCTAGGGTTCTGGCCAAACCCTTAAGGTTCGAACTCTGGGTTGCGCACACAAGTCTCTCCTTCCGTCCTAGCTCGTCTACGCAACAACCCTAAGCCTAGCTCGTCAGATCCGATGAACAATAGACACAAGATTTATACTGGTTCGGGCCACCATCATGGGGTAACATCCTAATCGAGTGTGGTGTGGTGGATTGCCCTGTAGGCTGAGGAAGAACTAGTACATGGACGAACTGCCTCCTGAGGAGAGGTGTTCTTGAGTTCGAGGTGAGCTGTCGGGACCCCGATCCTAAGTCACACCGGTCTAGCATGTAACACACCATATTAGTTTGCGGCCTCACGCACGGTATCCCCACGGGTGCCACCTTACCTCGCCCGGGACCGTTTGCGCATTTTGGCTCACGTATATGACAATGTCGCTAGCATCCATATGACAGAGAACCCGGGCCGACATGACCAGTTATAAACCAAAAGTGGCACTAAATTACAGAGACAGGCATACATGACCCAGCAACGAACGTGTCGGTCATCAACGTATGAACCCAAGTCATAGCAAGCTATAAGGACTTAAAGGAACAACGCGTGACATTTCCCCCTAAGGGACAGACACAGGAACGAAGAAGGACACATGCCGGTCAACCTAAGTGTTCCGGAGCAGTAGCAAGCTACCAAGGCTCAGTGGAAGCACTAGGAGACATTTCCCTGTAAGATAGGCTACCAAGGGCAAACAACTAGGTGTCGGATCCCACACATACCAAGCATTTCAATAACATGCACACAATATGCTCGATATGTGCAAATACAACATGGCATCACAACAAGACTCTAAGAACAAAGTATTTATTCATTAGGCTCCGAGGAGCCAGATATTACAAACATGGGTCTCATGACCCAACATTCAGAGCATACAAGCAACAAGCGGAAGCACAACATGTCTGAGTACAGACATCTACAAATGAAAAAGGCTGAAGAGCCTGACTATCTACAACACTCGTCCAAGATCGTAGCTGAGGTGACAAGTTACTTGTCGAACTCCAAGCAGAACTACTAGTGAGACAGCAATCTCATCTGCAAAACATAAATTAAGCAAACATGAGTACAAAGGTACTCAGCAAGACTTACATCAGATCCTATTATACATGCACTTGTATCAAGAAGGCAAAGTGGGGTTTAGTTGCAGCAAGCCAGCTTTGACTCAGTGGCTATGCTATTCTACGACTGTTGGTAACTCTTTTGAGGTGGTGCACACGAGTCCACTAAGCACCACACAATACACCACTATGGATTCATTCCCGTTTCCCTACGAGAAGGCTATCCACAGCACTCACACTTGTCTTGAGTATTTTATAGTATCCACTTCAAGTTGTCTATGTACCACGTAAGCATCCAAGAAGTCCATAACCGTGGACCCGGCTATTCGAATAGATCATGGTAACCCTGCAGGGGTGTACTTATTCACACACGCTCTCGCCACTTACCGCCATGTACACCTCGTGTATCTCGGGAACCTTCAAGCGGAAGCCTGGCGAGGGTGTCGGCGACGACCTGACTAACCACACAAGATTCTAGTCTAGGTTTATCGCCTATTAGGGTTCCATCCGTAAGGAGATCCGGCCGGGGTATCGCTCACGACCCCAAATGATGTGCGCAGGGTTCCCAAGCCCACCTCGCCGAATGGATCTACACTTGGTACACCGTGCCACGGTGCCTAGTCTGTCCCAAGCCCACCTGGCTGAGTGCCACTTGGTAGACTACTAACACTACCTACAAACACCAGAAACTAGTTGCAACTCCTGGACAGAGACCAAGTCAGTTAATAAGTCAAGAGGGGCACTTAAGCATTCCAATGCGTGGTAGTAGCTGGTCATTGGACAACATACACAGAACTCAGTTCTTAGGGACGGTTCCAGTGAGACAACCCACCATGTACTCCTACTTGGCCTCTCACCGCTACCTTTACCAAATCGTGTTCACACACTTAACTCTCAGCATCAGAACATTTCACTGCACACCAATTCATTCCCGATGAATCAGACCTGACACACTCTAAGCAATAGCAAGCATGGTATGGTAAGATCACAACATGGCTTCAATCAACTGCTACACATGCTAGTGGGTTTCAACTATTTACTATCGCAATGACAGGTCATGTAGAGGAATGGGTTCAACCCCCGCAGCATAAAGTAGCAGTTGAAGTCGTTGTTGTCCTAATGCAATAACAGAGAGCAGGAGCGAGATAGGGGTTGTATCGGAATGAACAAGGGGGTTTGCTTGCCTGGTAAAACAACGTGCAGAGCACTGCTCCTCTGACAAGTACTCTGGAACGGTCTCCGGAGTTGGACCTATCGAGAAGAACGGTGCCGACAATCAAACACAAGCATATGCAACAATATGATGCATGAACATGGCATGAAGATGTGATGTTATTTGAGCTAATGCAACTAGCATTCTATTTGAAAGAAGTCCATTTGAACCAAGGGTTCAAATGCAATTCCAAAATTAACATTTAAAAGTGCCATATATGTGTTTTCACCTATACAGCAAGTATAAGTTGGTTTAACATGCATGAAAATGCCATAAACAGATTTCTCATATTTTTCTGATCATTTTTCGTATATAAATTATTTCATTCTGAGCTACGGTTGAATTTCTGTGATTTTTTGAAGTTTAAACAATTTTCTGGATTTTTCTAAAACAAAACAATTCCAGAAAATTGTTCATTGCGTCAGCACTGCGTCATGCTTGCGTCAGCAAGTCAGCAGCGCTGACTCAGGTCAAACCTGACGTGTGGGGTCCACACGTTAGTGGCTTAGCAAACTAACTAAGTTAGTTAGCCCTAACTAATTGGGCAGGGCCCACTAGTCAGCGACTGTAGTGACTAACCTAACTAAGTTAATTAGCACTAACACTAATCCTAACAACTAATTAGCTGGGCAGGGCCCACAAGTCAGTGAGAGAGAGGGGGGTCAACTGGACCGTGAGGGTCAACCCAAGCCGATCAGCGGGTCAAATCCGCCGGCGGCTCGACGCCGGCGTCCATAGACGCGGCGGAGGGGCTCGGGATCGCCGTTCCGACGGTCATTTGGGCAGCTGAGACCAGCTACGGGGAGCTGGAGCTCACCCGCGCCCTTCCAGCAAGCAGCAGTAGCTAAGGTGGCCGGAGCTTGCCGGAAATGAGCTCGAGGCGGCGGCCGGCGTTCGGGTGTGAGCGGGTTCGGTGCTAGGAAGCACGAGGGGCCTGCCGAGGGGTTCTACGGGCTCCTGGCGATGTGGCGAAGGCGGTGACGCGCTCGGTAGTGAGCTGCGGTGGCTCTGGCCACGGCGGCGACATGGCCGGTGGCAGCGAGCTTCGGTCAGCAAGGGGGCGACACCTAGAGGGCATAAACGACAGCAAGGACAGGGGGGAAGACCATGGGGCTCACAGGGAGGCGGCGGAGTAGCTTAGTGGGCTCGGGGACGTCCCGGAGACGAAGAATCGACGGAGACCTCCGGCGGCCAGATGCGGCGGTGATGAGCTCGAGGGCGTCAATTCAGGCGCGTGCTTCAGCTTAGAGCTTCAAGGCATCGTGGCAGAGCTGATGGACAGGCTGGCTAGGCGAGGAAGACTTGGTGGGCGCGGCAGCAGCGAGCGGCGGCGACGAGCTCCGCTCTGGTTTTGCTGGGGAGAGAGCAGAGGAGAGGGGAAGGGTCCAGGGAGAGTGCGAGGGAGTCCGGGGGGTGCGTGGCTCATCCAGAAACAACCAGGCGTCGAGTGAGAGAAACATGCAGGCAGGAGGTGGCGCGGCGCGGCGGTGCACGAGTTGGGCACGCACCCCTGGCCTCCTGGCGCAAGGTTGAGGGTGACTGGCGCTGCCAGTCACCTGGGCCGGCTGCTGGGCCAAGCAGATGGGCCACCAGGTTAGCACAGGTAAGGTTTTCCTTTTTTTATTTTTATTTTCTAATTTTCTGATATTTGTTTTGATTTTAAAGAAAATCATTTAAATTATTCTGACAATTTTGCAGGGACCTAAGGATTTAACCCAAGCCCCTCACAAGTTTCTATAATTATTTGATAAATATATATCCAATGCAAATATTTATTGCATTAATTACAAATGCCCAAAATAAATATTTATGAGCTCCTAAAAATATTGGTTTGATTTGTATCTCTATCCAATATTTTTCAGAGAGCAGTATGAACATTTTCTTGGACCTTTTTGGAGCAATTTGTATCTGGGTCATTTTCAAAAAGGATCCCTGAGGCTTTCACATGTCCTCAATTCAAGTTCATTTGAATTTTAAACATGATGCAAACATCAAGACTAGCCTAGTGCATACCAGAACTAGGGTTGTGACATGAGCTTGTCGTGTGTGAGAGGTCTCGATGATCCGATCCCCTCTATGATGGTGGCTAGGTCCTATTTATAGTGCCTAGGGTCCTCTTCCCCAACAATGAGCGGGAAGGAATCCCACAACGGCTAAATTTGAAGGGGGACAACTAGTACAAGCTATCCTGACAAAAGGTGGTCTTTGCCTGGCAAAGGCTCTGGTGGTGACGCCGCCGTGGGCTCCGCGATGACCTCCATCCTGCCGTCCTGCTGGTCCTAGTCTCGTTGCACCGATATGGAAACCTTTGCCGGACGCCTCGGGACTCCTCGCCTGCACCTGCTCCTTTAGCACCAAAGAGGAAACTGGCACTCTGCGCCCGCTGGCGCCCGCCGGGCATCGATCGTCACTGCTCACTTCACGAGGACCTCGCGAGGTGCCCCTTGCCTTGATATCTCCGTTCCTCACGAGCCGACCTGGCGAGGCCGCCCCAGGCGATGCCTTGTGTCGTTCCCCTCGCGAGGCTTGGCCCCTCGCGAGGGTCTTGAGTGGTTGCTGAAGATGCTGGGCCGTACTAGGCCGCCTTGTCAGCCACGCCCTGGGCCGTAGGTAGGCAAGTCTGGGTACCCCCGTTCCCAAGACGCCGGCAGGGTCGATTTCTGCTTCCTCCGCGCCTTGTGTAACGCCAATGCTAGTGGGGCCATCCTTGTAATGGCCCGTGAATGACTTTATGCATGGGCTGGTAACTGCCAATTCACTCTTCCCACCACACCCTTATCGTCAGCCACGTATGCTGCATGCATTGAGTGGGCTAGGTAATCAGAGGCTTGTGGTGCAGAAGAGCGTCAAGGCGAGGGCCCGGCTTCCTTGGATTGGTGGAGGAGGGCGGCGGTTACCCGCCAGGGAATCAACACCCACTCCGAGTCTTCCTATAAAGAGGAGGAGCGGAGGAGGAGCAAAGGCATTCATCCACACCCTCTTGTCCTTCAGTTACTTGATCTTCTAGCTATCTTGAAGGAGAGAGACTGGGGCCAGCCCCCAGGCAGTAGCTTGTACTTGACGGGGCTAAATGACCGTACCAGAGCTTGGGGAGTGGGTCTGGTCAGAGATGTAGCTCGACGCAGCAGCCGGTGTCCTCAGGGCACAGGAGGAAGTGAGTGTCGCCTACTCGGTGAGTTATCCGCCTCCTTTGCACGAGCTAGTCGCCTTAGGACGGGTACCGGCCTTGGCTATGGGCTGTTGGAGCTCGTCTTCTCGTCGCTGAAATCACCGGGGTTGCAGGCGCCATCCTGGGGTGTAGTGCTCGGGGGTTTGGGTGTCCCCAGCACTGCTCCTTCCAGTGGAGCCGGGGTTGTTGCTGAAGAAAGGACCACCTTCCCGATTATCAGGAGGGGGAGGGCGTATCTTCGGCCCTCCCGCAGTCCTGGCCACCGGTTGCTTCTCTGCGGGAGAATCGGGCTGGGGGTACGGTGTCTCCCCAGGGTGGGAGTGATGAAGAGAAGGCGAGGGAGGGCGGCGAAGTCAGATGGCGCGGAGTCGGGTTAGCGTATGGTTACCCTGACACGTTCGTCTCCTTCTGGGGACATCCCGGCTCATCTTTCCGCTCCACTCTTCCCTCCCCGGTACCATCGTCACTAGCCTTTCTGGGTGGCGGCCGAGGAGGGATGTCCTCTTGGTGCCTTCGGCTCCCATCCAGCAGTCTTCCAGCCGAGTCTTGGCAGTGGACCCTACCGCTGCTCGAGCTAGGGCTTCCGGCCGGTCCCGGAGGTGGTGACCAGGGGTCCACCGAGCCTCTCCCTGCACTCCTCCTTCGCAGCCTCGCCACTCCCGATCTTGTCAGGCTGCGCTCGACAGGCCGTGACCAGACCGGGATGGGCTCTTGCTTGACTGCTTCGTTAGTCCCTTCCTCTCTTTTTTTCACCTAGCAGGGGGGGGACGAAAAGAGGGAGGGTTATGGTGCATTTATCTTTTTTCAATCTTTAACTTGTAGGAAAATGCCAAACTTTAGCTCAAATAAATGTAACGTTCCTTATCCATGTAATGTTTTGTAAGATTTGAACTTGTTGATCAACATATTAATGGAAAAGATAAAGCTTATCGGGGACTTGTGTGTGTCATACGACCACGCAGAGGCGGAATGCCTCTTTATATCTAAGTAAAAAAGTTTTCCTGGTAAGGTACCTTGCCGACACCCTTGGATTTGCTGCCTGGGATTAACCCTACCGAGCATAAACCATAGAGAGGATCCATCCCCCTGCCAACCTTTTCTCGCCAAAGGCCATTGCAACCATCATAACCGAAGCATCGTTCCAGTCAAAGGATGGGAGCACGTAAGTCTCGAAAAGGAAGGGAGGTCTCCTTATGCACAAGTATTTACAGAACATGTATGAATAACGGAAAGAACTTATCTATCTAGCTTGCCGAAGATTGCAGGGTTGGCTTCTCCTTTCATCTCCTGTTGGGGGAACCAAATTCATGGTAGGAACATGTGGTTTATGCAAATGAAATGGTGCCAAATGGAATCTAATCTATATGAGTATGCAAAACTCATAATAGGATCATGCATGCATGCAAGCTTATTGGGGCCCCCCACTACAACGCTTAAATCTTTTATCTGTTGCTCAGGGTATGCACCTAGCTTTGTACAAGGGGATACATGCAACTAAGGCAAGGCCTGTACAAAAGGGTGGCTGCCGGGCAGGGCCCGATAGCCGCGACTTACGGGTAGTACTTACGGAGATGCTCAATGTTCAATGAGTTTTGAAACTGAATTCCATCTCCGGTCTCCGGACAAACTGCACCAGTTCTGGTGACTTGTACCACCCGCTAAGGGCCTTCCCACTTCGGCATTAACTTGTTTGTACCCTTGGCCGACTGAACACCCCGAAGGACAAGTTCGCCTTCCTCAAAACACCGGGCACGAACCCTGCGGCTATGATAGCGACGCAGGGCTTGCTGATAGCGTACAACACGCGTAGCGGCCTGGAGATGGTTCTCCTCGAGTAGCACAGTGTCATCACGCTGATGATGATCTTGCACTAACTCATCGTAGGCAAGCACTTGAGGACACCCGTAAATGAGTTCCGTGGGGATAACTTCTTCTGCCCCATAAACTAGGGAGAAGGGAGTCTGCCCGGTAGCCTGATTTGTTGTCGTATTAGGGACAAAAGAACTACTGGGAGCTCATCAATCCATCGCCCGTCGCACTTCTGCAACTTATCAAAGGTTCTTGTCTTGGGACCTCAAAGCACTTCAGCACATGCCCTCTCAGCCTGTCAATTGCTTTTGGGATGTGCCACAGAAGGAAATGAGAACTTGCTTCCGAGGGCATGAACATATTGCCTGAAGGTTCGGCTCATGACTTGGGTGCTGTTGTCAGTGATGATCTGTGCCGGGACCCCGAAGCGACACACCAATTCTTTCAACAACTTGATAGATGAATGAGCAGTCACCTTTCTCACGACAGCTACTTCCGGCCACTTTGTAAACTTGCCGGTGGCAACAAACAAGAATTCAAAGCCCCCGGCAGCTCGGGGGAAAGGGCCGAGGATATCGAGCCCCCAGACCGAAAATGGCCATGAGAAAGGGATTGTCTGAAGAGCTTGGGCAGGCGGATGGATGTTCTTGGAATGGAACTGACAGGCATCACATTTCGTGACGAGCTCAGCCGCATCTTGGAGGGATGTGGGCCAATAGAATCCTTGCTGGAATGCTTTCCCAACCAATGCCCTTGATCCAATGTGGGAGCCGCACATGCCTTTGTGTATATCTGCCAGTAGTTCCTTTCCTTCTTCCTGGCAAATGCACTTCAATTTCACACTGTTGGGCATCCTTCTTTACAGAGTGTCATCGACAAACTGGTACATACTAGCCCTCCGGGCTACTCTTTCAGCCTCATCTTGCTCTTTGGGCAGTTCTCCAGTTTGGAGGAAATGGACAATGTGCCTCGCCCAAGTTGGAGACTGGGGCTCGGCAACAAGGAGTAATGGCACCTCTGCATTCACGGGGGCGTCATCTTCCACTACGAGGACCGGGGTTCCGGCAGAAGGATGCGGCCCAGCAAATAAATGAGAGTTGTTTCCGGCAGGGTCCCTGCCATGTGCCCAGAGAGCTCGACCGACAGACGCTTACCGGAGTCCAATTTCCTCATTTTTCTGCCCATTGTTGCTGGGGATACAAAGGGCTTAGTAAGGTGGAGAACAAAATTTCTTGGTCCCACAAGAAGCTTTTGCATAGCACATTTTGATAAATGATCAGCAATGCTATTTTCCGCACGGGGTAAGTGCTCTGTTTGCAATCCATCAAAACTCACCTCCAATCTTCTCAATTCCCCAACGTATACCTCCATCAATGGGATTTGATAATCTTTATTGACTTGCCTCACCACCAACTGCAAATCTCCTCGGATGAATAGTTTCTTGATTCCCAGTTCGGTAGCAATTCTAAGCCCGGCAAGGAGCCCTTCATGCTCTGCTGTATTGTTGGTAGCCTCCTCCCGTGGAAAGTGCATCTAGACAATGTACTTCAAGTTTTCCCCAGTGGAGGCAATGAGAAGTACACCAGCTCCAGCGCCTTGCAAGGAGAAGGCACCATCAAAATACATGATCCATTCTTGGGGAGATTCCTTGCCGGTGATATCTGTCTATGGCTTTTCCTCATCAGGGGTTGGCGTCCATTATACAATAAACTCTGCCAATGCCCTGCTCTATATAGTGGATGTGCTCTCAAACTTCAAACCAAAGCTGGATAACTCCAAAGCGCACTCCACACCTCCGGGTTCTGTAGTATCCTTCACAAGGGGAAGCATGTGACAACCGTCATCTCATAGGCTTGGAAGTAGTGGCGCAGTTTCCTTGAGGCCATGACTAGGCCAAAAATCAGTTTTTGCACATGAGAGTACCTGGATCTAACACCCTGCAACAGAGAGTTGATGAAGTACACTGGGCGCTGCACCACTTTCTTCCTTGCCATAACCTTGGGGTCTCTACTACTACCGTTCTCATCCTTATCCTGATCCAGAACTGACTCTGCCGGGCGATGCTCATCTTTGTCCTCGGAAGGAATGATGGATGAGGTTGTTGCTTCCTCTACTTCACGCTGTGCTACCAAGGCTGCACTAACCACTTGATTAGTTGCCTTTAGATATAGCATCAACGGCTCTTGTGGTTTGGGCGCAACCAATGTAGGCACAAAACACAAGTAGGTCTTCAGCTCTTGCAGTGCTAAATCTGCTTCCGGGGTCCACTTCAAGGGTCATGCCTTCTTCAAGACTTTAAAGAACGTCAGGGCATGCTCGGCAGATTTGGATATGAATCTGCTCAGCGCGGCAACACCCAATTAAACGCCTGACATCCTTCACTGTCTTTGGTGCCTGGATCTATTCAATGGCTTTGATATTGTCAGGGTTGGACTCTATACCACGATGGGATACGAAGAAACCAAGCAGCTTGCCGGAGGGAACTCCAAACACACACTTCTTCGGGTTTAGCTTCAAGTTGATCTTGCGCAAATTGGCAAATGTCTCTTCTAGATCTTAGATGAGGGTTGATATGTACTTAGTTTTGACCACAATGTCATCCATATATGCTTCAATACTCCTGTGCAGCTGTGGCTCAAAACCAATCTGGATAGCTCTTGCAAAGGTAGACTCGGCACTCTTTTACACATAAGGCATACACACAAAGCAGTAAGTACCACATGGGTGATGAATGAGGTCTTCTCTTGATCCTGCTTTGACATGAAGATCTGATGATATCCAGAATATGCGTCCAGAAAAGAGAGCAGATCACAACCTGAGGTGGAGTCCACTATCTGGTCGATGCGCGGTAGGGGAAATGGATCTTTTGGCAGGCCTTGTTCAGATCAGTGAATTCTATGCACAACCTCCACTTTCCATTGGCCTTGCGCACAACCACTGGATTTGCCAACCATGTTGGGTGCAGAACTCCACTGACCAGACCAGCTACTTCAAGTTTCTTAATCTCCTCGGGAATGAACTATTGTTGTTCCATAGCTTTCTTCCAGACCTTTTGCTTGACGGGTCGGGCATGTGGGCAGACAACAAGGTGGTGCCCGATTACCTCCATGTGAACACTAGGGATGTCATATGGTTGCCAGGAAAACACATCGACATTCGCCCGTAGGATGGCAATGAGCGCGCTTTCCTATTTGTCATCGAGGGTGGCACTGATGGTGAAATTACCATCAGCACCATCCAGCCATGCCGGGACCTTTTTCACAGCAGGTGCAGCAACCTTGGACCTCTTACTGTTGGAGCTCTCCGGCAAATCATCCACATGCAGATCATATCCCGGAAAGGTTTGCTTCCCGGGTCCCTTGCCGGGGCTCTGAATAGTTTCCTTCTTTCTCTTGCCCTCCTTGGCGGGACCTGTGATCTATGTGGCCTCTTGCGCAACTGCATCCATGTACATCTTATGTACACAAATGATTGCGTCCTTCTCGTGTGATGGAATGGATTGGACTACCATGGACCCTGGCATCTTCAAGATGTTATGAGCATAGTGCGATGCTGCCATGAACTTAGCCAGAGCTGGTCTTCCAAGGATTCCATTGTACGACAGGGGGAGGTCCACCACATCAAACACAACCTTCTCTGTCATGTAATTCAATTCTCCCCCAAATGTTATCGGCAACATAATATTTCCCTTGGGACGGCTCCTGCCGGGATAAACCCCTTGAAATGTGCCGGTAACCTCAAGCTCTTCCTCTGATATCTGGAGTCTGCTGATAACCTTTGGGGAAATTGGATAACCTTTGGGGAAATCATATTTCAACCTAGCCCCGCCGTCAACCAACATCTTTGTCACTTTGAGGTTGCGAATTGTTGGTGAGACCAACAAGGGCAAGCACCCTCACGCGGTAGTTTGGCCAGGGTGATCCTCCTCGTCAAAGATGATGGGAGTGTGGGGCCACTTGAGCGGCTTCCGAAATTCTGCTTCTGGCTCCATGGCATTGACTTCACGTGCCCACTGCTTGAGTTGGTGGTGAGAGGAATGCAGAGATGCACCCCCGTCAACGCACAGAGCGTCTGTGGCCTTTTGGAACTCCTGTTCACTAGTTTCCTCTTCATCCCCTCATTACTTTCTTCATTGCAATACTCCCTCTTCCGTCCCCTGGCGGGTTTCCCTTTATTCCTAAAACCTTGCCAGTGTGGTTTGCTTCACCGCTCCGGACCTTTCCGCTAGTGCCATTCTGACCTTTCTCTTTGTAACTTTTCTCATATTTAGCTCTCTACCTCTTGACAAGCTGCTCAACTTGATGTCATTCTTGTAGATCATGGCACTTAATCCATTGGATTTTGTAGTAAGGGCCATCACTCTTCCCGGCCTTGTCGGCAGCTGCGGCCTCCCGGCAATCATTGCATGAAGCAATCTTCTTGCCAGGGGCCTCAGCTTTTGCCTTCTTACCGGTACTCGGTGTGCTTAATCCTTCAACTATCATTACTACCTTATCTTTGTGCTTCTTATTGTGCTTCTTGCTCTGCTTCTTCTGACTGGTGGTCTCGTCATCATCCTCTGAATCGATTCCGACACCATCCTCTTCTCCGGGGAGCTTCCTCCGCTCCTCCACCCTAGCACACTTGTCCACCAAGGTGTAAAGCTCCTTCCTAGTCTTGGGCAGCCAGACGTTCATCTTCAAACGTATCCAACGATTGCGCGGGTTGGACTGAAAAGCTGCTATGATTGATGCCGGGTGGATGTCTGGTATGTTTCTATGGACTCTACTAAACCTCTGCATGTACTTCTGTAGAGTTTCATCTTCGTTCTCTGGTAGCAACTGCAAATTGCTGGGCTGCCCTGGTTCTTGGTGGCACGAACGAACTCATGGCACATGTCAGCCCAAGACGAGATGGAGTTCTCCGGAAGATGCATTAGCCAAGACCTAACATTAGGTTTAAGTGCTAATGGAAAATAGTTGGCACATACCTTCTCATCTCTTCCTCTAGCAGCTTGAACAGCGAAGGTGTAGATGCTCAAGAATTCTGCCGTGTTCAACTTCCCATCATACTTCTCTGGGATCTCAGGCTTGAATGTGCGAGCGGATGGCCAACGGACTCGCCGCAACTCACGGGTGAATGCAGGGCACCCAACCTCAAAAGGCAAGTACCCGCCCTCGCCGAGCGTGGGCTCGTCGACGTTGGAGCCACCGCGCCCGTTGGGCTGGCAGTGGTTGCTGCGGCGTCTGTCGATGGCGACGCATGCGCGCTCCCTCTAACTATCCTCCGGGGCTCGTTGTTGGCCTTGGTGCGCTCGTGGATCCGGCGAAGCCATCGAGGCGTTGTCGGGCTCCTGGGCGCATAGCCCCCGCGCTGGCGATCGCTACGGAGACTACAGCATGGCAGTGGCACCTTCGACGTGGCCAGCAACGTGGGCCATCGTCATCGCTTGGAGAGGACGAGGCGGGCCAGCCTGCCGTGATCTCTCCGCGCCGGCGAAACCAATCAGGCTTTGGATGGTGGCTCGCCACTCATCCATCTGATCCGTTGCTGGCGGGAATTTCAACAGCAGCTGAGCCCACGCAATATCCTCCGACGTAGTGCTTGGGAGTGATGATGACGTGGACCGTAAGGTCGCTTGGCTCCTGGCAGTGCCAGCAGCTGTTGCGTCGTGCCCTCCCCACTGGGAGCCAGCCACTTGGACAGCACGATGATGAGGTCAAGGCGCTCGAGGAGCGGCGGTCTCATTGGGCACAGCGGCTGGGTCCGCCCGTCCTAGAGGCGGTGCAAGCTCCAAGGTCATACCCGCAACAGGTACGGCCGGGAAGTTGCGGTTCACCCCAGAGCAAGCAGCATTGCCAATGTTGTGCCCGTCGGTTGTACAACGATGCCCAGAAGGGAGGTCATCTCCGCTCGTAAGTCGCGGGACGTCGCCGCTAGGGCGTAGCTGATGTCGTTCTTCTCCAACGTTTCCGGCTGCCACTTCGGCTACGGGAGAGATGGTGATGACACCACCTGCGTCGACCGCATCTCCTGCCATGTCCATGTTTCCGTGCTAATCCTCACGCACCGCAACGTTAGAGGACGCGGGCGGCGGGACCCATGAGGAGGACGGACGGGCCGCAGCGCCACACTTCTTCTTGGTCACCATGGTTGATGGAGCCGAAGAAGACGAAGCTGACGATGAGGATGACACGTTGTTGACGCTCTTAGGTTTGCGCAAGTGATCCCCGTACCCGGCGTGCCAAAGATGTCGCGGGATAACCACGGCAACCTATGGGACAAAGGTCCCTTTTGGTTCGGCAAGGGGGCAAGCACATTGCACAAACTGAAAAGTAGCGCCGAGAAGCCCATCGGGGATCACACATGCAGTTTTACCCAGGTTCGAGCCACCGTGAGGTGTAAAACCCTACTCCTGCTTAAGTGGATTAATTTTGGGATGGTGGAAACTGGACACGCCACTCTTGCCCAGCAAGGTCGCCTCGGGGTGAGAGTGGTCACGCATATGAGTGTGTACGGGTTCGAATGGTCCAATCCTTTCTACGGTTGCCATGGGCCTCCTTTGATAGGTTAAGGAGTCACCATAGTGGTAAATCAGTCTTTCTAGGCTGATTAGATATAAAATAGTGCTATCATACCTACATCTGTAGTTGACAGAGTGCATTAAGTGCATCGCTTAGTGTCACATCACAGCTTGCCCGACAAGCCTTGCCGGCTTGTTTTGCAGTTGCGTTCATGTTTGCTTGACACGTCTCTGAACGGGTGTGATTTGGTGGTTCTTGTGGTAGGAAATGGCTGCCACGTATCAAGGGGCAACCACTAAGCCATCTTAGAGCTTGACACCGCACTGATCGGTGATGGGGGTTGGTGTTAGGTGGAGTTTTACCTCCGCATGCCCCAGCAAGCCTACCGGGGTGACCCTGCTGACTTGCTGCCGGGCGAATCCGGCTCCCTGCCAGGCTCGCATGCCCGGCAAGGATGGCCTCCTTCTGGTGGCATCTTGTACCTTCATTGCCTTGATATCCTTGACCAGTTCTCTGATTCACTAAGGAGTTGATCTCTCTATGTCTTGGTTTGGTACTTGACGCTGCAAACTTGCCCTCGAGCCTATGCACAGTTTGGTGTAACGGGCCTAGGGTCCATTGCACTGACACTTGGCATTAGATCCGGCCATGGTCGGAGTTTGGACGTGGCTCGGAAGGATTAGTTGGGGAAGAATGGCACGGGGCACTAGAGCTCTAAGGAATGAGAGAGCATGGGCAAGAGGAAGGAGGATGCGTATGCCGATGGAAATGGCCGTTCCTCTTTTATAGGTTGCTAGGATGGCCGAGGGTCCTCTTACCGCGTTGTGGACCTCTCCACTTCGTGATATACTCGTAGTGTTATGCGCGAGTGGGATGATCGAAATCATTGATCATATCCCTTAAAAAGAAGGCATGATCTTTGCCTTGATAGGCTGCCTACCGCGTTTCGAGGGGTTGCAACGGTTCAATGTTTGTGACCATACACGACCCTTCGCCGAAAAGTTGTCAGACCAAAATATTGTTCACACTAGAGCGTTTGGCCTTCAAGGCTAAGTAAGGCCGATGATCCTAATTCTGGATACTACTTGACAAACTATGTGGGTGAACCCGGCCGAATATGCTCCTTCGAGGACGTAGCCAAGGGAGGTTATTCCGAACAACAAAAGAGAAGATGAACTCCCATCGCAAGCCGAAGACTCTGAGATGGATGATGACCGCCAGTCCCAGCATTGCAGGCTAGTTCAGGGGTTACTAATGGAGTCCCAGACTAAGGGGTCCACGAACCACTAGGTTACCTCTCGTGGGCCGGATAGGTGGGCCACTGGGTGACCGTTGCGGGGCGAACAATCAGATGAACCTATTGCCGGACAGGAGGCTCTCGGAGACTTGGTGTGTCCTCCAAGTTAAGATAGAAGATTCAGCGTGTTATTTCCTTTGTTTTAACCGACCATGTGTAACCCTAGGGCCCCTAGTGTCTATATAAACCAGGGGGTTTAGGTCCGTATGGGCTAGAGAAATAACCATTGCCCTACTAACCTAGAGTTAGTTCATCTGATCTCGAGGTAGATCAACTATGTAACCGTCATATACACCATAATATAATAAAGCATGACGTATGGTTTTACCTCTTAGAGAGGGTCCAAAACTGGGTAAAGAATGTGTCCCTCATCTCATGTTCCCCATTGATCCAAGGTCCACTAGCTCGGGACCCCCTACCTGAGATCTGTCGGTTTTGACACCAACACCTGCTGGTACAGGGAAAGTTTGAGGACAACTCTATGACGATGGATCTTTCCAATACCACCTACATGGATGGGAGGCTGGTAGAACCAAATTAAGCCCAATTTAAAGACAGAGGATCAAAAAAGTAACCAAAGCAGTGGCCCAACACGATTAGCACTTAATTGTAGTTAACGGACCGAGTGTATATGTGATCTAGGACCAATCCGATGGCCAACAAAGGGAAAAAGAGATGATCGGACGGTTGTGAATGTTGATGGTCCAGGAGGGTTGTAAATTTGCACAGTTATAATGATTTTAAATAGGCAACTTGAAGTGGATACCCTAAAATGCGCAAGATAAGCGTGAGTGCTATGGATAGTTTTCTCGTAGGAAGACGGGAGAATATCCATAGTGGTGTATTGATACGCTGAATATCCATATGTGTACTCATGCGCGATCCATCCCCTCAAAGAAATTACTAGTAGTCGTAGTTCAGGATAGCCACTGGGTCAAAACTCCACCACACCTTTGTTGAATATTATACATAAGTAGATATTTCTGATATGAGTCTTGCTTAGTACATTTGTACTCATGTTTTCTTATTTTATATGTTGTAGAGGATACTTCAGTGTCACTAGTAGTTTCACATGGGCTTCGACGAGTAGCTTGTGAATCCCAGATAGAGGCCTGGTTCCTATGGAGGGTCTTGTAGATGGACATGCTTCTCCATATTCTTTCTTTTTAGTTGTGTGTACTCAGACATGTTTATGCTTCTATTTCATATATGCCTTTTAAACTTTGGTCATGAGACCCATGTTTGTAATATTATCCTATGTATGGTTCTTTCGAGCCTTATCTATACTTGAGTTGTAGAGTCATGTTGTGATGCCATGTTGTACCAACACATAATTCCATGTTGTGCATACGTATGATGTGTATTGCTATGTGTTGGGTCACGAAAGCTATGGTATAAGATCCCGACTACCTGTAGGATTACCAAGCCAAACGGGTTAAAGTCGAGTCTATAAATGCTTTAGTATATAAGGGAATTGATTGTGGAAGGGAACGTAATGATCTTTTTACTCCTTATCCTAGTGTCCTTCTTATTCTGAGTCACCCTCTTCTTTTCTAGGGGGTTAAGAAACTAGGCTCTCTTATCAATCCATCGGGATTACGAGTAATTATTTTGGAGAAATGTAGGAAAGGTGTTGTCCTCCCGGATCGGTGTTTCCGTAAGAAGTCAGTTGCTTTGTTTCCATTTGTCTTCCAGGTTATTTCATGTTTTTTACCCGTACAACAATTATGCTGTCCGAGTTCTCCAAGGTCTCTACACAATCTGATGCATTTACAACTTTTTCCTCCCTGTTACCAATGTCCTGTTAGGCCAGATTAACCACATTTATCGTTGTGTTGATGTACTCTGTTGTCTCGACATATTTGTTAAGGCTATCAGGAAACTAGGATGTCATTGATAACCACCCTATAACCCAACCTTGTGTTGTGTTCTCACCGTGATGATTCTAGACAATATTCTTTAAAGTATCGCTTGATGTTATTTAGTTAGTAGGTATTCTATTTCTAGGCTCACGAACCCAAGATTCAGTCTACTTACTTCGTGTTCATAGTGTTTGCTTGTTCCTTTAGGATATTAACAACCATTGTGATAGTCCTCGATCTACGTGGTTGATCATTCTTCCAAATACCAGGAACCATGCTTGGAAGAAGTACTTTGCAACAAAAATATCACAATAAGAGTGCTCTTGATAAGTTCTCCATTTGATATTTGTGAATCTGCCAGCCCCACCTTTCTGCATGGGTTGTCCGGAAGAACTATGTTGAACCTTTTCACCGTGCTATAATCTATGCATCCACAACTTAGAGAAATTATATGTTCCTTTGAGTTGTCCCTCTTTAGTTGTATTATGACCTCCGTCTCTCAATTGATAGTCATGAGTAGTTGTGCATTCGTGTTCATCCGTGCCTAATATTCCTATGGACATGCTATTTCGGAATGACTAGGAGAAACAACCTCAAGTACCTTGTCCATTTCGAGGATCGGGTCAAAGCAATTGTATTCCGCAGATCAAAATTCCAATCCAACATTTCTTATGTTCTACCCTGGAGCATTACCCCGTTTATGTTAGGATTTTAATGAGAACTGCAACACCTCGTACGAACTCTTGATATAGTGATACTTCTCTCCATTATTATTCATTCATTGGTATCCATGTTGTTCTAATCGGAATACCGACATGTGAATCATGGTGTATGAAATCAATACTCATAGCAACCCAGCTGCTTGGTAGTTAATGAAAGATAATTTCATTCCTATTGTGTTGGTTACTAAATCACCACTCTAAAATTAAGCGTTCTACCCTAGTCTTCCTTGTGCACTCTTCGATCAATGAGTTAGGATTGTGTCAATCCCTTGCTCTTTCGATCCTATCGTCTTCCCCTGAAAAGCAAGATTGGTCTCGAGCTTAGGAACATATTGGTAGTTCATGATTTTTTGGATATCTTCTTGTAAGTATCACCAGGTTATTCCTTAACCATTATGTTGAGTTCTTGATCGAGTTAGTTTTCCACAAAACCACCCCTTCTCCAAGAATCTATGTTGGATACCCCTGAGCTAGTTGGTTAAGCAAAGCAACAACTTGGAGAGTTGGAAGATAAAAGCATAATCTAACTTAGTTCACATCAAAGGGATATCCTTGTGTTGTTATGTTTGTTAAAACCTTGGTTATCAGTTGTTGTTTCTATTATATTGTCCAAACTTTGATTTCAGTGTGGGCTATTGTCAAACCAAATTAGAACCAAGGATGTTTGTAATGTTGCCCTAATTCTGGATGTTCATTGAGCATAAATCATTATTTCCTTTGATCTGACCAATGCTCTCACATTTTCCACATGGTTATGGAATTCCTTCTACATGGAAATCTCGATGACTTGTTGTTAAGCGCATTAGCAACATTTTATCTTCTCCATGATTCATGTTGAGCATTAAGCTAGTGCTGGAAACTTCTGTTAGCATTTCCTTCATGCCTGCTCGTGAAGTATATTCTTGGATGAAATAATTGACCTTCTCTAATTCATGTGCATTCGATGTAAGTTGCCGCCATGCATTCGAGAAAACAATACTTTTCTTCCTCTAGAGTCATCCCAAGTCAGTCATGCACGTGCGAAGTATTCTATGCCTTATAGGCTTGCAAAATCCAATCCACATATAATCCCTAGCACACCAAGCCACTAATTGATTTGTTAAAGGAAAAGAAGTCCTTATGTGCTAATCCTTAAGGACCCAAAGAAAGACCCACAATACTTCATTATCATCAATGATGGTTCCCAACCAGAACTCGACAGTGTTTCATTATAATACTTCTATGTGGTCATGCTTGTGTTGGATAGTGTGTTCATTTATATATTGCAATCTAGCTCATGTTTTGGTGCTTGAATCCATTGTTCATTGCTTAAGAATCTTGCAACATCATCTCGATGATTTGTCTTACAAACTTTCCCTTTTCAGACATGCTGAGTCTAATATCCTATCACCAACCATATCTGAATCTTAGGTAGATATGATGGTTGGAACATTTCCCAAAAATTATAATATTGGTCTCTTTGTAACCCAATAAAGTGATGTGGCTAACACACCTAGATGGAAGACCTATTATTATAGTATCGTCTATTGGTAACCTTTGCCACCTCCCCATGGGGATTTTTATGACTTTCCCTAAAAGTTGTTCCTTATGGATTTTGTATTTCCAAAGTCCGACCTTTACTTGATGTTCTAGATACCAAACAACCTATAATTGTTTATGTTAGTGAAAGTGCTAGTTATCGACTAGAGGGGGGTGAATTGCCGATTTTTATGAAAGTCTTCAAAACATGCAATGTCTTCGAAGACAGACAAGCAAACAACACCTACACAGTATGCAGCGGAAGATAAACTACACTAGTATACCCATAGTCAAGGAGACATAATGCCTTAACCACGAAGACAAATAGCAGCTAGGTAGAAAAGATTAGAATGGAAGATGGTGTGAAGCCAAATAGCAAACTAAGAGTATGTCTTCACGCAATGAAGATAAATGGATCAGGCATGCAATGGCTTCACGAAGCTAAATAGTAGTTGTAGGAGTGATGAGATTGAACCAGTTGCTTGATGAAGACATGGATTTGGTATACCAGTTCCAGTTGTTGTGACAACTGTACATCTGGTAAGGGTGGCTGAGATTGAACTTAGAAGAACACATCTTCGCCTTATTCCCCTTGAGCCAAGGTCACTTTGTCCTCGCCCAATCACTCTGGTAAGTCTTCAAGGTAGACTTCCAAACATTCACATACTTCGTTCATCGGAGATCCACAATGACTCTTGGATCCTCATAACACGATGCCTAACTGACTGGAAGATCACAGTCTTCAAGTATAATAAGTCTTCAGATCACATGGATAGAAAGACTTTAGTCAAGCCAAACACTCTTTGGGCTCTGGGTGTTTTCGTTTTTGTCCTCACAAGGATTCACTCTCAAAGGCTTCGGAGGTGGGTTGCTCTTAAACGACCAAAGCAGTGTCATAACTCTGAGTAGCCACAAATTTATGGTGGAGGGAGTGTGCTATATATAGCCAAGATGGAACCCGACATGAGTTGTCTGAAATGACCCTTGGTCATTGGGGAACTGACAGGTGTCCAATGGTCGGATTTCAAACACACGTGACAAATTGACATGGGCTACAAGTAAAGGTGACTTGTCCATCTCAGGACAAGATTTTCTCTCATTGTCACTACATAATATGACACATCCATGACATTTTGGCCCAAACAATGTGTTCTCCTGTCATGCTTATGACACTTCTTTGATGATAATTGTGACAAAAACATGTATCATCATAGCTGTGTTGG
The DNA here is from genome assembly GCA_902687465.1 of Secale cereale. NCBI lineage: Eukaryota > Viridiplantae > Streptophyta > Magnoliopsida > Poales > Poaceae > Secale > Secale cereale. Next base: position 385,286,773 of record LR738711.1, on the reverse strand, counting down.
GATCCTACTTCTATGATAATTGTGACAAAAACACGTATCACCCCGTTTCGACCGTAGGAGCTAGAACACAAGTCTGTTCCCTCCATTATGCGGTACGCCAGACCCTTCCCGATGAACATGACCCCGTTTTGACCGTACGCGGTCGAACAGAAGGTTGTTTTCCTCCGTTTTGCGGTACGCCTGTCGGATGCAGGGCTCCGCAAAACCCTACTAGGTTCAAACTCTGGGGTGCATGCGAAGATCTCAACCTCGCCTATCTATCTATGCGCCGCCTCACCAACTAGCACGATGAACTGGAATGTAAAAGAGACACGGGGCAGTTTATCCTGGTTCAATTCATCTAGCGGTGAGTGGCCCTACTCCAACAGTGTGGTGGATTAGCCTCGAGATGGGCTGTGGATGAACTAGTACAATGAGCGAACAACCTCCGGAGGAGAGGTGTTCTTGGGCTCGGATGAGATAGAGGGCTTTCCAGGGTGGAATGGATCCGATCCCCTTGTTGGGTGGTGGCTATCCTACTTATATAGTGGCCTTGGTCCTCTTCGCCAAAATGTTTGGTTGGAAGGGATCCCACAACGGCAAATTTTGAAGGGGGGGTCTTCGCATGCAAAGCCTTTGATACTAAAGCCGTGGTGGGCCCGCTGATGACCTCCATCCTGCTGTCCTGGTGGTCTTGGTCTTCTTGCACTGGAATGGAAACCTTTGGCAGATTCCTCGGGACTCTGTGTCTGAGCCCGCTTCCTTAGCACCAAAGACGAAACTGGTGTACTACGCCCGGTGGCGCCCGCCAGGCCTTGGTCGTCATAGCTTGCGTCATGCAAACCTCGGGAGGTGGGGTGTTGCCTAGAGTTCGCCCCTCGTCAGGAGCCAGCCAGCCGACGCTGCCCCTTCGGGAGGTCTTGGTGTTGTCCGCCCCGCGAGGCTTGGTTCCTCGCGAGGGTCTTGAGCGTCATTGCTGAAGATGGGACATACCAGGCCTGAAAAGGTGCCACGTCATGGGCCGCAAGCAGGCATGTCTGGGTACCCTGGTTCCCATAACACCGACAGTAGCCCGCGAGTGCAAGGAGCACTCGGACTTGGCTTCAAGGCGAAGCCGAAGGGCAAGGGCGAAGGGCCGCTGGCCCCAATCGCATGCTGGCCCGATTGACGCGTGGTGTCTGGATCGAACGTAGGCGTCTCCACTTCCCCATGCTGCCTCGGCAACCGTTCGATTTGACTGGAGCCTACTTCATGCAGAAAACTGTCATCATTTCCTGTGATCATGGGGCTGATGGTTTGCCTTCCCCTTGTTATAAATGAGGAGGGGCAGGATCCCCTCCACTCATCTTCATCTCCTCGCCGCTCACTCCTTCCCACTCCAGGTACCCATGGTGCCGCCAAGGAAGCTCTCCGCCGCGGAGAAAGTCAAGGCCCCCAACGAGGGTATGGATGCTCCTCCGGTCAAAAGGGGCCGCGAGTGCCCCCTTACGTACGTTGTGTCCCGAGACGGGGTTTCTCGGGGGCGCGGGCGTGCTTCTCCATGCTCGGCTGTCGCCTCCAGGAGTTGCGGTGGCGCTCCTTCACGCAGCGTAGGCTGCGACGGGCGGGGTGGTCTCTGCATCGAGGAGGAGCGCGCCGTGGCCGTTCTCTCTTCACGACCACGCTTCCGCTCGGCAGACGCCTCCATGGAGTTCGTCGTGTGGTCGGAGAGGCCCGACGACACCTGGCTCACACTCCCACACTTCTTCATGAGGTCCCTGCCGAGAAGGCGCGACGGTCTGTGGCTGCACGCCGACGGGTGCTGCAGCAAGGCCTCGTGGGTGAGGGTCGAGGTTGCTGTCGAGGGAGGTGCGTCCTTGACTCGCGGCTGGCAGATGTTCGCCCGTGCGCGGGGCTTGAACGAGAGGCGCACCCTTCACTTCAAGTATGACGGCCTCGCGACCCTCTACGTGAGGGTGTTTGGAGAGGACGGTCGGCACGCGGGGTGCTGCCCCGAGGGTGATAGTGACGATGACGAGCCTGCCCAAGGTGACATCTGCAGCTCCTCCAGCGATGACGGCTCCTCCTCCGGGGAGAGCGCCAGCAGCAGCGGTCCCCGCAAGTCGCCACACCGTCAGGCCTTGTTCGGGGGAGGCGATGAGGGGCCTCGCCGTGGCAACACGGTGAAGCAGGAGGGGAGCTCAGACTGAGCCTGGGGGTTCTCCGGAGCCAGGCCTTCGCGGTTGCTGTGGTCGCGCGGGCCGTTTTTGCCTAACCTTTCCTTTCTCCTGCATTTCGAAAAAAGGTGGAGGGTCCGGCTGGGACGTGTAATGGACCATGGTATGCTATTATGCTATGTTTACTATTTATGTGTCATGCTGTGTCGTTCATGCCCCGAATGGGTGCGGTAAGGTAACTTAGCTCGATAAGTTTGCAGTAGCTTCCCACCTCGTGAGGTTGAGCTCCTCGTCATTTCATGAAGCCCCCTTTGTTGTTGACTCGGTAGCTGCCGGCCTCAGGAGACATCGTAAAGCTGCAGGATTTGTTAGGAAAAACATCAGGTATCTTGTCCTTCCTTGTGCGAGTCCTTAGTCATGGGCTAGCCGTGGCTTAGTACACTGTGTTGCGGTACCCGAGGGTTACGTAATTTTGAGAAGGGTGCGTAAGTCATGAGCTCGTTAGAGGCCTCCTCGCGAGATCGAAGGTAGTGTGTTTGCAGCGCGGGCGAGCCCAGCGCACACACACGCCTGCCTATGTAGCCCCCGTGCGAGGTGCACGAGGGAGAGGGAAGGGTAACTTTTATTCTCCCGGATCCGAGACAAAAGAGGCAAGCGAATAGAGAAGGAAAAACCTAACTACGCAATCGAGAAAAGCCAAACTCCAAATTCTATTAAGAGGTTGCAAATCAACTATAGAAAGCAAGCAAATGAACAGTCGCGTCCGGCACCTAGTCTAGTCTTCTCACCAGCGCGGAGCTAAGTGCTCCCACTAGGACGTGGGAGGGAGCCCTCGAGGCCCAAGGGCGGCACTCCGGAGACTCCGGGGCGTGTACAACCCCACTAATTATTGCGTAAGAGTGTCACAAGCGGAGACCTTCACACGCACGAGGCCTTGCTTCATGGGTAGAAATTCCGGAGGTGTTGGATGTTCCAGGCGTTCTGGATAGGGACTCCATCTTGCATCTCTAGGCGCACGGCGCCAGGCCTGGAGACGCAAGCAATTCTGAATGGGCCCTCCCACATGGGCGAGAGCTTATGCAGCCCTTCCCTGGAGAGTACCCGCCTTAGGACGAGGTCGCCTACCTTGAGCGTCCTGGAGCGGATGTTGCGGAAGTGATATCGTCGCAGCGCCTATTGGTACCTTGCCGCCCGGAGCAAGGCTTGACGGCGGCGTTCCTCCACCAGCACGAGGTCAATCCCCCGTGTGGCGTCTTGGCGTGCTTCATCAAACACCAAAACCCGTGCGGAGCGATGCTTGACCTCGTGTGGGAGAACCGCTTCGGCTCCGTAGACGAGGAAGAAAGGAGTTTCTCCGGTTGGCTTGGTCACGGTGGTGCGGATGGAGCAAAACATGGACTAGAGCTCGTCCAACCAGCCCTGCAGCATGCCACAAGCTTCTTCTTGAAGGTTCTTGTTGTGACGTCCAGATAATCAAGCTACAGTAAACCTCTGCTAATGTTGCCACATCACCACGATTACTGTTGCGAATCTCGCGATAGTTCGAAACCAATTCAAATTCAAATTTAAAATCAAGCAAACAATAAAAGTTTTCAAATATTAAAACTAAAATGTTCGGAGTGAACCAAATAATGCATAGGCAATTATGGTGGAGAAACCACACTTTTATAAAATGTTAAAATACTCAAAAATGAATAAAACCGTAGCTAAAACAATTAAATAAATGCCTTTTGAATTTTATAAAAAAAACTAAACTATTTGTTCAAGGTTAAAACTTTTGTGGCAGTAGTTGGAATTGCAATTCTATTTTAAGTATGGTTCCTACTTATTATAAAACTTTAAAACTATTAATAAAGAAAGTAAAATAAAAACAGAAAAGTAATAAGAAAAGAAGAAGATAACAGTAGAACAAAAAATAATAATAATAAAGCA